>JAUDYJ010000001.1:111867837-112549265 GCA_030761175.1 Masticophis lateralis
GCCTTGAGTTTGAAAATTAATTTAAATTTGAATTGAGTGTATAATTTAGTAACAGCTTTTGGAACTCTCTGAGAGCCAAGGTTTTGGGAGACTTTATTTTATTTTTTTTAATTTTGATTTTATATGCCGCCCTTCTCCGAAGACTCAGGGCGGCTTACGCAAGCAATAGCCTTCATACTTTTGTATATTTATACAAAGTCAGCTTATTGCCCCCACACACTGGGTCCTCAATTTACTTACCTTAGAAAGGATGGAAGGCTGAGCCTGGTGAGATTCGAACTGGTGTAATTGCAGACAGCGGGATGTTAATTACGGTGCTTAGTCTGCAGAGCTAACCTCAATTGTATCTAGCTCCTGGGCATCAGATTGTACATCATGGATATAGAGGATGCATGCTTTTATTCATGATCTCATACTGACTCATAGGATTGTGCAGACCTTCAAACTTCAAGTTGTTTGAGGTTCAAGCAAAGCATCCATTGGAATCAAATATCTAATTAAGGCAAGGCAGCCCTAACACGAGCAGAGTAACTTACTTTCATTAGGCAAAGTGTCTTACTGAGATGATTGATATAGGCAAAGTGTCTTACTGAGATGTTGATACAGGCAAACCTTGAACAATTTACTACCCAACATTCTTCTCAGGTTCCTTCCTTTAGCCAGCTGGAATTCAGGAGAAGATACCAAACACTTAATACAGCACAGGTAGGTAACCATCTTTATTGTATACTGGAATAAAGACATTTAAAGTATTAATTGACCTGTGTGAACCTCAGTGTGAACTCCTTACTTATATTGTCTACAATTTAAATCCAGTGGTTTTTCTTTCCCGCCTTTTCTATCATTTAATGGACACCGACATTTGTGTTTCTCAACCTTAGGGCTTAGATAGCAATAGTTGACATTCCTCTTTTGGGAAAAAATCTATATCCTATTGTAGCTCCACGCTGTCACTTTCAGGTGGGGACAGATGTCGTAATCATATAATCAGTATTGTTGTGGCTGCCATTTCAAATCAGAATTTTGCCAAAGCAAATAAAAACATGTTTTTAATTGGTTCAGAAGGAAAATTGTAAAGCCACTGCTGATGCCACTTACGTTTCCTAGATAAAAATACAATTTGTGACTGTTCTTAAAGCATATGCTCAAGACCTAGCCATTACTTTCTCAATAAACATAGAAGGAAAAATGAAGCCATTAAACATCCACAAAATGTTTTTCTTGCACTAATCATCCTTTCAATTCTAAAAGAGAAATTAGAAAACGCAAAGATGTTTGTTGAGTACATTATTCTCCCAGCCCAGGTTATTTTATGCCATATTTTAACACCTTGCTGTCTGTAATCATTCTTGCATCTTTTTTTCCCCCTATCCATTGTTTCTGACATTGTCATTTCATAATGAATTGATCTAAACCACTATCATACTGAATCTTACAAATTACGAACCCCGTCTTTGAGAAAGCACATTTATTTGGGAGACGAATTACTCTGTATCCCTCGTCCATTATAATAGACAATGGCGCAACATGGAATGCCTAGTTCCATTAGAATCCGGAATGCAATTCCTTTAGTCTCTCGGTGTACAATTTCTCATGCAATGATTTCCTCACCTCCTGGAATAGATCTGCAATATGAAGCTAATGTCTTGGTGAGTGCAATTCTTTCATCCTCGGCTAATAATTACTTCCTCTCCTGCCAAAGAAGTGATCTTCCTCAGATG
This sequence comes from Masticophis lateralis, assembly GCA_030761175.1. Lineage (NCBI taxonomy): Eukaryota > Metazoa > Chordata > Lepidosauria > Squamata > Colubridae > Masticophis > Masticophis lateralis. The sequence goes on from JAUDYJ010000001.1 coordinate 111,869,559, forward strand.
ATCCTGCTGAATGCTAATTAGGCCTCGCTCTCCAGATTTCAAATGTTAAGGCAGTCTGCAGCAATCTATTTCTTGTAGCTGCAGTTATTCCTTTATTAATATGTTCATTTTATCAATACTTGCGATCAATATTAATCATGTTCTTGTGAAAGACAATTGAACAACAGATTCAGGCCATAGGAAGCATGTTGACTGCTAATAATCCAAGAAAGCCTATTCTTCTATTTGGTCATTCATATCTTTATGCATGGGGGCTGGGAATTATTGTTATGCTCATTTTAGGGATGTAACTAGAATTAAAACTGTTCATTAATTAAACTACATAAGAAATTCTTAACTTTCATGCAATTTACCAGTCATCAGCATTTTTATCTAATGTTAGATGTTTATTAAACATATATATTTTGTCTTTTCTATAAGGACAGAGATTGGTGTGCCAGTGCTACAACATATTATCCAATTGCTTCTTCACAGCAAGCCTGGGAAATTAGCTAGGCTGAAAAAAATCATCAAATGATTTTTTGGGGGGAAAAAAGCCAACACAAATCTTTATTACGAAATCAGGTTAGGAGTGCAAAAAGCAAGGATGTGTGTGTACGTTTCAGTACTACATAAAATGTAGTGAGCTTTTACTCTTAAGATTAACGATGGTACACAATATTTCCATATTCATAAACAGTTCTGATCATCAAATCATCAAATCCCAAAATTAACATTTGATTTCTTTCAATGTCAAGCAAAAAGCCCAAAAGTGGTTTTCAGATAGAAACAAAACTGAAGTTTTTTTCTTTAATCATAATAGTCAACTTTGTCATCGCTGCCAACTCCATTCATTTTACCATCCATTCTTCCATTGAGGGAATCTGTAAAATATTCCCATTTCTGTGCGTACAAAAGTCTTGCTGTTGTTATTGATATCATTAATTATACATTTAATCCCAAGAATTTACTGAATGAAATTACATATCTGATCCAAATATTTCTTAGCTTTCTTTCATGTCATCAAAGATGATGAAAAGTATCTTCAGATTGATTGCATTTCCAGCATAGATTTGACACACTGTTATACATCTCTGACAATTTATTAGGTGTTATACATCTCTGACAATTTATTAGGTGTTAAATACTAATTATATATCTTTCCCAGAGAGGATAAAGGAAAACAATCCAGGTTAAAATTCCCAAGTGAGGGAATGAGCCTAGTTTCATGGTCCTTGGAAATATCAGCAGAGTGGGGGGGGGGCATCCAGATGTTAGGGGGCATCACATTCCACAGGGCAGACACTGTCACAAAGAAGGCACAGTTCTGGGTGCCTGAGAAATTGCATTGTTTAATCAAAGCAACCTGAAGCACACTAACTCTGCCAGATCAGATCAGCCAGGTAGATACCATAGAAGATAGGTTGTCCTTCAATCAGACCAGCCAGTGCCATGCACCTTGAATCACACCCAGAAGCAAAGTACAAACCAGTGCAGTTTGCAAAGAAGAAGAATCACATGGGCATATAAAGTCATGTAATGCCAGTAATGTGCCATTAATGGAGATCCCAGCTGGGCATATCTGCACATGGATTAGACCCTTTTCCAGATTTCAAAATGTAAGATCCTGAATAATCAATATTTGAAATTCTCTGAAGCTTGAACACAAATGCTCATACACTGTGAATCTGTGGAATCTCTTTTAGAATACAGAGTTCGACACATTTAATTCTTCATTTCAAAGTGTTTGTTCCCTTTGCATGCTTGAGGAACTGAGTGGTAAACCCTGTACAACAGGGGTGTCAAATTCAAGACCCTCAGGGAGCTCCATTTTCACTGGCAGAGGGCTCCAGGAGGCTGTCATAGCCAAAACTGGAGCCTGGGCGAGCTGTGTGAGACCTCCCCGAGTTCTGTTTTCACTGGCAGAGGGTTGCAGGAGGCCATTGTGGCCAAAAATGGAGTCTCAATGAATGACGTCAAGCTGACCATACCCACCCTGGCCATGCCCACCCCCTGGCCCGTGGTCAAATACAACCCCGATACTGCCCTCAATGAAATAGAGTTTGACACCCATGCTCTACTAGGTCAGCAGCTCTTTTTTGGGAGGCAAGCTTCTACTTACTAGTTCTGCCTTGGAGGAGAGGTTTATAAAGCTTCTACGCTCTCTTGATTCATATTTTTTAATGCATTATTAAAATTATAGATTTGGGAGGTGACTATTTTTTCCTCTTGCTTTTCTCTCCCCCCCCCACTTCATTCTTTAACTGGGTGGGGATGGCGTGGGATGAGGCATTTCTTGCTTCTGCTGCACAAGTGGCCTTAAAGCATTGCCCAAACCCCTCAGCCCTGAACCCAACAGCAGAATGAAGCCTCCTCCCTATCTCTTGGATTTGGTTTGTGTAACCTGGACATTGAAGGCTGTGGGGAGGCTTCACTCTGCTATCGGATTCAGGGCTGGGTGGGTGGGTGGGTGGGCAGTGCTTTAAGGCCACTTGTGCAGCTGAAGCAAGAAAAACCTCATCCCATGCTCTCCCCTCCCAGTTAAAGAATGAAGTTGTGGGGGGGAGAGAAAAGCGAGACAGAAAAAATATTCACCTCCGAAATCTCCAAAGGATGTGGAGTTGAGATCTGGCTAAATAGTCAGCATGCCATTACCAAATAAAAGTGGATGGGAGGATATTCACTCCTGTGGCTTCTCTCCCTGTCTGTCTGTCTCTCTGCCTATCTTCTCCGCGATGTCTTATCTGACTTCCAGCTCCTGCCATGCTCCTGTCTTGCTTCTCCACTGCCTCCCCACTCCCCACTCCCTTATTGGCCAAGATCAGCAAGCCAGATTCAGGAAGCTGAATGTGCTGCCGCTGCCCGGGAAGAGAAGAACATCAGAAATGGGCTTTCTCACAGTGCCTCCTCTCTCTCTTTTTCTCCCGAGTGGCAGCAGTGCATCCGGCTCGCTACTAAGAGAAGGGGTGCACAAGCTAGGGTTTGTAGGAGCGACCTCCGGGAGGCCGTTCTGCGTGGCTGGCAGGGGGAAACATGTGTGGGACACGTTCCCCTTCCCCCCCCCCCACCTCACCTTGTCACCTCTTGCTGTTTGCATGGGAAGTAATGAAAAAGCTGCCATGATTGCTGGAGGCAGCAGCCTGAACCCTGAACGGCACTGGCGAAGCAGCCAGTCAGTGCTCCAGGGCCAAGGTTTAGGGATAAGACACGCACACACACACACACACACACACACACACAACCATAATAAGGCCAAGGCCATATTTTGGGGAAACACGTTATATAACTCCTAAAGTACAAAATATGAGTCAGTGTTCCAGTTTGTCTTCTAGTTTGTGTAATTCTTCCATGGGAAGAATAAATCAGATCAATTAATTTAGGAGCTTTTGTCACCAAAATTGTATATTAGCTTTACAATTCTCTATTCATTCTCTATTGTCCTTCAATTCTTGAAAAACATTTTTTTTTTTCATTCCAAGAAACAGCCATCCATTTTTTCTATTCCATTCTGAGAATGCTTTAGAATTTATTGTGGTGCTATTTTACTTTACCACTGAAAGAAAACCAAACTTGCTGTGCTGTTGTTTTTTTTTCAATTACACAACTTTCTATTGCTCTGCAAGTTTCTTGAGTGTCTACACTTCCTAATCTTTCCTAGAATTCCCAAGGGGAGGGAGCTTTCCCTGGACTTTAATTGAAATACAGAGCGTTTGGGCAGCAATAAAGGGCAAATTTGCAGGCTACCCTGAGAATTTCACTGACATTCTCTTCTAAAAACAGAAAAACAAGCATCTTCTTTTATATAAACTTGAATCAGATTTGTTGAATGGGTTCAGAATGACATTCCGACGTAGATGTTATACACAATTTTGATTATTTAATTTAAAATATTTTTTAAAAAATAATAGTTTACTTAATCAAGCAGTGTACAGTTGCTTTTAGTTCTACATTTAATGACAAATTACTTTTAAAAATTTTACTTTAGTAGCAGATTGTGTGTCAGAAGCAAAAAGAACATACTGAGTTATTGATCAATAATAGGTAAATATCTTATGAAGAAATATTATTTATTAAGTTTGCTATTCACTGCCAGTGTGAGTTAGATATTGATGAGGTAATGGAAAGATAATCCAGGTTTCTGGAGGATTTTAAAAGTTTAGGAAGGAGAATTAACATAAGTGGAGGAACAGGTAATAATCCGCATTCGAGGGAAAAGAAAATGTGTGTTACTGGTGAACAAGGACAATTGAAATGAGTAGAAGGCAGAATGAAAGAACACCAAATAAAAGGCCAATGTTATAAGATAATTAAAAATCCTTATAGCATTCCTTTAACTTTGCATGATACCCAGAGTTGTGTAGTTATCGTGCAAATATCATGCAAATATCATAAGTGCACCAGCATGCCTACCGCCCCTATCCTAATATTCCTTTTTACTTACTCTTTTCATGTATTCAGATTATGCTTATAATTTTACCTGTTATCTTATATATGTTTGACAAATAAACTTATGATTATGATTATGGATCAAAATATGAATTGTTTTATTGCACATATTAGACAAATCTGGATTTTTTTAAAAAAGAAAATGGCTATATAAGCTTCCATGGAAAAATTCATCGAAAAAGTCTTAATCATTCAGTGTCTTTTAATGTACAGATTCTTTGCTCTAACCTTCCCTTAATTTAATTGACTTATTGTACATTGCTTAAGGATTTTTTTTTTTAAAAAAAGATTAATTTAATTTGAGGGGTAAATTTCTACGATGTGGGCATTTAAACTGCAAATTTCACCTATGTAAGCTCTTTTTTTAAGAAAAAAAAATGCTGCCACTGTTAGTAAGCAATTTCCAACAGTACGTCTTTTTAGTTTGCTATGTTTTAGATATGAAAGGGAAATATGGCTTAATGATAATGCTTAAGTTATTGAAAAGTCCACTGGAATTCAATGTCCAGATCACTTGGAAGAGAATGGAACATTTCACATATAATGGAACATTTTACATGCTAGTTATCAATGTTATCCCAATGATCCTCTGTACAGTGCATACATCTTCACATAAGCCCAAAACAATACAGTTACAGAATTTTCTCTCCAGTCCAGGTAAATAAAAAAAATGAATAGTTTGATCAAATGAATTAATTTAATTTCATATGCTCTGTCTGGAATTAGTTTAGAATACATGATATTCATCAGCTGGCAGTACTACAGAATGACACAATTGTTTGGAATTTCTTTACTGTTATTTTAATTTTCAGATAGTCATGTTCTTTTATACTTGTAAGCATCTTCATTCTCAAAAGGAAATCATTACTTACTAGACTTTAATTTACTTATTCAAAGAACTAATATGTGTGCCTACATTAGATAAAACTAATCAAATCTATTATGGGTTTTAATATATCCTCTTAATTGCACACACCGATAAAAAAAATATAACCCATGCTCCTTTAGTGTCATTTAATGAAATTAAACAAATCAATCAGAAGATTTCTTTTTCATCTTTATAATAGCATTGCAGAATGTAAGACTTTTATTCTAAACCACAAAAGAGGAAAACAAGAAGTTTATCATTGTTAGAATTGCAAATATAGATATATGCAGTATAGACTTATCATATAATATTTCACAAAGCATCTCCTTGGGCAGAAGATGGAAATGAAACTATTTTCTTATGATTATGAGATTAGCTACTGAGAATGTTTACAATATTGACAATATCTTACTTCATAAATCTATATTATCTAGTCCTTCTGGAAAATCATTACACAGAGCTATTTAGAAGTTAGAAGGGAACTAATGATAGAGGGAAAGTTGAAACTGTAGCATCTTAATTCAATAGGGAAAATGAACATGCATTATTCCATCTGATGCCCCCATTAAATGAAATATTATGTTGCAATCATTTTGATAAGCACAATTTTCAATAAGCTTCTTTCCAGCACATATTATTTTAGCATTGAAGTTTAGTACTAAACACTTAGAGACTTGACATGGTATTGAGCAAGTTTTAGATAACACAGTCTCGGCTTAATGGTTTTTATAAACTTTATAAAAACCAGTATATGTATTATAAGATAAAAGTTTAAGCTGCAGACAAGACACATTTGCCATCAACAGACTAGATTAATATAAAATCTACCAGCAGTGCAGAGAAAGCTAGGAACATCACCAATAAGTTAATCAGGATGACATTTCTTTTTAATTCTATAGTTCCAGCTGGCACAAGGTGTGATTAGAGAATAGTTTAATTGTTCATAGACATCTGTCTTTAGATTTGTTTCAAAAATATGATCTTGGGTATAAAACAGTCTCTATAATTTTTGACATTTTTATATCTTTCCCAATCAAGGTATTGTTGGAAAGTCAGGTAATGTGGCTTCCCAACCACTTTGTGTGTGTGTGTGTGTGTGTGTTTTAAAGAAACCAATCTTATAGACACATTTAAAATAGAAGGGAATAATATTCTGGCAATATATCAATAGGCACAGTTGGAAAGCAGATGTTCAGTTGAGTGCTTTCAGTGTTTAGGGAAAACTATTAAAACTGTAACTACCTCAAATGAGAAACGTTGATAATTTATTGTACTTTCTCTTTTTTCATTTCTGTCAACCCCTTTCTCTCTTTTTAAAGTTGAATTCTCCAATCTACTTTATTCTTTAAATTGATTATGTTGGAAATGTTACTGCTGTAGACTGCTTGGTTGTTTTTTTTTAAAACAGGGTAATGCCAATGGCACCATCAGTCACAATTAGCCAATGACACTTGAATTGTTTACTATACAGTTAAATGGGCTAATAAATGTGTATCAACCAATAAAATGTAGCACTTAGAACTGGGCAAAGGTATTTGATTTTGGCTTTATACATTTCTCGTGGGACACTTTTAAAGAGACTCTGGTGATTACAAGAGACATATAAAATTAAGGTTTTTAAAGTATTTGCAGTTGTGCAGCTTATGCCTTTTAGAAATTGTGTGGCCCGTGTACTCATTTCAATTTTCAGGATGTATGTAAAAGTGGGACTGGCAACTCCTGTCTGGGTGTGTTTTTCATTTGCCTTATGAATAGTGACAAAAATGTAATTGGCTTCCTTGCACATTCTCCCGATTTGGTTTGGAAACAGTACTGATGGTTTGGACGGGAGACAACTGGATCAAATTTATACTGAAATGTGGAAGCAAACGTGAAGTTAAATTTATCTCCCCCCCCCCAATAAAACTAAAGAAACTGAAGACAGATAAAGTCTTAAATTAAAGCTAAGTCATAATATCAAAGTATGTGAGTTACTCTATGAAAGCACTACTAAATGCATAGGTATAGAATAGGTGTTACCTCAATAGCATGACTGTGAGAGGCTTCTAAGAGTCCTGATGGACAACCACTTAAATATGAGCCTGCAGTTATGCTACAGGTGCCCAAAATCGTCAATTCAGTCCCAGATTGTATTAACCGAGGGATAGAATCAAGATCACGTGAAATGTTAATACCACTTTATAATGCTTTGGTAAGACCACACTTGGAATATTGTATCCAGTTTTGGTTGCCACAATATAAAAAGATATTTTTATATCTTTTTATATCTTTCTAGAGTATCTAGCTGAGACTCTAGAAAGAGTGCAGAGAACAACAACAAAGATGATTAAGGGACTGGAGGCTAAAATATATAAAGAATGGTTGCTGGAATTGGATATATTTAGTTTAATGAAAAGAAGGACTTGGGTTTACATGATAGCAGTATTTTATTATTTGAGGGGTTGCCACAAAGAAGAGGGGGTCAGCCTATTGTCCAAAGTACCTGAGAAGCAATGAATGGAAACTAATCAAGGAGAGAACCAACCTAGAAATAAGGATAAATTTCCTGACAATTAGAACAATTAATCAGTGGAACAAATCACCTCCAGAAGTTGTGAGTGCACCATTGCAGGAGGTTTTCAATAAAAGATTGGGCAACTATTTGTCTGGGATGGTATAAGGAATCTTACCTTGGGCAGAGCTGAACTAGAAGACTTCCAAGATCTCTTCCAGCTCTGTATTTCTTTGTTACCAGAAAATGAGCTTCAATATTAAGTTATTGAAAGGCAAAATTATGAACATAACCTAGCCATGTGAAATAAATTTAGGTAAAGGTAAACAAAAAGGTGCTACATGTTCCCGACTCTAGGGGGCAGTGCTCATCTCTGTTTCAAAGCCAAAGAGTCAGCGCTGTCCGAAGACATCTCTGTGGTCATGTGGCCGGCATGACTAAATGCCAAAGGCACACAGAACGCTGTTACCTTCCCACCAACGGTGGTCCCTATTTTTCTACTTGCATTTTTTAATGAGCTTTCAAACTGCTAGGTTGGCAGAAGCTGGAACAAGTAGAGGGAGCTCACCCCCTTATGTGGCACTAGAGATTTGAACCGCTGAACTGCCGACCTTTCAATCAACAAGCTCAGCATCTTAGCCACCGAGTCACCGCATCCCACTAAAATAAATTTAAGGTGCAAATATATGCATGCATATTCAAATATTAAGTCCCAGTCTCATCTATAATACATATCCCTCTAACTATGCACAGGATTGCATCCTTCAGTGATATAAATATCAGAAAATATGTCTACTTCCATTCACTTGCCACCAAAACTGGTGGGCTTTTAAACATTTTATCTTAGGAGCATCATTCCATCATTTATGTCTATTTATTTAACATACAATTTGACCAAAATTGAAAATTAAAATCTTTGGAAGAAAATTAAAATCAGGTGCTTGCCTTTCCCTTTGAAATTAATTGTGTTTGAAAAAATATTTAATTTTGCAAAGTAATTGTAACCTATATTTCTTTGTTTATATCTCAGCCAGACTATATCTCACTTCTATACTACATGGCACCATAGGATTAATGTAATTAATTAATGAAAACAGAATACATTCCAAAAAGCTCTTCATTTGAAAAATAATTTTACATTCCCTGTGATCCACGAAAAAGCCTAAATTCTGAAAACTAAGTGTAAGGCAAAAATGTCCCTACATGGAAAAACATCCATCTTCTGAACCTCCTGACACAGAAAGAGATTTCATTCCCCCCCCCCATATGCTAGGGTGTTGTGATTTATATGAATCATGATAGATAATCTCACAATATCTCCACTCAGAGATTATGAAACTGTAGCTGCCAAGTAGACAATGCAGTTAAGTCCCTTTGCCCTAAAAACAAAAGTCACCATAGATTCCTTCCTGTAGAACAAGAGTCACCAACTCCCGGGTCATGGCCCACTACTGGGTTTTGTGTCATTCAGAACCGGACTGCAAAAGTGGTGGGTGAGTGCATGCACATCCTTACTTGCACAAGAAGTGGGTGAGCACATCCCTGCATGCTCCATTTGCATGAGCAGTGAGTGCACGTGCCTGCCGCTCACACAAATGGAGTTGTCCACGTGTGTGCTTGCCAGCTGCTCATGTGGAACCACCCTCTCTCTCCCATCCCCCCCCCCCCCCCCCCAGCCATCCGCAAAGCCGGAAAGGTTGGGGAACTCTGCTGTAGATATTTGTAGACAACCCAGAAATGCTTATTGCTTAACACATTGTAAGCCACCCTGAGTCTCCGGAGAAGGGCGGCGTATAAATCAAATTTTAAAAAAATGTCTGAAAGGGAGACCATGTCATTGAGTGACATCAGTGGGAAATTATTCATAGGAGCTAAATGAAGTTGACCTTTCGTGATCTCAGGAAAAAAAAAAAACAATTAAGGAATTGGCTAATACCTGGGCTGGATATCACCAGGAAATTCTAGGAAAATAGACTAATAATGAAGCTGTTATTCTAGAAGAAAACAGTGACAACATACCTCCATGTTAAGAAAATATGACTGCATATTATCAGGAGCTGAGCTCACCTTAAGAGAATCTTTGCTTTTAAACTCAGAAAGTTTTGTTTTCTTTTTCAATGCGTGCAAAATTAATACCTCTATTCATAATTGTTCTGAGAGAGGATTTTTTTTTTCTTTATGGTTTCTGGCCCAAGTCTGGGTGCCCTGGTTCTTGTTAAGCCATAATGATTTGTTTGGATTTCAGGCTAAGCCAAAATAAACCATTGTATGGCTTAGCATTATATATGAAGTACGCCATAGAGTTATGAGATCTTGAAGATCATCTAATCCATCCAGTCTAATTCCAGGTGGGGATTAGAGTCATATACACAGCACTACATATATGTATGTATATATTCATTGTATAATGGTTTAAGCAGTTTGACCTGGAAATAAAGTCCAATGAAAACACTTAACTTCCTTTTTAATCACTACAGGTATGCTCAGCTGTATATCTTTGCACGTTTCTCAGTAACGATTCTTAACTTTTCCAGTAGGTCAGGTTTCTCTTTATACCAAATGCAGAGAGCACCAGCATTTTACTGCTGATTTAAATGGCTTAATGTACAGCTTCATTCATCATCATAAACCACGAGGCTGCTTCACTTTCACTAAAGGATTTGATATTTTAACGTGTAATTTGCAGGGCCTTCATTCCTTTGGTGTGAAACTAACCTTAGCAGCATGGCTAAATGGCTGAGTTCTTTTAACAAAGCATCATTGTGTTCACTGCAGAAAACAAACCAGGGATTTTGAACTCTAGGATTAGGAGATGTGATGCCAGCAAGCCTCTCTGATCTGCACACACTATTAATCCAGGCAAGATATTCATTTCTCAAGCACACTCAAAAAAGTTTTCTTTGAAGTTCCCTCCATTCCATGATATAAGCCGTTACTTATATTTTTCCCCCTTTCATTCACAAGCTCATTTTTATCCACCCATACTTAATTTCCTACCCCTGCTGTTGTGACAGCTTCATAAAGCATATATTCCCACTGTAGACAGCTTCCTGGTAACAATTCAAATGCAAATGATTTGGGGATCCTTTACTGAGCTGGGCAGACGTTCCACTCCTCAAAACCAAAGCTATTATAGTATTGTGGAATATAATACTGTGGCTTTTGTGTATTTGGTATAAAACCAAGTTCCGTTTTTTCCATTTTAGAAATTTCAATCTTAGATTACAAAACATAGCAAATTTCGTCTTTGAGCTATTGCCAACATTGTTTGGTGCCATGTGTAACTGTTTCAGGTTTCGTAGTGTGAGCTCTCATGCACACTACAAATTTTGTTATGCCTGGGTTACTGAATCAAAACATGCACTGTATATAATTTCATGGGGCTTGAAACTGATACATCCCATTTGATGCTTTGCAGTGAAATCTCATTGCATCTTCATTGGCCCAGATACTTATTGCCTATTATCTCCAGGTTGTCTTTAACCCTTAACCAACCAACCAACCTTGTGCAAGCTAGGAAATTTGCTCTTTTGTCTATATGAGGGTGTTTGTGCACATGGGTGTGCTGGTGCTTTCATTTTCTTAGATAAAATTACGTTATTTTGGGGGGTATAAGATGCACCGGAGTATAAGATGCAGCTTAGTTTTTGGGGAGAAAAATGTGGGGGAGGGGAATCTGCCTACTAGGTATTCATCTGGCTAGCGTCCTTATTCTGGTCAGCTTCAGCATATTAGTTTGCTGGTTTTTATCCCCTGCTTGGGGATAAAAAACAGCTTCTAAAGCACAACTGATCTTTGGAGAGAGAAGCAATGAGAAAAGCAGGCAAACCATGGAGATCACTTCACTTGCTAGTGCCTTGTTAGGGATGGGAAAAAAAACTTCAAAAAAGCTACATTAGGAGTATAAGACACGCTTAGCCTCTTTTAGAAGGGAAAAAGTGCATCTTATACTCTGAAAAATACGGTAAGTAACAGAAGAAAAAGCATAAATACAATACTAGAAGATTAGCAGTAAGCTCAGAATTAATAATTATGATAATATAAGCAGATTTTTAAATATTTAATATAGAGGGAAGTAGGGAAAAGGAACTATAAACCAAATAAATATTCTTTCTTTCTATCAGCAGCTCCCTATCCAAATGTTGACAAATAACCTTCATCAAAGGAGGCTTTATTGCAAAGTTGACATGATTTCTACTACTCTTCCTCTGTCTCTGTTCTTTGCTGAGATTTTTTTTTAAAAAAGACATTTGTCTGAATGATCTCTGGGTGGTCTGTACAGCATTCCTACCTCTAATTTTATCCTCACCACATTTGAGGAATCCTGTCCTTTATTTGAAAAGTGGCTGTTTTTAATTCTACCTCTCTCCAAGGGTGATAAGAATTCTTTTAAATTTTGGGTTGGGGCATGGGGAAAGGAGAGTGGATGAAAGATATGGGTAGACTTTTTTTAATTAAAAAAAATGCCTGAGCACTCACTGTCAGTTGGCAGAGCTTTCTCTCCTTCGGTCTTCCTTCTTCATCTCTTATTTCTGAGATCAGTTACAAGAAGCAAGACAGTCATTGTACTCTTATTTAATTGATTTTTTTTTCTTTTTCGTGAAGGGGGGGGGAATCCATGTGTACGCTGAAGGCATTTTTACTTCATTTTAATGTAAAAACAAAGAGACAGACTTTGTTGCAAAGTAAAGGGGCACCTACTTTCCTTCTGCCTCTTTCTCCCTCCTGTGAATTTCAGAATTCTCACAGCCTTCCCCAAAGTGTTTGCTTCCCTTTTATTTCATCAGCAAGGAGCAATTGGAGGAAAGTGAACACATCGGTACATTAAAGGGCTGATGATGATATGGTCTAGTTTCCTTTGCTTCTGTGGATTCAACAGCAGTTATGACTGATTTCTTCAGAGGCAGCATGAGCGGTTTTGCGGCATACTGAAATGGGCTGAGCGGGATCTTTGTTTTGACACTGGCAAACTGCTCTCTGACTGGTTGATCTGTGTCACAGAAGTCCAAGAAAACTTTTTTTGGGGGGGGGGGTAGTGTGTTCTTCTTTTTTTTTTTCTTTTACATTTGCTGAGCACCAGGATTTGGATACCTTCTAGTGAATTGTGTCTAGAGGGTAAAATTCTGTGAGATCAATTCTGGGATGAGTTAGACCTTCATAGGATAACATCTGGTTGGCTACATTTGGCAAATCCTAAATAAATTGAAACTGATCAAATGCTGCCTCCTGGTGAAAGCAGGATATGCACTGTGTAAAAAAAAATAAAAATAAAGATGTTCCATCCAGGAAAGAGGGAGTCATGTAAAACCACATACATGGAGATATGACATAATGTAACCTCTTTATCGCTCCGAGGGAAGATGTTTTGTATGTATCTGATAGGAAAACGAGTTGATGAAACAATCCGGCCTCAATCTGATAAAATAAACATAAATTGAGAACTTATATGATAAGTGTTTTGTATTGACCCATTCTGCTTTCCTTTCAGAGATCATTACACAGTACAGAAATCTTTTCATTGAAACCATTAGCAGTTATTTGTTTGCTAAATGAGTTTAGAGATCTACTTAGATATAATTTAAATACCATTTAAAACTCCATTAGCTATGTTTATTGCCAAATTTAAATAGTATCTTTGATTTAGTTGCTTATAAAAAAAGGGGGGGATGTAGAAGGAAGGAGACAGAGAAAAAATAGAAATGGCAGGCTAAATTAATTAATCCCAGGATCTTCAACCTCTTGAGGCAAAAGTTCACCACCATGGCTCATTGACCTGTAACAAAGCAAGTTAGTAAACTTTCATTAAAACTGCCAGATGAAGGAGTGGAAAATTGAGACAGAGTCAGACTTATTACTGGGTAAAATGAGACACAGACATTTGAATACCCACTCCCAAAATTATTATTCCATAATCATATAAATTATGACTGTATAATTATCTAAATTAGTATACCTATATTTAGATCACTTTAATGTGATCCTACTGTATTTGTTGGCTGTTTTTATATTGTTGTTTAATTGTTTTGAGTGATACCCAGAATCCTGTATGGAGATAGGCAGCTCCATAAATTAGATTAATAAACAAATTAAAGGTCTGTGTTTTTATCCAGTGAAATCAATTCCATTCCATATTTTTTAAAAAATACTCCTGGTGTTAATAGGTGTAATAGCTAAAAACGTCAAATTGCTATTCTAAACTGCTATGACTATGTATCTGTTTTGGTGACTTCTAGCAGTTTTCATTCTGCTAGTCATTATCCTGAATTATTCTGTTTCAAAATGCTGGGCAGCAGGTAATTACTTAATTATCAATTTACTAAATATATATGCTGACCGAGTCCTTCTGACTCTGGGCAGTTAGACAGGATCAAACAACAATGACTGAATTGAAAGCTGTTGCACAAATTCTGTTCCTGCAAGACTGCTCCATTTTAAGAACGATCAAATCTAACAGTTTTGGTTTGTGTTGTCACCTTTTTTCCAATTGCAAATTCTTACATGCACATTTGCTGTTTTTGAAAAAAACACTGCACTAAAACATGCATGTATTTCTATGCACTTGGAACTGCATTGCAAAATTTGGGAAAATATATATTTCAAACAGCAATTGCAATTCAGTTCATATATTTTTTTTTTTAGAAAAACAGATTTCCCTAATGTTAGCTAACAAGCTTTGCCTCTATCTCTATTTGAGTGCATTCTTTTAAAAATATAAAAGAAATATAGAACAAATGTGCAAAAACACACTGGTAAAACATTTAGTTTGCTTCTAATTCAATACAGCAAAAAGATATTGCAATGCAAATTTAATTCAGCGTATGTACATAGAACTGAAATTTCAGAAATATGCAGCAGTGCAAATAATACTCACCGATCTTGGGATAAGAAAGAGATTAATAAATCTGTAAGGATTGTTATTACCAATAAAAATGCTCCTCTGTGAAGTAAATATTCATACATAAATTATCCATTATAAAAATGGATAATTTTTTTAAAAAAGAAAGAAGGTGATAATCATATGTAATAAAGAGGGAAAATCTATTGTACAATTCACTTTAATTCAGTGCTGATTCTTCAATAAAATAAAAATCCTACAGTTTGGGGTATTTAATTTTCTGATGGTCCATAGAAACATTCCTATCAATACTATTGAAGCTCTGCATTCCATTATATTCATTTTCCGATCATAGTCCAATATTTCTTGAGCAGAAACAGCAGATCTACACAGAAGTTTTCCAGTTTATTTACATGAAGTTCTTCACTTTTAAAAAGAGCTGAAATGGACACAGTCAATAATTCCATCAGAATACGTAATTATTTTTCTGATAATGAGAAAGTATAAGAAATTGCAATGGATGTCTAATTATTTCTATTAGAAATCATTAGCAAATATTAAATAAAATATATATTAGAATATTAAACATTTCTTCTTTTTTTACTGTAGAGCTTGCTGTCATAAAACCTCTGATTTTCTGAGATCAGATTTGTATTTTTTGTTTCTTTAATTAGAGTTCTTGAGGCGATTCTTTATCAAGTTGCATATTGTTTGTATTTTTTCTTTTTGTTTTTATACTGCAAGATAAAGCATAGCCAAGGACTGTATCTACATCTACTGAAAGGATTCCTTGTAATAAATTTATACAGTTATTAACTCTGAACTTATCATATTACAAGGAGTATAAAACTAATGTATGTCTTAAGAACAAGATTGTAGGATTAATAGATCTGAAATCTTGGCTGCAAAAATGGAACAATTAGAATATCTGATATATTTTTTTTCAATTATTCCTTAGATGAAATCATTAATTCAATAGAATTAAAGTAGTACAGGGCTTTTATTTCTGTGATATCTTTGTAGATTCTTTGCAGCAAAAATCTCTGTTTTAAATATTTTATCACTATTCTTCTCTAACTATGACAACTGCAATTGTAGTCTTTTATACGTCTAAATACAAAAGTGAAAATAAAAATGGCAGCATTTTTTTAAAAGTCTTTTGTTTTATACATATAGACAAACAGGAGGAGAATGTTTGTGTGTGTGTGTGTGTGTGTGTGTGTGTGTAGGCACAAGTGTTCATGCAGATATGCTTTTAGGTGAAATAAACTAGAAAAAAGAAAGGGAAAAATCCAGTTTCCATCAAGCAGAGGCTCACAGACATGCTAGTCAAAATATTTTTTTTTTTTAAAAAATGCGTCTTCAGTAAGCAAAGAATATTTATCAAATATTCCCACTCCGTATGAATGAAAATGACTGGATCTAAACTTTTTCAACTGAAGGTATCATTTTTTTATTCTTCCTTTACATTTGCGTTATTATTTAGCATTTACATCCTACTGAGACAAAAATTCAAAAACACAGGAAATCCCAAAGTCACCTCAGGATAAAAGAGAGATGATTTATAAACTCATAATCACCAGTTTTTGATATGTTTCATCATTAGTCAAGCTGAGAGAACAAATTGGAATCTGAGCGTCTGGTGAGTTTTGCGTGGGGATCAGCAGATACAGTAAATGCAACCATGATGAAGGATAATTCATATTAAGAGATAATGGGCATTATACGTAATTATGACTATAACCAACCAGTGCGTGTGCTTACAATGAAACCCTTCATATGAAAAAGTGGAAGTGTGTGACTTAATTGCTGGGATTGCTTTTTATTTTGCAGTTTCTTATTATGCTGTATATTTAGGTCCATCTATAGCTATTTTTTAAAAATGTACTTGGTATCCATTATAAAACCAAGTTGCCTGAAATAACAAAAAGGTCAGATCATTTTATTTTTTTCTTTAAACTTCCTTCTGTCTAACAGATGTGGCTTTCTCTTTGTGATTTCATTCCCCCTGTCAATCTCTTGGTGCATCAAAAGTTAAAGAAAGACACTGGGTGAAAATGGCACAAGACATAGCAGACTGCCTACATGTATTACTGAATTCAGGGACTTATCTCTCAGATAAGCAGTCCTATTTTGTTGTTGTTGTTTTGTTTATATGTCATGAACCACCTATTTCTTAGGTGAGATGCAAAATTCCTGATTTCTCTAGAACTTTTACAATATAGACAGCAATACAAAGAAAACCATAGGCATACAGTTTTGGGACAGACAATTTAAAATCTGGAATTCTATGCTGCTGTTCATAGATTTAAAGAAAGTATACACACAGTTACGTGTAGTTGGCTAAAAGCATTGATATTAATTTTTGATCAAGCATTCATTAAGATTTTACTGCATTTAATTCAAATGAATTAAATGTTTTGTACTGGTTTTATTTTTTTAAATTGTATTTTGAGAGTTGTGGCAAGGGTACTTTTTCAAAAGACAACTTTGTTGGCTCGGCGCCGGAAAGAAACACGACTCAGCTGTCCGTTCAGAACCTTTATTAAGAGTGCAAACTGAACTGCCGGCTGGGCTGCTGAGCCTCCTTATATCCTGCTCAGGCATGCCCGCCGGCCAATGACAACAGTTTAAAACTCCCGCCGGGGGAATTGACCAATCCCCCGGCAGATGTCCTTATAAGGACATAACACCCCTCCCCTCCTAGTCCATAGTCCATCAGTCAGTGTGCGCGATCACGTACTCGCGCAGGTAGGCGGGATGCCTGACAGTTCTTCCGGACCTTCGCGGCCCCGTTGGTGGGTTGATGTTGCTCCGGACGGGTCGAGCCCCTGCGGGCTCTGGTTCCCCCGTCCGGGAACCTCCGGACTCCGTCGTCGAGTGCGCGGGGCCTTGCCTAGCGCCTCCGGCAGGAGTCGCAGCCGTCTCTGGGTGCTGTCCCCGGGTTGCGCCGCCGTTGGTCCGGTGGTCCTCCGGGCTGTTCCAGTCGCCGCAGTCGAGAGGCGGTCGTCTGACCCTCGGTAAGGTTCCCGGGTCCTCGTCCGGTGCCCAGGGTGCCCCCGGGTCAGGGGGTGCGGTGGCTGTCCCCGTGGGTTGACCCCCGGGTGGGGGTGGTTGCGACGGTCCCCTCTTGGCCTCTCCGGGTTGCCCTACCTCGCCGGGGTAGGGTAGGACTCCCTTTCGGGTTTGTTGTTGTCCTACCCTGCCGAATCGGTGCTCACCGTCTCCGTTGTGCTGGTGTCGGTCGACCTCGTCTGGGGGTTGTTGCGTGGCCCGGTCCCGCTGTTCCGTCCACCTCTCGGAGTTGTGTCGGTCTCTGGGGTTGTGCTGTCGGGTGCCACCTTGGTTGGCCGGCTGGCGCCCTCGCTGGTGGCGCAGGTCTACCTCGTCGGGGTGGTTTTCCTCGACTTCCTCGATTCCCCTCCACCTTTTCCGGAGCTGGTCGATGTGTCGCCTGCAGGTGCGGCCGTCGTCCAGCTCGACTTCGTAGGACCTCGGGCCGGTCACTCGCATGATCTGACCCTTGAGCCATTTGGGATCGCCCTGGAAGTTGAGCGCGAAAATCAAATCGCCGCACGCAAAGCTTCTTAGCGGCGGTGGTTTGTTCGGCTTGTCTTTCGGGTTGTACATCGGGTGCAGGCGATCTAGCGGTGAGCGCAGCTTCCTCCCCATTAGTAGTTCTGCCGGAATTTTCTTTGTTGTGGTGTGGGGAGTGATGTGTTGGGTCAAGAGGAACTGGTCTATTTGTTCCTGCCAATCCCCGTTGCCCATTCTAGTCAGTGTCTCTTTTGTTAGCCTCACCATTTTCTCGGCCTGTCCGTTTCCGGCCGGTCTGTAAGGGGCGATGAGTGCGTGCCTGATGCCGTGGCCAGCCAGGAACTCTTCCATCGCCTTCGCCGTCAGCTGTGGCCCGTTGTCGGAGACGAGGGTGTCCGGGAGGCCGTGCGTGGCGAAGAGTCGTCGTAGGGCTCTGATGGTGGCTTCCGTCGTTGTGGAGGGCATGGCTATAACTTTGAGCCACTTGGAAAATGCGTCGACCACGATCAGGAGGTATTTTCCGTTCATTGGCCCGGCGAAGTCGATGTGGATTCGTGACCACGGTCCGGATGGTTGCTCCCACTCTGTCGGGTGTGCTTGCGGGGGTGCTGGTCTCGTTGCCTGGCACGGGTCACATTTGGCAATCCACGCCTCAATGTCTTTGTCTAAGGCGGGCCACCAGACGTAACTCCGCGCCAGGGCCTTCATTCTGACGATCCCCGGGTGACCGCAGTGGAGGGATTGCAAAGTCCGTTTTTGTAATGAGGGGGGGATGACCACCCGGTTGCCCCAGAGGAGGCAGCCTTGCATGGTGGTGAGTTCTTGCTGCCTTCTCTGGTATGGGGCCAGTTCTTGCTTCTGAGTTTCTTCTGGCCATCCCCGCAAAACCCAGGATACGACTTGCCTGAGAATCCTGTCTTTAGCGGTGTGCTGTGCTACCGTGGATGAGGACACCGGGCTGGACTGGTCATCGTCGATATGGTGGAGGCCGAGTGTAGGTGCTGGGTCCTCGATCTGCTCGTTCAGCGGGCACCTGCTGAGGCCGTCGGCGTTTCCGATGATTTTTCCGGGCCGGTGGACCAGGCGGTAGTTGTAGCCCGACAGGAATATGGCCCAGCGTGTCATCCTGGGTGACATGAAGGTTGGGGTGGGTTTGTCCCCCGCGAGGAGGCCCAGTAGGGGCTTGTGGTCGGTGACAATTGTAAAAGCTCTTCCATATACGTATTCATGGAATCGCTTTACGCCCGCCACCATTGCCAGCGCTTCCTTATCAATCTGGCCATAGTTTCTCTCCGCCGGGGACATCGTTTTGGAGAAGAAGGCGATGGGTGCCTCCGTCCCGTTCGGTAGTTGGTGGCTTAGGACGGCCCCGACCCCGTAGGGTGAGGCGTCGCAGGTCAAGGTTAACGGTAGCTCTCCGTTGTACTGGATGAGGAGGCTGTCGGAGGATAGAAGTCTTTTGGCTTTCTGGAAGGCTTCCTCTTCTTCGCTCCCCCACTTCCAAGGTGCCGCCTTCCCTAGGAGTCGGTGTAGTGGTTCAGCAACGGTGGCTTTCTGTTGTAAGAACACACTATAGAAATTAAGTAGTCCCAGAAAAGCCTGAAGCTCCGTTTTGTTTTTGGGGGCTGGAGCCTCGTGTATAGCCCTCACCTTGTTTTTAGTGGGGTGGATGCCCTGGCTATCAATTAAATAGCCCAGGAACTCGACTTCCCTGACTCCGATCACGCACTTGTCTCGTCGGACTCGTAGTCCCTTCGCCTGGAACCGCTGCAGGGCAAGCCTGAGCCGTTCCATTAGTTGGGATTCCGATGTCCCTGAGACTAGGACGTCATCAAAGTAGGGCACTACCCCTGGAATGCCTTGGAGAAGGCGTTCCATCATCGATTGAAAAATCCCCGGGGCGGCACTGACTCCGAACTGGAGCCTGTTGCATTTAAAGGCGCCCCGGTGCGTGACAATCGTTTGCGCCTCCGCAGTTGTCTGGTCCACTGGCAGCTGCTGGTACGCTTGCGCCAGGTCCAGTTTGGCGAAAATTGATCCTTTGCCTAGTGAGTGCAACAGATGTTGCACCACTGGCACCGGATATGCGCTCTGCTGCAACGCACGGTTGATTGTGCACTTATAATCAGCGCAGATGCGCACTGATCCATCTGGCTTCATGGGGGTCACAATGGGAGTCTCCCATGCAGCGTGATCGATCGGTTCAAGGATGCCCTGGGCGATTAGTTTATCCAATTGTGCATCCACTTTTGGTCTAAGGGCAAACGGGACTCTGCGGGGCTTTAGCCGAATTGGATTGATTTGGGGGTCTAAATTTAGCGAAATGGGTTTCCCCAAGAATTTACCTAAGCTCCCGTCGAAGACGTCCTGGAAGTCTTCTAGGAGTTTGTCGAGTTGGCTAGTCCTGATTTGGTTTATTCCGCCAATTGTTAGCCCTAGTGGCCTGAACCACTCCACTCCAAGTAGGGTCGGTCGAGCGTCCTTGACGACGGCGATGGGGAGGTCTCCGTTGAAGTCTTTGTATTGCACCCTGATGTTTGTGCGTCCCAGGATGCCAATGGGGTGGCCGCCGAAGTCTACCACCTTTGCCTGGATTGGCTTCAATTGTCCCTTTGAGATGTTGGGCTGGAGTTTCTTGAGGTTATGCCAGGCCATGATGGAGAATGGCGAGCCAGAGTCTATCTCCATGGGGCATGGTGCCCCTTCCACGTGGACGGTCACGTGGAATTTTTCGGATCCCTCAGCTGCGGTGTGTGCGATGGTCGTCTTGTTGACTTGCCGGCTGTTGGATTGCCGCTCGTCGTTCCGCCTCGGCTGCTGGGATCGTCTAGATGACCTTTGGTATTCACGGTCCGCAGGTCTTTGCCGCTCCAAAGATGGTTCTGCCGCTCTGCAGGCCTCGGCGATGTGGCCTTTCCGTCCGCAGCGTCGGCAGGTTGCGTCTCGCCAGCGACATCTGGCGCGAGGGTGGTCCCCTTTGCAGCTGGCGCATCTGTCCTCCCGGCTGCCATCTTGGTGGTTTTCCCGCCTTTGGGGCCTCGTGACCTTATGGACGGCCATTTCCCCGTCTGACTCCGAGCACGTGGAGATGTCCTCGGATGACTGCGGGTGGTCTCTGTGGATCTTGTGGATCCCTTTTGATCGTCGCATCGCTGCTGCCGCTCTGTCGGACGTTTCCGCCGCGGTAGCTTCTTCGATGACGTCCTTGAGGGAGATCTTTTTCCGGCTGAGGAACTTCTTTTGGACTGAGCAGTCCCTCATGCCGAAGACGATCCGGTCTCGTAGCTGGACGTCCACGTTCTCGAACTCACAGCTGGCCGCGATCTTCCGGAGCGCCGATACGAACTCCTTGAACGTTTCCCCTTCGTGCTGATTCCGTTGATGGAATTCGAAGCGGTTGGCTAGAGGAGTGCTCGTGGGCGCGTAGTGTTCTTGGAGAACGTCTTGGAGCTCGGACCATGGCATCTGTTCTATGTCTCTGGGTGCCACGAGGTCCATCGCCATCTCCAGAACTTCGGATCCGCAGTGGGCCAGGAAGAGAGCCCTCTTCCTGTTGTCGTCCAAGTCTGTGAAGCCGCTGCCCGCCAGGAATTGTCGGAAACGCACCATGAAGGACTTCCATTTTTCCTGGCTTGGATTGAATGGAGCCAGAGTAATTTGGGGTCCCGACATGGTTCAGTGACTTGCTCAAGTGATTCAGCTCTTGGATGGCGGGTGCGGTCGTGCTGGCTGCTCGTCGGTTCTTCTTCAGTCCTTCGTCGCCAGTGTTGGCTCGGCGCCGGAAAGAAACACGACTCAGCTGTCCGTTCAGAACCTTTATTAAGAGTGCAAACTGAACTGCCGGCTGGGCTGCTGAGCCTCCTTATATCCTGCTCAGGCATGCCCGCTGGCCAATGACAACAGTTTAAAACTCCCGCCGGGGGAATTGACCAATCCCCCGGCAGATGTCCTTATAAGGACATAACAAACTTAACTTTCTTGGTTTTTTTTCCTTGAAGATGTTTCACTTCCCAAAACGTCTTCAAGGAAATAAACGAAGAAAGTCCAGTTGCCTTTTGAAAAAGTGCTTTTGTGACAACCGTGACCTGGATTACTGAGAATCTCCATAGACATTTAATCTGAGAGTACTTTATTTGTAAAGACAAGGGAATCACGGTTTGGCAAATTTTCTAAGCAATCCAGATTTTTATGACTACCATCACCTTGGTATATATCACCAGTCATTTATGTAAGTTGTAAAACATTTGAAAACCAGATGAAGTTGGTACATCACAAATAAAAGTAGGAAAGGATGAAGTTGGAGAAGTTATCCACAATTCACTTCAAAACCAATGTACCTGCTAACAGTAAATTAACAGATGATAGAACTTCAAAAAGACTAAGAGATGAAATGCATTAGTAAAATGGAAATGTAGAAAATATAAATAGGGAAAATATTAGTATGTATACTAATAGACAAATAGAATTTATTATATTTAAAAATAAGCTAAGGGCAGAGGGTGGAAGTTTAGGTTTAGGGAATTTAATTGTATTATTCATATTAATAGTGTGTTAAACTATATTGTGAATTTCAAACTTTTAAGGATTAGAAATTATGGGGAGATTGAGATGTAATCCCAGGATTGACTGAATTTTGTTAATATTTGGTTTGGTTAGTAGTTCTGGAAATGTTATTTATGTTCAAATGAATGGAAAAAATAAGAAAGAATAGAAATAAGAGGGGAACAACAATATACATATTTTAATATAACAAGATATATGTAATAATAAGAGGGAGGTTTAGAAATTGATTGGCGGCAGTATTAGTTATGTATAAACAACATGAAACAATGAAAATGAAATGTAATAACTATGAGTAATGACATTATGTTCATTTGTACTAAAATGTATGATACCCAGATATCACACTCTTCACGCATTGATATATATAAGCAATATAAAATAAAAAAGTTGAATTTTTTAAAAAAAAACTATGTACATGCTTATCACCGTGCTCTCAACAGTCTAACTCTAAATTGTTCCAATCCAATGTCACTAAATTCAGCTAGTTAATGTCAGTCCAATAGAAAGGACTTGCTGTTTAGCTAAATACAGCCCACTGCAATTCAGTAAAGCTGATTGCTGCCTAAGCTGCAAAACTGAGAAAATATTGGGTACCCTTATTTTTTCAGGTGTAGACAACCACAGAGATAACCTTGAAAACAATGCAGCAACGGTTACAACATGGACAAAAACATGTATATTTTAAGCCCAGGTAACCAAGAAAATGTTAGGAAGAAACTGAGATTGCCTAGGCTCTAATCAGTGGTGGGATTCAGCCAGTTTGCACCACTTCGGAAGTACCGGTCGTTAGCTTTCTGAGCAGTTTGGCAAAATGATTGCTGGAAGAAATTACTAGGGCAGAGAACCGGTTGTTAAATTACTTGAATCCCACCACTGGCTCTAATCCCTGGGTTGTAAGAAGGAGGGAAGCAAAAATACAGCCAGGCTTTCAAAATTTACATCAACCTTTTAAGGTAGGATGGATTAGGACATATTAAGAAATATTGGAACACACCTTTATTGATATATAGCTATAGCAACAGAATCTTGATTGCTTGAGCCCATGCATTTCTAAACATCACTGCATAATTTCCCAAGGTGTATCTGTGTTTCTTTGTAATTGATTCAGACTGACATCCAGGTCTTTCAATCCATTGGTGGACCACCTCTGCGTTTGTGAAATAACGTAGATCCAAAAATAATGAATATTATTCCTCTCCATTCAGGTCTGTTGCCGAGAATAGTCCCGAGAAAGGACTATTTCAATGCTTATTGGTTCATGTTCAGCATCTTGTACTTGAAATAAATACTTGGCTTTCCTTTTCTCCCCACCAAATGCTTTGGGGATTTAGTTGCATCCTATAAATATTCATGAGTTTAGATCTCCAAGAAGAAGAAGAAAAAAATCAAAAGGCACTTGGCTTTATTGCTGTGCCTAATGAGAAAGAATTAAAATCCAGCAGGGACATGACCCAGAACCTTTCTCTTCCTCTTACGTGTCAGCTTGACTCTCTCTAGGTCTGTGATCAACTGCATTCTAAGTGAAAGTTGACACTAGTTCAACTTTCTGCAAATGCAGGTAAAATGGAATGTGAATAGCCTAAAACTCAGTGCTGATCTAACCTGGTTCTGCATCATTACCTGTAATTGGCATCTTCGGCTTAGTATAGCTCCAATTCCATGTCTTTAATAGCATGGATTTTGATAACTATAGGTTAGAATGTTTTTTGTTTTGTTTGCCTTCTTCCTCCTGTCTTGTCTCCCAGTGTTACTGTTGCAGATTTAGAATAAAATAGAATTAACATAGTTGGAAGGGACCTTGGAGGTCTTCTAGTCCAACCCCCTGCTTAGGCAGGAAACCCTATACTATTTCAGACAAACAGTTATCCAATCTCTTCTTAAAAACTTCCAGTGTTGGAACATTTACAACTTCTGGAGGCAAGTTCTTCCACCGATTAATTATTCTAACTGTCAGGAAATTTCTCCCTATTTCTAGGTTGCTTCTCACCTTGATTAGTTTCCACCCACTGCTTCTTGTCCTGCCTTCAGGTGCTTTGGAGAATACCTTGACTCCCTGCCAATAGCTTGACTTCCTGCCAGAGAAGTTCATCTCTGAAAGAAATCCCTGCCGTTGGTCTTTAATAGCAGCTATAACATAATATAACAAGGCTATAAAATATTAGATTTTCCACTTTCCTTACCAGGTGGAGCATATTTTACCATTTTGATTTTGGATAATATTTTCTCTATCTCTCATAGACACACACACACACACACATCATAACACTCTACAAATTAAATAAATGTTAGTCTAGATTAGCCCGAAGAAGTGAGATTATTTTTTTCTGGGAGCTATAGTATATTGAAAGCAATGCAAGCCTCAGGTACTGTTTGTTATTCTTTGTTATTTGTTATTCTGTGTGAATCAATAAGGCTTGCTTAAAGGAGTCTTAGCTGTTCCTGCTGTGAGCTTACAAATATTAGATGAAAGGATTCCAGAGAACATGTCATCTGCACATGCATACTCAAACACATTGTGTCAACTGGGGACAACTTTGGGGGATGTTTTTTTTTCACCAACTCTCTCTTTCCTTCTTCCATACTTCCGGCTCTTTTCTGAATGTCAACAATTCTGCTATCTGCCTTAAAAGAATATAGTCACATTGACTAGGATCTTCAATTTTTTAAATCTGTGATTGGCTATCAATGGCAGGAGATAGTAGACTTTATTACCATCAGGATAAATCTTTCTTCCTGTAAAATTATTGCTTTCTACTTTTCTCTTTCTCTTTTTTATTGAGCGGAAGCGAACCTTTTCGGAACCGAGTGCTGAAACAGGAATGTATGTGGGGGAGTGCCAGAAATCAGAAGAGCAGCTCCCCGGCATGTGCACGCACGCTGGTCACCTGGTCTTCTAGTTTCCGGCACACCTGTGTGTCCGAAGACCAGCTGACTGGTGTGCACGTGCACACCGGAAATCAGAAGCTCAAATTCCTGGCATGCACATGCACACCAGAAAGCTACTCTTCTGGTTTCTGGAACTCCTGCACGTGTGAAAACCAGTGAGCCGAAACTCAGAAAAGTAACAGGTGACGGCTGGCGTGCCCAGAGAGATGGCCCTGTGTGCCATTTCTGGCATGTGTGCCATAGGTTCGCCATCACTAAGCCGAAGGATTCCACAAGAAATGTGCTTACGGGATGTGCTTACGGGATCAGGGACATTCCACAGAAGCAGTCATAAATCACATGACATTTGTAACAATAATCATGACTAGTGTAAACTATTGTTTATTTGAACAGACTTTATAGATGATGGTAGTAGCCATCACCAATCGAACTCACTTCTATATAATAGCAAACAGCAGTTTGTATAAAGCAAGAAATAAATGTTCCCTGTTTCTTTCTACTTACTGGACTCTAACAGGCATTAAAAATATATACCTGAGAGTTAAGTCAGGTTTTGGTCTTAAACAATACACTAGGGGCATCCATTTAGCCATTGAAAATAAGACATATTTGCATATACACAAAAATATAGTTTAAGCATAGTGAGCAAAACAAATAATTATTTTAATATATTCACTGGACTTTAATTACAATAAAGCCAAGATTGTGGCTTTGTTGATTGAAATCCTGCTCCTTTCTTGTGACACACACATATATAAGGATGGGGCTTTGATTGGATGGCTTTCATTTCGACTTTTTGACACATACCCGCACACTGTGGTGGCTGCCCAGTGTGAAAACATTTTCAAACCAAAAATCACCCTTGGCATTTGATAAGTAGGCCAAGACTATTCCAAGAAACAGTTTGTAAATGCTATGTTTGATTTACTTGATATTAACATTTTATCAACTCAAATACTTTGGCCACCTAATGAGGAGGAAAGAGTCACTGGAGACGAACCTAATGCTGGGAAAGATTGAGGGCAAAAGAAGAAGGAGATGACAGAGAACAAGGTGGCTGGATGGAGTCACTGAAGCAGTCGGCATGAGCTTAAATGGACTCAGGGGGATGGTAGAGGACACAAAGGCCTGGAGGGACATTGTCCACGGGGTCGCAATAAGTCGGACAAAACTTCACAACTAAGAACAACAAACATTTTATCAAATTTTTATCAAACTATATTTTTATCAAACTTAAACTATATTTTTGTGTATATGCAAATATATCTGATTTTCAATGGCTAAATGGACGCCCCTAGTGTATTATTTAAGACCAAAACCTACTAACTCTCAAAATTTTATATTTTTATCAAAATATAAATATAAAATATAAATTTAAATATAGTTTGTATAATAATTTTCCATGCATTAATTTAATTTGTTCCCCTGTTTCTTTTATATTACAGGACGACTGCAACGTTCTCTGGTTATGTTATGTACATCTGCACCAAACTAATGCTCATCATCGCATCCAAGTCAAAGTCTGGCCTATCAGCTTAAACACTGTTTAGATTATGATAGCATTTACTGGCAATCATGTTGCAAAGATATTTTCCCCATCATTTCCTTGGCACTGTCTTTCCTATTTATTTATATACTGCATCTCTTCTATTCCCCCTTCTAATAACCTATTTATTATAGGTACCTTCAATAAGAATAACAATGATTCATACGACCTGCTGAGCCACTGGAATGTGACATATTGTATATGATTATGCTCTGCTTATGTCTCTGTTATTTTAAGTCTCTGTTATGCTTAAGTCTCTGTTATTTCAGAGGCTTCATAGGATTAGTACACCTAGTTGTTAATAGATTCCCTAACCCTCCTGCTTTTGCTGAGCTCCTCCCAATAGATAAGATTAAAGAATGGAAATATCTCCTGTACAATGAATACCAATATAGGTATGCCTCCTTTCTAAATTAGTTCATTATGCAGCAATAATATTACACTATATGAAACTAGTTCCTAATTCAGAGCTGGATATTTATTTATTGTTGGTATTCATCTTCAGCTCCCTTATTACCAGTACCATTAAAATATCATAAAACTAGGAAGAATTGCTATCCTTTAATATACTCCTTCATTAGTGAACATTATCCATCTGACACATTTTGTAAACACCAGAGCTTCATTGAACTGTTTATTCAGGATAACCTGGTCCCTTCAGGAAGGAGAAAAGAAAAGAAAAATCAATACTATTTACCTTCATGAGGAAGGGGGAAGAAAAAAAGAAAAATGACAGTATTTATATATGGATATGAATTTGAGATTTTTTTTAATGCAAAGGCTAGTTTGTTCAGAGCGGGTTGTGCTCTTGGCTTTATTGTAATTAAAGTCCCCTAAGCCAGTGAATATATTAAAATAATTATTATTTGTTTTGCTCACTATGCTTAAACTATATTTGTATGTATATGCAAATATGTCTTATTTTCAATGGCTAAATATATGCAATTTATGTATTACTTCATTAAAAAGGTCTTGAGCATTTGAACTTTAACCAATATATTTTTGAACAAAAACTATCATCACCAACAAAGTATTTTTGAGCAAAGAAATGCATTGTCAAATTCAAGAAATGCAAAAAATAAAGCATAACTACATTTTGATCCCTCATATTAGTTTTTGGGCAATGTGTATCAGATGAAATCCTCATTCATCCCTAATAAAAATATGGAATCCCAAAATAATATATTTCTGAAGAAATCCTATCCTATATGTATATTCACATATTTATTGTAGACTAAAGCTATATGTGATTTTGAAATAGAAAAAATAAAACATTAGAAAAGCAATCAAACAGCAAAATAAAAATAGATGAGTCCCTAGTGCTCTCTGAGTTTGGTTGCTGTTTTTGTAGATGTTTCATTAACCAAAATAGCTAATGTCGCCAGTGTGTTTATTCTTGGTATTTTAATCTGTTTCATGGTGAAATTTTTTTACGTCAACTACATCTTCATCCTTTAGTGGGTCAATACATTCCCATCATCATATCAATAAATGAATAAATAAATAACACCCAAACAAAAATAATTAAATCAAATACAAAACACACAATCCTGCTTAATGCATTCCATTTGCTTGATACTCCAAAAATAATAACAAGCACTCTACTTGTAGAAGCATTTCATAGTCAGCAGGCAGTGGTGAAATCCATTTTTTTTTTTTTACTACTGGTTCTGTGGGCGTGGCTTGGTGTGGCTTGGTGGGCCTGGCAGGAGAAGGATACTGCAAAATCTTCATTCCCACCCCACTCCTGGAGGAAGAATATTGCAAAATCTCCATTCTCACACCACTTTGAGGCCAGTCAGAGATGGCATTTGCCAGTTCTCCGAACTACTCAAAATTTCCACTACCGGTTATCTGAACTGTTCAAAATGTCTCCAGAACCTGTCAGAACCTGCTGGATTTCACCCCTGGCAGCAGGCCACAAGTAAGATATTTCCTTCATACTTAATACTCCATGTGAACTATGAAGATAACTGGAATCCTCAAGTAGGAATTATTTGGGAATTAATTATTAAGCCAACAATAGCAGTGTAACCCTTGATTTAATAGTGAGGAAGGGAATTTAACTTGCTCAGGAACAGTAGTCAACATGCTGTTCGTTCAATGTATATGTAAAGAAAGTGGTATGAAAATTCAAAGTCAAGTTTTATTTCAAAAAAAGGCTATCTGTAATATGATATCATTAAAGAACTTGGAGGAGCAATTTTCTGCACTTCAACCACCTCCATTACAAAACTGATATAATGGAACCTCAATAAAAGTGCAGTCATAAGTTGTGTAGTTAAAAAAAAACTTAAAAGATTTTTTTAAAAAAAGCTGAAATAGATATAAGAATGGTTAAGGAAGCTTTCAAAAGCTTTGAAGGCTTTATTTTAAAAACGAAAGTATTTTCCAAATAAGGAATATAAAGGCATATAAACATTAGCAAAATAAAAGAATATTGAAAAGGCTGGCTGGGGATGTTGGACTGAAATTCCTTTGGGGGGACATGAACTAATAATATTGCATCATGTGGGAGTGAAAGAAGTAATAAAATACATAGCTTTTGAAAATATCCAAATAATATTTCTGGATATCAGTGTTATTTGTAGATGGCTTCGATGGAGATCTAGACTTAAATGGCTCTGAGAAATTCTATATCCAATCTATATTCTGGATATATTTTTATATCCAGAAATTAGTAGATAATTGTTCTAGATTTCTCCATTATTCCACAGGAGGCCAAATGTGAGGTTTAGGTCAAAAGGACAGCCTGGGTATACAAACATTTCACCATCGTTCAAGCTAAATTGGCAACATTTCTCCCTTATTTCCTTGATCTCATTGCAGAGTGGTTTTAGATTTGCCCAGACTAAGGTTGCTACCTAACCTCTCACCTCTTGGGTCAGAGAAAGCTCAAAACTCAGAGCTTCTTCCAGGCAATCACTGTCCTGACTTATATTTTGGGCCATACATTAGAGCAGAATGTTCTTTTACCCCAGAACAAATGAGACTTAATTTATATTAGTGCTTATATTAGTCAATACATTGATATACTTATCATAATCTTAATTTATAATTTAATTATAAATTAATGTAGGTTTTCACAACCATTATCTGTTGGGCAGTGTTGAGCTTCAAGATGTATTGACATTGGTCAAAACAACAAATTTCTTGAATTTTTACTGGGACCTGTGGCTGGCCTCTTCAGAGCCAAAATAGCCTCCAAAGACCAACTGAGCAGGGGCTAGCTCGTGTTGTCTTTATTGTCTTGATTTCTGATTTGTCTTTAAATGAGCTGGTTTTCTATTGGTGCAGGTTGATGTGGGAAAGTTTTAATGTATAATTGTCATTAATTTCCTATTTCTTTTTAATTATTTGTCAACTCCTTAAAATGAATGGAATAAATAAATATATAATAAAAGTAATAATCGGATTAAATGGGAGCTAGGAGAAAATGCAGTCAGTTTATCTACCTTACCTTCTTTTTTTGTATTTCTCAGTATATAGTAGAAGATAAGAGAAAGGGAATCTCACATGACATGGATCAGGAGGAAATCTCTTGAGTCCTTTCAATGATGCTGAAGTTTTACAGATGATAGCATTTTATTTGAAGATGATACCACTTCAATGGCAGAAAGTGAAGAGGAACTAAAGAGCCTTCTGATGCAGGTGAAGGAGAAGAGTGCAAAAGTTGGTCTGAAACTCAACATTAAGAAAACTATGATCATGGCTCCCGCCCCTCTCAATTCCTGGCAAATAGATAGAGAAGAAATGGAGGTAGTGACAGATTTTATTTTCCTAGGCTCCAAGATCATCGCATATGGGGACTAAGCTAAGAAATTAAAACACACTTGCTCCTGGGGCGGAAAGCTATGGCAAAGTTAGAGAGCATACTAAAAAGCAGAGACATCACCCTGGCAACAAGAGTGTGTATAGTCAAGGCTATGGTTTTCCCAATTGCAATGTTTGGTTGTGAAAGTTGGACCATAAGGAAGGCTGAGAATCGAGGCCTTTGAACTATGGTGCTGAAGAGGACTCCTGCGAGTCCCTTGGACTGCAAGGCGATCAAACCAGTCAGTCCTAGAGGAGATCAACCCTGACTGCTCTTTAGAAAGCCAGATCCTGAAGATGAAATTGAAATACTTTGGCCACTTAATGAGAAGCAAGGACTCACTGGAGAAGAGCCTAATGCTGGGAATAATTGAGGGCGAAAGAAGAAGGGGACGGCAGAGAATGAGGTAGCTGGATGGAGTCACTGAAGCAGGCGGTGTGATCTTAAATGATCTCTGGGGGATGGTAGAGGATAGGAAAGCCTGGAGGAAAGTTGTCTATGGGGTTGTGATAGGTCGGACACCACTTCACAACTAACACAACAGGAGAAAATGAAGTCATCTTATCTACCTTACCCTCTCTTTTGTATTTCTAAGTATATAGTAGAAGATAAGAGACAGGGATTCTCAGATGGCATGGGTCAGGAGGAAATCTCTTGAGTCCTTACACCTTTTTCTTCTTTCAATGATGCTGAAGATTTTTTGCACCTTATTTATTCCAATAGGGTTTTTTTTATTTTTGCAGCAGCAGCAGCATTACTCCTCCTCTATTCTCCCAGGCATCATATAAATATGTAGAAATCTCACATTTCTTTTTCTCTTTCATGTCAGCTTCTTTGTTGTGGCTCTCCTGTATCAAGCTGTCAGATCAGGGACCGCAGAGGCACTCATAGCCCTGCTTGATAAGACTGGGTGTCTGTGCCACTCATCACCAAAGCAGGCAGCTGAGCTCAGGCACCTTTGGGAAACAATATGTGAAAAAGAGAGGAAGAAAGAGGATTTATTTTTTTGCAAGTACGCGGCTGAAGTTGAATGAAAAAATGAGACACTTTCTAATACATCAGGTATTAATGCTAACAACATTCTGTTCTGCACATAATCTACGTTTCCTGGCAGCATAGCGGTAACGCTTCTGCTATTTGGAAAACCAAACTAATTTCGGGGGTCTCTTAAAATGTAACTTTCCTTTTAGCACTTCCTATTAATTTTCTGACAACTGGAGATAAAAATCAAAACAAAAGAAAACTTGCAATTAAAAGATACAAAAATGGTTTTGAAATGTGGTGTGGGTGTTAAATAGAATAACAGAGTTGGGAGGGACCGTGGAGGTCTTCTAGTCCAACCCCCTGCTCAGGCAGGAAATCCTATACCATGTCAGGCAAAATAAAAATAAAGAAAATAACCCCTTTGATCAGGGGTGAAATGCTCCCGTTCGGACCGGTTCGCTCGATCCGGTAGCGATGGAGAACCGGTAGCAAAAATCCCTGCCCCCCTCCCCATTGCCCAGCTGAACTGCTCAATTATCAGAGGCTTTTTTTTAAAAAAAAAGCATTTTTTCTACAACCTCTGGTCGAAAAAATGCTTTTAAAAGTAAAAAAAAAAAGCCTCAGATGATCGTGCGGCTCAGCTGGGATCATCAGAGGCTTTTAAAAGCTTTTTTTCTTCAGCCGAAGAGGTTATAGAAAAAATGGTTTTAAAAGTAAAAAAAAAAAAGTTGGATACACCCACTCAGTCATATTACCTCCCCCCTCCCACCAAGCCGTGCCCACAGAACCGGTAGTAACAAATTTTACATTTCACCACTGCCTTTGATTATTCTATTCTATAACAGTACAGAGCCAGTGATCACATCTATACAAATACTGCTACAAAACAATATTTGAATGATTCTTGAGGACATGAAATATAATCCTACCTTTCTGCAGGTAAAGGTCAAAACTTAATTCAAAGGCTGACTGATTTCAGTCAGGAATCATTCCATGATCTGTAAACCTTTTCACAACTGTCCAAACATGACATATCCATATTTTCATACATAAACATGGAATATGCATAATATGGCAATACATTATCATTATTTTAAACTTTACTTTGTCCCAAGAATGTACCTCACCATAGTGATAATATCCAATCAGTAAGGAACTACCAACGGATATGATCAAATCAGCTGCAACTTCAAGCATATTTTATCTTCAACAAAAGGACAATACCAAAGATTGTAAAAATGTCCATTGAGTCCAATCAACTTGAAAAAGGATTGTTTGCTCAACAACCATATTTATTTAATAGTCATTTAATTTATCTTAAGATCTGAAGCCATGGGTTTTTGAAGACAGTTACAGTTCTCTATTTCAAATATATTTTCTTTTCCAAGTATTTATTCTGTTAATTATTAAAACTGTTACTAACTCTAATTATACGTTTGGACTCTGAAAGAAATGTATCTAATGCATGTATAAGCCACAGGGATTTCAGAGGCAGCCACAGCATCTGAACCAAAAAAATCCAGATGTTTCTGTGTCACAGAGAGGCTAGTGCAGTAGTAACAAGCACATCTGTTTCCTAGACCCCTAGACCTCAATTTTGACCACAGTATCTCACATCAGTTATCTGTGGTATACAGATTCTAAAAAGCCTCAAAACTTTCTGGGTGATCACGGCGTCTCCTCTAATATTACTCTGGAGCCATGCTGATGCCAAGCACAAAAATCAAGTAAGTGCATCTCCAAGAGGGAAACTACCATTCTTTCTAACCAGGCCTTGATTAAAGAAATCTGATTCCTCCACAATCAAGTCATGGATATTTTAGATACTGACCTGCATTTCGTAGCCACAACTGGCATCCAGGGCCACCAAAGATCCAACAGC
Source organism: Masticophis lateralis (assembly GCA_030761175.1). Taxonomy (NCBI): domain Eukaryota; kingdom Metazoa; phylum Chordata; class Lepidosauria; order Squamata; family Colubridae; genus Masticophis; species Masticophis lateralis. Next base: position 111,903,390 of record JAUDYJ010000001.1, read on the forward strand.
TTCAGGGATAAAAGCAAAAGGCTGGCGGGCAGGAGAAATCTCAGCCATCAAACTCACTGATCCTGAAGGTAGCCGTCTCTCTGCCCATCACCACACTGATGGTCACCTCTATCTTCTCCATTTCCACCTTCCAGGCCAAATTCTGCAACTGTTCTGAAACATGGCAACAATTAGCACAAATAGGATAAATTTTCCAGCCTGGACTTATTTTTTAATATAATATATATCTTCTTTGTTTCTTTGTGTGTAACAATATATTTGACTTGATTTGACAATTATGTATTATTATTATATAGTCACTGAATAACTAATTAGCATCCTACTATTTTTCTCAATCATTGAAAACCATTAATACAAGAATATATCCTGAAAAATTGGTGGGTTTTGTCTATCATGCTTCTTGAATTGCAGCGTTTTGATCTCCTTTTTTGTCACAGGTTTTAAAATATAGATTTTTAAATAAGGAACTAGGTCCATGTTTTCCAGCAGAAAATACTACTGGGGCTGTTTTTTGACTTTTTTGTTTGTTTGTTTGTTTCTAATAGCAATAGCACTTAGACTTATATACCACTTCACAACGCTTTACAGCCCTTTCTAAGCAGTTTACAGAGTCAGCATATTGCCCCCAACAATCTGGGTCCTCATTTTACCCACCTCAGAAGGATGGAAGGCTGAGTCAACCTTAATGGTTAAATCAGATAGCTTGATCCTTTAACAATTCTTTACCTTTTCCATGACCTGTCAATTGAATAGAAATGCCTATTAGTAAAACATTTAACACAGTTTTCTTAGCAAAAACATAACTATACTATCTTTAATGTTTAATTATAGCATTATTTAGAAAAGATTTTGCTATATGCCATTTAGCACCAGAATGCTGAAGTTGGTTTTAATATAATAGCATAAAATCATGAAATGTAAACATCGGCAAGGACCTTTGAAACCATCTATACTAACCTCCTACAAGTACACAAATCCCTAAGAGAAATCTCTTAGCTAATCTTTTAAAAATTCTCCATCAAAGTAAAGTTCACCGTCTTCTGTGGCAGTTTGTTCCACTGTTAAACAGCTCTTACGCTTTTCTTAATGTTCAGCCAAAATCTATAATTTAAATCCATTGTTTCTTGTCCTGCTTTCTGAAACAATTTGGCCCCTCTTTGGAGCAACTCTTCTGATAATTGAAGATGGTGATCCCTGCAGTTCTCTTTTCTCCAGGCTAAACATCCAAAGCTTCTATCCAGTTCTCAAGAGAGACTCTTTATCATCTTAATTGCTGTTCTCTGGACACATTCCCAGTTTATAAAAGTTCTTTCTAAAATGTGGCATTGAGGACTGAATATGGTATTCTAAGTGTGCTCTGATCACAGCAGTATATAAAGCAATGATGGCTTTATTTGATTGTGATGGCATAAAGTTGTTTTTTGTTTGTTTGTTTGTTTTGTGGCTGCTTGGATTTGTTTGCTTTTTACACAACATCACATTGTTGGTCAGAGTGCAGTTCGCCTAGACACTCAGATAGCAATATCAATAGCACTTAGACTCTGGAGAAATCTCTGGAGAAATTTGCCTTATTATTTATTTATTTGATTGATATTCCGCCCTTCTCCGGAGACTCAGGGCGGCTTACAATGCATTAAGCAATAGCCTTCATACTTTTGTATATACCTGCTTAGTAGGGCTTTTGCCTCCCCCCCCCCCATAAGCGGTGTTCTTTTTTATACAAAGTCAGCTTATTGCCCCACAATCCAGGTCCTCATTTTACCTACCTCGAAAGGATGGAAGGCTGAGTCAACCTTGAGCCAGGTGAGATTTGAACTTGCAGTAATTGCAGGCAGCTGGCAACTAAGTGCTACTTTAACAGCACTTAGTCCACTGCGCCACCTGGCCTTAGTGGTTTCTATCCACTATTCTATTTTGTCAACATATCTTCATGATTTTGTGTCATTCATATTTTATAATCCTCATCTAGGTTGATTATAGATATATCAAACAGCACAGGCTGAAAAATATGGTTCCCTGGTACATCATTTGACATTTTCTTTCTGCTTAAGGTAAAGTCATTCACATACTATTCATTGCATGCAATAGTTCAACCAGCTACCGTGTTTCCTGAAAATAAGACCCGTCTTATATTTTTTTGAACCCTGAAATAAGTGCTTGGCCTTATTGCTGTCCACTCAAAAGCCTGATTGGGCTTATTATCAGGGCATGTCTTATTTTGGGGAAAACAGGGTATATCTAATGATAGTATAATCAAGTTTACACATTTGCTGTCCTCTCTCTCAGAATACCACAGGAGAACCCAATGACTGCTTTGCTGAAGTTAAGGGCACTGTGAAATCCACTTTTATGTAGTCAGCTAAACTGGTCACTCAATCAAAAGAGACAATCAGGTTGGCATGGCATGATTTCTTGTTAAATCAGCGCTGCTTCTTACCAAACAATGCATTATTTTTTTAAATGTTCAGAAACTTCCTGCTTAAAAATTTGTTCCAGAGTTCTGCCCATTATTGAAGTAAAACTGAATGATTTATACTAATCTAGGCTCTCTTCTAATTGAGGGAGAGGGTCAACATTTGTCCTTTTCCAATTCTCTAGCACTACATCACCTCCATAATTTCTCAAGCATCATAAAAGGATCTCTGAAATGACATCATCAAGCTCCTTCAAGACCATTAGTCTTGTCAAGATCTCATATATTTTATTGGAATTATTATATAGTCTCTTCTGAAGAATACTCAGTACATGCTAATGAGTTAGGGTCAATTCAATTCATTCTCGGCCTGATGGCTAAGAATATACAAATATTGCTATTGTGTGTATGTGTGGTTCCTAATACAACTCTTTTGTTTAACTTTCTGTCTTTAATCTGTCAATGAAAGTGGTGATAATTGTGGCACTATAGTGTTGTGTTTTTTGTTTTGTTTTGTTTTGCTTTTTTGGTAGCAGGGTGCTTTTGCCAACAGCTACAATAATGTCCCACAGGTGCTTTTTCAAAAGGCAACTCGACTTTGTTTCTTCCTTGAAGACATTTCACTTCTTATCCAAGAAGCTTCTTCAGCTCTTGGATGAGAAGCCAAATGCCTTCAAGGAAAAAACAAAGCCCACTTTCCTTTTGAAACAGCACCTTTGGGACAGCCATGACTGGATGACTGAGAATCTCCATAGACATTTAACCACAATGATGTCATTCTTTGCATGTACATCCTCTGTGTGCTTGGGGAGAGAAGCATTATGGAGAGATGGGAAGAAACAAGAATTAGATGCACTCATATGGGCAAGACATGGAAAATCAAGCCAAACATTCTTACCTGGATTGTTAAAAGGATTACAGGGGGTCCTCGATTTACAACAGTTCTTTTAGTGACTGTTCAAAGTTACAACGTTATTGAAACAAGTGACCCATGACCATTTTTCACATTTATGACCATTGCAGCATCCTTATGGTCCAGTGGTGGGTTCCAAATTTTTTTACTACCAGTTCTGTGGGCATAGCTTGGTGGGCATGGCAAGGGAAGGATACTGAAAAATCTCCATTCCCTCCTTAATCCAGGGGAAGTTTACTGCAAAATCCCCATTTCCTCCCTATCAGCTGGGACTTGGGAGGCAGAGAATAGATGGGGGCACGGACAGCCAGAATTTTTACTACCGGTTCTCCGAACTACTCAAAATTTCTGCTACCAGTTCTCTAGAACTGGTCAGAACCTGCTGAAACCCACCTCTGCTATGGTCATGTGATCAAAATTTAGATGCTTGGCAACTGGTTCATGTTTATGACAATTGTAGTGTCCCGGGAGCATATGATCAACTTTTGCAACCTCCTGACTAGCAAAGTCAATGGGGAAGCCAAATTCACTTAACAACCAGGTTACTAATTTAAGAAATGCAATGATTCACTTAGCAACTATGGCAAGAAAGGTCATAAAAATGGGGGGAGGGAACTCCCTTAACAAATGTCTCACTTATTAACATAAATATGGGTCGTAAATTGAGGACTACTAGTCTTTTTGCTGCCTAGAAAGATTAAGATCTGCTTCGATGGTTATATAAAGTAGGGAAAATCTAAGCCTTGCAGTTTTTTTTAAAAGGGATTCTGCAATTGATCTGAAGCCAACTAGAAGGATTAAGGATTAAGATCAGGTTCACCGATAAGTTTTCCTGAGGCCAGGTTACCAGAGACAAGACCGAAAGAGCAGGAGTGTAATATTATTAATTTGTTCCTTTTCATTGTACTGTTTTCAACTCAGTTTATGGAAGCTGCTACATGCTGCTCAGAGACATTCACAACTAAGAACCCTAACCCTATAAATCAAGTAAAATAAATGATTAAAAATAAATGCACATCCCATCTGGCAAAATGTGTTATTAAATAGCAACTAAGCTAAAGTGTAGTGTAGTCTCAATTACGTAGCCACTTAGAATCAGAAGTGTTTTTTAAAAATAAGGAATGGGAGTGGCAGTATGCAGCGAAGGAGTCCAGCTCTGACATCTACAATGGTAGCTGGAAATTGCCATGCTTAATAGAAATTTTAATCGCCAAAGTATCAATAGGTATATTATTTCCCTTTGGGGAATTAATTTAAAGCACAATTTCTGGTGCTACTGATATATTTTAAAAGGCATACCTTGCTCAAAGTAAACCTACCAAATTCAGTAAATTTATAGAGCTGACCCAAAGCTCCATATCTCCAAAAGTTGCATGTTCTTACAATGTGTTTCTTTAATTTAATGAGCTTTAAAATATAACAGAATTTAGAGAAAATTGGGATTCAGTTTCTAATGAAAATTTAGTTTGGGTCAGTGGTGGGTTGCCCCCAGTTCGGACCAGTTCTCAAGAACCGGTAGTAAAACCGGCAGGAGGCCCCTCCCACCGCCCCAGATATTATCATTGGCGATCTGCGCATTCACAGAAGCAAGGCGTGCGTGCAAGCGAAGAGAGTGCGCCTGCATGATCCCGTTGCAAACCGGTAGTAAAGGTAAGTAAAACCCACCCCTGGTTTGGGTGTAATTTCAGACAATGACCAGCATTAAAAAGCGAGACAAAGAGAATTATAAAAATAATTGTAGAAATATGAGGTGAGCAAACAGAAAGAAAAAATCAATGTTGCAGCAGAGCACACAATTAAAATTGAAATTCTTGAATAAAATTGTAGGTAAATCTAAGAGGGAAAGAATATTATGAAATAATTTGACAATATAGAAAATAATATTTTTTGTAAAATAATTGGACAATATAGACAAATCATCTTATAAAATTTAAACATCTGGAGTATTAATCATAGATAATAAAAATAATTATCAATATATTAATAGGAAAGTCATTACTAAGGCAACATAAATTTTCTTGGACTGACCTGGAGTATATGACAAAAGAAGAAAGATGATAATTCTTTTGGTATAGTAATAAAATGGATAATGGAACAGGACATGAAGGATGGGTTCAAATGAACTCTCACCACAAGGACAGATTCAACTAGCCACAGGAACCCTATTACATTTCTTATGTAGATGTGCTGAGAGAAGGCTGTTGAATACGGCCTTTAAAAAGAACCTTAATTGTGATGGGGAGATTAATAAATCAATATAATTAGCTACTTTCCATCTGGGATGGTTAAACTGTGCCAAGATAGATTTAGGAATATGAATTCTCTCATTCTGATAATCAGTATCCAGAAGCCATTCTCTAATGGCTCTCTTAACCTGAGTGAATTAAAAAAAACCTTATAAGATCTCAAAAGAAGGCCACAAGAAGAATGGTTTTTTGTTGTTGTTGTTGTTGTTTTTAGAATTACTTGTGATAATGAAGATCGAAATTTATTAAATTGGATGCGTGGAATCACTCCAACTGATTCCATACATCCAATATTTAATTATTAATAGACAAATCCTTAACTCTCTTTAGGTCAGTCTCAAGCCTCAAGATCATATTGGATATCTATTTTGTGATGTGGAATAGACCTCTGATAATCCTAGTTTGCACGACATTCATTGAACTACTGCTAATTGCATAGGGACCTAGCTGGGAATTATACAGTAGCTGAGCTAGAGATTTAGCTGTGAGTAATTTTAAACCCACAGGGATTCTTTCCTCAACTTTAGTGTGAAAGAACTTTACAGTGATTAAAGCACTTCTTCAAATTTGTAAGACCAGAGTCAATGTGCCTATTCCAAATCCCATGTCTTGAAAGATTACATCTAAGTATTCAAAATGCCTGCCTGCTCAATCCCTTTGTCCTCTATTATCTGTTATAATTTTCATTATTTTATCTTTTAGGTCATATTTTATTCTGTATCTTTTCCTAAGTGTTCCTTTCAAGAATCATCTCAAAGAAATTGAGAAGCAAACATTTGGAAGAGAGTTAAAAAAGAAAAAAGAAAGAAACTAGCCCAAACACAAAATATTTGGCGTCATTGGGTGACCTACCTCTAATTCTGCCAGCTTCTTGCTTTCTTTCTTTCTTGCTTGATTTATTTATTTTAAAAGGGACTGCAGCTACTGAGGAATGGACAAGGATGTACATACAATCTGCTTAAAATGCATGAAAATGGAGAATACTGCTGCACTTTAATGTACCTGCAACATATATTCAACGGAGTATTTCAGAGGCTTGATTCAAATTACTTGGATGAGATTGAAGTTCAATTGCCCTTGTAACGTAAGACAAACACAGGACCCTTTCTTCTTAGCATCCTAAAAAGACATATGTGAATAGCAAAGCAGATACACAAAGGCAATGAGGTAGAAGAGAAAATAAATAAGCCGCAGCTGAATTTTCAGGTAGTAAAAGTTCTTAGTTTGTGTTGGAGACACTCTCAAGAATGTCTTTTGCTACTTTAAAGGGGATTTTTTTTTTTTTGAAGAGTTGTCATTGGGAACTGGTGCTGACCTTCTGTGCAAAAAGACCCAGTTATTTGAATAATTTGGTTTCTATTCACACTCTTGTACGCTCAGCTTGATTGTGCAATAGGGTAGCTTATTGTTTCCAAATGTCAGAACAGCCATCTCACAGTTTAGAGCCTTCTGTCATCATTTTTCAAATGAATTCCTTCTGAAATAATAGCAATAGCATTTAGATTTATATACCACTTCATAGGGCTTTACAGCCCTCTCTGGGTGATTTATACAATATCAACATATTATCTCCAACAATCTAGATCCTTATTTTACTGACCTCAGAAGGATGGAAGGCTGAGTCAACTGTGAGCCCCATCAATATCAAACTCTAGGCTGTAGGTAGAGTTTTCCTGAAATACTGCATTTTAACAACTGTGCCACCAGGGCTCCTGCTTGTAATCTGAACTCCTGCTATTTGAAAAGTTCCTTAAAACTTGTCCTTTATTCTCTTGATCGTTTATGAAGTTAAAACTACAGTATTTATCTTAGATGCAGTTCCCAAAAGTGATACAAAGGTGGTGGATTATTTACTTGTTTATTGACAAAACGTGAATGGCCATCTAATATAATGATTCTAGACAGCTCATAATATCCATTAAAACAAAATTATAAGTTATGTAATGTTGCAATTTTGTCTGTCTGTCCATCTATCCATCCCCACATATCTGTTTATACTACTCTGTGGTTTTTATTTTTGCTTGCTTGTTTGTATTGTGAATAGATTTAAATCCATACTAAATAAAAACACAACTAATGCCACCATGATATTAGTGGAAATTAAATAGTAGCAAATTTGTTTCCTTTAAATTGGCTCTTGGAGGTTTGATTCCAAGCCCAGAAGTTTGAAAATGAAGTAAGCAACCTCTAAATCACATAGGTAGTATTCACATACAACCACAGGTGAGTTTCAGCAGGTTCTGACCAGTTCTGGAGAACCAGTAACAGAAATTTTGAGTAGTTCGGAGAACTGGTAAATACCACCTCTGACTGGCTCCACCCCCTTCTATTCTCTGCCTCCTGAGTCCCAGCTGATCGGGAGGAAATGCAAGTTTTGGTATATGCAAGTTTTGGTGTATTTGGGTCTTTTCCCGTGTAAGATTGGCTCTTACACGGGAGTGTTCAGTGTTCAATAAGTGTTCAACAAGAAAATAATCATGGAAGCCATTGAAATAGAGAAACACCCCCATAACATGAATAAATGCGACAATACCTCCTGCCTACCAGACATCTGGAAACTTGCCCTAGTCAATAGAAGAGTCCCAACCACAAAGATTAACACCGGACCCAAATAACACATGACACCACCACCAATCATCCTCACCAGATTCAAACCCAAACCCATCCCATAGACGAAATACAACCACCATCCAGAAGCCAGACCACAGCGGCATCACCAGCTACTGCACCTCACTTCGATCCCCACACAAAGCAAACTGACACATGCCATGAACACATGGTAAGATCTCAAACCCGGAGCCAAACCAAAGCCCGGGATGTGGCATCACAGCCATCTTCTCAGGATATTACATCAAAAAACTCAGGATATCACAACACTAGAACTCAGGATGTTAACATACAGTCCATTACGCAGGTCGTTAAAACACAAAAGACTAATGGGCGGGCACACATCAAGGACCTCACCCACACAGGATGTTACGAAACAGCTGACTAATCTGTAAACATTAACTCCATCAACCAATCAAGATGTAACAACACAGGCAACCAACCCTCTCACAGCAACAAAGCCAGCACCCCACACCTCCCCACCAGTATTTATAGAGAGTCGGCAGCTCCGATCATGCTTTCCTCACAGAACACAAAGGCAAAGATACCAGCCTGAAGATGACGAGTGGGACCTTGTCAAAATGTCACCAAACACTCTCAATCTTACACAGGAAAAGACCTGAGTACACCAAAACAAACCTGCATACCTCTACCCGTGAAAATCTATGAAAACACACACACACACACACACATACACACACACACACACACACACACACACACTGTATATATAAAATACGGGGCTGGGAAACTCTTGAAAATATCACTTTTTTCAACGTGTATTGGAGCAAAGTATCATTTGCTCCAATACACCTTGAAAAAGGTGTACAGCCTTCAAGAAGCATCTTGGAGTTCCATTCCTAACTGGAGAATTGCTGTATGCTTTGTTCATTAACACGTGTGCAGAAGTCTCTCTTTTGTTGAATATCCAATAAAGGAAACTCAACCATGCCACAGTGCTTCAAGGAAATGGAAAAACTCAGCTTTTCAGAGTCTTTCAAGCCAACAGTTAATACGTCTTGACAAGGCAAAGCACTGAAGCAATTGACCGTGATCTTCACAGGCCTAATAAAGGCAAGTCATTTCAGATCAAAGCAAAAATCCGAACTAATAATTTACTTATTCATTCGTGAAACAGGTTATGCCTCCATTTATGATGCCTTGTTCTATAGAGCCATAGTACCCAAAATATTAAATAATACACAACTTTCTCACAATGAAACATATAGAAACATCTAGAAAACAATAAAAAAGAAAATGTCAGTGAAAAGGAATACTGCCTCACATTAACAACTCTCACATTTGAGGCTTATATGTGTGACTCTTTCTTATGAAAGGTTTGTCTTTCTTCAGACTATAAAAAACAGACCATATTAAAAAATGCAAAATTCAGCTACATGACAGCTACCCTGTTTCCCCCAAAATAAGACATCCCCTGATAATAAGCCCAATCAGGCTTTTGAGCGCTTATTTCAGGGTTCAAAAAAATATAAGACAGGGTCTTATTTTCGGGGGGAAATAGTAAGTGATCATTTTGTGCTACCATCAATAAACATAGCTAATAGTGGAAGCTTCCCAAATGTTATTCACCTGTCCCACTTCTTCAAACATGGACGCTCTCCTCAGGAAGACCAAAATCCTGCTTGGTGTTCTCAAGCCACACCATTTTCATGTCTCAGAGCTTCTGCGTGACAACGATCAAATGTCAAATGCAAAAAAAATATGGATCAGCATGACAACATAAAAACCTCTTAACAGGCACTGAGCATAATATTCCCTCTAAATGTTAATGAAATGGTTGTAATTACTCAAGCTACCAAAACAACTCAGGAGCCAGAGTTCACAGCTGTAGCCTATTACTTGCAAATGACTGGCACAAGAGCAGTATCAGTAGAAGGATAGAGTTGTCCAAAGATGTTTCTGGAACACACATTGCCTTGAACCAAGAGGTAATGGATATTAAAAGGAAGGAATTAATTTAGCACCTCCTCTAGAGGAGCTATTTTTATCTCTATGGCTATCTAATAAAGTTATTTCTCCCCTCCCAAAGAGCTAACTAGAAGAAAATACAGTGCCATAGATGAAAGTTCAATGCATAAGGGTAAAGGTAAAGGTTCCCCTCACATGTATGTGCTAGTCCTTCCTGACTCTAGGGGGTGGTGCTCATCTCTGTTTCAAAGACAAAGAGCCAGCACTGTCCAAAGATGTCTCCATGGTCATGTGGCCGGCATGACTAAATGCCAAAGACGCACAGAATGCCGTTACCTTCCCACCAAAGGTGGTCCCTATTTTTCTACTTGCATTTTTTATGTGCTTTCAAACTGCTAGGTTGGCAGAAGCTGGGACAAGTAGTGGGAGCTCACCCCTTTATGCAGCACTAGGGATTCGAACCGCTGAACTGCCGACCTTTCGATTGACAAGTTCAGTGTCTTAGCCACTGAATCACCACATACCTTGTCCCATTATGGAGGCAATCCTTACCTGCCCTTGTTTGCAGGTATAAATTGAATGAACTCCATTCCTTTGGATTCTGTGGCTTAGCACTAAGTATAAATGCATACACATACCTCCCAATTTTTAACTTTGTCACTGTCAAAAGTGACGTCATCATAGCGTAAACTTACATAGGGAGTGGGATTTATTTTGTTGAGCAGCATTCGAAAAGAAAAGTCAGACACCAGAAATAAGCCGGTCTTTCAGATCTAAGTTAGGGAACGGGGGGGACCCTGCAAGCACCACGCGGGTAGAGGAAAAAATGATGTCTATGTTAAAAAGATGCATTGGCACCTTGATTCTTTGATCTGCGAGCAGTGACGGGTTTACAAGATTTTTTTTTCACCCCTCAAGTTAAACAGAAATGTCTCCCAGGATAAAATCCTCTAATCTGAACTAGCGCTTCTTCAAGTACATAGGTATCATGCTGTCAATTGCATTTTGCCCCAGACGGACTATGGGTGGAGTTAAAACCGGCATATCAGAATGTTGCACTTGAACATCGGCGTGCACTTCTCAAATCATTTTTCGATGCCAGTAACTGTGACTGTGTGTCAGCAGAGCAGCACCGGAGCTGAATGTGGACTTGGCAAATCCATTTATTCCATTTTCCATTGAAGATAACTCAAAGCCAAAGCAGGACCTTTATTTTTCGTGGAGGGTTGCTATTCTTCTGATTCATTCAAATGCAGGAATAAGCCGTCTCAAGCCGCCATGCTCTGTTGCACTGGAGATGTCAGGAGAAGTAAGGAAGTCTTAAGGAAACTGGATTCCTGGGCTGTGAAGAAGAGCATAAGTAACCACAGGACTTCATTAAAAATGATTTATTTTGGCTTTAAGCAAACCTCCTTCAAGAAACTGGGGCATCATTTCCTGTAAGATTTAGATCATCCCTAATATGTGTGTTTCTGTTACTAGTCCATAGGGTAAATGTGTATGTTCTTCCTGTTGGTTGGTTGGTTATTTTGTTTGTTGCCTGAATGCTCAAAAAGTGTCAGACAACTTCTGTCCTTTTATTGCTTGATGCTGTAATTGTTTAGTCATCACAGATTATTATCTTGTAATGAATGGTGCTTTTGTAAAATACTTTGGAAAGCAGGGGGTACTTTTCTTTTCCTAAATCTTTAAGAACTGCTCTTCATGTTATCAATTTATGTTATCATGGTGTCCATGTCTTTTTGTTAGCATTAAGTGAACATAAGCCTACTGAAATAAATTTGTTCATTCAGGGACCAAAAGGTTCCCAAAAGGTCCAGGAAGCAATTTTTTAACAAAGTCTGTGATAGTTTTGATCCACTTTTTTTTTACCTCTCAGACCATTTCTTGATGGTATTAAAGTTGTCTAATAAAGCCAAAGTAAGAAAAGAAGATTGCACAATTAAGATAACAAAACAAGGTTTCACATTGTTGTGGTTCAGATTTCTGAATCAATGAGGAAGTTATTATTGCTGTTTTTAAACTGTTGTATTGTTCAGTTGCTTTTATCATTTTAACTGTTTGTAAGCAGCCCAGAGTTATATAGTTTAGATGCTATAGTTATATATATTGGAATAAATAAAAAAAATCAAGAATTGCCTACCAAAATTTTCACATACAAGTTCAGTAACCACCTCTTCAGTCCACTTCCTATACATGCTCACTTGAATATATATAACTAGGATTTTGATTATTATGACCCAGGTTGCTTCTTTGTTATATTAGTTCCCAAGATACTTACAGTAATTAATGGAAAGGGAAGGGAAGGGAAAGGAAAGGAAGGGAAAGAAAAGGGAAGGGAAGGGAAGGGAAGGGAAGGGAAGGGAAGGGAAGGGAAGGGAAGGGAAGGGAAGGGAAGGGAAGGGAAGGGATCACAAGCCTCCTTGCTTTCAGGAAACAAATTAAAGTTGTATTGTTCCAATAAATTTTAGTGCTATTTAGGTGACCATCATATATGGATATTATTATTATTTTTCCTGCATTATATTTTAAAACATTTCATGTTGTTCAGAGTCCATATTGTTTGGCACAATCCTTATAAATATTGCTCAATAAATGCGAGATCAGATGTCAGAGTAAGTTATGATACTGGTAGCCATTACATGGGGTGCAATTTCATTCATTCATTCACCAATATCTTTTCTCAAATCTTAGTATTTTAGCAACCATATGAAAATAATTCGTCCTAATATGAATGAATAGCAAAAAGCCATCTGGTTAGGTATATTGGAGCTGATTGAAGTTTTAAACACCTCCCCTATTTTATATGATATAATAATTCAATATTCTAAGACGCTTTTGTCCTTGAAGGACCATAATTCATTCTTTAGAACAGAGCCATGCTATTACAGCATCTACCCACCCATCCATGCACCCAAGCATTCATTCCATTCCTCTACATTTTCTGTTTTCTATTTTTTTTTTCTTATATCCATATTTTCAACAAAACCATTAACTGCCTTCCATCCTTTATCTTTCTGCAATATTATGGCACAGTGGATAGAATCGCAGGCTAACTCTGCATTCCCATTGCCAGGAGTTCTGACAGGGCTGAAGGTTGACTTAGCCTTCCATCCTTTCAAAGTTGGTAAAATTAGGACCCAGATTGTTGGGAGGCAATATGCTGATTCTGAAAATAACTTAGATAATGTTGTAAAGCACTATAAAGTAGGATATAAATCTTAGCACTGTTGCTATTATCTCATGTATTCTCCCTAAACTCATAGGTATCCTACCCAGAAATCATCACAATCTCTTTTCCACTTGCCCCAGTTATGCTGTGGTTCCCAGCTGGTTAAATATATAGTATAAGTAGCATTTCTCCTTTAAGAATACTTTCCACTTACTTATAAGTGTCACTCAATGTTCACTAGTCCAAATTCCATGTCTCTTTAAGAACAGAGCCAACATCCCCACTATGTTGGAGAAAGAGCTCTTGTTAATACTAATGGCCTCTTGGGATGAGCAAGCATTAGTAGGGAGCAAAAATTTATAATCTCTATATTTCTGACATTCCTGCTTTTCTTTCTTTTCCAAGGGAAATACTGCTGCAGCTTCCAGCAGCATTAGCCATTATTTTCCACTCTCTGCTAAAACAATTTATTTTTAAAATGTTATAATTATATTACAGCTGTCTTTAAGGCAGCATCTGTAAGTAAATGAGAGGATGTTTCTTTGGATGACTGAACAGGTTCTTTAGTTTTATTTAATCAGGACTAGTCCTCTGGGATAATCAAATTTAATTTTATCTTTCCCTTCACCGTGAATTCGTATTCTACATCTTTAGGTCAAAAAAATACAAGGTTCTGTCACTGGAAACATTGTAATCGTTCTTCTAGCATTGCAAATAAATTTCTATATGCTTAAATGGCTCCCTGGTGTAAAAAGACATGATTATGCAGATTCTGTATGTCTAGCTATGAATACCGATATGCATCTCTTGGGGACATAATGATGTGTGAATGTGACTCACTTGCACATTTTGGTACATGTATTACTTTAGAATTCACTGTTTTTAGATGGGGGGACCTGTCAGTCAAAATAGGTAAATCTAAAACATTGCCCAGAAGCTCAATTTGCATAATATATCACTGTCATATACATTATCTTGCCATTTTTAAAAGTATTAGAATTGGCAGGTCGAATCTATTATGGTTAAACAAATGTTCGTGTTTTCTCACAATTTCTTACTCTACTGTCTTCAGAATGCTAAGTAAAACAGTTATTCTGTTGACTATGGTTTTCATAGGGATTGATGACTCCGTTTATTCAGTTTCTTGTTTTTCCATTCTAAGTTAGTTAAAGGCTGTTATGTATCATCGCTCTGAAAATGGGGCAAAGGGCATGTTCATTCCTGTTTTTGCCTGTACAAAAGCATGCCTTCTTATACACTTTTCTTAATCTTTGTTCTATTTCCAAGTGCTTTTTTCCTAAAATAATATATGTGCGGGCATATTTACTCAATATGTATTTTTTGTGCATTATGAAGTACAAATGACAGCTTACATTTCATAAATATGTGGATTTCTGTGCATTTTGGATCATGTATAAACTCAGGCCCTGGGGTGAATTTGATAAACCTATATAAAATGTGTATTTTAAAAAACCTTCAACCTTCTTTAGGAATGAATGGATTTGTGTTGACTTTAGGAAAGTTTTCTATAACCTTTTGATTTACTGACAATTATTCAATACATTACTTTAAAATGAAAGTAATGAAATTTCATGTAAAATCAGTCCAGTCTAAAAAGTACAGAAAATTAAATAATTTACTACACTGGTGCTACAGTATATTTAATATTGCCCTTCCATCTTTTCTTCTAAAAATCAGTAACATTGTATCTACAAAGACATCTGATTGAATCACGTTTGTTATCATCCTTCAATGGGTAGAAAAAGGGAGGGCTCTGTCAAGGTGGATTGAGAGACCAGTAACGGTAAACATAAACTGAAGGAACTGTCCTTAGGAGAAATAGGTGGGGTAATTCTGTGTGTGTGTGTGTGTGTGTGTGTGTGTGTGTGTGTGTGTGTTTCCATGCCCTGCTCTTTCTATTCTATGAGGACAGTTCTCATTCTTGTGCTTCACCCTTGTCCTATTATTCCCATCTATGGGTAAATAATAAGGCAAAAACAATGTGGGTCAATGGCATTTCTGGTCAGATTGAGTAGAAGCAAAGCAGAAAAGGAGGAGGGCTGCACTCAAGACTTGATGAGTCCCCATGGGTTCCATCTCTCAGTGGACCAATAATTTGATACATTCCAAATCAGCTCACTATGTTTTGTTACTTTCATAAATGCTAACACTTTCCCATCATTAAGCACTGTCAGAACTCCCTTTTGAAAACTAAAAATATATCCAAGCAAGCCGTGGGGAATACGTTTAAATAATAATGCAAATAGGATAGTAAAAGTATGGCAGAATATTTGAAATATTTAGAGTCCCTTAATTTGCATTTTCCATGCATTTATGTTGCTTTTGCAACTGCACAAGCAATTGTGTATTATGCGATAAAGCCAAAATTATTCTTGAAATAACTTCTTGTTGCAGAATCTTCTTAAAGCAGGTGGTAATGAATTGGAATTCATGTGCTAAATTAAACGATAGCTGTGCAGTCATTTTTCATGGAGGTCTATAAAAAAAGAAAGTTAGGCAAAGACAGTCTTTCCTATTTCCAGCTAAATCTATGTTCAAAAAAACTACAGAAACAATACAAGTTTACCCTAAAATATAATCAACATGAGGAAGAGAGAAAGATAGCATGATAAATATCTCTTGCAACTCAATGCATCCTTTACTGCCTATGGATATTACAGTTGATTGATTATGTTCTACTTTCAAGAAACTAGAGGCTGCATTAGTTTAGACAATAGCTGCAAAACTCTTGCATATTTCACTGCAACTAATGAAAAGGGACAGAAAAATTCACTCATCCTGTTGGAATCTCAAGATTTGAAACACCCTGCTAACAAGAGACAGTAAGATCAAAATCAAGAAAGAATAACTGGGTCAGCTGTCAGAAGTCCAATGTGGAGAAGGGAATTTTTGTGAAAATCTAAACACTCTCTCTCTTCCCCCTCTCTCCTCCCTCTCTCTCCCCCGTCTCCTCTCTCCTCTCTCTCTCCTTTGCTGTTCCAGATTTTTCAGTACTCTCTCCAATGTAAGGGAGAAGCTCCTAAACCACCATAGCTTTAGTATTTAAGTGAATAACAGATATTCTCAGTCCTTCATATATACTTGTTTTCCTCCCCTTTGTAATCTGTGGTGACAATATTGAAGAAAGGGGGGGGGGGAATAGATGGAATTATTTTCTTTAAATAAGAACAGCTGGACTGTATGAATAAAGAAACAGAATAAACAAAAGACTCCAATGATAGTATAAGAGGGACAACTGAATGTGTACATTCATCTAATGCATTGTAATGATGCTCAGACAAGTAGCAAATTCAGCTATAGCCGGAATATGGAAAAGATTTTGGAAACTTGATAAAATTTAGCATTTTTAGCCCTTTCGAAACTTTATTCTCAGTAACTGCTACACGAAGAAGTTAACATACATTATACCACCATTTTACATAGCTCTAATCCCGTGATCGTGAACCTACGGCACACATGCCAGAGAACGCACACAGCGCCCTCTCTGTGGGTATGCAAGCCATCACCCCAGCGCAGCTCTGCCACACATGTGACCGTGCCTCCCACCGGCCAACTAGTCTTTGGGTCTCTGCCACACGGGCATGTGTGGGGAGTGGGGCACATGCAAGGAGACATGCCACATGTATGGGGATGGAGCGCATGTTCAGGGCTGCACGCATTGCATTTTGGGGTTCGGGCACACACATGCACATTTGCACATGCATGCACATGTACTTTGGGCACTCAGTCTGGAAAAGGTTAGCCATCACTGCTCCAATCTATGAAATTTTATTTCTGTTTTCCTAAAATGTCTTATTAGGATAGGGTGATAGATTGGAAGAAGGATAAAGAAAAAGGTAGAAAGACGCAGCATTCACAAAACACAAAACATTGGGAAACAGAAGAAAGACTAGTTCTAGAGAGTAATGTTTAAATCAACAGGAAATTGCCTTTTAGAATTATATCACTGTCCTTCTTGTGTCTCCCAATGCTTTGTGTTTTGTGAGTAATGCGTCTTCCTTCCTTTTTCTTTATCCTCTTCCTATCCTGCAATCCATTTTATCTGTTCCCTCACTAGCAATCTCAGCATTGGATATGAAAACCTGCAAATAGCTCCTGAAAAAAAATGAAGGCTGTTAAACCCATTGAAGCCCACTTATCTCCTATTGATACATCTTCAATAGATGAAGGTATCTTCAAAAGATGCATGAGCGTCATTAAAGCATGACCTCCCTTCACTGAAGAACAGGCTATGTTCATCTACTCCTTCAGGGATTTTGTCTTCCATTCATCTCCAATGTACATGAATCTACTTTATTGCCTATGTGTAATTTTAGTTACAAACAAAAATAATTATAGTTTCTTATTTGCAATATGTCTATATGTATTCATATGCGGGGGAGTGTGGGGGGAATGTTGTTTTCGAAGCAGGAATCAAGAGAATGTATTTCCAGCTACTCATTAATTGGATAATTTTCTATAATAGAAGTGAAAGCTATCAGATATTTAAGCCTTTAAGGCTATGAAAGTGGAGCTTTGCAGGTGCAGTATCATGACCTGAGGCTTTTGGGCTGTCACTAGAAGCCTTTAGTTGGTAATTAGGGCTGCAAAGGATGCATTGATGGCATTGTGCTGCTAACAGACTCTTTAGCAGATGCTTTCTTGCATTGTTGCACAAGGTAGCTTCATGTCACAAAAAGAATGTGGGCTGGGAAAGCAGAGGTAATGGTCTATTACTGCCTAAAAGCTTTTTGTATTACTAAAGAGCCTACAGTATGGCTGCTAAGATGCACAGAAAACTATGTGTCTTTAAGGTAGTCTTGTCCAACTTGATGCTAGATGATGTAAATTTTTCATAATGGATGATATGCATTGTCCTCAAACACCAAAAGTGTTGGCATAAAGGAAACAGAGACACAGGCATAAATTCACCATCTATTATATAGGTTACAATCCTAATATTGAAATTGCAATTCTCATCGTTCCTCATCATTTGACACAACGGTAAAAATGGGTGGAATATGGAGTTCAACAATTTAGGGAGGGTCTTGCGTTCCCTTCTCCTATCTGCCCAGTATGAATACCTTATATCTGTATCCAAGTCCTTGTCCATAAAGTTTAGCTTTCAGTCACTTACATTGCTATGACCTTGGTCCTGCACCTTCTTGTTAGTAAAATCTACACACAATATCTAAGTGTAAATGGGAAGTGGGGGTTCCCAGTCCACTCAGAACCAATTCAAATGATATGTTTTCATCTGATTTATCCCAATATAAAGCAACCTTAATGTCTTCTTCAAAGACAGAACTCTGTCTAACCCTACCTGAACAGCAATAGCACTTAGACTTGTATACCGCTTCATATGTTTTATAGCCCTCTCTAAGTGGTTTACAGAGTCAGCATATTTTCCCCAACAACCTGAGTCTTCAGTTTACCGACTTTGGAAGGATGAAAGGCTGAGTCAACCTTGAACCGGTGAGAATTGAACTGTTGAACTTCAGCCATCAGCCAGCAGAAGTAGCCTGCAGTACTGCACTCTAACCACTGTGCCACCATGGTTTATCTTCGTAGAGTGAATGGATGATACATAAAAAGCTAAATTGGCATTGCCTAGGAACACACTTAAACAGGATTGAGCAACTTGAATCTGATTACTGATTAATTCATATACTTCTCATCAGTGGTGGGATTCAGCCGGTTCAGGTCAGTTCCGGCCCTTCCAGGAGTCCCCACATTTTGGCTCCAGGTAAGTGCAGGGAGGCCTACTAGGCCCAAAATGTGGCACCAGGGGGGCGAGGTGCCTCACCCCATGGCCCAGTTTTGTTCCCGGGGGGTGCAGAAGGCTGAGTGCTGCCTGTCACACCCCCTGGCAATGCCCACCATGTCCACATCCATCCAACCGTTCATTAGGGCAGAGAACCTGTTGTTAAATTATTTGAATCCCACCACTGCCTCTCATAGCTTGGATGATTGCAAGGGTCATAGTGGTAACAACAATGATCTTGAAGAAAAGCTAAGACTTTGTAGCAGAGAACAGGAGAAGATATTTTTGGCACTCAAAATATTTGAGTGAAAGCATGAAATATATACAAGTAAACCTTCACTTATGATTCTGATTGAGCTCATAATTATATTTATCAATTGTTGGAGTCATAAAGCAGGCCGGGCCTGATTATTGATTTGTTGTTATTGTTGTTGTTGCTGTGATCATTAAGCCAACACCACATTTTTAAGTGAACATGACAGTTGTTAAGCAAACATGTTGCTCATTAAGCAAATCCTTTATAGCCAATGGGTATTTTTTTTTCTGAAAACCAGAAGTAACTGCTGGAAAACAGCCAAAAAAAAAAAAAAGGTCAAAAATTGCACTTGTAACTATGGGATACTGCAAATGGCCAAAAGGTAAGATGGTTGCCAAGCACACAAAATATAATCATTTGACCATGAAGGGGTGGATACTGTGCTGTAGAATCAGGTTGTAAGTGCCTTTTGGCGTTCCATCATAATTCTAAAGGATCTTTAAGTGACAAATCGTAAGTCAAGAACTATCTGTAATTATTATAAAGAAGTAAATTAGAACATCATTAATGCAGATAATTGTTACTTTTTCCTTTAAATTATAAATATATTATATTTATAATGTTATGATCCCCAAATTGTGTATTTCCATAATGCACAAAAGTAGAAAGATAGCAATGAACCCAAATAGCCTACTGTGTTTAATCATTTTAATATTTATATAGTTTTATATAACAGTATGCTTCCTACATAGATTTATATAATTGTATTCATAGTTTATTCTGAAATCCTAATTATATTTATAATCTTAATATTTATATGTCTTTACGGTTGTGCTAAAACTTTAAATACTAGTTATTCTTATAGTTTCTAGGTTAAACTATTAGCATAATGGATGGCTTTAAACTTACCACTGAATGTAAATCTTGCTGGTCAGTGACCAAAATAAAGGATAACTGATTGAATCCAAGCAAGAAGATTCTGTGTAGAAAAAGGGATCAATGGATGTGTGAATAGGAAGGAAGGATATGAGGAAACAAATGGAAACTAGAGAATGGCAGATTCAATTGGCGTTAAGGAATAATGAAGTGATATCAATGTCAGGTGGAAAGAAGAAAATGTGTGCATCCTGAGGTTGATTGTTGTCATAGTTATCTATTAGCGACATTGAAGTCTGCTACTTCTTGCTAAGTCCATGGTATCCCTTGTTAGGCTACATAGCAGCTTGGGAAAGAACTACACATGGTTTCTGCAACATAGCTTCTTGTTTGGATTGTTGTTGGCTGGATTGTTGGTGTAACCATTGCCTTTCTGGGACAGGTAGTTGGATAATTGAGTTGATGGATGAATTTGGTGTCTGGAGCAGCTGTGTTGCATTCTTTAGTATTCTGCACAGTGCAACATTTAGTCGCATGGCAATGGAGAGGGTTGTGGTGATGGAGGAGGCCTTTGCTGGCTGGTGTGGATGGAGAGACCTCCAGAGTAGTGGCAATGGCAATGGCAGAGTTAGTGGAGACAGCAAAGTTGATTTGGAAGTTAACATTGAGGGGCATTAGGGGAGTAGAAAGTGGGCTTCGGTGGATGTGAGCCAAGGTTTTGTCTTTGGTTGTGACTGCGGTTCTCCTCCTTCCATTTTTATTCAAGTAGCTACCATATTTTTCGGAGTATAAGATGCATCTTTCCCCCTCCCAAAAGAGGGTGAAAATGTTGGTGCATCTTATATACCGAATACAGCCATTTCTGGCTTCCCAAAGCCCTGCCCTATTCATTCCATTTTTGCGAAAAACAGGCCCATTTTTCGCCCAATTTTTGCAAAAATGGGGGCGTTTTTGCCCTTCCCCAGCCCTCGGGAGCACTCTGTAGGCCTCCCAAAGCCTCTGCACACCTCTTTTTTCACAAACAGGGTGCGCAGAGGGTTTGGGAGACCTGCAGGCTCCTGGGGTCTGGAGGAGGGCAAAAATACTCCTGTTTTTGTGAAAAACGGCCAAAAAATGAACCCGTTTTTGCCAAAAACAGGGTGTGCAGAGGGTTTGGGAGGCCTGCAGTGTGCTCCAGAGGGCCAGGGAGGGCAATAACTTTTTTTTCTTACTTACCTCTTTGAAATCTTGATGGGTCTTATACCTCCCGGTTTGGCCCGGTTTGGCCGAGCTGGTAGCAGTGACTATATAACCCCCCTGCATTATTCTTACCTTTTATTTGGCCCCAATCTATTGCTGCCTCCTGAGTCCCAGCTGATGAGCTATAAGGAGAAACTATTTAAACTCTTGCCACAAGGCTTCAAAGGGCTGCCCTACAGCTGATCAGTGGTAAAAGAAAACAAATGAGTAGACCAGTGCCTGCAAAAATAAATGGGTAGACCAGTGCCTCCAAAAACAAAATGAGTAGACTGGTACAGCTCTGCAAGCAGTTAAAAGCCTGGTAGACCAGTACCACTGCTAAATCCTAAAGAATTGTCACATGATCACCAAGCCACGCCCACAGAACCGGTAGTAAAAAAATGTAGAACCCACCCCTGGTCTTATAGTCCAAAAAATACAGCATTTTGCTTTTTCCAGTCTAGAACTGAGGGATTCTGCAAATCCATAAACTCTGCAAAGGACTGGGGTTTGAGATGGGAGTGGGTGTTTTTTTCCCTTGAATAGGCATTTGTTTACCTTCCTACAGGTGAAAGCTAGAGGAATGTGATTGATTCACTCTGAGGATTACCTGGTTGCTGGATGGATGGGTGAGTTTGAGTTGGGCAGCTATATAAAATGAATGAATGAATGAATGTTCAGACAAAAGTATGTTTTTCCCCCCTTCATTGATTTAAATCAAGGGCTGGACTGAGATCTGGATCCAAAGGGAGGGGATAAATGATTCAGTATGCACATGATCATGCACATTGTACCTATTGGAACCTATCAGAACTGTCTTTTCTTCAGAGCACACATGCATGGCAGGAGGCAGCATTCCTTTCTTCAAGGAGTTGCCAATAAGTGCTACGTATACATCTGAATCTTTCCATAGTTTCATTTAAAATCAACATTTCTAAAGAAATACTTGAGACAGACCAAAATTATACTCTGTTCCCTCTCTCTTCTGCAGTGTTCCAGATAGGGCATCAGGTAGAATGGCAAAAGACTTCATGAAGATGATTTATTTGATCACTGAAGGAAATGCAAATGATTTACAACTGAAAGTAAATCAGCTAGAGAGCATATCAAGAACTGTAAATTTTGAATGCATGGGGGGATAGGATAAAAACAATTACAGAACACAAGGAGAAATCTATGTATGATTTCCAGGAAAAGATTGTTGATATGTGTTACCTGGTCAATATTAGTTTTTTCCCCCCACTACAAAGCGGCAGGAAAGAAAAATCTCAAGCAATATGGTCAATGTTATGGAGTATATCTATTTATAACTTAACTTTTTTTTTTTTTTTGCTTTGCATTTTTCAGTTTGAAATTGACAATATTTAATTAATATTGTTAGATTTATTTATAATTTGCTATGGTTAATTAGTTTAGAAAATGAAATGGTTAACTATAAAATTGTGAAACTAAAACTGAGGTGGGGGGAAGGAAGCCTTGGTTAACAAAAAGGGCTGTCATAATTTGTGTAATATGGTAGGACTATTGCTAAACTGCTCAGCAAGAACCAAAGACTGACTTTTTAGAAGGACATGAAAAATAGGAAGAGTGTTAATTATGTCCATGTGGTACCTAAATACTAGGCTAAATATAGAAAAAAATCTAAGCATGCACATTCTTTCTGTCAGTATGTATTAAAGAAATATATTTTCTCTTGGTTCCCATGGGATTGTATTAGACTGATTTTCTTTTATCTGCAAAAAGCTGATCAGCTTTGTTCAGTTCAGCTATGTTGCCTTGCCAAAGGCAATTTATGGCTAAGTGAAGTTTTAATACAAAGCACCTCCAATATTTTATAGAAAATAACACTGTACAAGCTGGATTTCTTTAACAATGGAAAATCTATACATGAATAAGATTCAGTGTGTGCATGTATGAGAAAGAGAGAAATAACCATTTTTAACATACTATGTTATGTTATTTTCCAAAATCAGATTTTGGAAAATATTTTAAATTTCTACCCCAGGAAATCAAGAACTCAAAATAAAATTGTTTCTTCAGTTTCTGTTAAGCCCAGGGAGACAAGGAAACTGAGAAACAAGAGAATACGGATTTTGGAAAGATTTTCATTGCTAGTAAGATAAAACAGAGACACTTGAAAAAAGTAAAAGCTAAAGTAATTTACCAGATCAACGTAGAGTAATTAAAATGGCATTACTCCAAATCTTGGGGTGAAGTATCCTTTTTTTGCGAGAAATATCCATATTCCCAGGGCCAGCTAGAGAATCCATCACATTACCTCAGGGAGAGAGGAATAGGTGGTTCGGTAAGTTAAAGTTGATAATCATTATGAGACCTAACTACTACCAACTTATAGAAATGTTGGTCAGTATTTTTTTTTAAAAAAATAAACAATTATTTCTGCAGTCTGGCCTTCTTGCATAAATAGCTACAGAAATAAAACTGGCCAAAAAACAAACAAACAAACAAACAAACAAAGCAACACCCACAGATTCAATTCAACAAATTCCATGAACAATTAAAAAACAGCAAATTGTATTTTTACAAAACTGGACAAACGAAGAAAACAGCATTATTTTTCAATGTTCCGTCTCAAAACTCCACAGCATAGCAATTTTGAAAAACACACATGCATTCCACATGTATGCTTTCCCCATTTCGCTACCTGGCTTGGAGTGGGGGAAAAGCATATTAAGAGAGAACACCCACGAACAACTTACATTTCTCACAGGGAACTCTCAACCTCCTAGTTAAGCATAAGTCTTTTTCTTATGCCCACATAATATTTAGCCTATGAATATTCCGCCTTTTTTGCACTGTTTATGTGCCAGAATTAGCTCTAGCCAATAGCAAGAGGAATAAAATATGTGCTTGTGGTTTTACTGGCTTATGAGAGTCCAGACTGCCATAGCTTGGAGGAATTTGAAAACAAGCCAATCGATATGCTTGAAACAATCTGTTTACAATCTGTTTGCTTGGAAACTCCAGGCAGATCTTAAATCTTTTCTTTTAAGATTTTTTTATTTTTCTTTTATTTATTTTGTCGAGTACATATTAGATAATATATATAAGTATAAGCACGAATTGAATACATAAAATGAATACAATTAAAGGGAACATTAGGATAGGGATGGTAGGCATGCCAGTGCTCTTGGATAAAATTGGGATTGGGACAAAACTGCACAATACAAGGTACATTTTGAGCACAGTACACTCAGAATGATTATTTTGAGTTTAGAGCATTTTGAACTGGACTCCTTTGCTCAATTCATACCCTCACCTATCTGATTTAATCTGGTAAATCTAATCAACTCAAATCTTTATTATAGTCATAAACCAACACATAGCTGGTAAATTTTATCTGTATTCTTTCATAGCAATCTTGGTGAAGGACAGAACCAAACTAGAGAAATATTGACAAAATAGGCAAGAGAAAAATATAGGTCTTTAGCAGTGGTGAAATTCAAATTTTTTACTACCGTTTCTGTGGGCGTGGCTTGGTGGGCGTGGTGTGGCTTGGTGAGTGTCGCTTGGTGGGCATGCAGGGGAAGGACACTGCAAAATCTCCATTCCCACCCCACTCCAGGGGAAGGATACTGCAAAATCTCCATTCTTAACCCATTCTGGGGCCAGCCAGAGGTGGTATTTACTGGTTCTCCGAACTGCTCAAAATTTCCACTACTAGTTCTCCAGAACCCGTCAGAACCTGCTGGATTTCACCACTGGTCTTTGGGGAACTGGTCATTCCAAATAATAATGTATGGTGGAATGAGAAGAAAACAAATTAAAGCCAGAATGCTTATTTAAAAAGCATGTTAGGACTCTTATATAATTATTTTTAGCCTTGCTTCCACTCTTTTATTTATCTTAGCTAGTTATAGTCTAAATATGTAAGAGTTTGTCTTTCACCATCATCCAAACTCTTAGTGACTCTTAGTGAATCAATTTATTTTTAACTGATTTAATCAATGGTGCAGATTATTGTGGTAGATAGCATGAAAGCAATCAAAAAGTCTTTACATCTAGGCTATTTTACTGTTTTGTTAATATTTAGAATTTTTTTAAAAAAACAGTGACACATAACACAAAGAGAGATCTTATTGCTTTTTCATAGCCTTGCTTGGACTCCAAGCATGTGTGTGTTTCAAGGCATTCTTAGTGATCGATTTAAATGGTCCCAGACTGTTTTTCCTGAAAGCTTTAGTGAATGAGACCTATTACCAAACCTTTCTGGGATGAATCATTCAAAACTATAAATGGGATTCAATGAGATGGAATTCTTCTCTGTGAAATAACTTTTCTTACAAATGCAGTTACCAAGAAACACATCACAACTGTCACACTGGGTCAGATCATTAATCCATTTTAGCCTGGCATTTTATTTGCCAGCATTGGGCAAATATATGCTCCAGGCAGGAAAAAAAAACCCAATCATACAAGTAAGGAGTAATATAGCCATCTACTGATTCTCCTACCAAGAGCAGCAGGCTTCTTGTAGTATATAAGAAGTATACTACCTCTGGTTCTGAACATTTAACTTACAGCTAGTAGTGATTATTTATGGAACATTTATCACAATATTTTACCACATCAGTATTGACTATAATTGAAACAGAGAGAAAGGGTGTGTGGGTGGGTATGCACGTGTGCATGCCTGTGTTATTTTCATTCAGCATCAAGCTAAGTAGATTATTTGTGACTGTATTCTTTGCTGATATATGGTGAAAAGAAGGAAAACTTAAAACATAAACACATGTACATTTAGTTATCACTGTTCACAGGTTATATTGAGTCAGTTTGGTCTAGTGCAGGGGTGTCAAACTCAAGGCCCGTGGGCCACATATGGTCCACGGGGTGCTTAAATCTGGTCTAAACAGTGAAGGACCAGCCCACAGTAGCTCTGAGAATGAAAACGGAGCTTGGGAGGGCTGTGTGCAAGACCCTTCTGAGCTCCGTTTTCACTGGCGGGGAGTTGCAGTAAGACATCACAGCTGAAAATGGAGGAGCCCATTTTTGCTGACAGAGCGCTCAGGCCACTACAGACGCTCCAACACAAGTGGCGTCGAGCTGGCCATGCCCACCATGACCACGCCTGCACGGCTGCTGAGGTAAAACACAACCTTGATTGAAATTGACTTTGATACCCCTGGTCTAATGGATAAGGCCCCAGGCTAGAAAGCAAGAGACCTCACATTTGTCGTGCCTTAGCCATATTTAACCTATGGCACAGCTCTCATCTTCCTTTGAGCACACAAACATGTCAAAGTAGTGCTTTAGTGAGTGGCTATTATTACATATAGGCCTTATAACAATGGCAGAGCCAGATGCACTAGAGTAGTGTTACTTTTTATATCAAGGAGAATATAAAATCTAATCTGCTAAAATCTATGGAAGAATATGTTCTTCCAGAAATCATTATATATAGTGGTATCTGGACATAACATTAAAGTAGATCCTGAAGCATCACTGGCATCCTTTAGTCTCAAGAGACTATGGTATCGTGCTCTGGAAAGAGGTCCTAAAATAGCATTTAGTGTGACTAAAAAAGGCCAATTTGAGAGTGGCAATCCTTTCCACGCTGAGGGCAGATACATTTTGTTCCCTGCCCAGCCCCCAGATTTCGCTGGTTCTGGGACTGCCTCTTTGCCTCAGCCTGTCGAACAAGTGTGTCTTCGAATTGGAGAAGGCCATGCTGAATTTTTAGCTTCCAAGCTGAATGATCGAAGGTCAAGATTTCCCAGTTGTTAATGTCCATTCCCAGGACCTTTAGGTCCCTCTTGCAGATATCCTTATATCACAGCTGTGGTCTCCCTCTGAGGCACGTTCCCTGCACTAATTCTCCATACAGGAGATCTTTTGGAATCTGACCATCAACCATTCTCACGACATGCCCCAGCCAGCGTAGAATTACTGTTTCAATAGTGTATACATGCTAGAAATTCCAGCACGTTCCAAGATTGTGCTATTTGGAATCCTGCCACGTGATAACAAGAATTCGTCAGAGACAGCGCATATGAAAGATATTCAACTTTCTCTCCTATCATGCGTAGAGAGTGCAAGACTCACTGCAGTACAAGAGTGTGATCAGGATGCAGGCTCTATAGACCTGGATCTTTGTATGTTCCATCAGCTTCTTATTAAGCCATACTCTCTTTGTAAGTCTGGAAAATGTAGTAGCTGCTTTACCAATACATTTATTCAGCTCAGTATCTAAAGAGAGAATATCAAAGATAGTTGAGCCGAGGTACACAAAGTCATGGATGACCTCCAGTTCTTGTGCAGAGATTGTAATACAGGGAGGTGAATCCATGTCCTGACCCATGACTTGTGTTTTTTTCAGGCTGATTGTTAGTCCAAAGTCTTGGCAGGTCTTGCTAAAACTGTCCATAAATTGTTGAAGGTCTTCAGCAGAGTGAGCAGTGACAGCAGCATCATCAGCAAAGAGGAAATCTCGTGAGCATTTCAGCTAGACTTTAGACTTTGCTCTCAATCTAGAGAGATTAAAGAATTTTCCGTCTGATCTGGTCTGGTGGTAAATACCCTCTGTTGCAGTTCCAAAAGCATGTTTCATCATGACAGCAAAAAAGATCCCTAATAAAGTTAGCAGAAAAACACAGCGCTGCTTCACTCCACTTCGAATATCAAAGGAATCTGAAGTTAAGCCATCAAAAACTACATGCCCTTCATTTTCTCATGAAAGGACCTGATGATCTTGAGGAGCTGAGGTGGACGTCCAATCTTGGGGAGAATTTTATAAAGGCTGACCCTGCTAACCCAAGTCAAAGGCCTTTATAAGATCTATGAAGGCTATGAAAAGTGGCTTTGTTCCCTGCATTTCTCCTGCAACTGTCTAAGGGAAAATACCACGTCAGTAGTGGACCTGTTGGTTCGAAAGCTACACTGTGATTCTGGATAGACTTTCTCTGCAAGCATCTGGAGCCTCTTCAGTATGACATGAGCAAGCAGATTCCCTACAACACTAAGAAGAGAGATGCCACGGTAGTTGCTACAGTCACCCCTGTCACCTTTGTTCTTGTACAGCATGACAATATTTGCATCCTTCACGTCCTGTGGTACTCCACCTTCCCTCTAACAAAGACAGAAGATTTCATGCAATTCAGTGGAGATGTTCTCTTTGTAGCACTTCAAAACTTCAGCAGGAATGTTATATTTCCAGGGCCTCATTTAGTTCTTCTAACGTTGGTTCACTGTCAAGCTCCTCTAAGACAGGCAGGCACTTCAGTTACCAGATTTTCTCTGGAATATAACTCAGGGTAGTGCTGCACCCCAGCGTGCCATCTGCTGTGCTCGGTCCTGGATAACCTCACCTGTAGCAGCCTTCAGAGGGGCAGATTTCTTCTGTGTTGGACCTAAGGGCTGCTTGATGCCATTATACATCCCCTTGATGTTGCCTGCATCAGCTGTTATCTGGATCCGAGAGCAAAGCTGCAGCCAATAACCGTTAGCACATCTCCTCTGTTGGTCTGTTGGACTTTGCTACGAGCAATTCGCAGAACCTATAGGTTGCTCTCACTGGAACAGGCTTTATATGCAATTAAAGCTCTCCTTTTTTTTCTCGATGGCTGGCATCAACTGCTCCGAATGGACTTCAAACCAATCTGCTGTCTTTCTGATCTTCTTACCAAATACTGACAAGGCAGTGTCATAAACAGCATTCTTGAAATATTCCCATTGTTCAGATGCATTTACTTCAGCTGGGCCTGGGAGAGTTTCCTTAAATGCTTGTGCAAATTCCTCAACTTTGCCCTGTTTGTGGGTCTTGTTGATGTCAATTCATGGTCTTCCTTCCTTCTTCGAGTGATGCAATCTCTTTGTTTGCAGTTTTATTCTTCTGCATATCAAGGAGTGGTCTGTATCGCAATCAGCACCCTGATAGCTCTGTGTGATTGTAATATTGGGGAGGTTGGAGGGCCTGGTAAGAATCAAGTCGAGCTGGTGCCACTGCTTTGATCTTGGATGTTTCCAAGAGACTCTGTGTTGAGGCTTTGTTTTAAAGTATCTATTACTAATGCAGAGACCATAGTAGCAGCAGTCATTGGCCATTTTCATTCATCTTTCCAACACCGAATGGCCCACCTAAACAAGTGGGCCAAGAACTATAATCAGCTCCAACTCTGGCATTAAAATCGCCAAGGATAAACAGTGGTTCTTTCTCAGGGATTTTCTTGATAGTAGCAGCCAGATTGTCATAGAATTTGTCTTTGGATTCTACTGAAGATGATAATATTAGAGCATATGCGCTAATAAGAGTAACCAGCCCTGCTGATGAGTGGAACTGCAAGGAATTCTTTCACTTCCTGCAGCAGGTGGACTAACGGATCCTAGTAGGGTGTTTCTCACCATGAAGCCAACCCCATATTCCCTAGACTCATTTGATGGTTTTCCCTGCCAGAAGAACGAGAAGTTTTTCTCTTAATAGATCCGGAGTCTAACAGTCTTGTCTCTTGAAGGGCAATGATGTCCATCTGCAGCCTGCTCAACTTCATGTCAATGGCAGCTGTCTTATGTACGTAATCTATCTCTTGTAAATTGTCAGAAAGGCCGGGGGTCATTGTCCGAACGTTCCAGGTGTCCAACTTTAGAGCTAAAGTTTTCTTATGTTTGTTGCATGATGCAAAGTTATCGATCTGCTTGTCGGCTTTGACTCTAAAGCCCATGCACCCTATGAGGTTAACAGATTGTGGCGTGGCAGCACCTTACTGGCTGGGGACTGCCCAGCTTAAGGTGACCAGTAGCTTCCCATTGAGGTACAATGATCTCTCCCACCGACGAAAGTGGCTCCTGGTGTCACACTCTACGCCAACCAAGCAAAGACTTATAACCAGTAACTGCCACTTCCCGTGTTGTTTGAATGCTGTATGCAAAGCTGGAGTGTCCTCTCCAGAGCACGAGGCCTGGGTAGATTAATATGGAGGATAGACTGCTACCCAAGCAGCAGATCCCCCCTCTCCACATCGCTGAAATAGTCCAATAGAATGGCAAACTTCAAACTTCTTTTCCTTTTGGTACTTCAAACATCTTTTCTTTTAACTTTCCTTCCAAACACATTACTACAGTATTTCACTATTTTGATTTATCTTCATGATGTTGTTGTCCAACTGCAGATTCCTCGTTTTTGTCTAATTTTTTAAAAAGCCAATAGGAAAATCTATACTATAGCCTTTAAACCTTCAGTATATACTCCTAAGCAGCCAGCTATTTACCTGACCAATTTTCTCATTTTTGGCATACTGTGTCCATTGCAGGAAAATTCAAAAATGGCAGCCACTAGCTTTTTGGATTTTCAAAGGCCTTAATATCACATTAAAAATTAAAATTAAAAATTAAAGTTTAAGATCCTGAAGTTACGGCAATCAAAATACTGAGGGAATCTTTAGAAGGTGAAAGAAATCAGGCTAATCCTACAAAGCAATTGTTATAATGAGCACTTCAATTATCCTCACATAGTTTGGCAACATTCATGCTCAGGATTCATTTCAGGAACAAAACATTAAATGAAGTCTTAGCACTATTGATCCTAGAGTGTTATAGAAAAGGGTTTCTTGGTTTGAATGGCCCATGGCCCGTTACACATACAAATGCACTGGCATGAAATTGACTGAGTAGTCTTGAGAAACTATTTA
The DNA here is from genome assembly GCA_030761175.1 of Masticophis lateralis. Classification (NCBI taxonomy): domain Eukaryota; kingdom Metazoa; phylum Chordata; class Lepidosauria; order Squamata; family Colubridae; genus Masticophis; species Masticophis lateralis. The sequence continues at coordinate 111,934,428 of JAUDYJ010000001.1, forward strand.
ATAAAAAACACATAAAAACAAAACCTACAAAGAGGCATCAACAGCCTACAAGCTTTTCCTCTTAGCAAAGTCCATTAGCTCTAGTCTTCTTCCCAAACATGGGAGGCTCTCTGTGATCTTTGTCAGTCTTCTCAGGAGCAAGGCAGTGACTCAGCTCATTGTAGTGACTTCAGCTCTGGAGATCTGCGTGAGAGTCTCTGGCGGTCTTGGAGAGTCTCCGGAGAGAGTGCTTGGCTTCAGCTGCTCAGCTCTCTGGCTAGGCTCTGTTCCTGCAGCTACTTATATACACATCCCTGACCATTGGAAAGTGTGGGAAACTCAGAACCAGGAAGCTGTGCTCTGATTGGTTCATTCAAACAGTTCAACCAAACAATCAATTAGTTGCAGCAAACATGCTGAGAGGTTTTTCCTCTAACATAGAGCCAAATAGAGGAATTAATCCTGAATTTATATAGATCACCGTGTAAGTAATGATCACGATCTGAAGAAATGAGAAGAAATGCCATTATATCTTCCATACATGCAAATAGGAAAATTTCAGCAAGTCAAGCAAAATTATAATTGACTACAAAAAGGGAAAGTTCTAAAACATGGAGAGCCTAGTGAAAACCAAACTGAAAGGAAAAGTAAAGTAAAGTGGATCAAATCTCTTTATAGTATTTGAAGGTTATTTAAAAACTCAAAAATGTGGATCATCAATTGCAACATATACAAATCCAGCATGGTTTTTAGTAGGTAACTAGAAATATTAAGGAGGCTTCCTGAAATAAATGGAAATGCTCTTTTAATAAGTAAAACTAAAGGAAGCATAATCTCTGGGAGAAAAAAAAATATAAGGTGAGGAATCTGAGCTAAAAAAAAACCATGAGGAAAACAATGATAAATTATTTAAATACAGGTAGTCCTCAATTTACAACCACAATGGAGCCCAACATTTATGTTCTTAAATAAGGAATTTGTTTTGCCTCATTTTATGACTTTTTCCCCACATTTGTTAAGTGAATCATTGCAATTGTTAAATTAGTAACATGGTTGTTAAATAAATCTGATTTTCCCATTGACTTTGCTTGTTGGTGTTAGAAAAGTTTTAGGTTTGGGTTGTAGAGGTCAATAAGATCTTGGAATGTCTCAGCAGCTACAATTAAGACAGATTTCTTTTATCAAGAAAAACTTTGTTTATTTAAAATCAATAAACTATTTACATTTTTAAATTACAGAACATTGTCTCTTGGTCCTTATTTACTTCATAGGTAAATGTGCCTAAATCATATTTCCTTTTTATCTAGTCATTTAGACAGAGACAAAATGTCTGTTGTTGAGCAGCTGTAAATCTGTCACGTCTGGTCCTCGCAAGTCTTTCTCCAGTGTTTGTCTTCTCCAGTTCTCTTCTCCTGTGAGTGTGTGTAAAGGAGTTATATTTATAGAGTGGCTAAACCACTCCCCCTTCAGTCCTTTAATCAAAATGGAGGGAAAGTATAAACACAAAAACAATCCTTCCAACATGGACAGTGCAGTTCAGTGGCACCATTTCAGATTATTATCTGACAGTTGGAAGGTCACAAAAGGGAGTCATATGACTCTGGGATATTTCAGCCATCATAAATGTGAGTCGGTTGTCAAGCATCTGAATGTGAATTATGTGACCATGGGGATGCTGCAATGGTCTTAACTGTGAAAAATAGTCCTAAATCACTTTTTTTCAGTGTCCTTGTAATTTCAAATGATCACTAAATGAACTGTTGTAAGTCAAAGACTACCTGTATATCTGTAAGCAGAAAACCAGCCAGGGAAATAGATGGGCATATTAAAGGAGGATCTCAAAATTTCAGAGAAGCTACATGAATTTTCTGTGTCTGTCTTTACTACAAGAAGATATAGGACAGATACCTGTTCTTGTGTTGATGTTCTCAGTGAGGTACTTGGAACAGGTAAAATAATTTTTCAAAGGACAAGATATTTTAGGGCAATTTTAAAAAATTACACAGGAAGAGTTCATCAAGTCCTAACTGACACTAAAGAGCATTTATGGGGAATTGCTGATCTAGCAAGAGTACAGAATGTAACTCACTGCTCAAATTGCATCAGTGCAGAGGGCTGCCAGGGACACCAACTTTTATGAAGGGACATAAAAGATCTGGGAAATTATAGGCCTGTCAGCTTAATGTCTGCTCCAAGACAAATTGTAATCAAGGAAAAAGAGGTAGGGCTTTGATCACTAGGTCAAAGCTATCATCCTCATTTTTTTTTTTTTTGAACACCCCACCTCCCTGGACACCCTTGATGGGCATACATCAAAGATTCCACAGGAACAATCAAGAAAAAGAGGTCACCTTTAACAGATCAACAGCAGCTCCAGCTTTTAGTACATCCTGTTCTAAAAAAAAGAACACAGAGATTTGGAGAGACCTGACAGGAACTTGAATTCAAAGTGACACTAATAAATGTCACCATTCGATCCATTTAAATTTTCAAATGTTGTTTGTCAATTTTTCAGGAAGGGCAATATTTCACCCTCGAGCTTCAATTTTAGATCAAGGCAAACATGGATGCAGATTTTCAAACGGCTGCAATTTCCACTGGATCCTCTGCCAAAAAAGATATTGAGCAGCTCCTTATGCCTCTGAGCAGAACTATTACCTTGTATAAAAAAATCAACAGGAGATACAGGACTGGGAAGAACTCATGTACAATAAAAGTTGACTCTTTTTCTAAAATTCAGTAATTGGGCAAAATATACATATAGATGCCCCTTTGCCTCCACAAACACTCCAACATTTCACAAAAATAGCACAACTGATGCAATTCTGCCTCCTGAATGTCAATTATATGCTATTTTAAGGCTGACTATCAAAAATGGTCTGAAATAATTCAAATAAGCTGACAGGTGCAAAGAAAATCTCACCGAGGGTTTGAAATTGTTTCAGCTGGTTCTGCTTCCATGAAAATGTTGGAGCCCAAACCCTTTCCAAATAAATAATTGACTTAATGATAAATATTTGAACAATTGTAAAATGTAGAAATTAAAACTTTAGTAGATTCTGAAATATCACAACATTGTTTTAAAAAAAAGTCATGGCTCTCATTATTTTCTCAGATTGTGTCAAAGAAAAATGTCTAAAAGAAGGCATCTTTGAAACTTGCTTAATGGAATTTCTTGAAGCTTAGCCATAAGAGATGTTAATTTAATAGGTTTACCTTACTCCATTAGGTTATTTCACCTAAAGATCCATCTCTCACTCCAGTGTTTGAATTATGCATAGCTCATTTGGGGAGGGAATGAGGTGGAGGTGGAGGAGAGGGGAAGGGATCATTTGTTGCTCCAAATCTTGCAATAAGTTTCCTATTTGGTCTATGAAAGAATTTGACAATGATAAGATTTGTGTGGCATCTAGGTATAGCAAAAGAATTTCCATTAAAATCAAGCTGTCACCTCAAACCACGTGCACGAAATGCCTTTAAAACCTGGCAAGCAAATAGCTTCTAAAATTAAGCATTGACAAGTCCCTTGATAAGGAAACCTTATAGTTAATTGATTCTGAAGATCCAGCTTCTATTCCTTAATGAATACAATTATCAGAAAATGATTGTCATTATTTAAAACTCTTGCCTAAAGGAAGAATAGGATGGTTGTGAAAGAGAAAAATACAATTTTTAACATTTATAGAGTTTATAAATTGACAAATTAGGTTGATATATTGCTCAGTAAGTACAAATCTCAATAATTCCATCTAGTACATAACTGTGGTCGGGGGGGTGGGGTGAATCTTTGCCCCTGCAAATAATATTAAACACAACTTACTAAACCCAAGCTAGTGACCAATGGTGAATAGTCAGTATTGCTATTCAGAAATGCCCAGAGTTTCCTACCTGCCATCAACTGGTATACAAATCAATTATTCAAATATATATTTATTTTTTCTGGAATGAAATTCCAAGTATTTATTTCAGGTTTTTAGCCTCTGCCTCCAAGATTTCAAGGGTCAATAGCTATGAGATGTGTGTCAACAAAAAAGGACCAAGGACCAGGCCTTTTTATTGGACTAGGTTTCTCACTCACTCCTCAATGTTGTTGAATTATGTAATACTCAGGAGACTAGCTCACAAGCTGCAAAGCCTTAGGCTATAAAGGAAAGTGGAGAATGGGATTCCTAAGAAGAAAAGGAATATTAGATAGCTCTGGCAATGGAAGGACATAAGAATTGGGATCATCCAAGGATCTATATTGAGCCATGTGCCGTTTAATTTATTCATTAATTTTCTAGGAAAGGCTAAGCTGAGACTTAGCCAATTTTGTCAATGACAGCACTTATTCACATAAGCCAGATAAAATTTAATGTTTCCACAGTAAGAAAAACCCTTCAACACAAATCTCTCTAAATTGGGTGAATAGGTAACCAAGGGTTAGCTTTCTTTTGTATCTTTTATGTAATCTGGACAGACTACCACACATATGGAAATAAATCTTGGACTATAATCCAACAAAAGCATTTAACTTTTTAAATGAAATTTCATTTCTGGAATGAGAAAAACATTTAAAATAAAATGGCCACTACTGCATTATATTTCCAGGAACTTTTTAAATCTCTCTTGGTAGCCATCACATCTGATTATTGTAAATTCCCTAGTTTATTTGTGATTATTTGTGAGTTTATTTCTGTTCAAGAGTTTGGAGATGAAACAAGAAGAGAAGTTTCTTTCGAAAACAAAGTACTTCTCATTCATCCTTTTTTTTTAATTGTCCTTTGCGTGTACCTTTGAAAGAACTTTTAAAACATGTTTGACACAGGCAGTGAAGCAATTTGATAAACAGAAGAAAGCCATAGGAGCTCTTAATAATGTTATAAAGAAGCTACCTATGATTGTTCATGATGTATTTATCTATCATGTAAAGGAGAGGATTATCTAATTTTTTATGTATTAAAACTGGACACATTATTCTTTTCCGTCCTGAAAAGTTTTCTTGGTTAGCAAATAGCTTATTCCTCCTTTAATTGTACAACCATTGTCTTTAAAAGAAAGAAAGAAAGAAGAAAGAAAGGAAGGAAGGAAGGAAGGAAGGAAGGAAGGAAGGAAGGAAGGAAGGAAGGAAGAAAGAAAGAAAGAAAGAAAGAAAGAAAGAAAGAAAGAAAGAAAGGAAAGTCAAATTGCTCAGCCAACGTATTTCCTTGTCTCCTTGCCCCATTGTCCACAATTAAAACTTATGCTGAAAGATATACTTAGTTAGTAGATGACATTTTTCCTTTGCTTCACTTCTTCATATTTTCCTCATTTTATTATAAAGCAATTTAAATCAATACAAACTTAACTAAGCATTTATTCCACTTTCTTGTAATATAATAAAGATGCCTCCTTTTTTTTTTTTGTACAGCACACTCCATAAGTACTCTTCAAGTGTCCTTTATTTGGCAAAGATAATTAGTTTCGGTTACTTTAACAGAGCAACTCTTTGCCTTCAAAGAGGATATTATATTTGCTTAATTGCATTTGAGTGCTAAACATTGTAAAGGATAATGTTTCCTAAGAATAGCCTTTCTCTTGTCTCTTTACCTAGCAGGAGACTCGCTACTTCAATGAGGTCAACTGAAATGGGCTATTAATTTGAATAAATGATCGAAAATGCAGAAATCAATGCATGCAAAAGCATCTCCCTAAAGTTGGCAACCTTTGCATATGTCTCAAATAAACTGGTCATGAAAACCGCAAGCTTTTTGTAGAGAGAGAGAGAAACCAGACAAGAATGTATGGGCCAATGCAGAAGGAAGAATGCACAGTGGTTGAAATGACTGTGCTGCTTCTTCCCTACTTCTCCTTTTAAGAATCCGGGCTTACTGTATGAATCTCATCCTTTTAAAAAAAGGATCCTGCTGAAGAGAAGATCATGGTGGTGGCTTTTGAGATGAAGGAAAAATGAATGAAGATTGATAAAAGAAGAATGGAAGAAGGAAGTGTGAGAAAAATTTAAGTCTTGAATCAGTGGTGGAATTCAATTTTTTTACTATCGGTTCTATGGGCGTGGCTTGATGGTGGTCATGGCAGGGGAAGGACACTGCAAAATCTCCATTCCCACCCCTCTCCAGGGGAAAGATACTGCAAAATCATCATTCCCACCTCACTCTGGGGCCAGCCAGAGGTGGTATTTGCTGGTTCTCTGAACTGTTCAAAATTTCCGCTACTGGTTCTCCAGAACCTGTCAAAACCTTCTGAATAGCACCGCTGCCTTGAATACTAGATAGCATATCAGAATTGATGGAGGAGCCAAAAAATCAAACCAGAGCAACAACAACAAAGCAGTGGCCGAGGAGAACTTCAAAAGCACTTTTGTCATTGTTCTCACATCAAGGCAACTCAGATGCTAGTACATTCACATGACCCAGGTACTAGGATAGCTGAAAGAACTGGGGCTATTTTTGGACATACGTCGACCCATTGCCAAGGAGCCCAGGAATGAAAATCTTTCCTGTTGGTCTGGACGAAAGCAAATGAGATAAGCTAGATGGCTTTTTCAGACCCCAAATGTCTGACAAATATTTAAATATCCAGTAATCTCGCTAGTTTGTCGAATCCTCTCACACAAGATTTGTACTTTTGTATGAGATTTCATCTGCTTTTCCCCTTATTTTTCAGTGACTACATAATCAAAACATAGTACAAGATTGCTCTGTGATGCTCAGCACCTAAAAAAAACCCCTTTATCGACATGCTGTAAGAGGGTACAGTCTTTTAAATAAAGAATGGTCTACTAGTAATAAAGTGACACATCGCTTAAATAAATAGAGAGATGTAACTAAATGTCATCTAAAGATAACTGATCTTGCTTCCCTAATCCAGACATAGAACATTGCCTGAAGATCTGTGTATTCTAGGATATATCCAATATGAATGAAAGAAAAATCAATTTGTATTTTCTATTACAAGAGCCTTGGTGGCACAGCAGATTAAAGTGGTGTTAAGTGACACCAGCTGCCTGCAATTACTGCAAGTTCGAATCTCACCAGGCTCAAGGTTGACTCAGCCTTCCATCCTTTCAAGATAGGTAAAATGAGGACCCGGATTGTGGGGACAATAAGCTGACTTTGTATAAAAAAGAACACCACTGGGGGGGGGGGGCAAAGCCCTACTAAACAGATATATACAAAAGTATGAAGGCTATTGCTTAACGCATTGTAAGCTGCCCTGAGTTTCCGGAGAAGGGCGGCATATAAATTGAACCAATAAATAAATAAATAAATTACAAAATATTCATTGGGGCTTAAGCCACATTAATATTTTGTCCCCCTTTAACATGTAATAAGTCTTAATTACAGGTTGCTTCCCATTGGTTTGGTCAAACATTTGTATTTATGGTACTACACGTTTGCAGTGTGGGTGGGCAGAGAGAGTCAGGGAACCAGTGCAGTACAGTACTGTATACAGTAGAGTTTGCTTTTTGACTAAGCAAACAAGAAAACAGTAGATGAAACCAATAGAGAGCTTAATTGTATCAATCCATCAAGTCCTAAATTTGCTTCCTTTTAAAATTCATCTTTAAATCCAAGAGCTGTGATGGCAAGACACCAAGTTTAAAATTCTCCAACTGTCAAATGCTGTTTTACTAATTATCTGGCTTCCAAGGCAATCATACAACCGTAATCATTCACCTCATGCCTGGAAACATAAGTCTTGTTCTTTTGATGAATATTTATAAGACAGTGTAAAGCAGTCTACTTTCTTTTCCCTTTAGGCAAGACAATTTGGAGTTCATCAATATGTATTACCAAGGACTTTTATAAAAGGCACTTCAAAGGAAATTCATCAGGCATTCCTTTTGTCTTGATTTCTGTTAGACTGATACTTCCTTTTGACAAGTATCAATAAATTATCCTCTGATGGCCAGAAACTTGATGTCTTATTTGGAAACTTCCTAGCACAGTATGATTTGGTGTTAAGTTTCCCCAAGAATTATTAGCATCTGTCCAATAATTTAAAAGAGGAGAATGCAGTCCTGAAAAAAATGAAAAATAGAACGCTACCTTTGTTCATGGAGGCCATGCATCGCTTTCTGAGATTTAAAATTTCTTCGTGGCTTGGTATTTCCATGACCCACATTCCTTGCTATTTTTTTTTTCTCAATGAAAAAGTAATTTAAATTCAAGAGGCTGGGGAAAGAAATCTAAGAGATCGTCAAACCTAAAATTAACAATGGGCAAAAGAAAAGCAAATTAATGCAGTAGGTATGCAGAGAGCTAAGTGCCAAATTATCTCTGTGCCAAAGGGTTATATCTCTTTTTATTCTAACCTTTGGCACATGGATGGCTTTAGATTTCATATCAAAAAGCATGTAGTCCTTCAAGGTTATGTAAGTGAAGCTTCCTCCAAAAAATATAAAGAGAAAAGAGAAGAGTCAGGGGAAAAAAAAGATCTTAAGTGTTATATGTGTGCTTGGAAAGCATTCAGATGCTACAGCTGGAACAAAATCCAGTCACCCAAGCAGTGAAGGGTGTACTTTAATATTAAAATAGTCATATACCTGTGTGACCTCAATGCGGGAACTGCATTGGTTGCCAGTTGGCTTCTGGGTGTAATTCATAGTGCAATTTTCCACCTAAATCAATCCTTCTCAATCTTGGCAACTTTAAAATGTATGGACGTCAATTCCCAGAATTCCCCAGCTGAATGACAGTTGAAGTCCACAATTGTAATAGCAATAGCATTTGACTTATGAACTCTCTGGGCAGTTTATGTTGGCATATTGCCCCCAAGAATCTGGGTCCTTATTTTACTGACCTCAGAGGGATGAAAGGCTGAGTCAGCCCTGCGCCCATCAGGATCGAACTCCAAACTGTTCTGTAATATTGCATTCTACCACTGTGCCACCGGGGCTCATTTTTTGTTTTTTTAAGGTTTGAAAAGCACTGAATGTATCCAACCAAGTATCTGCGGGACTTTCTATTCCTCTTCTCATCTGCCCATCTATTCTAATGAAATGAAGTTAACATTCTCAAGGTCCCATCTATACAAGATTGTCATCTGACAAGACCTCAGAAATTAGCATTTTCAAAGCACTTATGCTTTGAAATCTCTTCTCCACAGAGATCTAGTCAGCTCCTTCCCTTTTGGGTTTCAGGACAGCAGTTAAAACTTGTTCCATCTAACATAGGAAGGGGAGAGATTCTAAGTGAAAGCATATATTATTTAAACAACAGCAGAAAGCTATAGTTAAGGTTTGCATGTCAAAATGAGGGGAAAAAACAAAGAGTTAAATATAAAATACATCAAGATGCAAAAAATAAAACCATCAGATTGGATTTACATTATTTGAAATTGTACTTTGAAGCCTGATGCTTAGTCTGGATGAAAGTGTAAGTGCTGCTGAACAACAACAGAATTTTAGAATAAGAAAATTACAATCCGGGGTTTGAGTGGCATGGCTTTCTACAGTACAATGAAGTTAAGATTAATGTAAATTTAGGAATTCTTGTATTGAAAGTGCTATATTGACCATTGAGAACAGATGCTGTATAAACTCAGAAAATCTCTTTATGGATCTGTAAAAACCATTTTACAGGAAAGAAACGGTGACTAAAGAAAAATGGTTCACTTATCAAGAATCATTACAGCAGAAACATGGAGAATATAAGATGAAATCAAGAGAGCAACTCGCAGCAGAGGGATTTAGTTTTCAATGTTTTTTATGTGCACAGTTTAGGGAATATTTAAGGATAATGGGACATTTGGATTTGAGCAGAAGACAGCAGAAGAAAACTTTTCTTGAAATTTGAAATGGAAGAAGAATGGGATCCTGATTTGCTCTATGGTTTTCAATGGAACTGCAGGAGCTAAAACATCGGAAGAGATGCCTAGAGGGCCATTGGAGATCTTCCCATTCCGAATCTGATCGAACACAGCTAAGAACCCATATTAGGTCTTATCCTGTGGCAATGGAAATGGCAAAACGGGACTATTTTGCTGCTCTCATTGAATCTGCAGAAAATCACCCAGCAGCCTTGTTCCGAGTGACCCGCTCTCTTCTCAATCAGGGAGTGAGGGAGGACCCTTTGCAAGACAGTGCTGAGGATTTTGTACAATTTCTGCAAGACAAAGTCACTGAGATCAGGACGGGGTTAGACTATGACTGGGCAGAGTCCGATGAGGAAGTGGGAGCAAGTCTTGAAGATGACATCTGCGTTGAGTTCGACCCTGATTCTATAGATGAAGTGGACAGGATTGTGGGTAGATTGGGAACCACCACATGTTTGTTGGACCCGTGTCCCTCCTGGCTGGTGGTGACAACCAGAGAAGGGACCAGAGACTGGATCCGGGCAATTACCAATGCTTCTTTGAGGGATGAGGTCTTCCCCACTGTACTTAAGGAGGCAATGGTGTGGCCCCTCCTCAAGAAGCCAACACTGGATCCGGCCTCCCTAAACAATTTCTGTCCTGTCTCCAACCTTTGCCTTGTAGTGAAGGTTATTGAGGCACTGGTAGTTTACCAACTCCCACAATTCCTGGAGGAAACTAATTACCTCGACTCATACCAATCCGGTTTCAGGCGTGGCCACAGCATGGAAACAGCATTGGTCGCCCTGGTGAATGATCTCTGGTGGGCCCAGGATGGGGTTGTTCCTCCATTCTGGTGCTACTTGACCTCTCAGTGGTGTTTGATACCATTGACCATGGTATCCTACTGTGACGGCTCCGGGGGCTGGGAGTGGGGGTCACTGTTCTACAGTGGTTCACCTCCTACCTTTTGGGCCGGATGCAGTTTGTTTGGGCAGGAGGTCAGAGGCCTCTCACTTGTGGGGTGCTACAGGGGTCAGTTCTCTCCCCCCTGCTTTTTAATATCTACATGAAGCCACTGGGTGAAATCATTCACAGTTTTGGGGTGGGGTATCATCAGTATGCTGATGATACCCAATTGTACATCTCCACCCCGAATCAACCCAGGGATGCCCTTTCCGTGATATCGAAGTGCCTGGGGGGCGGTGCGGGTCTGAATGGGCAGAAACAGGCTCCGACTCAACCACTCCAAGACTGAGTGGCTGTGGATTCCGGCATCTTCTGATCTATCTACCCCATCACTTATGATGGGAGGGGAATTGTTGACTCCCTCAGAAAGGTCCCACAATCTTGGCGTTCTCCTTGATTCGCGGCTTGATTTGGCGGATCATCTGACGGCTGTGACAAGGGGGGCTTTTGCACAGGTTCGCCTAGTGCGCCAGTTGCAGCCTTTCCTAGACAGAGATGCCCTTTGCACAGTCACTCAAGCTCTCATTGTCTCTCGGTTGGATTACTGCAATGTCCTCTATATGGGGCTACCCTTGGGGTGCACCCAGAGGCTCCAGCTAGTCCAGAATGCAGCCGCCCTGTGTGGTCTCATAGAGCTGCCCTCCTCCGGGTGCCGTCAGCCAGACAATGTCTGCTGGCAGCCCCTAGGATGAGGGTGTTTTCTCTGGCCGCACCAACCCTCTGAAATGGGTTACCCACTGAGCTCCGAATGGCTCCAGATCTCCACACTTTCTATACTGGTTTGAAGACATTTATTTATTTATTTATTATTTTATTATTTCAATTTATAAACCGCCCTTCTCCTTGCGGACTCAGGGCGGTGAATAGCCAAAATAAAACATGGTATACAAAAGTTAAAAACATTTAAAAATTATTAAATATTATTCGGCCAAGAATTAAAACAACCCAATTTAAAATCAATTTCAGATTTAAAAACGGAGGATGGGATCAAGCTAGCCCAGCTAGATGGAATAAATGGGTTTTAAGGGCCCGACGAAAGGTCCGGAGATCTGGAATCCTGTGTATCTCTGGGGGTAGGTCATTCCAGAGGGCGGGCGCCACCACAGAGAAGGGTCTCCCCCTGGGGGTCGCCAGCCAACACTGTCTGGCCGACAGCACCCGGAGGAGGCCCTCTCTGTGCGAGCATACTGGCCGGTGGGAGGCTATTGGCGGCAGAAGGCGGTCCCGCAAGTACCCAGGTCTTAAGCCATGGAGCGCTTTAAAAGTGGTCACCAACTCCTTGAAGCGCACCTGGAAGACCACCGGGAGCCAGTGCAGCTCGCGCAGGAGAGGTGTCACGTGGGAGCACCACGTCGCTCCCATAATTCCCCGCGCGGCCGCATTCTGGACCAGTTGGAGCCTCCGGGTGCACGTCAAAGGGAGCTCCATGTAGAGAGCGTTGCAGTAGTCCAGGCGGGAAGTCACGAGAGCATGGGTGACTGTGCGTAGGGAGTCCCGATCTAGAAAGGGACGCAACTGGCGTATCAGGCGAACCTGATGGAATTTGGTGGCTGTTCCACCAAATTTCATGACCAGTTATGAGGTTTTACAATTGGGGATTTTAAATTTGGATTGTTTTAGTTTTCATTATTGTCTGTTTTTACTCCCCGAGTCCCAAGGGAGAAGGGCAGCATACAAATTTTAATAATAAATAAATAATTTATGCAACAAGACTCACAACTGCTTTTGTACCCAAAAGCAAACTAATCCTCTGAAAGAACGGGACCAAATCTGAAGTTGAAGGAAAAAGTTAGCTAAGGAAAGATCAATTAGAAAGAGCCAGTTTTGTCTAGTGGTTAAAGCATCAGGCTAGAAAGCAAGAGATGATGACTTCAAGTTCTGCTTTAGCCATGAAAGCCAGCTGGGTGATTTTGGCCCTCATTTTCTTTCAATCCAATTCAACCTCCTCATAAACTCATAGTTGTGGGGCAAATAGAAGGAGGAAGGTGTGTTGGATATGTTCTCTGCCTTGAGTTATTTGTAAAAATAATAAAGGCAGGCTACAATACATAAATACATTTCAAAATGGGCAGCTTCAGGCCTGGGCCATGGAAAAGAACATTCTAGAAGGAATTTTCCCAGTGCACATAAATGGGAGAGACAAGTGGGCCTCTGTTTTAAGGCCCTTCCTCCCTTTGTCTCAGTGACAGGACACAGATCAAAGCATAAGATGAACACTTGAATATTTACAGGAAGAAACACTGACGGACATAACATGAGAGAAGAACAAAAAGAAACATAAACACACACACGCACAGAGAGAGAGAGAGAGAGAGAGAGAGAGAGAGAGAGAGAGAGAGAGAGAGAGAGAGAGAGAGAGAGAGAGAGAGAGAGAGAGAGAATCTTGTTTAGGGAATGAAATAATTCCAGCAGTGATGCTCGGGCCACTTTCCCTATCTTGCTGTTGCTGTTATTTCCTATCTTGAGTTCTAATAATGATCCTATGCAATTCAGAGAAAAATCCATCTCTCTGCTGTTTTCAGCATTAATTCAATAATGCACATGAATTTGTTTTGGCAATTAAGAGGTTTTATAGGCTAGTCTAGAAAAAAGGACTAGGAGTGACATCATAGCAGTATTCCAGTATTTGAGGGGCTGTTTCAAGGAAGGGGGGAGGGGTCAACTTATTTTCCATAGCACCAGAGGTCAGGACAAGAAACAATGGATGGAAACTAATCCAGGAGAGAAGCAACCTGGAATTAAGGGGAAATTTCCTGACAGTGAGAACAATTAACCTGTGGAAAAGCTTGACATCAGAAGTTGTGGGTACTTCATTACTGGAGGTTTTGAAGAAGAGACTGGATAGCCACTTGTCTGAAATGGTATAGGGCTGTGATGGCGAACCTATGGCACGCATGCAACCTGTGGCACGCGGAGCCATATCCGTGGGCACACAAGCGTTGCCCTAGCTCACTCCAGCGTGCATGTGTGTGCCAGCCAACTGATTTTTAGGTCTTCCGGGTCCACAGGAAGTCAGGAAACAGGCTGTTTCTGGCCTCCGGAGGGCCTCAGGGGAGGGGGAGGCTGTTTTCACCCTCCCCAGGCTCCTAGAAAGCCACTGGAGCCTGGGGAGGGCAAAAAACAGGCCTTCCGTCCCACAATGCCATCGTGTGCCAAAAGCAGGGGGAGCACAGGAGGGATCATGTGTGCATGTGCAGGGGGGAGGGAGCATTGAATTATGGGTATGGGCACATGCACACATGATCCCCCCACGTTTCCCCCGTTTTTGGCATGCAATGGCAGGGACTTGGATTAGAAGACCTGCAAGGTCCCTTCCAGCTCTATTCTGAACTGAATTGAATATTATTATCACTGCATTCTTTAAAAAAGGAAACCAAAGTGGGGCAAACCTTCTAATAGCAATACTCCCATGAAATAATAAGTACCCCTTTATTTTGTTCATTGATAAAAAGGGCTTATGTTTCATAGCAACCACAGAACAAATGCAGATATTTATAGAAGGAATGCTTTAGAGAAGCATGTTTCTACTTCAGGATGTCTAGATACGGCTTGGTGTGTGTGTGTGTGTGTATGTGTGCTCACACACACACGCACACACAGAGACGCATATGTAACCCTGTGTGTGGTGTGATTTAGCTTAAGAATTGCTATGTGCAATTCCAATTTTGCAGTTTATATATTTCTTTGTCCCTTGTCACATTCCTTCCGAAGTTCTGCTTGGTAGAAAATGATTAATTTGGAGATTGCACTTCAAAAACCTGATTGAACTGTAGTTGGGTTGGAGGGAGATAATATATATTTTGCTTTTTCCACTTGGAAGATTCTAATGTGGCGCTCACTAACTTTGGTACACCAACTTTTAAGGGAGCCAGGATGATAAAAGCAATCTGGTGTTGCGGTGAAATTGAGTTTACAGTTGTTAAATCCTAATTCCATATGGTACGGACATTGTTGGTCTTCCAAATGTTGCTGGATTACAACTGCCATTTATCATTGCCACTGACTGGTTTTTGGGGGACTACAGTTCTGCAACACTTAAAGGACCAAAGGTTCTTCTCTCCTATGTACATTTGCTTTTTAAAAGTAAGTTTGGGCATTATCTAGTCACTCAACAGATACGTATGCACTGAAGATTTTAATATGGTTCATTGCAGCTCTGTTTTTCCCCATTCTTGGTTACATGCATGAACCGGCACTGCCAATTTTCCATTCCTCACTTGTCACTTATGTACACTTTGTCACTTTTAAGTGTATTCCCAGCCACTGGAATCAGAGAAAGGGGGGAAATTCTTGTGGGATTATGAAGATATACAGCAATTTCCCCTTTTCCTCTTCTGTTCATTTGCCTTATGTGCACAGAAAGAAAAAGGAGGACTATGTATCTTTCGTTCATGGGCGCAGCACTTGAGAAATAATTTAATTTTAACATTTCTACATTGAAATGTTCTTTGAGCGGTTTACAATTTATGTAAAAATAGCCCTGTAAACTGGTTTCCTAATGGAAAATATATAATATGGGATGGTTTCACCAGGTGTGATAGAAAGTAAAATTTGTGTTAACTGAGATAGATAATTGAAACTCTGCAGGCTGATGACTATCAATTACATGGTGCTTAGACAGAAGAAAGGGGGAGAATACTATGCCTGAACACTTTGAGAAGGCACATTGTCCTGAATTGCCAAACTGCTGTGCTTTGATCTCAGTTAAACTGGCCATTAACCAATTGAAATTGAGGCCAGCTAATTTTCTCATTTGCTCTATGAACAAAAATCCTATTTTCTTCAGGAACCCCATCATTGCTTAATCTAGGTGGGAAATATATAATACTTAGACCGATGAAGTTCATTATCATCAACCTTGATTAAGAAACTTAACTGCCTGCCTTTATTATGTTCTTTATATATTATACATATTACATCCACAATATCCTATTCAGGTTGCTAATTATGCTTAAACAACCTGATCTTTATGTACCGTTGTTATAATAAGCATAACCTATAGAGTGACCCAGCAAGAGATGTCAAGAGGGACAACTGATAACCCAACTGTCATAATTTTATCATCAGAGACCTCACAATCATTTTATAGATGGAAAATGTCATAATCCTTGATTTCACATTGACATGGTAAATGGACACTTCCAGTTTGGATCAGTTTTGCACAGAAAATAAACAATAATCCAGCCTAAAAGATGATAACTGGTGGATGAAAATGAAATTAATGATACTCAATATCTAAATAAAGAAAGCATTTTTACATGCATGAGCCATTAAATTACTGCATTTATGCAAAAACCTATTTTTGTACATATGCTTCCTCACAAAGCCAGGTTTATGGACAGACTGATATCGTACGCCAATGTGAAAATGGATAATCATATTATCCTTAAGGAGCATAATTTATCAGTTTAATAAACTTATAGTATGGAGAAATTCTGACACTGTATCTTCACTTGCTAGGGTGCTCCATCATGAGTATAGGTCACCAGCCATCCCCGGAAGGCAGAACCAGATGACACTAGGCTCTGTTACCCCACAGCCAACTGCAAATGTTACTTTGGACTCTGGTTTCTTATTCCACATTGAAATTGGTATTTTGGGGGTTGTGTCAGCTCAGATATTGTTGGCTCTGGTATTGTTATCGAGTTTGCCTGCTATGCTTTATTTTCTTCTACCAAATCCTTCCATTTTGATTGGCTACTGCCAAAAGCTAGAAAGTCCCCAAAACCTTTAGATCAATGGTTGCCTCTAATCACTGGATGACAGTAGCTACTGTCATTCAGTGATGTTTTAGTAATATAACCCTCTCTTCTTTTTCCTACTGTTTTTCTTTCTCTGAATTAACTATATTTCTTCCAGGCCCTTTTTAAAAAAATAATAATAAAAAAGTGCACTCATGCATAAGGAACTGATATGAAGTGGAATGACATAGAACTTTTAAAAAACAGCTTTAAATTGAATGGCATATTAAAGTTTTTGATTTGGTGATATTGTTAGCATAAGACAAATGTTTGTTTATTTCTTTTAACAAACATTTATATAGCTGCTCAATTTAAACACCTCTGAATAGGGCACACAACATAAACAATGGGGTGGGATGGGGTGGGAAAGAAAACATACATCATTAAAATAACCCAAAATCCTGTACTGATAAAATAGATTGGAACAACCAATTGTAGATTCCATTCATCTAGGCCCAAATATCTCAGTGCAATAACCACTGCACTATTGAGAGGCTCCTGTAACAGCAGAGGTTAAAATAAAAAAACCCAAAAAACAAAAACAGAATTCTAATTCAAAATATTGTTAATGTGACTGCGTACCAGAGATATGCCTCAGCAGATTCTGACCAGTTCTGGAGAATCTGTAGTGGAAATTTTGAGTAGTTCAGAGAATGGTAAATATCACCACTGACTGGCCCCGCCCCCATCTATTCTCTGCCTCCAGAGGCCCAGCTGAACAGGAGGAAATGGGGATTTTGCAGTAACCTTCCCCTGGAGTGGGGAGGGAATGGAGATTTTAAAGTAACTGTCCCCTGCCACACCCACCAAGCCACACCCACAGAACCAGTAGTAAAATTTTGAATCCCACAACTGCTGCATACACATGCATTTTGATACTGTAATTTTGTATATATATACATTTAGGCTTGCATTTATTCACTTGTCTCTGTGTGCATACATCTGCTGTCCTGGCAGAGCACCATGGAAGCTGTCCAAGGCAGGGGAAAGTAGGGGAGCTATTGGTAGTCAGCAGTCTAGACTGAACACTTGGCAAGTTGATGCTAAAGCATCTGAATGCCAAACAGAATTTTCTTAAGCAATCTTAAAGCCAGCATCAGCATGAGGCAGGAATAACTTCAGGGTGTAGGGAGGAAATGCCATGCATCTGCTAAATACTTTCCCTGTAGAAAAATATATTTTATATTCACCTCTTAGAGAATTGACAATAGTCAACAGCCCACATTTTTGCACTTAAAAGTATCCTGTTTAAAAAATAAATGTGAGAAGTTTGGCAGGCTTGTTTTGAAATAGTCTTCTTGCCCTCCATTAAGTGAGTTCAGTTTACTTCCCAATTATTTTGGTCCGTGTCTTTTCTTTTCTTTTCTTTTTGCATATTGAACACCCTGCCGTGCAATTTGTCTCTGCACACCAGTGTGTTGGTTGAGGAAAATGTTTTTTTCAAAGTTGCTTGAATATAATGATCCCTTTATACAGAATCTCCATAAGGACTGAATGACTAAAGCAGATCTTGAAATGTGATATTTGTGTAATTAAAAGTGGAGTTAAAGAACCACAGATGTACTGGTGTTGCACCAGAACAGGAAGTGAATGTCTATTATTTCTCACCCTTAAGGGTAATTTGTCTCTTTCATCTCCTGAACTGTTCACCATCATTCAGTTTGGATTATCAGCTTCTGCATTAAAAAGACCATTAAAAACAATAAATTTTGAAAGTAGTACTAAATCACCCTGAGAAATTTAAAATGAGTCCATTATTTTGGGGCTCAAAGCAGACTTCAAAATCTTATCACAATGATCAACACTTCACTTGCTCAACTTTGATCCAAACATAAAAAGATAAGAAACATCTGAAGTCTTGCATTTGAGCTGTTGATTGCTCTTTCTACCATTTTAGACAAGTCCATTTATGATCAAGTAGAATATGGAAACAACTCTTCTTCTACTCACCTCCTTGCTGAGCTAACCAGTCTTCTAAGTGCCCATCTGATAAACTATGTGGGTGACAGAGGAGAGCATCAGGAGTATGATGTTGCCAGGAAACAGGATAAATAACAAAATTAATGTCACATATCATCATCTTAATTGCAGTTTAGAGAAGAACTACTTTAGACAAGAATGAGAAGAAAGACCTAGCTTGCTTCCAACAATCCTGAGGATGATTGTTATATTATTGCTGTTGTAGAAACAGCCATTTTAGCTATATCACATTGCCTGATGAAACCAAGTTTAACTTTTTCTCCTTAATAATCTCTGTACAAACCAGTGGTGGGATTCAAAAAATTTTACTACCAATTCTGTGGGCATTGCTTGGTGGGCGTGGCAGGGGAAGAATACTGTAAAATCTCCATTTCCTCCCAATCAACTGGGACTCTGGAGGCAGAGAATAGATGGGGATGGGGCCAGTCAGAGGTGGCATTTATCATTCTCCAAACTACTCAAAATTTCTGCTACCGGTTCTCCAGAACTGGTCAGAACCTGCTGAAGCCCACCTGTGGTACAAATACCCAGGAGCATAGCTGGTCCTTTGAGGCCCTACTTTTGACCACTAAGGATACATTTATGGGTTTAAAACATAAATAAACTCCTGCTACTGTGTGTGTTTAAATACCAGCACAACATTCAGAGAAAATGCTGTTACAATTAATATTGTGAGGGCATATCTTTTCAGCCATGACAGTTTCAAATAAGATTTGTTGCAGTTCATTCATTATATAGTCATAGTTTTGGATTTCAGCCATTGTAGATCAATTATTTCTCTCTGGAATTCATAATACAAGACAGTAATAAAGGGATAAACGCAGGTAAAATGATAATGCCCAAGTTGTGCCTATGCCTCAGAAAGGTGGGATGCGGTTGTTTTATATAAATAATCAATATTCATTGTTAATCTAATTTCAAGAGCTTTTGAAGGGCAAAGCTTGATTAATGGAAGTTACTGTCTCATCCAAGTATCTTTTATAAATTGCACCTAGGAGGGGATTTCACATTATGCTAGACAGGATTGATTCCATGTTTCTGATTTACTGTGAACATTTATTAAAATTATACTGCCAATTATTGAGTGGCTTACAATAAAACATGAAACTAAGATGAGATCCAAATGTTATTTATTTATTTATTTATTTATTTATAAGGCTGCTTGGGAACTAGCCGATCATGCCGCCTTGCTTTCCAGAATCGAAACAATCACAATAATTCCACCTGCTTCCCCACCAAATGCTCCCCACCATTTCTGGGGTGTTCTGTATCCTACAGCACCATTGGACGGATTGCCGCCCCTCAGCTGAGAGGCAACTGGAACTGCGCCTGTACAAAACCCGATTTGACCGCCTTAGCCAGTGTTAATGAGAGTTTCTTGGGATTGACAGCCCTGGATTAATTGCGATCCATGCCTGGATGGGGGGAGCAGCCAGAACACACCAACGCTGGACTATGGGGTGGAGTTAGAGGGTGGAGTAGAGAGACAGGCACAGAGGATAAAAACAGTGATGGGAGCACACTAGGGCTAGAGCTGACAATATTTCACAGAAACGCTGGGTGATTGTTGGAATGTGCCGAATCTAGGAAGATAAATCTTTACTACAAACTCCATCTTGTGGTTTGGTGTTTTTCTTCCACATCCTGACTTGGAACCTGACAGCATGCTCATCACTGCCCATATTGCTGAATTTTGGACCAGCTGTAGCTACCAAAGGGTCTTCACTGCTAACCCCTTGAAAAATGCATGTACTGTAATTCATTCATAAGGTGACAAAGGCATGAATCTTAAGCACCATCCAGGCCAAGAAAGGTACACCCTGCCAACCACGTGCATTTGGGTAAAGGCCCTCTCGGACACTTCTTCAATTCCTCATACATATCCCAGAAAAAGATATACAGTTCTTATCAATCACAGTTAGATCACTTGCTTTAGTTTTCCAAATATGGTTCTCGCAGAGAGTGTTACCATTTTTGTTCAAAAGCTAAATTTTCCAAAAACAGTGTAAAGGTAAGATATTTTCCTTAATATCAGTACTTAAATCTACTTATACTCTAAATGTATACAAATGTATTCAAGCCAAAGTTCATCCCTAAGTGACAAGCTTCTAAAAAAAAAAGTTTTTAAAACTCCTGCAGTAAATAAATTTTAATGATGTTTCTGTTATAAAATACAAGCAGGATGCCAAATAGTTTATGCACTTCTTTGTAATGTGATTATTGTAATAAGTGAACCTATGGTTAATATGGCTGATTTTGTATAAAAAAGAACACCGCTTAGGGGCCCCCGAAAGCCCTACTAAGCAGGTATATACAAAAGTATGAAGGCTGTTGCTTAACACATTGTAAGCCGCCCTGAGTCTCTGGAGAAGGGCGGCATATAAATAAAACAAACAAACAAACAAACAAACAAACAAATAAATAAATAAATAAATAAAACAGTAGACCAAAAAAGACATTGCACTGCTGAATTTTTCATTAGAAGTCAATAGACCCTGCAAAGCTGCAAAATATTAACCAGCTCACTGTGTGCTCTTTGCTAAAAGGTTAATGAATACAGCACATTTGTCACTGCACTATGGCTATAGAAAAAAAAACCCTAGTGTATAACAAATAGTATTGTGTGGAATTAGACTCCATTGATGTTGTTTATAAATGTATGGCATTGAAAAAGCAGCTAAAAATTAAAAGAAAACATTTGTTTTGGATAAAAGAAAATCAGTCTCATTCAGAAATGGACAACAATTGAGCTAGCAATTGGTGGGTAGCAACTCAACCTTCCAAAAATGTAAGGTAATAACACTAAACAGGCCTGGATCAAAATTATTAGGCTTTTTTTGTGTGTTTGTTTTTCCATTTTCAGGAGGAGAATGGGATTGGGGACCTTTGGGAAGTCAAACTTCTTCCTTTCCAAGTCTGAATCACTTCTCAAATTTCCAAGATGTCACCCAAGTCCTTATTTTGGGCTAGTTTGGGAACCACCAAGAGATCATGTTACCCTTCAGAGACTTTCTGTTCCCACTTTAAATTCTTTCCAAAATTGAAACTAAGGAAAAAATCTGCCTTCACAGATTGCCACTGTTTGGCAAATTGCCCCCCATTATGTAGTGCAAACATGAAAGTTGGGCGCTTCTAAAGAATGTAAGAACAACAGCACCCAACAATGACTTAAGTGAAAAAAGTTAGTCAGTCCTAAATTATAGGATTGTGGTGTGATTTCAGATCATTACTTTTCAGGCCAATTGCATAGTCTACTATACAACAAAGAAAAAAGTACTAGACTAGACTAAGAATTTTTGATCAATCAACTGAATACATCCAGAAAGCCAATTCTATAGTTTATTCTTCTCCTGCCCTCCACTTTTCTCATCCCAGTGACAAATACAATTCCCCCCCCCCCCAGAAAAACCCAAAATGACTTTGGGGAAGTCAAATGAATATAAAAACTACTATTAGAACTATTTTTTAAAAAAATAAAACCCATAATACAGATTTTTAATAGTCTATGCAAATACAACCATTCTATACAAAGATAATTTGCAAATAAAAATAAGGTATCATAATTTATATGGCATGACAATTGCAATAATTCCATAGACTACAAGAAAGGAAATAAGGTTTATTCGAAATAAGACAGAAATGATTGACTACTAAAGGTCAACAGTTGAGGTTTGACCTATTCAAGAAGGGGTTGCCCTTTCCCCAAAAATTCATGATTAGCTCTGAAGATTATTTCTTAATAGTTCAGAAGGATGTGGTATCAAGGAGTGAACTGGCTTATTTACTTTTAATGTGATAGCTATGATCTCTTTTATGTCCCTGTTAATGTGGGTGATCGCATGTGAGTGGCATGGTGAGCTAGAGGTTAAGATACTCATCTCCCCTTAGGAGACAAAGAGCTCAGTCCAAGGCAGTGGCAGATGTTTCTCCATCAAGGCGCACATAGAAAATATCTGCTGCAAACTCTGTGTAGGTGTCAGAAGGGGCATTCGTCCAGTAAACACTCAGCTCCATTCAGTCTCCCGACTCCACCCCAATGCAAGGGATTACACAGACATAAAAAGAAAAAAAAAATGTGGATGATCTCCAATATTCTGCAAGCATTCCATCTACACTGAATCAGGCAGATGAACTAGATGATTTCCAAGCCTTGTGGATTATTATATCACTCTGTAATTTCTGAACCATCAAAATATGTTTTCAGTAAATTCAACAGGGCTCTCAATTATAAGTTAATTTAGCTAGAATACTTTTATGCCACTGTTCAGATAACCACAAGATACATATGCAAACAACTTTAAAAAGTAAAATATGTGAATGTGTACCTTGGTGGGTTGCTTCTGGTTCAGGCAAACTGGTAGTGGTGGTGGTGGGAAGCTCCACCCACCCACCCAGATATCATCAAAAATGCTCTGTGCATGTGCAGAAGCACCCCATGCCTGCAAAGCGTGTGAGTGCACCTGCACGCTACCGATAGCGAACAGGTAGCACTGGGATTTGAAACCCACTACTGATCACAACTGCTATACAAATTGTTCCAAAAGATCGAAGTACTTTAACTGATGCAAAAGACAGCAGCAAAGATGGGAGCCAGAATCGCTCTGACATTGAAAACAGAACTGCTTAATTTTGCTTTTTTTTTTTTTTTACTCAAGTGATTGATCTTAATCTTTAAAGCCCCATGTAACTCTAGATGTTCTGAGAGGATTGTTCTGAATTTAAGATTCTTAGCTACACGTCTTCATTGGCTTTTTACCTATGCCATTACGAAACCGCAGATTTTTTTTTCTGGCATGTTATCAAAACTTTCATATATGCATTAGGTTAGGTTTTTTGTTTCAAATAAAAGGCAGTATGAATCACTACTATGGTCTAAAACTTTATTCAATTCTTATTCAATCATATTTATATCACTGCCTGGGTTGTTTAAAGTATAACAATCAGTATATAGATCTATAATTTAGCTAGCAATGACCGTGCTCACAAAAATCAGATATTTTGCCAAATCAGAGATAGGAAATCCAAAGGTGCTTTTTCAGGAGGCAACTGGACTTTCTGGTTTTTTTCTTTGAAGACGTTTTGCTTCTCATCCAAGAAGCTTCTTCAGCTCTGACAGGTAGTGGGGAATGGAAGGATTTATATTTCCTGCAGGCAGCTGGTCATTTGCATCCTTTTACAGGGTTGTTTAAGCACTTGGAGGTTTAGCTCTGTCCTCAGGGTCATCTGAGTAGTGCTCCTGATTCCTGTAGTCTACAGTTTTTTTTCTTCTGGAAATCCATTCCTACTCCCACACCATTCAAAGGACGTTCATCCCAAACTGTATAGCTAAAAGTATGTAGAGAAGCCTCCCACCGCTTTTACTACCAATTCACAAGAACCGGACAGAACCGGAAGCAACCCATCACTGAACTAAGGAGAAACTTCCTAACAATAAGAACAATTAACCAGCGGAATGACTTGCATTCAAAAGTTGAGGGTGCTCCATCAGTGGAGGTTTTAAGAAGAGATTGGACAGCTATTTGTCTGAAATGGTATAGGGACTTCCACTTGAGCAGGAGATTGGAATAGAAGACACTCTAAAGTCCCTGCCAGCTCTATTCTGATTGACAGCATTGTAATCAGAATAGCGTCAATCAGAATGTTTGTAAAATCCTAACAGTGCATACATCAAAGAGCAAATTTGTATTTTATGAAACAACTAAATATTTAGGTACATATGGTGTATGCGTATATGTGAACATATAATTATATTCTCTCACACAGAAACACAATATTCTATTTCTGTGTTACCAAAATATATATCTCTATTCTTATCAAGCAAATGATAGTGTTTTAAGAGAAGAGAGTAGAAATAAACCTGAATGAAAAGGATCTAGTTAATGTCACATAAATTAAAAGTCAAGATTAAGATTAGATCATCTAATTCTTCTACCTTAAGCATTTAAAAAACAATTGAGAAATTGATTTTACTCACCTGAGTGTGTAAATGTAGTTCACCTCCCCAACAATGCCTTTTAACACCTCAAGGCTATTATGTTGGTGGTTAAACATCCGTTTCACAATGCTGTTTATCTACGACCCCATAAAACCTAGTTTTGTGTAGTTTTTATAGAAAACAAATGAGAAATGTCTAAAACTGGAGTAAAGCTTTATCTATGCAACCATCTTATCTGCAATGTTAATAAAACTTCTGAAATTCAAACAAAGCATGATGGACATAGTCAGTATTCGGCGTCTGATTTTAAATATAGAAATCTGACTTTACATTTCTGAGTTAAAAGTCATCTTTGCTGAATTTATCCTTGCTTCTATCTAGGCGAACAAGTAACTATCCTTTTTGAATGTCATATCTGATAAGTTGATGAGAGAGAGTGGGGAGAGGGTGGGAGGGAGGGAGGGAGGATGGATAGATGGTAGGTAGGAGAGAGAGAGAGAGAGAGAGAGAGAGAGAGAGAGAGAGAGAGAGAGAGAGAGAGAGAGAGAGAGAGAGAGATGTACATATTCTATATTGCCGTGATGGTGAACCAATGGCAGGTGTGCCAGAAATGACATGCAGAGCCCTCTCTGTGGGCACGTGCAGAGTCACCAGCTGCTCTTCTAGTTTCCAATGTGCACATGCGCGCCAGCCAGCTGGTCTTCATGGGCGCTGGAGGGCTGGAAAAAAGCCTGAAAACAGCCAAAAAATAGCCAAAAACCAGGCTGTTTTCAGGCCATTTTCAAGCCATTTTTGTGCTGTTTTTGAGGCCAAAAATGGGCCCAAACCAGCCTGAAAATGGCTCAAAAACCAGCCTGAAAACAGTCCGAAAAACAGCAAAAAATGCCCCAAAAATAGGTATGCATGCGCCAGCCAGCTGATCTTTGGGTTTCTGGTGCTCTGGCATGTGCACATGCACACACATGCATGTGCATTCCGGTTTGGGCACCCAGTGCTGAAAAGGTTCATCATCACTGCTATATTGCATGCAGAAAACAGCAGTGATTTGCACTGAAGAATAAAGGGAGCTCTGCAATATTGGCTATGTTTGAGCCATGGACTGATGATGTCAATGTTTCTTAATTTAAGAAAGCTGGCTATTCACGCATTTAAGAAATAGCACAGAGACAGACCTAGCCTTGATTAGTAAATTTTATATCTGTGCAAAGCTTTGCAGATGAAAGCTTTGTTTCCTACCAGTCATTTCAAAAATATTTTACTTCTTACTTGTCAGCTAAATGTGAAGATTAGTTTGATGATACTTATTTAAAACCATTAGTACAATAAAACCTTACAGACGAGTGATGACTAAAAAAAGCATTCTGAAAGGCAAAACATGGATGAAAGAAGAGAAGGATTCTAAAGAATCCATTGATAGCAAAGAAGATTGAGGAAATTGGGGACAGAATGATTCCAGAAATAAAGTGGTCAATCAGGAAGAAACTATAGTGGATTATTAAAGAAATCGGGCAGACCATCAGATGTGGAGCCTCAAGTTCCAAGAGAAATGGAAATAAAGGAGAATATTTGTAGCTCAGGATTGAAATGAGGGGTCCTTGGCAGAGGTGGGTTTCAGCAGGTTCTGACCAGTTCTGGAGAACCGGTAGTAGAAATGTTCAGTAGTTCAGAGAACAAATAGTAAAAATTCTGACTGGCCCCGCTCCCCCCATCTATTCCCTGCCTCCCAAATCCCAGCTGATAGGAAGGAAATGGGGATTTTGCAGTAACCAAGAGCCTTGATGGCGCAGCAGCCTAAATTGCTGTTAAATAGCACCAGCTGCCTGTAATTACTGCAAGTTCGAATCTCACCAGGCTCAAGGTTGACTCAGCCTTCCATCCTTTTGAGGTAGGTAAAATGAGGACCCGGATTGTGGGGGCAATAAGCTGACTTTGTATAAAAAAGAACACCATTTAGGGGGCCCCGAAAGCCTACTAAGCAGGTACATACAAAAGTATGAAGGCTATTGCTTAATGCATTGTAAGCCGCCCTGAGTCTCCGGAGAAAGGGGAGCATATAAATCGAACCAATAAAATAAATACAATAAATAAATCTTCCCCTGGAGTGGGGTGGGAATGGAGATTTTACAGTACCTTTACCCTACCACACCCACCAAGCCACACCCACAGAACCAGTAGTAAAAAAATTTTGAAACCTACCACTGGTTCTTGGTGCTCTCTGAGCTTGGCTGTTTTCTTGCAGAAGTTTTATTACCCAGAATAGGTAACATCATCAGTGCTAGACTAACACTGATGCTGTTATCTAGTTTGAGTAATGAAACGTCTGTAAGATAATAAGCTCTGAGATCATCAAGAAGATGGAAGTAAAATATTAAATTCATTCGTGGTTCAAAGAATATTCTTTTTAATATATCAAAAGTAAATTAAACCACACACACACACAGACACACACAGAGACACACACACACGCAAATGATTTTAAAAGTTAAACTTTCTGGTGACTTTCTGTAATCACATGTACTGGTGTTGTGGGATGGGATGAGATTTCAAAATGGGATGGTCTGAAATGGCTCTTCTTTACTTCATTAGCATTCCCAACATACCTAGGAAGCAAAAAGACACCAAAAGGCATATTTCTTAAGAAGCACAACTTTTTCTGATCAAAAGCCCTACTTAGTCTTTTATACAGAAAGCCAATGGGCAGCACAACAGATCAAACATTTGATTGGACATTTAGTTAAAAATAATGCAAGATGAATGGAAAATTCTACAAGAACAGGAAAAAGATATGATGGAAAACAAACTTAAGGTAGCTTTAATAATCAGCGATCACGTATGGGACAAGGAGTCCAGTGCAGACAAAGATGTCTACAAAATTTCTGTGACATCCTTAGAACATATCACTTCTTCAAATTGTTCCTGTTCACAGACACTTTTGATCAAGAGGGACGTATCTACTAGCACACTCATTAATTCATGTAATTTGAAATCTATTCTCTAAAATTAAGCATTGAGAGCATCACGTATTTTGTAGCATAAAGCACATAAAACCTGCACCAGAATATAATCCAGTTTATATACTTTTTCTCTATATTAAAGCTTGAAGGTACCTGGAGATACATAGTCTAGAACAGTGATGGCAAACCTGTTTGGCACCAGGTGCCCAAACCAGAACATGAACACGTGTATGCATGTAAGCACACAGGAGCGCCGAAACCCAAAGACCAGCTGGCCGGTGCCCACATGCCTGTTTTTTGGGCTGTTTTGGGGACATTTTTTGGGCCAAAAACGGCCTGGAAACGGCCTGGAAAACGGCCTGTTTCAGGTTCACCATTATGGGTCTAGAAGAAGTAAATGAAAAAGCATGCATTTGTTTGCATCTCATCACATAATAACATTAAAGAGTCGGTCTCTGTAGGTTTTCTCCTGGCATCCAACCTTTCTCAGCAGAAAAGATTCCGTAGGAAACTGGGGAAAATATAAATAAAATAGGCAGGAAATATCACAAAAGAATACTTTATGTAGACACTTTTTTTCATGCCCTGAGAAGCTCTTGGAAAACAGTATGATGCAAGGATTAATAAAAGAAGAAATACACAGGGAAGCTTCCTGCTTGACCTTGGGCCAACTACTAATCCTTCCCTCCAGAATTGCTGTTGGGAAAAAATATTCATGAGGAGAATATTATGTATGTGGCTTTGGGTTCCAAGAAGAAAGATATTTATTCATAAATACATGAGATATCACTTTGTTTAATAAATCCAGCCTTTATCCTTTCAAAGTATAGGATTGGCACAAACTTTAGCCAATTAATTGCTTCTCTTCATTACTGTAATTATAGCATAGGTCATCAGATACATCTGTGAGGGAAGTTTTTCATTTAGAAAAACTTTTTTTAAAAAAAAGAGTTCTTATTTCCACTGAGAAATTCAAGAAGCAGGATGACAGAAATGTATGAAGCAAGTTCATTGGTTATAGATAACTGCATCTTTATTTGCAAAAACAATAAAAAGGACGAGAATCATTAAAAAGGAGAGAAAGAGGAAAGAGATCAGCCTCCACCTTATCTTGAAAGAGCTGTTCCTAACCTTATACATAAGTGGCTCTGGTGCAAGAAAGAAGAGCTAAGAAGAAAACTCTCTTCAGATAAGAGTTTTCCTTAAATAGCAGCGTTTTTTTTTTAATTTTTGTTTTTTGTGTGTGGCTGCAGCAGAACAGCAATGTAGGTGTGTGCCAAGGAGTGGAGTGAATTCAGGCTAGGAGCTACTCAACTATAGATGATGAAAGCTGCATAATACTGTCTTCTGTAAAAAAATGCACAAAGCTTCTGGGAATAATCAATAAAGTGTGGGGCCATTGGAAAAATAAAACTTGATCCTGGTGATAACATTGCTCCATTTCTCTCAAAAACTAGACTCAATCACTCTCTCCCTCCCTCCCTCCCTCCCTCTCTCTCTCTCATTCTATGTGTGTGGTGTATCTAAAGTTTGAATCTTGCTTGGAGGGAGGGAGAAAGGATTTCACATGTTGAACATGCCTTGCCTTTTTCATACTACACTTTAAAGTCAAGTTTTCCTGTCTTACAAAACATCAACTTCCTCAGAATATTGTGTAGCACTTGACCTATTCCTTTTTCGTAAATTCTCCAAGTGGGCAAAGATGAGAGGCAAGTAGCCAATGCTTGTTCAAAAATAAAAATGTTGAAGAAATGTCAAATTGTTATGTTTTTGCTCACAAATGGTTTTGCTCTGGTAATTATTTTTCAATTTACCTCTATATTAATACAAGTTAACACATGCACAGTGCATTCAGAATTGTGACAAGACCTCACGACTCAGATCATTTGCATGCTTAGCAATGCCCTGGTGATCCATCATCTGAGATAACGTAATTTCCACCAATTCTACTCCTAAAAACAATGTTTTGATGCAGAGATCTGCAAAGAAAGAAGTCAGCTGGATGACTTTGGGCCAGTCATGGTGCAAGAAATCAGAAGCCAAAGTGATTCAGATGAATACAAGTTTAATGCATACTAACACTTACTACTGGAATCTGAACTACTAACAGTCAAAGCAAATTGGTGATAGATAAGAGTCAATGGAATTCAAGGAAAGCTGGACTTAGATCTCTTGTGGGTGTGAAGGGACTCAAGACTGATAATTTGCTTCCCCCCTCCCTTGGGCTCAGCCTGGTCATCTCCTACAGTCACCCTCTCTCAGCCCAGCCCTCCTCATAAAGTTGTTGTAGGGAACATAGGAAGAGGAAGTTGGGTATTATGTGTGTTCACTGCCTTGAATTACTTTTACAGTAATAAAGGCAGGATAAAAATCTAATAAAAAGATGCAGTTAGAATTGGAAGTTGTAGGGTTCCAACAGAATCTAATTTTCTGAATCTGAAGTAATATAAAGAGTTTTCACGTTTTCTGCCACAGTTTAATGTTATAGTTCCATGTATACAGTGCGTCATACAGTTGTAACATGTTGCCATTTTCTTAGCATGAAAATTGAGTTTTCCTCTATTTCAGCAAGCTTCTATAACTTGATACAGGTTCATTTACTTCTTGAAGTGATGTGAGTCTAAATATTTTGTTATTTTAACCATTCAGTCATATCCAACTCATGGCGATTTATAGGCAAGTCCTGTCCATGCTACCTAATTAAGCAGTTTCTTTCAGTTGTTGGATGTTCATCTGTCCATACATCAGTTTTGATATTATCATGTTCTTTGCTTGCTCCTTCTTCTGGTTCCACTAATCATTTCTAGCATCATTGACTTCTCCAATGAATTTGCACGCCTGACATGGTCAAAGTAAATCAGATGTAGTCTTGTGATTTGGTCACCTACGGTCTGACCTAAGATAGTACACAAAATTGTCTGCTACAACATCCTACCTGTCAATGACTACTTCAGCTTCAACCGCAATAATACACGGGCAAACAATAGATACAAACTCAAGGAAAACCGTTCCAAACTCGATTGCAGACTTCAGCAACAGGGCAGTCAATGCCTGGAATGCTCTACCTGACTCTGTTGTTAGTTCCTCAAACTCCCATAGCTTTAACCTTAAACTGTCTACCATGGACCAGCATTTCTAAGAGGTCTGTAAGGGGGCCATTCCACTATTTCGTAAGAGGGCGTGCATAAGTGCACCAGCGTGCCTACTGTCCTTGTCCTACTGTCCCCATTTATTTGCACTCATTTCATGTGCTCATGTCCATGTTTATATTTATATTTGTTATCTTGTACATGTTTGAAAAGCTAAATAAAATAAAAATAGATAAAATAAATGTTTCTGAGTTTATATGATTCAGCACCTCTCTGTTGGTTGCTCTGGCTGTCTATGGTATATGCAGTAATTTACACCAGCACCACAGTTCAAAGGCATCAATTCTTCTTTGATCAGCCATTCTTAGTGTCCAACTCTCACACCTATACATCATTATAGGGAAGATTATTGGTCTAACTAGCCTGCTTTTTGTATTTGTATCAATATCTCTACTTTACCCAGATCTTATTCATGTCAACCACTGCAATGTGGCCTAAGGTTATCCTGCATTTGATTCTAAATAAAAATTTTTACAAATGAAGACTGAAAAGTGGTCACAAAGATGTTAAAGAAACATGTATAGTCATTTTAATTCCCAATGAATTATTTATTATTATGAATATGAGCAGATTAGGATTTTTTAAGGGGGACAGAAGACAGGTTTGTCTAGATTTGGATATTTTCTATGTATAAAGATTAATTATCCATCTCTCAGTAGATCAGCAGGTAAATGATTCTTCAGAAATTTGCATTATTCCAGGACCTATTTTTGGGGAAAGCAATGCACAAAAACTAAATGAAAGGGTTATAGCCTTTCATCTTCATTCCTCTGCTATTTGGTAGCTTATTTTGAAGAGAAAAATCTTATGGTAAATATTCCCTCATATTGGCACATAATGCAAGAAAAGAGTTGGATTGGAAAAGATAACAATGCTTGGGGGATGTAAAAGAAAGGGAAGATAATGGATACAGTTGTGATACATGGAGATCATAGGTGTATCATCAGAAGAAGTTTGGATTATCACCAGTGTCAGGTCACAGTATTGGGCATTTGTCCATACCATCACTGGAGGCAAGTACAATTTTGTGCTCAGCACTATCGACACACACATTTTAAAAATTCTGCTGCATGCCAGTCTTGGTTAAGCTATCTAGTCTCCCCAAGGAAGCCACATTTTCTTTCATTTGTCCTCAGAATTAGTTCACACTTTGTTTTAGAGCAACAGATAGCAGGTCTTCCTACTAGTTAATCAGTGACTTCCAAACATACTGGAAACAGCAGGAAAATCCCAAGGCAAAAAGAACTAGATTGTAAGGTTCAGTTAAGGTTTTGGTTCTGTAATTAAAACAACCAAATGTTTCCAAATGAACCCTTAAAACCTCAGAAACCAGTAATAAATTCAGACATGAACAGAAGTTTGTTTCAAAACCTGTATTTCACATGCTCCATTTCTTCCAATCTACTTTTCGTAGGAAAGCTGCTTTCTTTGAAAGTGAAAGTCACAATTTCTGGAATAGGATTCTAATCAGACAGATTTGGGGGAAAATGTTGCCCTATTTTTCTTTAGGGTTCCAATCAACCAGCCAAAACACCTTCCAAAATATTGCACATTGTTCTTCCTCTCCCAAACCTGGTCTCCCCACCACCCCTTTGATGACCAAATAACATCCACAACAGGGATGGGTTCTACTTATCTTTACTACCGATTTGCAATGGGGCATGCGCAGAAGCGTTCTGACGACATCAGGGTCGGTGGACAGAGCCTATCACCAGTTTTACTACCGGTTCTATAGAACCGGTGTGAACCAGGGTCAACCCACCACTGATCCACTGTTAGCAATTGTGCATGATAACTCTTAAGCTTGGGGTGGGGTTGTCTGTGATTAGAGATGCAAAACTTACATAAACCATTACAAATTGTGTCCATCAATGAAAACACCTTGGATTTTTTAAAGGAAGATGCCATTACACAATTTGAAATTTACTAATAGCATGAAATGTGTTGAAGTTATATTAATCTACCACCCATAACATTAATATTCTATTTCTATATTTTAGTTCATTTTGGTAATTATAGAAATCCTTTATATGTTATCTAACCACTTTAATACCATTTGGTGCTATAAGACTGATGATTGGGAAATGAGTTTAATCTTAGTATCTATTATTTATACATTTTAAATTTAGCCTTTTGCAGGAAAAAAAAACCTAACGAAAGACAGTTTACCAGGTAAATGGTTAATCATTGTAATAAAGGAGAGCTGAAATTACAACATAATATGTTTAAAATAAAAAGATCTGAAACAACTTTAATTTAAAAACATGGACATCTGTTCATTTAAAAGCAAACAGGATATGCAGGTAAATTCTGTGCCCAACTTTTTCTTTTTCTTTTTTTTCAATCATCTGATGTTCCACGCATGTATTAGAATGTGAATTTGTGGGTTTTCCCCCCCTCCCCCATTCTGATTGAATTTTGTGATGCATGTTAATATGTATATATTTATTCCCAGCATAATTTTGGTATCTTTGAACCTATCTTCTGGTTTCAATTAGGTTTTATTTTTTAAAAAAAAAGAATGAAAAAGAATTAATATAATTTTTAGCTTTGCAAATATCTAATTTCCCAGAAGCTTTTTTTGGTTGTTTTATTTTTCTAACATCACCCCTCCTCAGTATTTATGAGAAAGAAGATTTGGCAATATGTTTTTATATAAAAGATGACATGTATCCTACTTTGTGCTGTTTCAGTTTTTATATTCTCAGTAGCAATCATAGGTGAAAGATAATCCATCACTCTGATGAATCTTGCACTGCAGTCCAAAATTAAATCTACATTTGTCTGCGTTTGGGTGAATGTATATATGTTTTTCCTAAGAAGAGATGGAATCTATAAAACAGAACTGAAGAAGCTTCGTGGATGAGAAGTGAAACATCTTCAAAAAATAAATAAATAAATAAAGCCAGAATGTCCAGTTGCCTCTTGAAAAAGGAGCCTGGATAGCTCAACAGACTAAATAGCCTGTTATTAACATTCAGCTGTCTGCAATTATTGCAAGTTCGAGGCTCGAGATAATAAACATCCAGATGGCCTCAACGACTCTCTAAAAGGATGCAAATGACCAGCTGTCTGTAAGGAGTATAAATCCTTCCATTCCCCACCATCCAGTCAGAGCTGAAGAAGTTTCTGGGATACGGCATTGGTCGCATTGATTGATGATCTCTGGAGGGCTTGGGACAGGAGGTGCTCCTCTGTCCTAATCCTATTGGACCTCTCAGCAGCTTTTGATACCATCGACCATGGTATCATGCTGCGCCAGCTGGAGGGGCTAGGAGTGGGGGGCACCGTGCTGCAGTGGTTCTCCTCCTTCTTCTCAGATGCAGTCTGTGTTGGCAGGGGGACAGAGGTCGACCTCGAGGCACCTTGTTTGTGGGATGCCACAAGGATCAGTCCTCTCACCTCTTTTGTTCAACATTTATGTGAAGCCACTGGGAGAGATCATCCGTGGTTTTGGGGTGAAGTGTCATCTGTACGCTGATGATACTCAGCTCCACCCAATGATGCCCTTGACGTGATGTCCTGATGTCTGGAGGCCGTACGGATCTGGATGGGGAGAAACAGGCTCAGATTCAAGACTGAGTGGCTATGGCTCCCAGCGCCCCAGTATAGCCAGCTGGTTCCATCACTGGCTATTATGGGTGAGACTGTGGCCCCCTCAGAGAGGGCTCGCAATCTGAATGTCCTCCTAGATGCATGGCTATCTTTAGAAGACCATGTGACGGCTGTGGCCAGGGGAGCTTTTTATCAGATTCATCTGATCTACCAGTTGCATCCCATTCTGGACCAGGACACCCTGCGCACAGTCACTCACACCCTTGTCACATCCTGTCTGGACTACTGTAACGCTCTCTACATGGGGCTCCCCTTGAAAAGCACTCGGAGGCTCCAACTGGTCCAGAATGCAGCCACACGGTGATTATGGGAGCAACTCAATGCACTCACATGACACTTCTTCTGCGCAAGCTGTATTGGCTCCCAGTGGTCTTCCGGGTGCGGTTCAAGGTGCTGGTTACCATCTTCAAAGTGCTCCATATCTTAGGACCCGGATACTTATGGAATCGCCTTCTGCCACCAATGGCCTCACACCGACCAACATGCTCCCACAGAGAAGGACTCCTCAGGGTGCCATTGGTTAAACAATGTGGACTGGCGACCCACAGAGGGAGAGCCTTCTCTGTGGGGGCACCTGCCCTCTGGAATGAACTGCCCCCGGGGATATGCATGATTCCCGACCTGCGTACCTTTCACCATTCCCTTAAGACTCTGCTATTCCAACAGGCTGGACTGGCTTAATAAGAATTTCGATTGGGTATTTTAAATTTGTGGATTTTTAATTGGGGGGCCAAAATATTTAATCTGTTTTAAATTTCTTTTAAATTTTGTATTTCATATTGTTTTATTTGGCTGTACACCGCCCTGAGTCCTTCGGGACATATAAAAATTAAATAAACAAACAAACAAATAAATAAATAAACAAATGAACAAATAAATGAATGAATAAATGAATGAATGAATGAATGAATGAATGAATGAATGAATGAATGAAAGAATGAATGAATGAAATGTCTTCAAAGAAAAGCAAGAAAGTATAATGCCTTGGTAAGGCCACACTTGGAATATTGCATTCCGTTTTGGTCGCCATGATGTAAAAAAGATGTTGAGATTCTAGAAAGAGTGCAGAGAAAAGCAACAAAGATGATTAGGGGACTGGAGGCTAAAACATATGAAGAACGGTTGCAGGAACTGGGTATGCCTAGTTTAATGAAAAGAAGGACTAGGGGAGACATGATAGCAGTGTTCCAATATCTCAGGGGTTGCCACAAAGAAGAGAGAGTCAAACTATTCTCCAAAGCACCTGAGGGTAGAACAAGAAGCAATGGGTGGAAACTAATTAAGGGGAGAAGCAACTTGGAACTAAGGAGAAATTTCCTGACAGTTAGAACAATTAATAAGTGGAACAACTTGCCTGTAGAAGTTGTGAATGCTCCAACACTGGAAATTTTTAAGAAGATGTTGGATAACCATTTGTCTGGGGTGGTGTAGGGTTTCCTGCCTGGGCAGGGGGTTGGACTAGAAGACTTCCAAGGTCCCGTCCAACTCTGTTATTCTATTCTAAAGTCCAGCTACCTCTTGAAATAGCACCTGTGGGACAACTATGACATGGATGACTGAGAATCTCCATAGACATTTAGGCCTACATAATAATGAACCATAATGTGGTATACATAAACACAGCACATGAACCCATCCTTATTGTACAGTCTTATTACCAAAAGCCTTAAATTCAGACTTAATTTGAGCTAATTGGATAAAAATATTAGGCACCTTTGAAGACCCATTGTTCTGTAGGTTCACCATTCATGCAAACTTTTATTTATAAAAGCAAGATTATTTTTAAGAGAAATTCCATGGCTTTGTTTTCCAGGCCAAGACAGGGATAATTTGTTCTTTCAGTTCCGTTTTCCCATTACCTTATTCATCCTTTTAGTGATTATTATTTTATTCTGTTATAGCAAAGACAGCAGAAAGTGGGGGAGTGGGGGAGAGAATCACTTCTCTGACTAAAATTGAAGCATGTATTTGTTAGAGCATTCTTTTTTATTAATGCATCAGTCCCTTAGGGTTGTCATTAATATTGTGTATTTAAACATGGGCTCAATCTGCATTGTACTAAAAATGTTTTAGCATTCCAAGAATAATTTTTAAGACTTAAACAATTCGTTTGCCAAGGAATAATGTTTCTCTCTTTTATCACCCAATTAATTTTTATTTTTTCTTTAAAGGAT
The DNA here is from genome assembly GCA_030761175.1 of Masticophis lateralis. NCBI lineage: Eukaryota > Metazoa > Chordata > Lepidosauria > Squamata > Colubridae > Masticophis > Masticophis lateralis. Next base: position 111,970,701 of record JAUDYJ010000001.1, read on the forward strand.
AATATACTAAAAAGTTCTTTAATGTTGACATGGGATAGAATCAGTTCGGCATGAATCTGTTGCTTAGAGTCATTTGCAATTGAAAGGATCTATTAGTCTAAGTCAGGGATGTCAAACTCAAGTTGTCACAGCAGCATCATGTGATGTATCAGGACTTTTTTCCTCTTTGCTAAATCAGGTATGAGCATGGCCAGCGTGTGATGCATCCGGCCCATGGGTCAGGAGTTTGACAGCGCTGGTCTAAGTAAATAAATAAGTCAACAGAAAAACTAGGTTAAAATAGACGTGTTAAAAAATTAGGATTTGGCAGACATCTTTGGCATGTCAGAATCCAGATCCTTCTTGAATCTCTAAAGCAGCTATTCTTTTGCAGGGCACACACAGCTACATTGGATGTTGTGCCCAGCTACCTCTGAACACATTTAGCAGCAGGGGCATAAAGATAATTAAGCCAAGTGTGGCAGCCAACCTGAGACTTGAAAGGCAGGGGAGCCTTAAATATGGTCATGAGCTGCAACAGGAATAGCACAAACCAACAAGGGCACTTAGAAATCTGCTGAAGCCAACTTGATAGGTGGAAGCAGAACGAGACTGATGGCAAACCTAACAGACAGTTTCAGTGTGTACTGACCAGGAAACCACTATATGGAAACGTGGAGATACAGATCACTATTTACTGCCAAATAATGGGGTCTGGATTTGGAGGCCAGATCTAGAAATCAACATTTCCTGGGAAAGCAGCAAAATTGCCACTGCTATCTTCCTTGCTTGGGTGGGCAAGCACTAAGCTACAGAATAAATCTGTTCTTCAAACATGGCTTCTAACTTTTTAACTGATGTCTAATTTGTGTCTGGAACTCTGCACTTTGATATGGCCCAAGGAGTAACCAATAAAGTAAACTAACTAACTGACTGACTACTATTCAGGTGGGGAGAACATGTTGGGACTTTGGTTTGCCTTGGGACTCAAAGTTCTCCCTACTGTCCTAATAAATGTATATTAAGAATAATTGTTTTGTCATATTAGCTTATTAGCATTTAGAAAATGCTCATTCACATTCAGTTGTTCAACCTCCCCTAAGTAAACAGGGTAAAAAAATTTATCTATCTATCTATCTATCTATCTATCTATCTATCTATCTATCTATCTATCTATCTATCTATCTATCTGCAACAGCATTATGTCAATAATTTCTTATACTGTAAATAAATTCTGAAATTTCCAAAATTTCCAAAATAACTTGAAGTGTATGTAAATCAATTTTATCAGAGGATTACGAACCAAACCTTATTCCACTATTTTTCAAGTACTGGTAGTCTTTGACTTACTTAGTGATGGGAACTTCCATTGCTTAGTGAAGCAGTTTTTAAGTGAGCTATGCCCAATTATGTGGCCTTTTTGCCATAATCATTAAACAAATTACCACAGTTGATGTGAATCATGTGGTTTCAAGCAACTCTGGCTTGAAGCCAGGATCCTGCAACAGTCAAAAAAATACATGCCAGTTGCCAAATTTTTATCACCATTCAGCAGAGATGCTGCAACAATCATAAATATGAAGACCAATCCTAAGTCACTTTTTCAATTTTATCATACCTTTGAATAGTCACTAAAAAAATTGGTTGTAAGTTGGGGACTACTTCTAAAAGTAGAGTATCTCAATATTTCCAGCTGTGTTTTTACTCTATAATTTTTCATTCCTTCCATCAAATATTTTTAGTAAGCCTAAATTTGCTGAGAATTCAATTCTTTGTTCGGTAAGTCTAGCATTTGTTAAGGATTTCCATTCACTTCATAATATTCCACATACAGATGAAAGAAAAATTCTGATTACAACCCTTGCAGTATCTCATCAAGCATTTATGTGATATATGTGAGATTCTGTAGCTTTCATTTAGCAATTTGATTTTAAAAATATAGGCAGTAAATCACTTGCATTACATGTATCTCTGGTAGTTGCTTTGATTGTCCACTCACGGCCCAGCTGTGAAAATATTAAAAATAATCCAAAAATATATGACTATTCATCACACTAACATTATTCCATAATTCATAACCTGCTTTTCCCATTTCAAAGGAAAATACCCCACATTAAAGTTAACCTGACAGATGCTTGTCAAATCTGCTCCTTAAAATATTTACAAGGGAAATTTTACATCAAAGTCATCCTAAGTATCTTATTTTGTTCCTAAAATAATTTTAGCATATCAAGAAATCTATTGGGTTTACTTTCATGTACCCTCGTAAGCACATATAACTGGGTTTTCATAAATATTATGTTTCTTAGCCTTTAGTATCTACACTGCATTCTACTTTCAACATTTACATTCACACTAGTCAATGATTATTTATGAAGCTGATGACAATCTATACAGATCCAAACTAGGCTATCTGGTTTTCCAGGATCAGCATTTCAGACAGCCTGTATATGAAGCCAGAATCAATCCAAAAACATTTTGACAAGAAAAGACAAAGTGGACCTCTAGAGCAGGGGCGTCAAACTCACAGCCCACGGACCAGATGCATCACGTGCTGACTATACCCACCTCCATTTTAGTGAAGGGGGAAAAGTCACGTGACGACACAACTTTGACACCCCTGCTCTAGAGTGATCATCAGATTAAGAAGTACCCAGCAGAGAAGTTCAGTTCTCCAAAAGATAGAAACAGATACAACACAAGAGGAATCACTGCTGCTTCCATCTTCTGCCAGAACTTCAATTTCTACCACCTGAAGTGACCTAAAGGACGGTACAGGTCCTTTTATATATTATACTGCAGATCCAAGTTGGGTGAGTTTTCTCCTGAGAAAATGTCAGAGATCATCTTCCCTGCTGGCTTACAAAAGACTAACATCTTAATTGCTGCTGCTGTTTGCTTGCTTTCAGTTGATCTTGGAATAAATGACTCAGTTCGTTTGGGGATTTTGCTAATCTCTTAATTTATGCTGTTGATTGTGGCTGTGTTTGGCATTTATGGTAGTGTGGTTTAGTACTGTCAAATCACCAGAAAGTTATAGTTATTCAGAACAGTCTTCCAAGAAAAAAGCAAAATGTTATGCAGGGAAACTGTAATTTAATGGAACCTTAACAGATCTCAGATGCATTGGATCAAATTTGATTTCAGACTTCACCCGAAAATAACCAATACATCTGTTGCTTCTAAAGTTTATCCAGACAATTCACATAATTTGTCATTTGCATCAGTTTACAAGAATTGTGTCATTGCATTGCTGACATTTTTATGTGATTTGTGTGCAAGTGTCATAAAAACATAGTAACATAAATATTACTGTCAATTACATATATTCAAAGGCCTAAGTGGTTCCTCAAACCCTATAATTCTGTTAAAATTATGTGATTGTATCCTTTGATATGATCCTGTTTGTACCGAGTTTCTTTCAAGTAAAATACTCAACCTTGTGCAAGTACAAATGCAATTTTTTTATTCTATTTACACAAATGTTTGCGCAGTCCCTTCTATAAACTGGACTGGCACAAATCATGGCAAGTTTATTGTAGCAGCTGTTGCTTGTTCTAGAAATATCATTTTCTTTTTCTGGTTAAAAAAAATAATGTACTTGAAAAGGGCAGCTACTCTCACAGCAATACTTTCTGCTAGTGTTATATTGGATCCAGCACACAAAAAAACAGAACTGTGAAGGAGAAGAATCTGATAGCTGCAGATACCACATATTCAATAAAAAGCAAAATAAGCATATTATAAACTATCACACAATGTTATTTGTAATTAGTGTATAAGGAAACAGAGTCATTATTTTGACTGCCTAAAAGATTATTTGCAATGGACCCATTGATTGCTGAGGAGGAGGAGGAGGAGAGGAAGAAGAAGAAGAAGAAGAAGAAGAAGAAGAAGAAGAAGAAGAAGAAGAAGAAGAAGAAGAAGAAGAAGAAGAAGAAGAAGAAGAAGAAGAACAACAACAACAACAACAACTATGGCCATCAGACATGAGAACCCAGGGTCTCCAGGAGTGCCCAGAGAGCCTGGAGGTGGAGGAGTACATGGTCCGGGTCCATCAGTCATTGACTGGTGGGACAGTCGCTCTCTCAAAAAGAGGAACGAGAGGCACAGTCCAAATCCAAATCTACGTCCAAATCCAAGAACAGTCAACAAGACAAACTCAAGGATCACAGCATGAAATCAGGATACTGGAAAAATAGAGCCGAAGATAACATGCAGGGAACTAAATTATTGTCCCAGACAACCACTTCCTCCTGTATGCCTGGTTTTTTTTTTATTAGGAGTGGAAGGCTGCTTCCTTGGTAGTAACCTCACCGATCTCTTCTGAACTTCCCATCTCTTTGCTCTTTGCACATGCCAATTAACACTGATGAATGATCCACAGGCTGATGAGAAACAGTGGCTGTCCCTGCCTGATCAGTAGGCAGTGCACTCACATTTTTGGTGCTGGGCAAACCGGTAGGTAAATTATGTGAATCCCACCTCTGTTCTGTTTGATTGCATTTTGCTATTTAAGTAAAGTTAATCATCATGGATTAGGATTACAAGATTATATTTTCTCTGAATCAGTTGTATTTATGCCTCACCTTTCCCCAAAAAGCTCTGAGCAGCATACAAAGCATATATGCATCCCAGGGGAGGGTTCTACTTACCTTTACTACCAGTTCGCAGAGGAGCCACACACACACACTTGCATGCATGCGCTCTTCTGCGCATGTGCAGAAGCATTTTGGTGATGTTGGGTTCGGTGGGCGGGGCCTCCCACCAGGGGCCTCCCACCTGGTTCTATAGAACTGGTGTGAACCGTGGGCAACCCACCACTGATGCATCCTCTTACAGTTTTGATCCCAGGAACAGATGGGGAATTCTGGGAATTGAATTCCTTTCATCTTAAAGTTATTAAGGTTGACAAATACTGGGCTAGACACCAGAAACTCATCATTGTTCTAGTGCACTTATTTGCACTACAAACTGAAAGTAGGGCTGTGATCTGTCCACCAATATCCAGGACAATAATTCAATCAATGACTCTTATCTGAGGAAAACAAGTCAATGCTAATTACCTGATATTCTTTGTTTTGTAAAAGCAGTTTTGATTTACAAGCACAATTGGGACCAGAATTTCCATTGCTAAGCATACTGATTGTTCAGTGAGTTGCACTCGATTTTAAGAATTGTTTTTGCCACATTTGTTAAGCAAATCGCTACACTCAATAAATGAATCATTTGATTAGTAAGTGAATCCAGCTTTCCCAATTGACATCACTTGTCTGAAGCAGACTGGGAAGGTCACAAATCACATGACCCCTGGATGCTACAGGCATCGTAAATATTTTGATCATGTGATCGTGAGGATGCTGTGATGGTCACAAGTTCGTGGTCTGGTCATAAATCACTTTTTTTTAGTGCTATTGCAGCTTTGAACAGTCACTATATGAGTGGTTGTAAGTGGAGGATTACCTTTACTAATTAAATATTGGACGACTTACAACTTTTCAAATTGGAAATGTTGTAAGTGAGCCAGCACACTGAGTGTTTAAAGGAAGCACATTAAAACATGCACTTGATGCCACTTTCCCTTGTTCTATAAAATTCCTGACATAGAGAAGCACCAGAAAGACAAAGCCAGCTCTGAAAATTCCCCAGCTAGCTTTAAACAGAAAACAATACTACAGATAACTGCATTAAGAGGGGGAAAAACCATTTTTCAAAGAATGTATATTACCTTCCATGTACAGTATAGACAATGAGTCTGCTTTAAGGTTTTGAAGCAAAAATTGGCGATTTTTGGACTTTATTCAATACTAATGTCTGTGTTATAGCAGGATAATAGTGTAGCTCAAAATCCAGAATTTGTGATGGATTGTTTTTTCTCATATCCTAGAAACAGCAGAACTGGAAAACGCCTGTATTTCAAATTCATCCTGATGGCTAAAGAAAACATGAATCGGTGTTATAAGGTCATATTAACAGCTTTAAGCAATAGTGAAACTCAGCAATAAGCAGCTTGCCTTCTGGACCAAAGACAGGAACTAAATTAAAATAATAAGAGAAATTTCCCTGAGTCCAGAAAGTATCTGTACTATCCCAAAAAACTAAAAGCAGGAGAAAGAACAGTAGGAAAAAGAAAAGCTATTATGCACTTCTGCTTCTGAGGGATTGTCTTGAATAAGAACATAAGAACAGTTTTGAGAAAGAAAAACAATGTTAGCAAGAAGACAAAGAGTTGGTGGTAAAGGTTAAGATAATTACTCAGTAAAAAGAAGTTTTTTCTTTCTTGTTTATCTCTTATTTTCTATATTTGTACTTGTTTGTTTTGTATATTTTACTATATTAAAAATTCTAGTAAAATATATTAATAAAAAGAAAGAAAGAAAAAGTTTGCAACAAATTCATTTTGGATATTTATAACCACTTCTAAGACTTCTTTTTTTTATTATGAAGAGATTTTTAGTTGATTCACCACTACTACTTTCATACACACTCTGTTCCTGGAACTTATTTCTCACTTTTTGTTTTATATAAGATTTATGTAAACGTATTTTACAGTCCCCTTTCTTTTAAAGTATAATAGCGTGATTGAATTGACCACTTTAAGACATTTCATTCCTGCCTTTAAAAATCAATATTTTTCAGAGTCATAAATATGCTTTTTCAACAAGCCATAGCATCTATTTTATTTCTCATTGTAATCATGCCTATGGGTGAAGATGAAGTACCTTTCTTTTATTATTAAGAGCTTAGTAACCCTGAGCTAAAGGCTGCAATTCTTCATGTCACCACTGTGGTGGCAAATAAGATTTTCTATTTAGTTCCTTGTAACCTCATTTGTCAAGAACTCTGTATTTCACGTTTATATAGATTTAAGGCAAAGAAAACTGGATAGTAAAAATTTTTCATCATAAATGGAATTCCTCCATTAGAAAGAGTAATAGGTTATTAAGACTATTGTAAAATGAGCTTGTTGCAAGCTTTATGTAAAGATCTGTGATGTTAATTTCATTGCTAAATTATCATTTTTAATTCCAATGTATGGCTAATGCAGGTTGAGCGCATTAGTATGAATTGTGTCACTACCTAATGAAATACAAATAAATACATACACACACACATGTACATACACACACATACAATTTAAACTGGCAGAAATGTGGGACTGTCATGATAATTTAAGGACATTCTTCAGAGAATCAAGAATAACTTTGTTCTCCAATATTTTAGTCCCAGGGCCCATTATGTGATGATTAAGATCAAAAGGATCATGTTGTCTTTTTTTCCCCCCAGTTATTCAGTCTTCATTTTTGCAATGTACCAGTTAATCCCATAAACTAGATGTCACAAAAGATTGACTGGGTTAATGTCTGTGGAGATTCTCAATCATTCAGGTCATAGTTGTCTCAAAGGTGCTTTTTCAAAAGGCAACTGGACTTTTTTTTTCTTTTTTTTTCTTTTTTTTTACTTTTTTTGAGGAAGAAACATCTTCCTCAGGGGGGAAGAAAACAGTTCAGTTGCTTTTTGAAAAGGCACTTTTGAGTTGACTGGATGAACTCTCACTTCTGCTAATCAATGTAACTGTGTTCATTTAATTTCCCCCATTTTTCATTAGCTCTACTGTTTCCAAGATATGTCTCAACTGGTTTTTACTGTCATATCAAATTCCTTAAAGTAGATGGAGGGAGCTTAGTTACAGGAAGATGAGTTAATACTGTTTAAAACTGAGCCCAAAACATGAATTCACACAATAAATTTAACACTCAGGCAGTATATTATGTGGTATAGTAGGACGTCTTTTTGCCCCTTTCCTGAATTTATCTGTGCTTCTGATAAGTGTTGAGAAATGTGGGATAAAATGGTTTTCCTTGAGGTGAAATATCCAATTGAAATATTGACATCAAAATAACTTGATATTGCTGAAAAATTTTAAAAAAATGAAATGACATTGTTATAGATTGAAACTATCAACAATAACTCCACCACTTTAGACTAAGTTAGTTAAACATATTAGTTTAATTCCTGCTACATAACAGTGTTCCTGTGATTCTCATCTGCTCTTCCCATTCTGATATTCTGAGATCTGAATGTTTATTTTTTCTTTCTCATCAATGGAGAAATACATAACCAATATTTAATATGTCATTAATCATTTCCCTCAGTTACTTATTCTTTAATGGGGCTATACATCTAGATCAAATGGGCTTAAAAGACTCAACCATTTGTTTAAAATGCTAACTGTCAGTGGCAATAATGCAAGGAGGCAATATAGAATGGCTAAAGCAAAGAAGCAGAAAATATATAGCTTCTGAGTTTGGAATAGAAATAGAGGCGTCCACGTTGCACGTTCAGAACTATAGAGAGAGTAATTCTGCAGGCAAACTACTGTATAAGCTTTATCAGGAGAATCTTTCTGTAACCCATCTGCTCAGGTTGTACAGCACATTTGCTGTATTCTCTAGTTTCTTCATTGGTTCTGCAGAGTCAAGTTCTTGATACTTTATTTGGAGTCTTCTTTCTGGGTGAATTCTGTTCCTCACTAACAAGGCAGTTGTACCTCCTTGGACAAATATTAATTATGTTTTGAAAACATAACATTGAGTAGTTTCATATACTGTCTAGGAGCACAGTTTTGGAGAAAGAATCCCATGCACCAGGCACCACACCCCAAACCAAGGAAATATCTTGGGTTCTACATCAAAACTTGCATGAAGTACAGCCAGAAATAATTCAAGAGATACATAATATTACGGGAAGTCATGGGCGCAGCAGCTAACAGCAGGAGAAGGGTCACACAAGCATTTAATTGGATGACCTGTAGGTGACAGTGACAAGTTCTATCCACTCTCTATAATAGTTACCTGGACTTTTGTGGCCCAGATTGGTAACTTTACCTTGATGGAAGAGATGGGTAGGACTTCCCTAATAGTATCTGGATTTTCTCTCCTTTATCAAATTATCTCCCATTCTATTGCCATAATAGAATGGGAGATACTGAAGGAAACCAGTCTCCACTTGAGTCTCTCTTTCTCACTTTCACTCTTTCTCACACATACACATAACAGGCCTTTATCAACTTATATATATTTACTTGTGTTGCCTTTTCAATTTGCACCTCAATATTTAAGTGGCCAGAATACACTTCCTTCCAGCAGTGGAAAGAACGATGATCCTTTGAAAATTGATAAATTTGGGGGCGGGGTGGGAAAAATTACTCCAAAGGAGTAATTATTGTGAATGACACTTAATAACTGCATAGGAATATGTGAACAAATAGAAGCTGAGTATTAGTACTTCTCGTTGTCATAAAATAATTGTCTGTCTTAATAAGGGTTGTAAACACAATGTGACATAACAGGACAATACATAGGAGGTGCTGTCAGGACATCAGCTCAGGAAGAAACTCTGCCTATATGGGTCTTCCTAACAGGAGTGTAATCTAGTCAAACCTCTACTCTCTGGTCTAAGACTGAAGTCAATATCAAGGTTCACATGATCCATGTGTTTCAATTGACTCTAACAACTACATATTGTGTGAGATTGCTGTATACTAAGGTTCAGTTCACACAAAATGAAAGTCCTGCATCAATTCACATCAAATAAATGCCCCACGAAAATACTCATGTACTGCTTGTCTACATCAAAACTTGCATCAACTATAGCCAGAAATAATTCAAGAGATACATAATATTAAGGGAGGCCATGAGTAGCTGTGAGCCACCCAGCATTGTATAATATAACACAGTATGATACTGGTGAGTACTGGGAGGTGATGTTATTGTTTCTCAACAGCATTATAATATCACAATTCTGAGTAGCCATTAGAATAAAATGTGTGGTATGCTTAGCTGCGTATCCTAGCTAGAAATTTTAAGTAGCTATTTCAGTCATTTTAAACAGTGGTATTATATTCTGCATCTCTTAATTGTCTCTTGATATGCACTGTATATTAACACCCCACTGAGTTTTCTAGCTTTTTGATAGACTTGCTTATGGAAGGTTCCATTAAGCAAAGATAGGTTAGGTTGTTTTGCCTATGAATGAATCAATGATTTTCTTTTATAAATATATGGGTGTGGGGAAAACTTATAATTGAAATATGGCTTTTTCTTACTCCCACTACTTTGAGATGGGGGAAAAAATCCATGTTATCTCATCTCAGTACTAAATAATTCAAAATAGTGCTCTATATTAAATATTTAATCTATTCTAAATGATAGAATACTAATACCTATCAATTAAATCCACACATTTTCCAGGACCAGTTTTATTAAAAGAAATTAAATATTGAACCAGATTTAATAATTAAAGTAAATTGACTATTGTATCAATTTAACACAATTGGTGCACAAATATGTAGAGAACAAAGACAAAAGCTTTATACAGGCACAAAAAGAATACACAGTACAAAAAAAATAAAAAAATAAAAAAACCCAGAATACTTGCTGCAGATTATAAGCATTTTCTGAACTGAACTGAAATGTAATGGCTAGGTATAAGATTAGTTGTATATTTTTACTTCATTCTATCAGTAATCCATTACAGATGTAAAACACAATGCATTAGTATTATCTTTTCACTCATGAAGTCTTCTAATTGCTTGTTCCAGGGGAACCAGTGCAACTAATCAAACCTGACAAATATTAAAAAATATATACAGGATCAGGCCTGGCTAATATTTGGGCATTTAAGCACCATCTCAGGGCTGTAGGTTAGACTGGAAAACTTTAAAAGGGGGGAGGGGGAATCTTAGAAGAAAGAAAGATAAATTAATCCCATACTTTTGCTATGATTCCATGTGGTCACTAGGACTCAAGTTTATTTGTTTGTTTTACAAAAGTAGAAATTGAAATTTCAGTACGTAAAAATTACTGAATCAAGATTATATAACAACAGCAACAACACTTTATAAACAGTATATCCATACAACAAAATTCACTTAACACTCAAAGACCAGGTCCAACACACATAACAATCCCCAAACACACTCCCACCCACCACAATTCCCTACCCCTAAACTACCCAAACATCCACACAACAGACCAAGTAATTTAATTTGATTAATCATCCCAGGATAAGATCAAGGTTTTTTATATATTACATATAAAGACTAGATAATACAATATGATTCACATTGTATTCCACCTAGACTTCTGTATGTCACTGTAATCATTAGAGCTTTTTGGTATCAGTTATAGTGCAACATGATCAGAATTCAGAACTGTTCCTTTCTTTGTTTATTAAAATATTTCTGTTTTAGTTTTTCTATCTTTTCAAATACTTTATATTACAGAAAGGGAAAAAAATGCCAGAGAAACAAGAGGTAAAAGATATGTTAAATTGGGAACAACGAGATAACATTTGGAAGCAACTCAGACAAACACCTCGCTAATACACTGTGCTAGAAGTAATAGAAGGAAGTACAGCATAATCAGATTTGTGAGATTCTGTTATTATAGCCAATCTCAGGAAAAGTAGTTTTAGTCTTGTTGAGAAAATGTTTTCTGGAGTTAGCAGAGTTGGCTAAATTGATTAAAGAAAAGAACACCATTTTGTTTCCACTTGGAACTGCTGTTGGAGTTGAGGTGGAAAAAAATGAAACTTTATTTTGGGGTTTTGCTGATTAGATAGGTTTGTTGTTATAGAAATGGCTAGAATATATCATAATACAAAAATAAAAAATTGAGGTTTTATGTTACCGCACCAAAAGGAGTCGGATGTTAATGCTTCACTTTTTCTTTTTCACTTTACCCTACACCTTTTTCTTTTCCCCTTTTCCTCCTTTTCCTCCTTTTCCCCATTATCTTCATTTTTCTTTGTATTTCTTCTATTTTATATTTTGATGAACTAAAAAAAAAAATTACATTCTATTTTGGGAAATGTTTTCTTGGACTGGTCTTATTTAGTGAAACTGACAAATGGGGAGCATTCTGAGACAAATTCTGCTTTGGGATGTTATGAATCTGAACAAGCATGAACAGCAACAGAAAAAGAATAGCCAAAAGACTGAGAAAAGAAAAATACGTAACACCAAGAACAGAGAGTGGACTTTCCTGTTCTCTTCAGAAGAAAGTACCTCCATTGAGGGACTATTAGACTGAAAACCAGGTAAGGTAAGTGCAATCACACTACTAGAAACATTAATGGTCAATGTAGTTCATTATTCATATGTACACATTCCTCTCCACTAACCAGTCTACTATTTCAATGGATCCCTTCTCTAGGAATTTAGAAATACCATATAGTTGTCCGGGCAAAACATTTCAGTGGTGAATTCCAATTTTTTTTACTACTGGTTCTGTGGGCTTGGTGGGCATGGCAGGGGAAGGATACTGAAAAATCTCCATTCCAATCCCACTCTGGGGCCAGCCAGAGGTGGTATTTGTCGGTTCTCCAACTGCTTAAAATTTCCACTACTGGTTCACCGGAACCTGTCAGAACCTGCTGGATTTCACCCCTGTAGCATTTGGGATATGTTCCTTGTCTTGTCAACATTAAACCAATAATGGACACCAGGTAATATTTTATGGTTGAGAACTTTAACTGCATATGTAATATTCTTGACTTTAAACAAAATGTTTTCACCTTGGTTGGTATTTTCCTGATATTAATAACAGGATGTTTTTAAGACACTATAATTTTGGTCATTTAACTATGTTCTGGGAAACTTGCCAGGAAATTTTGTTCAAATTACATATTATGCTTACCCATAATTTATTGATTGATTCATCTTTCTTTTCAATTCTCATCCAGATGTCTTATTTGTAGCTTTACCTGGCTCTTCTGTTTGTTTGCTTTTAATACTGCTAGAGGAGATACCTATGGTTTGGTATAGAAATTAATATCTATTTATTGTAACTCAAAGGATCAAAATAGTAAGGAATGCACCTGAACCACTTAGTAATAATGCCTTCTCTTTTAGGAGATTTCATAAGGTACTTTATAGAGACCACAATATATTTTCATATATTTAAAATAATGCTGTGTTGTCATGTGTACAGTCAACACGACAGGAAATGACTTAATATGAATGGGCTATTGGGCTAAGATAACACTAAATCTCTCCCATAAATACAATTCAGCTTTTCACAAACACCATTTCCTTACCAGGAAAATGTGATTTCAGGTCATTGGTGGGCCCTCGAAGCACTGTTTTCCCATACTAGGAAAGCATTATTTAGTTATAGCTAAATTATAGCTATAACATAATTATTATATTATATATAATCCAATAATTAAACATAATTAAAGACAGGGATTAATTAGTTTGAACAGAATTCAGTTGTAACTCTCCTTTGCCAAATGGCAATGTGTGCATGTGTATGTATGTGTGAGAGGGAGGGAGGGAGGGAGGAAGGAAGGATATCTCTCATAAAAGCATGGAGAAATATTCAACCACCATTCAAGCTCATGAATTGAAAAGAAAAGAAACAGCTAACAGATTTGTGTTTATAGAGAATAAAATGTGCAGATTTCTGTTAGTAGCTCAGTAAAATTATCTTTGGCAACAAGATAAATATCTTTTATTTTTTATTGTCGGTTTGCAATTTATTTTTAGTGCTCTACGATGCCACTTTATTTATAATTTGGCCAGCTTTATTTTTCAAACCTAAAATGGGTAATCGTGAATCTATATCTGAAAGGTAGTTATTAATAGGTATATAGCAATAAAAGAAAATACATTCCGGTTGTTAAAATCCCCAAATAAGCCCAAGGTTATAAATTGTTGCCACTTTATGTTCTTGATGCATTACTTAATTAACTTTCAATACAGAATAAAGATTGGAGGAAAAAGGGAAACCATTCCAATGTATCACCTGTAGAAAGAACAGTTCGCACTTAATTGCTAAAGTTTGTACTTTTTCTGCATTGCTGAACATCTGTAATGAATTTGATCCTACGTCAGATGAGAATTCATATTTACTTACTGCCCAGCCATTTTGATCCCATTAACAATTTAGCCTTGATAGACCTCTACTGTGTTAAAGATATTTTAGAGAAAACAAATCCCACTTGATCTTGTATGAAGGATATTGAGAGAAACCCTGCAAGCCAATTGACAGAGGATCACTTTGGAATTACATTGCATTAATACAACAAAATATGTATTAGAAGCAATGGACAAAGAAAATGAAGACCATCAAAAGATACTACCTTCACTTCTTGTTTTGTCAATCTTCTGTTCCTTTGTGCTTTCACTTTGGCAGATAAAATCCAGATCAAATGTAAACATTGCTTAAAACACTCTCAAATCAGTTACATTGATTTGGCATTCTGTTTTATTCTTACATGATACAGTTCTTCCACAGATGTTCAGAATAAAAGATCAGAGGTCAAACTATCAAGTTATAAACACAATTGTACATTATCAAAAATGATTTCAAGTTGCTACATAAATCATAAATTAAATGGAAGGATTTGTATACTAGTGCTACTCTGTCAAAACATACAGGCATCAAATGATACATATTCTGAGTAAATCAATTAATTGCATAGTAAGCAAATAATAACAATATTCCATCTTAATTCTATAATTTCTGGTTCTTATATAGCCAAAATTATATTACTCAGACAAAGGAAGGATATATAAACAAACATAGATGGCCCTCCAGTGTTTGCAAAGAACAAACATGCAAAAATCTTGAAGACCAACATAAAGAGAGAACTTCCAAGGAGGAAAAAAATGATAGCAGTTAGAACATGCTCAGTGGTCATGGAATGCTGAATGACTCTTTCAGGAAAATGGAAAATATCGTTAGTAGCATTTGGAAAAATTTGCATTAAGCATTTGTAGCATACACGTTTTAAATTCTAAACAGAATTTCCCAAACCCAGATTGTCTAAAATATATCTTTGTGCATTATTTTGGTCTTGTTTATATATTATGCCAAATGTTGTGTGGTTTGCTTTTTCTTTGATGTATATAATCATCTAAAGCTGATTCAAACTGAATCTCTTCGATTTTGTAAAATTGTTATTCACCGTAAAAGCAACAGATTTTTTTTTTCTAATAAAGCAGAATAGCTTTATTAGTAGCTCAAGGTTGAAATGAGGAGTCTTTAGTGCTCTCTGAGCTTGATAGTTTTCTTGCAGATGTTCCCTTACCTAAACTAGGTAACATCAATGCTGATATTACCTAGTTTGGGTAATAAAATTTCTGCTAGAAAACAACCAAACTCAGAGAGCAATGAGTACCCCTGAATATTTTTCTGGACTTTTTTTTTTTAACCATTAGTAAAAGAAAGTGGCTTTCAGGAAGAGAAGGTAAGCTCACTTTCTTAACCAGAGCACACAAAGTTCCTTGATAGCACCAGCCACAACTTTCTTCTTAAAAAATATCAAGTTGTAAAATGATCATCATGTGATCTTGCAGGTTTTAATGTCCGTTGGATATCTCACTTAGCACTTTCTAGGCTTCCTCACTCATCTGATTTATTGTTTCATTTTTTTGAAAAAAGGGAAACTAGAATACATGAAAGCATAGTGTCAGTGTCAAATATTTTCTAACATAATTTCCAGAGCCATAGATGATTGGAGTCTCAATGGTTCATTTGGAACAGGGTGTCAAACTTGTGACATCATGGCGGCGTATTGTGACTTTTTCCCCCTTTGCTAAACCGGGCATGGGCGTGGCCAGTGTGTGATGCATCCAGCCTGCAGGCTGCGAGATTGGCAGCCTTGATTTAGAAGAAAAATAAACATGGAATTAAGACAAAGGTAGAATGGTAGTATTTAGCGGCAATGTTCATATGATCTCACCACTTTGATCAGAAATGTCAAACGTTTTATAGCATTGAATTGCAAACCCTGTTACCTTGGGACATTCATGGGACATTACAATACTTCAGTGGTGAAATTCAAAAATTTTTTTACTACCAGTTCTGTGGGCATGGCTTGCTGGGCATGGTGTGGCTTGGTTGGTGGCAGGGGAATAATACTGCAAAATATCCATTTCCACCCCGCTCCAGGGAAGGATACTGCAAAATTTCTTCTTCTTCTTCTTCTTCTTCTTCTTCTTCTTCTTCTTCTTCTTCTTCTTCTTCTTCTTCTTCTTCTTCTTCTTCTTCTTCTTCTTCTTCTTCTTCTTCTTCTTCTTCTCCTCCTCCTCCTCCTCCTCCTCCTCCTCCTCCTCCTCCTCCTCCTCCTCCTTCTTCTTCTTCTTCTTCTTATTATTATTTTATTAATCATATTTCTATGCCACCCACTCTCCAAGGATTCTGGGCAGCTTACAAAAATTGACAGTATACTAAATAGTATATTGCCTCCAACAATCTGGGTCCTCATTTTACCCACCTTGGAAGGATGGAAGGCTGAGTCAACCTTGAATCGGTGAGATTTGATCTGCTAATCTGCTGAACTAGCAGTCATCTGAAGTAGCTGCAGTACAGCACTCTAACCACTGAGCCATCTCACTCCAGGGAAAGAATATTGCAAAATCTCCATTCCCATCTCACTCTTGAAACAGCCAGAGGTGGTATTTGCCAGTTCTCAGAACTACTCAAAATTTCTGCTACCAGTTCTCCAGAACCTGTCAGAACCTGCTGGATTTCACCCTTGCAATACTTATAGAAAAGTGGTGGAACTTATATCACAATGCCACTATGCTGCTTTCATCAGTGTACCCAACCTTGCTGATACAACAGGTAGAAAGTATTCTTAGAGTCTCCCATAGGACATGGGCAGTAACTTTATAAATTTCACTTCTGATAAGTAAATACTTTGTAATTAACCATATTATCAGGGCATCTATTTTGTGAACATGCCCATTATGAATCATCAAATTTTGCAATGTGCCCACTACTATCAAATTGTAGGAATGCCAATTTTTGGTTACTCCTGGCATATCTAAGCATTTTATGGGTTCATACATTTAAAAAATATTGAAGGAAGGAGTGTCCTGTGAGCAAATCATGAAATGTAAATTGAAATAATAAGTATGTATTATGTCCCTCTATATGAAAATGAGATTTGACAGCTTCCTCTGTTATATTCAAGTATGACATCTCAGACTTACCAAGCAATGTATAAAAGAGCCATCGTAAAAAAAAATTCTCAGACATATTACCAAAGACTTCATTCTATAGAAGACATAATTAACATTTTCCCCCAAGTGGAAGGAGATAAAATATTAAACACTTTCCATCCAATTCGCTGCTTGTTCAATTGTGATTAACACTATCAATGAGCAGCTTTCGTTACAAGGCAAAATGATTTTTTTTTCAAGGAGAATTGCATAAAATGTTTTTGTGTGTTTGTGTGGCACATGTAAATCTTTCTGATTACTTTGTCTTGTGTAAATAATTATTTTCTATAATAGTTTGAACTTATCTACGGTAAGTAATAGGATGGCTTGATTCCTACACTTTTTGAAATCTTCCCATACCAGTTCTTCCAAACTAATTAAAGATTGTATTTAATATTGCTGTTTTTCATGGATTGGAAATTAAAAGAATAAGAGTTTAGCTGTATAAATTGGAATTTGCTTGGACCTCACATGGCGCCTTTAAAGCTCCCACCAATACAAATGTGATTCCTTCCCCCCTGGGTATGCTTTGCCTTCTGTGTTTCCTTAATGTTGCTACAGCATTGCCTGGAAGACCAAACAGTCTTTTTTTTAAAAAAAAAAGAAAGCATTTCCCATAATTTGAATGTAAAAGAAAGGATTTCTCCTTTTATACCATGCTGTGTTTCTCTAGTGTTTAACTACTTCCTACTGCTTGGAAAACCTGAAAATTAGGAATTAACAAAATTAACCAGTGCAATTTAGACATCAGCTTAATCAGCCTTGATATGCTCATGGTGATGGCTTCAGAACATTGATTGCCCCTCCACTGTATTCTAATAGGTTTGCTTGAACATTTGGATAAATTTACAGAAAATTGCAATTCACTCCCATGCGCAGCTGAGACCTCATCACAGAAATATATAGGTTCTTCCACTCTGCTTTGATTCCTTAGTTTACAAAATCAAGGTGGTATGGACACGACTGAATGAATGCATGTATGTGAATTTTATATTAAAAAAACCCTCCCACCCTTAAGTACAATGGTGCCAGGAAAGGGAGCAAATAATGATTATTTTCTTTACATTGTTTCTAGCACAATCTTCAACAAATTTACTGAGGAATAGGAGATTAAAATCTCTCTTCTCTTCTCTTTCTGATGTTAACAATACTGGAAAAGTAGAAATCTTTCCTGACCAGAGATTGCTCTATTTCCAATAGATGCAAAGAGGAGCATTGATATAAACCTAAAAAAAACTTGGAACATTGTTATGGAAAGACTACTGAGCCTGGAATCTCACTGGTCATCTTTGAAATCTCTGATGCCTCTGTCACCATAGGCATCCACTGTACAGTAGCATCAAAGGAGAGGGCCAACTAAGGTATGTGTGATGTCATCATAACAGTGGTGGGTTGCTACAGTTCACCCCGATTCGGGCAAACCAGTAGTAGTGGTGGCGGGAGGCTCCACCCACCCACCCGGACATCATCAAATACGTTCTGTGCATGTGCAGAAGCTTCTTCTGTAATCATGAAGAAGAAACAGAAGCTTCTTCTTTATGATTGCACAGCACAGCATCATACACAGCATCATGCACATGCACAGCATCATACACATATACATGCTGTGTTTTGCATTAAAAATCAGAAAATAAGATATAATTGTATCATCATGCATGTGCCATCATTCACTGCAGTTTACTGTGAATGTTGTTTTCTGCACATTTGAGGCCAAAGCCTATTATTCTACCACAAGAATAAATACCATGTAGGTAGACTTTTTCCAATTCATTTCTATTTATTTATTCATTTCTATTAAATTTATATGGCCAACTATCTCATATGCATGACCCTGGATGCCTAACAATTAAAACAAAGAGAAGAAAAGTTGTCTGACCTGTTCCAATACTTTTGAGGCTTTATGGCATTCCTTATGGCAACTTGCATATAAGTTTTTGGTTCTACTCAGCGCACCATGCATCATTTCAGAATTACCTGCTAAGAAATGTGGCTATCTATATAGGGACTGTCTATAAAATGCCGTAATTGAACCAACTTGTTACATACCAGCAGCAATAACATTTAAAATTATATACCACTTCCCAGTGCTTTACAGACTTCCCTGAGCAGTTTATAGAGTCAGCATATTACCCCCAACAATCTGGGTCCTCATTTTACCCACCTCAGAAGGATGGAAGGCTGAGTCAACCTTGAATCAGTCAGAATTGAACTTTTGCTGTGTGGGCAGAATCAGCCTGCAATATACATTCTAACCATTACACCACCACTGCTCTTTATATACCTAAAGGATACACAAAAGTTAGCCAAGAATGATTTCCACATTGCTGTGAAAACAGATTATGAAAGTGGGACAATTTGCTTTCCCGGAATTACAAATAAACAGGAATTTTGAGAGCTCTTGGTGACAGTAAGATTGAGAAGTCTGTTTCGATTCTCACTTTCACTTACACATCTAATGAAACTTTCACAAGTGGCCTGCTTGCACAGTCTCCAGTACTTTGACCTTAAATCCTCATTAAATGTATAAAATATGCAATAGAACACTTACCACAGCTATACTCCATATAGCATATCTGTGAATAATTAAAATTAAACTGCTCTTTTCATATCTATGATCAAAGCACTGTTTTGATACATTGTCCTTTAATTCTTCTTGCTCTCTTATTCTCTAATCTCCAAAATCTATCATGACATGTAGTATCATATGCAACCATACACTCCAGCATTTTTTTTACTACAGTTTTCCTCATTATTTGTATACAGATTATGTAGTCATGAAAGCAACAACTGCTAAGCATAATAACATATTGGAAACCATAACTCTATAGTGGATCGATTCCTCCCTGTTATCTTGGGCTGAGAAAGACTTTTGCTGCAATACAATTGATATAATTAATTCATGTAATACACATATTAAACATGTTATATTGGCCACAGCAAAGCCTGTTCTTTTTCTTTAAGGTATTCAGTTTCCAATGGAATGCATTCAAATGATACAAAAGCTAGAAACCAGGGTTCAAATCTTGTAAACTCATATGTAAGAGTGGCCAATAGATTAAATAGAGTGGGTTTCCAGGATATCAAGTTTTGCATTGAGGAGCTGTGGTGGCACAGTGGTTAAAGTGCAGTACTGCAGGCAAACTCTGTCCACATCCTGGAGTTCAATCCTGATGACTCAGCTTTCCATCCTTCACAGGTCAGTAAAATGAGGACTGAGATTGTTGAGGGCAATGCTCAAATAATGTTTACATTTTAAACCACCCAGAGAATGCAGTATATAAGCCTAAATGCTATTGCTATAGCTACAATTCTGGCTGAGAATTGTGTGAAATCCATAGGGAGAATTATTTTTCACATTTCCACTTTGTCCAGGATAAAAAAGACGTGCAGATATTCTGTTTACTGATTCATCCTCAAATTGCAATGAAACAAGAGAAAGGGAAAAAAAGCAGAACCTTCTTGCACTGTTCTCCCACCTCAGAAGAAAAGAGAAAGAGGATAAGCCAACTACTTACTCAAAGTTCTTCTTCAGCAAGAGAAGTGCCAACTGAATCCAAGCAGGCAGCTCACTAAGTTTGAATCAGTGGTGAAATCCATTTTTTTTTACTACCGGTTCTATGGGTATGACTTGGTGGGTGTGGTGTGGCTTGGTGGGCATGGCTTGGTGGGCATGGCAGGGGAAGGATACTGCAAAATCTCCCCTCCCACCCCACTCCAGGGGAAGGAAACTGGAAAATCCCCCATTCCCTCCCAACTCCTGGGGAAAGGATATTGCAAAATCTCCATTCCCATCCGACTCTGGGGCCAGCAGAGGTGGTATTTGCCAGTTTTCCAAACTACTCAAAATTTCCTCTACCGGTTCTCTGAACTGTTCAAAATTTTCGCTACCGGTTCTCCAGAACCTGTCAGAACCTGCTGGATTTCACCCCTGGTTTGCATCCATGGTGTCCTAAGATAAAAGTATTTGTTAAATTCAATTGCTCTTCCTCTCTTCCTTTTTCCTCTTTTTTTGTCTATTTGTATTCTTTAAAATATCATCTACTGTACTGACTTCTGAAAACTTTTTTTTTATTTTACCTAAGGTAAAAACCCTAATAAACTAACAGTTACACCATTTTCTGAAAAAAAGAAATACACACACAGATATAGATATATACATATAGATGATATAAATACAGATATAGATATAGATGATATACAGTAGATATAGATAGATTATTTGGATATAGATAGATATAGATAGACTCTGGACAACACAAAGCAGGAGTGAATACACAAATTCAAATAGCTTGACTGAAAGCAACAATATTAGCTTGTTGGAAAACCATTTAATAAAAATTTCAACCCAGTTTAAAAACTGAGTACAACAGGGACTGAGGCATCCCACAATTACTCAGGTATACTACATGGAAAAAGTTATGCAATATTATAGAAACAATGAATAGGAATAATTGTCAAGTTCTCCAAGACAAACAAACTCAGAAAGCAAAAATTACTTGCATTTCTGAAAAAAATCTTTATTGCTAATAGGGTCTAATAAAGAATCTTGAAAGCCTTATAAAGTAGTTCTAAAACCAACATTTATTTATCATGATTAAGGGAGAGTAAGTTTGAGTCTCTTTTTCATGTTTGCACTTCCCACCTCATGTCCCCTGACCTAAGCTATCTCTTTTGCATCAATCCTATTTCCTGTCCTTCATTCCGAGAGCCTGCCTGATGTTATATCACAATATCAACTCTTTAAAGGCACCAAAGTCTACTAAGACTACTATTTCTTCAACATAAGCATAGGTTTATCTACCGTATTTTCCGGTGTATAAGATGACTGGGAGTATAAGACGACCCTCCTCAGAGCCATTTAAGGCTTGTCAGAGCCTTATGGGCTGGTCTGCCTGGTTACAGGAGAATGAGACCCGGTGTATAAGACGACCCCTGACTTTTGAGAAGATTTTTGTGTGTTAGAAAGTAGTCTTATACGCAGGAAAATACAGTAATTGTCCATACGTGCAATTCAGTATAAATCTATGAAAATTGTTTATATTTTATTTTGGATTAAGAAAAACATATTTTACAACTTTCTTCTAGAAATGTTTTTGTCCCCCTTTTTTAACATCACTCATTTCGAAAATTACATCATTTTTCCAGCTATGTTCAATACAATATTGAATAGAATGGAATGGAATGGAATGGAATGGAATGGAATGGAATAGAATAGAATAGAATAGAATAGAATAGAATAGAATAGAATAGAATAGAATAGAATAGAATAGAATAGAATAGAATAGAATAGAATTCCTTATTGGCCAATGTGATTGGACACACAAGGAATTTGTCTTGGTGCATACACTCTCAGAGTACATAAAAGAAAAGATACATTCGTCAAGAATCATAAGGTACTTATGATTCATAAATTACTTAATGATAGTAATAGGGAAACAATCAATATAAATCTTAATGATACCAGCAACAAAATTACAGTCATAAGTGGGAGGAGATGGGTGATAGGAATGATGAGAAGATTAATAGTAATGCAGACTTAGTGAATAGCTTGACAGTATTGAGGGAATTATTTGTTTAGCAGAATGATGGCATTCGGGAAAAAACTGTTCTTGTGTCTAGTTGTGCTGGTGTGCAATGCTCTATAGCATTGTTTTGAGGGTAGGAGTTGAAACAGTTTATGTCCAGGATGTGAGGAGTCTGTAAATATTTTCATAGCCCTCTTTTTGACCCGTGCAGTATACAGGTCCTCAATGGAAGGCAGGTTGGTAGCAATTGTTTTTCTGCAGTTCTAATTATCCTCTGAAGTCTGGGTCTGTCTTGTTGGGTTGCAGAACCAAACCAGACAGACAAATATTTCTGATATTTGGCGAATTTGTAGGGCAAAGCCTGGGGAATTAGAGAAGGCTTTCTTTATATGCAGCGCTGGTCATAATTCATATTTGTTAACATGAATGTACATATAGGCTTGTTTCATTTTATAGATAAAATGCTACTTGCTAGAAATGTCCTTGGTGCCTTGGAAAAGGAGTCGATGGAGCTTCCCTTTTGATTTCCATTCAGATTTTGTCATTCTGCTTCTTCTGATCAAGCAATGCATGGCAAATTTCTATTGTCAGTTGACTCTCCTTTTAATTTCAAGCTTTAATTTGCTGTCCCACCCATCTTTCTTCAAACATCTTTACATCATTTGCTTTGAAAGCTTTTCCTCACACAAAGCAAACATTATTTTCTCATCGCAACAGTCAAAATATTGCACTTCTAATATTTTAAAGACCGGAGATCAAAGTGACAGGTATAATCCTATAATTTCCCTTTGCTGAATTTCTTTTAAAACACAATTATGGATGGAATGATTAGTCTTCCCATGGCTGCATCACACAAAAAGCAGGAAATATTTTGGTGTTGGGGGAGGGCAGAAAGACATTTTCTTTCAAAGAAATATTTTGGAGAGAGATTGGCGGATTCTGGAAGAAACTTTTCCTCTAAACATATTAGGAAGAGCTGTTGCATTCTGAAGTTTTTCTTCTTTTGAAAGCACAAATTATTCCATATACTTTGCCAGATTCTAAAGCAATGTTTAAATATTCTATTTGTTTTAGTTCTTGTTTGCCTCCTCAGAACAGGAGGGTTATAATGTCTCCTTTTCATTTCCAATACAACTGCAAGAATACAAAGCTAAAACCTGCTTTAAAAAAGGCCTCTCTTTAGCTTCTTCTTTCAATTTCCTTTCTATTAACGTGGGAGTTATAAACTGTGTGGTTAAAAACTCAAATGATTTACTGTAATTCTATGGCAGATTCCATCAGTGCAATCATCAGTAATGATGTGTTTTGAATAATGCAGCTGTAAACTGATTTGGGACATTTCACGATCTACATGTATACAGTCTGCCTCAGCGCCTAGGAAAAGGGCATTGTTATGCAGATGGGTTTGATTTATTCTAAAATACTTCCATTCAGGATAATGTTTCTCAGTGATCTTCAGTACTTTAAATGGCTGGAACTCTCAAAAAATAGATTCACTATCTGGAACAATACAACTATTTCAGCCTTAAATGAGATATCAAATTTATTATTGAACCTGAGATGGGGTAAGCAAAAATATTTGTCTTTCTTACAGTGCTACACAGGACTTCATAGAGGATATATTCAGAATATATATTCAGATTTAAAATTGGACTAAATAGTGCAGAGTAAAACCCCTGTAGAGGCAAACTATTTCTGAACTAAAGTTGAGCAGACTCATCAGCCAGAACAGAATTTTCAGATATCAGTTGCTGCAGCGTCTTCTCTGCAGATATATTTCTGATGGGTGCTGATAAGAAGACATGTGAGGAAAAATAATTTGTTTCAGAGGGCAATGGGGGAACCCAAACAAATGAAAGTTCACTTATGGCAAAGCTGGTTCCAAAGCTGGAAGGAAAAACCATGGTCTTTAAAATCCATGTGTAGAACATCTGGCCTGCTCTAATGTTTGAAAATTGTATCTGATGACTTAATGAAAAAAAAGGCATGATATCTTCAATATCATGAAAGACATTGAGCCCTAGTTATTTCTATTCAGTTCATTTCTTCATGCAATGGCAAAATACTGTAATAAAAATTACGTGCATAAAATATTCAGAATATCTCAAGTTTGCAACCCCTGAAGTAGTCAAGATGGCGAACATAACTAATGTTCCTTCATTCTCCTGTTTTCCCCATAACAAAAACTTTGTGATGTGAGAAAAAGTAATTGGCCCAAGTCATCCAACCTGCTTTCATGCCTAAGGCAGAACTAGGACTCACAGTCTCCAGGTTTCTAGTGTGGTACTTTAACAACTAGACCAAACTAGGTCTTGAATCGAGCCACAAAATTTGATATTAAATATATTAAAAGTCAACATGGTGATTCAAAATTTGAGTATTAGTTATACAAAATTATATAATCAAGAGTTAATCTTCAGTGCCGAAGAAATTGCCTACAAGATAAATGTAATATCCCTCTTGCTTAAAGGAGCCTTCTTACACATTAAGAAAGTTGTTGTAAATTCCTTAGAAAAGAGTAATCATAGGCTAGTTGCTAACCTACTATAATTAAGGGGACTAAGAAAATGAAGGTAGGAAGCATTTATCTGGCTCATTTTTAGCTGGCTTCAAGAAACTACAGATATGAGATAACATTGGTCAGTCTGATGGACTATCTTTGGAAATTGTTAGGGAAAATATATTGGTTCTTTCTAAATTCTAAGCAGTTTTTGATTTCACTGACCGTGGGATTTTTCTGGATCACAAAGAGTTTTGGGAATAGAAATTATGGTTTTGCATTCAGATATCACTTGCAGTCAGTTGCTCCTAAAAATGATAACCATATATTATGATGTCCCTAGGATTCCACTCTATCCCTAATGCTTTTCAGTATGTTTGGGGAGATCATAATGAATATGGCATTATGCTAGCAATTACAAATGAGATCCAGATTTATTTCTTTGGGAAGAAATAAATCTCTAGGAGTCTCTGGAGGCTGGGGACAGCAAAAAATGTCATTTCCTGTCCAATCGGGAGTTGGGAAATGGACCATTTCAAGCCTCCAGAGGACCTCACCGAGGGTGTGGGGAAGGCTGTTTTCACCCTCCCCAGATGCATAGAGAGGATCTGAGCTAGGTGAGAAAGAAAAACGGGCTTTCCCCATCCCTCTCCAGCCCCTCCAGAGGCAGGAAACAGCCTGTTTCCCTACTTCTGGTGAGCCCAGAAGGCCCAAGAATCAGCTGGGCAGCACATGCATGTGCGCCAGAGCTGAGGTGGCATGCCTACTGATATGGCTACACATGCCACCTGTGGCCTGTGTGCCATAGGTTTGCCATCACTGTTATAGGATATGCTGCAAGGTAAGGGACAAAAGAGAAATTCAAGATTTTTACACACCTCATAATGCTGTAAAATTAGAAGATGAATAAATACCCATTACTAGCAATTGCTATTAATTTGCATGGCCTGTTTTCTATTGTTGATTAAGAGATCATGCCCCAATTACAGTTAGAATGGATCTGAGACAAATGATAAGAGAAAGTGTGATGTCTCTTTATATTTTATGCCTTGAAAGCATGAAGAAAATAAGAAACTTCATTAACTTGTTCATATTTATGATCACTCTTATGGGAAGATTATGTATTTTTTTAAGCAGGCATGTTATTTTTAGTCTTTTCTTCAGCTAAATTGTTGAGTAGCTTCAGAGACTGGGATCAGAGATTACTGCATTCAGAATACTAAGTATTGGACCATTAATCCCATTAATGACTAATTTATCCATTAAAATCAATGGAGTGTCCCTGTGAATCTCCTCACCATGGACAATGTAAATGCTATAGTTTGTTCTGCTTAATGTAGGAAAAGCAGAGCATTCTTAATCTTACCACATATGAGCCCTGTGCAGACTTTCTAAAATCACTTTTAAGTGTTTATTTTTCTAATTTGAGTGTGGAATTTAAAGACTGCTTGTGGTATAAATATCTGTTATCTTCCAATAATTAGAAGAAAGTTGTGGGGCAGAGAAAAAAACCCTGAAGGTTATAGTTGGGTCTAATAAAATGTCACCCTCTCAGAACAAGAAAGATAACATTCTCATCCCAATTTGTTTTCTTTTGAACGGGAAGGCGTTAGCTTTCAATGGCCTTGCACTTCTTAATTTGTGTCGCAACCCTAATATTACTTAAACATAGATTTTTCATACTTAATGTTAATGGAAGGCAGCATGAGCTGTCTAAATAGTGCATTAGAAAGAAATGATAGATTACAGGGCTTCATATTCATTCACTAATAAAAATTATCTGGATTCTCCATGTCCATTTTCTCATACAAGGCACAAAAGTTTCATTTTTTACAAGTCTGTCAAAATATAGTTACTTTAAACACCTAGACAAACAATTAATATGATTTCTTAGTTTTACCCCATGTGTATTTTCCTTCCCCATTATGAAGGTCTGAAGAAAAGTATTTGAAATATACTTAAATTGTATGTATTCCTAAAGTAGAAGAAATGAAATAGATAACATGGTTCATTTTATAAGGCCAATTAAAGCTACTCAGAATCTCCATATTGGAGTAGTAGATAAACTAGAGTAAATAAATAAATGTTAGGCTGAGACTTACAAATGCTTTCCCCAATCTTTTTAAGGCGTGTACTCCCACAATAAAGTGGCTTGGATTATAAAACAAAGTATGAAGATAGTAACATTTATTATATATGACTTGGGGAAACAACAGTAAATTGTAACATTAAACATGTTTGCTTATAAATATGTCCTATTGAGTATGCCTATTTCGAGGTAAGTAGGAGCACTATTCTACAAACTATCCAGTGGTGGGTTGCTCCCGGTTCTGTCTGTTTCTATAGAACTGGTAGTAAAACTGGTGGGAGGATCTGCCACCTGCCACGATGTCATCATGGGTGATCTGTTCATGCGCAGAAGCACGTGTGTTCCTGCTGCGAACCAGTAGTAAAGGTAAGTGGAACCTACCCCTGAAGCTGTCCCATAGTTTAAAAGATAAGAGAAGGCCCAACCCTTCAACAGAAACTCTCCTCCTCCTCCTCCTCTTCAGTATAACCTGTATTAATATATTGTAAACAATATATTGTAAACAATATAAAATTTATGAAAGCATACCCACCACACACACATGCCTGAGTTTTCAAGTGCTGAATCAGTGAATATGTAGCAAATTTGATTATAGTAACAGACAAGATGAAAAATTATGTCAATCTGTTGACTTAATACAAATAAGAAAGGCATTAAGGTTCCTAGAGCAAAAGTTCCTCATTTTTGATACATTTCAAGAAGTTATCCTATTAATATCCAACATTGTGATCATTCAGACATGGAGGATAAAGTAAAGGTAAAGGTTCCCCTTGCACATACGTGCTAGTCATTCCTGACTCTATGGGGTGGTGCTTATCTCCGTTTCAAAGCTGAAGAGCCAGCGCTGTCCAAAGACATCTCCATGGTCATGTATCTGGCATGACTAAATGCCAAAGGTGCACGAAACGCTGTTACCTTTCCACCAAAGGTGGTCCCTATTTTTCTACTTGCATTTTTAATGTGCTTTCGAACTGCTAGGTTGGCAGAAGCTGGGACAAGTAACAGGAGCTCACCCTGTTATGCGGCACTAGGGATTCAAACCGCTGAACTGCCGATCTTTTGATCGACAAGCTCAGCATCTTAGCCACAGAGCCATCTTATTACTCAGAGAGGGGTGGAGAAGGCTACCTGCCTACATAAAAACTAATTGCAGTAACGAAGGAAAGGAAAGGGAAATAGCAACTTATTTACCTCCTAACTAATAATAAGTAGGATCCTGACAAACATAAGCTTTTTAAATTCATAATAAATTAATTTGATGACCCATGCATCTCTCTCCTGTAATGTTTGACTGCACATCTAAATCTGGGATAAGCGACTTTTGAAAACTGGTGGACATACTTGTGATTTTGATGCCATGGTGTCGCTGCTCACACAAAATGGCTGCTCTGGCAAATATATAGCCAGACATCAAACAGTCATTTGTGAACATAGGAGAATGAGGCAGTTGCTTCCCACCACTTTGAAACAATCCTCTGGACAGAAGCCAACTACCATTTTCAATTTGTAATAGTCTAGGTGGGTTTCCGCAGCCGGCGGGATATACATTTCTTATTTATCTATATTTATAATAAAGATAATGCTTTAGCACCATAAGCAAAATACAAAGAAAATACAGTGCAGTAGAAAACATGGTAAATTCAAGGATTAGGAATAACCTGTCGGCCAAACAATAATTGCAATGTGTGCTTTATGCCAGCCCATAACTAAAACCTAATTACATAAAATAGACAACAGTGATCATGATTTAAGCATGCTTTGGGATTGTTTAAAGAGAGCGTAAAATGTAATTAAATTCAACTAAACCCAGAATGAGAGATACATCTGGTTCCTTAGGTAAGTGTTTGGCAACGAAACCCGTCAGCTTCAGCATTTCTGTTTCTAACCTAGACATGTAAAATAAATGGTGCAAGACTATAGCTAGAGATACTCTCTTTATTGTTTCTGTTCGCAGAAATTATTCCTGAAGGATCTCTTCGTGAGATCTTCCCAACATCTGCCTCTGCAGTCTGTTCTGTTTCGGTTTGTTTTTAATGTTTTTCTTCCGTCTGGGGAGAAAAAGAGCACATTAAAAATACAATAAAATGTACATACACATTTGTTCTGCCACTCTGAACTAAGTAATGGACTAAATGGTTTTAATTTAAGTGACAAATTGGTACAATAATGCAATGTATGACCTCAGAGACTCCATCAACTGCTGACCCTTTGGAAGGGAAAAGTTGTAGAGGGAACTCTTCTTCCATTCTCCCTTTTGTAAATCCTACTTTGTAATTTAACAGTGAACTTTTTGCTTCATTTGTTTTTTCTTCGAACTCTTGCAGATATCACTTTAGGCAGCAGCTGGTACTGTACTGGCCTTGTGCCTCTGAGATTGTGATTCTGACTTCCGTAAATACAGGACCAAATGTTCTGTCTTCAACCACTCATGAATGACAGACAGAATATATAACATGAGAATGGTTGTAGAGGTTGTTAATGTTTCAGTGATCTAATTCCCTGAATAGAATCATTGTTGCTTCCCTGTATAGTTTTAACTGTCCCGGCTGAAGAAATAAATTGGAAAGGGGTGTGTGTGCAAAGAACGTGTCTGAAACGCTTGTTCTTTTCACATCTGGCCTTTTGGTGAGAAAGTGACATTAAACAATTGAGTCTTAATAGTACAAGCCTGTCTTCGGCAACATCATTAAAAAAGCTAACATTTCCAAGTATATGGACTATAAATACACAGAGAGATTCAAATGGAAGAGAACATTAGGTTATACACCATATAAAATGCCATTTGTCTTCATCTGACAAGTCCCTCTTTACCACATGAACTGTCTGCTGAGTAAGAGTCTCTTTAAAAAAAATTTCTCTCTCACGACCTGTTTCCACTTTTAAAAATTATGAAGAACCCATAAAGAGCTTTAGTTTGTGTTGTATTTATCAATATTTACCATATTAAATATTAAATATAAATGCATTTACTGCTGATGCTGCTTTTCACAAATTTTGATGGAATTTTTAATATTGTATTATTTTTCAGTATAAACTGGAAAATAATTTTGATTTTGAGGACTTCTGGGAGGGTCTTAGGGAACTGCAGAATCACACATTAAGAATCACACATTAAGAAATACTGTGCCTAAGAAATGAAATTTGCCTTTTTCAGCCTGATGCCATCCAAATACATTAAGTATTTGTAAATGTAATGGCCCAGCTATCTAATAAAGTACAGGAATCAAACTTGTACAATGTTTTAAGCAGTGGTGGAATTCAATTTTTTTTTACTACCAGTTCTGTGGGCATGGCTTGGTGAGTGTGGCATGGAGTGGCTTGATGGGCATGGCAGGGGAAGGATATTGCAAAATCTCCATTCCCACCCCACTCTGGGGCCAGCCAGATGTGGTATTTGTCAGTTCTCTGAACTACTCAAAATTTCCACTACCGGTTCTCCAGAACTTGTCAGAACCTGCTGAATAGCACCCCTGGTTTTAAGATGCCAAACTAGAAGAAACTGAGTTAGATTTAAGAACTTGAAAGGAACAAAGTAGAAATTATAAGATACATTGCCTTATTCTACAAACAAGGCTTTTCACCAGTGCTTCCTGCTGGGTCTGAACAAAGGAGAAGAAACTAGCTGTATAGCATAAGAGAATACTGAAATAATTTCATTTGTGGAGATTCATATTAATATAGAACATTTAGCGGTTCTCTCTCCTCAGATTTTTTTAGGCCATATTTAGGAAATGGTTGAGAATAGACACACAAAAGGCTTTTCTATTCTAAGTTTCTGCTCCAGACACTCTTAGAAAAAAACATACTTGAAGGTTGAAACTTCTTCTAGATAACAGGATATGACAAGAACAGCTACTAAGTAGAGAAGGCCTCTCTCTCTCTCTCTCTCTCTCTCTCTCTCTCTCTCTCTCTCTCTCTCTCTCAATTTAACTTAATTTGGGATAATCACTACCTCCAACAGTGTTCTCTACATCTAAATCTATCTTAAATATAGGGCCGATTTGACTCTCAAGAGATGTTCTTCAAGATCACATTCTGTATGGTAAAAGCAAAGGAATTTTGAGTGCAGATATTATACTATCATGCAAAAGTTAGCGTGGAGTGATGCGGTGGTCTAGAGGTGGATCTCTCACCTCACGATCAGAAGGCTGTGAGTTCGATCAGGCAGAGTCAGATATTTCTCTCTCTCTGGACACAATGAGAATATATCTGCATTGGTGACAAGAAGAGCATCTGTCCATTATACACTCTGCTAGCTCCATTCAGTTACCTAGACTCAGTTGCAAGGGATTATAGGGTTGTTAAAAGATGATGAGGATGAGGATGAGGATGAGGATGAGGATGCAAAAGTTATAGAGGAACCATAATTATTTCTATTGGGGTTTATAGACGTTGAACTAGAAAAGAAATATGAGAAATTAATATTGTACCTGATATATGTATGATAAATAATATTGATGGAGTTTGCAGAAATGGCAAAACTGACCAGTTTGGTCAGGGAAAAATTGCTAAGCACATTTTTGAAAGACTAGAAACCTTATATTGACCCTTTCTGATGAAGAGGAAACATCTGAATTGATGATTTATGGATTTGGAGATTAAAAAAGAGTTAAGAGGGAGGGGAAGGAATAAGTTGGCAACTACTAAACAGAAAAGGGATACATCTTAGTTCTATGCTGCCTTTCTCCCTCCCTCTTTCACATCTTTTATTTTATATTTTATCTTCTCTTTTTATTATTTTTATTTTATTTTTTACAGAGAGAGAGAGAGAGATGCACACACACATATATACATACAAAAATACTATTTTTTCATAAAAAGATTACAGATCATAGTCTGAGAGAGAAGTGGGAAACTTAAGATATCTTGGCATCTAAGCTAGAAGCACTTTCTCAGAATCATAGGATACTGTGACTATATTCACATGAAAGAGAGAATTTTTGTATAATCCTGCTTAACTTTGAAGTTGTGCTTGCTTGATTGTATTACAAGATAGAGATAAGAGCATGTCTACAAGCCCTTTTCCAACATTCATGCATATTGTTCAGTGTGCTTTCAATAGTAACTCAGGATTCGGCATTGTCACAACTTGTAATTAAGTCTCAGTGGTTAAGAATCATTTCTTAGCATTCTGATGATAAGTATCACTACATTATTTCGAGAACTGTTTTCATTTCATGGAAGTCTGGATGACTAAGAGCTCATTATTATCCTTAAACCGATAACACAATTTTCTTAAGCTAAAAGTTTCAAGCTATTAATTTTTTTAAAAATATATATTTCCATGTTCCTACTGTCATTCTACTAGTCATAAATTTCCTATGCCAGATGAAAATGTTTGCAGAATATGTTGGTTCAAAAACTACCTACTACCTACCTAATAAACTACCTTCTATTGTTTAATTTTAATGTTATATCAAAACACAAAACATATAATATTAGAAATATCACACTACAGTTGCATACGTTTCCTAATAAATTCAAAATCCCAAATATTTTGTTCCTTTCATTGTATAGAACATATTTCAACTGTTTATTTTTACTGCAATTTTCCAAACTTTTTTCAACAAAACAGTAATCAAAATGGTGCATGGCTTTCTAGATTTGACGGTATTGTTGTCTGACATAAAACAACGTACCAAGTCAATTTTTTCCTCTTGCAAAAGAATCTAACCTTTGTCTTCCTTTGCCATTCCATTAAAAAAAAAACCCTGATATTTTAGGTCCCAGACTGTGAAACCATTGATATTCTAATCTGGGTCAACCACTTCAAGCCACCCTCTTCACTCCATTCCTTAAAAATGCTAATGCTCATATCAGCAGAAAACGGCTGATATGAGAGCTGCCTTTTAATTTCCCATAATATCCCTGAGGTTCATTATATCATGCCTCTGTGGGAGATTTAAAGAGCTAATTATAATGCTGCTGCTGCTCCTCACCAATAGCATCATAATGATGAAATTAACCAGCCAAAATTTATTCACATAGCATGGAACCACTAGGTGGTCTTCCCTAAAACTTTTTAAGGGGCACAAATATTAATTGGGACGCTTTCCCTTCCAAAATACGCTTGGATCTAGCATATGACTTAATTGAAATTTGCAAAGACTTCCTGTAGAACATTGGAATGAAATCTGTGTTCAAGGACCTCCATGCCTGCCAGACTCTCGTTTTCTCACTTGCAAAGATATGATAATTGGGATGAGATGGGATGGGATGGGATGGGATGGGGATTGGATGCAATGGGATGTGATGTGATGTGATATGATGTGATGTGATGTGATGTGATGAGATGAGATGAGATGATGAGATGAGATGAGATGAGATGAGATGAGATGAGATGAGATGAGATGAGATGAGATGAGATGAGATGAGATGAGATGCAATGGGATGCAATGGGATGCAATGGGATGTGATATGATACAATGGGATGGGACGGGAATCGGGATGGGATGGGACAGGATGGGAAGGGACAGAATAGGACAGGACAGGATGGAATTGCACCTGGAATGCACAACACAGAAGCTAGCTCCTAGGTCTACAAGTAGTATTAAGTGTTTCTTTTATACAAGTGGATGGCAATTAATCTCTGCAGCATTATAATTATTTATGCCAAACCATATCAAAATATTTTACAAAGAACCAGTAGGCACTTCCAATGAAGAAGGATGCATTGGAAACAGCACGAACAAGATCTTTGAAATGAATCCTTGCTACTCCCAATGGAACATCAAATGCTCAGTTAAGGCTCGAGACAGAATTGGCTGAAATCCATGTAAGGACTCAAAGATGATGAGAAACTACTGGATGAAAATCCAATTCCTCTCAGTCAGATTGATCTCTTCAATTTTAATAGACATTTCCCCTTCCTCGTGGAAACAGCTTGTAGAGTAGAAGTTGGAATTATAGGTGCTTTCTATACCATTCTTAATTTTTTTAGGGTATGACCAAACCAAACCAATTTCACCCAAAAAATAAGAGATTTGGAAATTCAGACTGAAGTTAACAGGCTGCCCCAATATGGCAGAAATTGTATAAATAAGGGTATTTGGAAACCAGCAAGATATCTACAAAATCTATCTTTCCTAAGATAAAATTAGATTTTTTCAAAACTGGGCACAAAAACTTATCATCTGCTCTGCTGCAAGGCAAAAACTCATTATTCAACTGTGTTCACAGGGACAAGGAGATTGAAAACATTTTGCATGTATTACTACAATGCAAACTCTACAAGGATGTTAGGTCTCTTTATACTTTTTTCCTAGTACGTAGATTTTCAGGAAGACCAGATTTTTTTTATGGGAACTGTATCTAGACAATTCAATTTATCCACAGTGCAGTAACCAAATTCTGGGTTGCCACAATGAAAATAAGTCATAACTGGTTATAGAAACAATCACTTCTGTTTTATTTATCATTTTAGATGTAATATATATTAGCTATCTTACTTTTAGACACTATATATTTTATTTCATATCTGTAATATTTTAGGTTAAAACTTGCAAGGGTAATTGATGAACCATTACAACAATGTATGTCACACTTTAAGATTTTATCTTTGTTATGCTAGTATTTTATTTCATTTATTTGATTTTACTTTGACATTTTTGCTTTCCTGGTTATTAATAAACTATCACATAGATAGACTAGGCTAGGGTAGCCTAGATGATAGGCAAAGAAACCATGATTTCTCTGTGGTAAACCAAATTTAAATGTCATATTTGGAGCTATTTTTGTTTGTTTGAAAGTTCTCCTATTGCTATAATAAGCGACTTTTGTTAAGAACCTTATTATTTCAGATCACTCTAGATAACAGCCAACCAATCAAGTTTTGTTTTGGGCCCCACTGATTTTGATGGAAGAATTAAGCACACGCTGATATCCTTTATTCTGAGATTTGCTGTATACCAAATGAATGACATATGCTTTAGACCAGCAGTCACCAACCGGTGGTCCGTGGACCACTGGTGGTCTATGAGAAAATTTTGGTAGTCTGCAGAAAAATTATTTGCATTTTTTAAAATATTGCACTACATCAGGGATCCTCAAACTATGCATCCTGGCCCAGATATGTGCAATGAACGTTTGTGTTGCTGCAGAAAGTCTCCCCCTTTGGGGTCTTTTTGTGTGGGTTGGAGGAGGGCAGAAATTCCAACTTCCTGCTTCGGCCTCCTCGTGTGGGGCTTTGGCCAAAGGCTGAGGGAAATGCCACTGATGGCAAGGAGCTGGAAGGTCTTGTGCCAGTGGGACTGCATCATGGCCTGGAATTGGCTGACCATCTCAGCCCATTGAGCTTCCAGGCGCTGGTACCTGGCCTTGCACTCCTGCAGGTCTTCCTTCTGCTTGGAAAGCCTATGTTCATAATCCTAAGTGAGGTGCTTCTGCTGAGCCTCCTTCTCAGTCTGATCCAATCTGAACTGAGCCAGCTGTTTTGCCAACTCTTTCTCATGGTGGTTGCTTAGCTCCAACAACTGCTTTCTGTTGGGGCCCTAAGGAGCCTGGGTGGGGAGGCGAGGAGTGGCTGGCAGGAGAGGGTGAGTAGATTCCAGCAAGGCACCCTTTGATATGAGTGGCATTGAGTTGGCCATCAAGTTGACCACGCCCACCCAGTCACATGACCACCTAGTCACGCCACCCAGCCATTCATCAGGCAGATCATATTAGTAGTCTGTGGGATTTAAAATTATGAATTTAGTGGTCCCTGAGGTCCAAAAGGTTGGGACTCTGCTTTAGACCATAAAGATTCTAAATAATATCCTAAGCAAGGTTTTGCCAAATAATATCCTACTGTAGGGAAGATGTTCTGTATCATGTTGAAGTCTCACTCTGGTTATCACAGTTGTAATGCATCTCAGTAATACTTTGATAAAGGGCAAAGAATTGAGGCATTTACAAAATGTGGACACTTCAGAACTCAAAAATGGCGGTATTGCATGACTTCTGCTCAATTGCATGCCTTCCTGTTCAAGATATGTAAGCTTCATGTTGATCCTACTATGCATTTGCTATAAGGTTGTTATACTTTTGCATTTTTAATATTTTATGTCATGCTTTTTTTCCTAAAAACACCCTTTATTTAAAAAAAATAATTAAAACTATCAAAATAATAAAAAGATTCAAACAGTAGTTGAACCAATAGCAGTTTTAAAGACCTTGAGAAAGAAAATGCCTTAGCAGCTTTTCTAAAATCAAGAGAGGTTGACTCTTAATCAAAAGACTTTGCCTGAAATCCATTAAGATTTTAGTATCCATTAAGACTTTTCAGTACTATATTTATGAAATAATACTTCGGATATATCAACTGCCTTAACTTGGTGCCTTCCAAATATATTTAACCAAACTCCCAGAACTCCAAGTGAACAAATCTGATTTATATAGTATATTACTTCTGTTTATTGTTTTGTTTCTTCTTAATTTTATAGCCGTACTGTTGACCTATAATGAACACTAACAATTAGTTTAAGAAATAGGATTGGGAGGAAAGAGGAAGGAAGGAGGAAGAAAAAATCTACATTTTTTTCTTGATATGTTTGTGGCTTTTGTATATTGGTTGATCTATGATCATAATACTCAAATAGATTCATCTTTAGCCTAAGTTCTTTAGGCATTTTTGTAGTTAATATTGTATATTTGTACATTATACAACCAGGACCCTAACGTAAATAAACTAGTACTTTAAGTAAAAGAAAGCCAAGGTTGGTTTGGCTTTCATGTTGCTGTTAGAAAAAAAAAGTAATGGGCAAGTAAAATTTATTATATTTAATATGTTTTCCCTTTGGTGTCGATTATTTCAAATCCAGATTTCAGTTATTTTTATTAAAGTATAGTAGTTACTGAGACCATGAATAGCTTTACAGAGATCAAAGTCTGCTAGAAGATTGCTGTATTCTCAAGAAATAAAATCTTTTCATTTATTCTTTCCAGGCCCTTGAAGTTAAAGTCAGTAGAACCTGCTGCTCCTCATATGAAATGTGATTCATCCTTCCTTTTCGCTTTTGTATTTTAGAACAAACTCTTGACAAGATCAAAACAATCTCTTGCAAAGAACTACTCACAGTGCATTCCTAAATATACCTACTCAACTGAAAAGTCTATCAAAGGTTATGGACTTTACTTCCAGAAAAATGGGTGTGAAATTGTAGCATCAATGAAACATAAGCATAGAATATTTTATCTCAACCATACGTCTTTTTGTTTTTACAATAATCTCAGTTAAGGCTTTATTGAAATGGCAAAAATGGCAAACTTGCTAGGATGCTAATGAAGAAAAAAGAATTTGTGTTCTTCCATACCCTTGAAAATATGTGCCGCTGGTTTCAGTGCAATTGATTTAATAACAATCTGATTTATGTACTGATGCAGAAATGCAAATGCATAGTCCTTAGATTCCAGAGAAAAAGCAGGATAAATGCAGGTAATTGATGGGAAGCAGCCTATGCACTGTAAGAGCTGAAGCTAGTGAGAAGGGAATTAAAGGCAGACTGAACACCATCTAAACACAGAATTGATGTCAACCTTTAAGGCTTAGAAGAGAAGGATTATGCATCCATTGATTCAAGTAGGGAGGAGAAAGACTCCTAGAATTTAAATCCTGGTCTGACAAACATACCTTCTTTCACGCCTACAGCTATGTTGTGTTCTTGAAGCTTCTGCAATTAGCTACTAGGCAAGGTGAAACCTCTGAATGATAAATACTTATGGGAGCATCAAGTATGAACAACAATCTGTGAAAGGTCAGGTGCATTTTGATGGATGCAGGATAGTTTGTGGCAATATTCTGGTAATTTGGAGAGGACATTGGGACATTATAGTAGCTGCTGGGGGTTGAATTTAAAGCAAGAAAAGAACAAAGACCACCAGATATGTCTTTGATTTGGCTTCCTGGCATATTCCTAAAGATGTTCAAGATTCCAGGGATCAATACTAGTGGTGGGTTTCAACCGGTGTTACAACCGCTTCGCTTCGTGCAACCGGTTCACTTCTGATTTTGGAGCAGTACAGAAACACTGCATTGAAGTACTCTGATAGTTATGTTTGGAATTTATAAAGGGTGATGCTCATTGGTGTCTCTCCATTAAATCTTGTGGTAGCTGAACATGTATAAGCATGTGCGTTAAATACATGGTCAACTTTCAGTTGAAAATAGAAAAGCGGGTGATTATTTACCAGATCAAATAAAAGAGGTACTACACTGAAATAGGACCGTTTTTCAGAAGACAGATATCAAACAAAGGAACAAGTCAAAAAGACAAAAAGGATTACATGAAGCAAGTGACATAAAAGATAAATCTACACCACTGAATTCCAGAAGCAGTTTTCAGGCTACCCTAAAAGAAATGGGCACTTCAAGTAAAGAAAAATAGAAAAATTGGCTAAATGGAGATCAGGATGGTGTATCCTTGAAAGGCTCAGGGAAAATAACTACATCTCGTAGGAAGACAGTGTGTGAAGTTTCATGGTAATTGATGACATTTTTATAAGGAACCAATATAAATTCACACTGACACCCATCAGCTCCTGAAGTGTGTTACCTGTCAGGAACATGTGACAATATCTAAGACTTTATCTACGCAAGATACAGCTCTTATTTTACAATTTGCAATAGCTGCTTAAGTAAAAAGGGGGGAAAAACCTGCTGTGGTTCTAAAGTAGAAGGTTAGCTCAAAATTAATCAAATGGTGTCAGAAAGGGCAAACTCAGAATAAGTGGCTGTTAGTGAAACTTATTCTAAGAAAAAACAAAACAACTTTCTTCATATATGTTTAGAATAAAAATAAGAGAAAAGAATCAGTACAGGAATTGCTCAATACGGTTGGCAAAATGCTAATGGGTAGCAAAGGAATTGAAAAAGTATTCAATTCATTTACAGGCTTAGTCTTCTCTGAGAAGTGTTCAACAAAGTAAAGCATGACATTTTGATTAGCAAATGAGCGAAGTGTGGGCTGGGTGGCATGACAATTAAATGGTTACGTATCGAGCTTAAAATTGCATTCAAAAAGTTCTTATAAATGGACCTTTTTCACTCTTCGGTGAAGTATCTATAGTAGAGTACCACAAGGTGCACTCCTTCAGTTTGACATAATGACTTGAATGGGGAGGACGGGGTGCTTATCAAATTTGCAGATGACACATAAAACGTGGCGGGATAGCTACTTCCTTAAAAGGCAGACAGAAAATTCAAAACAATTTTAATACATGAGAGAAATTGCCTAAGGTGATTGAATGAAATTTAATAGAGACAACTGCAAAATGTGTCATTTAAGAAACCAAAATTAAATATGTGCATGGATTTTGGAATACCTGACTTGTGAAAAATCTGTTGGAATAGTAGAAGATGATGAGATAACAAGTAAAATAAGACTCAGTAGTATGAGGTGGTAATAAAAATGCAAATGTAATTTTAGATATTTCAAGTATAGGGTAGTTTCCAAAACATAAGAAGCAATTGATCCCTTTTTAATCTACATTGACTAAAGCTTATCTTCTGTGTGTTCTATAGGAACCACACTTAAAGAATTCAGACCACCGGAACAAGTTCAAAGAAGGGAAGTGAGAATGTGACAAAACCTAAGTCCTATGAACAGAGAATGAATAATCTTGGAACATTGGGCATTGAGAAGAGTGAAGAACCAGTTGACCAGATAAGTGATAGGTTTCCCTTAATTGGAGGTGTTCAAAAGAAGGCTAGATAATCATGTCGGGGTACTTTAATTTGGATTCCTGTTTTACCAGAAGAAGCAACTAAATGATCTAAACAGATTCTTGAAACTTTGAATTTTTACTAATCCATTAATCTGAATTTGCTGCTGAATTTTG
Source organism: Masticophis lateralis (assembly GCA_030761175.1). Lineage (NCBI taxonomy): Eukaryota > Metazoa > Chordata > Lepidosauria > Squamata > Colubridae > Masticophis > Masticophis lateralis. Next base: position 112,010,627 of record JAUDYJ010000001.1, read on the forward strand.
ATTCTTCTAAAATCAATGCACTGTAGCAGTAGATATATGCTGAATTGGATCCAAAATATCAAATTATTTCTGATATTTTTTCCTGCACTATTTCCAACGTAACACATACATATATTGTTTACATAGATGTACACACACACACAAACATACCAGGAGAGACAGAGAAATAGACCAACCAGCCAACATCAATACCCAGGAAAATACTGGAAAAGATGATAACAATAAAAAACAGATCTGCCAACATCTAGAAATGAGTAAAGTGATAACTAGCAGTCAGCATGGGTTTGTTAAAAACAGATCGTGCCAAACCCATCTTATTTCATTCTTCAATATAGTGACTACCAGGGGTGAAATGCTCCTGGTTTGGACCGGATTGCCCGATCCGGTAGTGATGGAGGTGGGTGGTTCGGAGAACCGGTAGCAAAAATCCCTGCTCCCCCCCCCCCAACGCCCATCTGAGCCGCACGATCATCAGGGTTTAATGATGATTGGCAGAGGGTTTAAATCATCAGGGTTTAATGATGATTGGCAGAGGGTTTAAAAACCCTCTGCCAATCAAGGCAACTCAGCTGGGATTGTCAGAGCCATTTAAAAGAAAAAAAAGTTTTTTTCTTTGAAATACCTCTGATGATCCAATCTCTGATGATCCAAGCTGAGTTGCCTGATTTTTTAAAAACCCTCTGCCAATCAAGGCAACTCAACTTTTAAAAGAAAAGTTTTTTTTTCTTTTAAATACCTCTGATGATCCAAGCTCTGATGATCCAAGCTGAGTTGCCTGATTGGCAGAGGGTTTTTAAAAAACCCTCTGATAATCAGGCAACTCAACTGGGATCGTCAGAGCCTTTTGAAAGCATTTTTTTACAACCTCTTCGCTGAAGAGGTTGTAGAAAAAATGGTTTTAAAAGTAAAAAAAAAATATTGGCCACACCCACCCAGTCACATTAATCCCCCCCCACCACCACCACCAAGCCACGGCCACAGAACTGGTAGTAACAAATTTTAGATTTCACCACTGGTGACTACATTACTAGACCAGATAAATACTGTGGACATAATATACTTAGACTTCAGCAAGGCATTCAACAAAGTAGACCACAACTTACTTCTTGGTCAGCTAGAAAAAGTGGGATAGATAGCATCACCACCAGAAGGATTCGTAACTGGCTGACAAACCGTACTCAACAAATAGTCCTTAATGAGTTTATGTCAACAGGGAGGGAAGTAAGCAGTGGGGTACTACAAGGGCCAGTACTTTTCAATATTTTCATAAATAACTTAGATGAAGGAATAGAAGGAAAACTTACCAAATTTGCAGATGATACTAAGTTGGCAGGAATAGCTAACTCCCTAGAACCATGATGGCGAACCTATGGCATGTGTGCCACAGGTTGCACACAGAGCCATATCAGTGGGCACATGAGCTCAGCTCTAACACACATGCGCGCACCAGCCAGCTGATTTTCGGGCCTTCTGGGCCACTGGAAGTTGGCAAACAGGCCATTTCCAGCCTCTGAGGGCCTCCAGGGAGGGTGGGGAAGGCCATTTTGCCCTCCCCAGGCTCCTAGAAAGGCTCTGGAGCCTGGGGAGGGAGAAAAATGGGCCTACCGTGCCACCACATGTCAAAAGCAAGGGAAGCACGAGGGGATCATGCACACATGTGCGGGGGCAGGGTGCATAGAATTATGCATGTGGGCACGCATGCGCACAACACACACCCCCGCGCTCCCCCCACTTTTGGCACACAATGGCAAAAAGGTTAGCAATCACTGCCCTAGAAGATAGGCTCAAGATCCATCTGGATGTTGACAGACATCAACACTGGGCCCTATCTAACAAAATGAAATTCAACGTAGAGAAAAGTAAAGTCTTACACTTAGGCAAGAAAAAACAGAAGTACACAAATATACTGGGTTAAACCAAGCTTAATAGCAGTAACTGTGAGAGGGATCTTGAAGTTTTAGTGGACAACCAGTTAAATATGAGCCAGCAGTGTGCAGCGGCAGTCAAAAAAACCCAGCACAATACTAAATTGCTTTAAAAGAGAGATACAATCAAGATCAAGTGAGGTACTAATACCACTCTTTAAAGCCTTAGTAAGACCACACACAGAATTCTGTATCCAATTTTGGTCACCAAACTATAAAAAAGATGTTGAGACAAAGAAGAAGTGCTGAGAAGAGCAACCAGGATGATTAGGGAACTGGAGACTAAAACAGATGAAGAACAGTTACAGGAACTGGGCATGGCTAGCATAGTGAAGGGAAGGACCAGGAGAGACATGATAGCAGTGTTCCAATATTTGAGGGGCTGTCACATAGAGGAAGAGGTCAAACTATTTTCCAAGGCACCTGAAAGCCAGATAAGGAATAATAGATGGAAACTGATCAAGGAGAGATTCAACCTAGAAATAAGGAGAAATTTTCTGACAGTGAGAACAATCAACCAATGGAACAGCTTGCCTTCAGAAGTTGTGGGAGCTTCATCCTTGGAGGCTTTAAAGAAGAGATTGGACTGCCATTTTTCAGAAATGGTATAGGGCAGTGATGGCTAACCTTTTTGCCATTGCGTGCCAGGAGGGGGGTGCGGGAAGGTTCGTGCGTGTGCATGCCGAGACCTATAATTCTATGTGCCCCGTGCATGTGCACGCAACCCCCCTCCCTCCTGCTCCTGGCACACAATGGCCCAGTAGACCCGTTTTTCTTTCTCACCTGGCTCCAGATCCTCTCTATGCATCTGGGGAGGGCAAAAACAGCATTCCCCATTTCTTCGGAGGCCCTCTAGGAGGCTGGGGACAGCAAAAAAATGTCATTTCCTGTCCAACCCAAAGTTGGGAAACAGGCCATTTCAGGCCTCCAGAGGGCCTCTGAGTGGGTGGGAAAGGCTGTTTTTGCCCTCCCCAGACGGATAGAGAGGATCTGGAGCCAGGTGAGAAAGATAAATAGGCCTTTCCGACCCCAACCCCAGGCCCTCTGGAGGCAGGAAACAACCTGTTTCCTATTTCTGCTGGGCCCAGAAGGCCCAAAGATCAGCTGGCTGGCATATGTGCGCGCGTCTGAGCTGAGCTGTGTGCCCACTAATATGGCTACATGTGCCACCTGTGGCATGCTTGCCATAAGTTCCCCATCACGGGTGTAGGGTCTCCTGCTTGGGTGGGGGAGTTGGACTACAAGGTCTCTTCCAACTCTGTTAATCTAATCTAATCACTTCTGATTGTTGTTATAGACTTGATTAACTATAAAGGAGGGAAAAGAAGAAAAGGTGAAGATAAAGATTATTCTTCTTTGAAGTTAGAGGAAGAGGATAAACATCCTTACCTTCCTCTAATCCCAATGAAGAATAAATTAAATGAAGAATAAAAAAAAATGGCCAAGAAAAAATACATTTAGCTGGCATCTCCTCTCTCTCTCTAACACACACAAACAGTGAAAGAGAGAGAGAGAGCTGTTCTAAGTCTTCCAAGATTATGAGTAAAAGAGAAATTTATATTTTAATTTTGAAGTTGTTTGTTTATGAAACCTCAAACAAATATGCTAAATCATAAGAAATTTGCATCTCATTTGTAAATGTTTTGCTGGAATGCCTTTAAGACAGCTTTGTATCTTTGGCAATTTTCTTGACACACAAGACATAAACACAGAAACACTAACCTCGATCTAAGAACCCAGTGTGAACAAATATAATAAAATAGTTATAGGCACAAACTGTTCCATAAGACAATTCATCATGACAGTGCTGACGATTTCTGAGAGGTCACAGCTGAAAAGTGTCACAGAAAAAGTGTATGGTCTGATGGGATTTGAAAGGCAGCCATGGGGTCACCTGAAAACTAGAAAAACAGAGCAAATTTATTTTGCCTCATACATACCGAACTGATTTCAGGAAGCACTGAGATGCAAGGAAGATGCAATAGCTTTTGACTGCTAAAAGATAGTTCCCCCTGTTTCTTAACTATATGAGTAATAGAGCAACAAACAAGTAAAAACACCTGCACACCAAAATTTAGCTAACCAATTAAACCCAGTTTATTCTCCTACTCTTCACTTTTAAACAATCACATTAGCATGTGTCGCAGTTATACCTAAAACCAGTGGTGAAATCCATTTTTTTACTACTAGTTCTGTGGGCGTGGCACGGGAAGGATACTGCAAAATTTCCATTCCCACCCCACTCCTGGGGAAAGGATATTGCAAAATCTCCATTCCCACCCCATTCCTGGGGGAAGGATATTGCAAAATCTCCATTCCCACCCCACTCTGGGACCAACCAGAGGTGATTTTTGCCCATTTTCCAAACTACTCAAAATTTCCACTGACAGTTCTCCGAAATGTTCAAAATTTCCCCTACTGGTTCTCCAAAACCTGTCAGAACCTGCTGGATTTCACCCCTGTTTAAAACAAATTATCATGCACATACAGACACAAACCTTTGTATTATTTGCCTGAAGAAAAACCCAATATACCATTTAGGGAATCATGACATGAACTTCTTCATAGCAGAAATTTTCTTTCTTTCCTTCTTTCCTTCCTTCTATGCCACCCATCTCAAGTGGAGGTGTCTCTAGGCAGCTTCCAATTATTAAAACCCAACAAAAACATTACAACATTAAAGCAATCAATATTTAAAAAAAAAACATAGCAGTTAATTTCCTGGCAAGATCCTAAATACAATGTCTTCTCTTTTAGCCATATGCCTTGTTCGTCTCAACCTTCTTTTTCCTACATCATCCAATAGAAACCAACTGCAGCAGGGACAAAATATATTCTCACTGTAGGATTGGCAAGGTTGAAAAATCCAGTGGGAAAAAAGTGGTGAAATTCCAAACTACAAAGTGGTCAAGAACAGGGATCGGAGACACACCAGTCAGAACAACCAGATTGTGTTTCATTCTCGTAAGACTTAGAAAAGTGTTTCTTAAACATTTTGCTTCCTTCTCCATTTAAAAAAATATGGAGGATCCCAAAATAATTTTTATTTGTATGGGTTATATTTATTGCAATTAGAATATTAAAAATAAAAATTGATGCATTTGTAGAATAGATTTTGTTGAATCATGTAAAAATAACACTTTCAAATCCATTTGATACCAACAGAAATGTTTTTTATAAAAAAACCAATTTTTAACATATAAAAATAAATATTGTTTTCAATTTTTGCAAATGATTTTAATATCTGGTAAATAATTTTGATTTTATGGCACCCGAGAGGGTTATGGGTGATCCCTGGGGGTCCTTAGGCCACACTTTAAGAAGCACTGACCTAAGAATTATAATCAGATTGAAATTAAATAATCACTAATGACTTCACCTAATATAACTATATTTAATAAGGATGAACTTTTGTGGTCATTATTTTTATTCTTGATAGCCATTATTCATTATCTTTTTCTAAAACATAGTTAGCAATGTGTATATATAATATAAAATTAAAATGATAATGGGGCTACTTAATCAGAACTCGGTTAAAAGTCACAATATTAGAAGCTTCATTTGTAATAACAGGAAAAAAAATAATTTACCAGCTGTTCTTAATTAACTCTATTATATATGGCAAGCTTTTCATTAGTTAAGGGCTCCAAATTATACCTTAAACATATTTTTCATAATTATCTAACAGCATTTTCTAGAATCTTTAAAAGCAATAAGTGGATGAAACGCTTTTATTTTCTGAGGTTTTTATCAGTCACACAGTGATTGGTCATGAATGTCCTATCAAAAAAAATAGATATCTAGATATTAATTGAAACAGGTAGTTTCAACTAATTTCATGATGTAAACATACACAACAAACTGGTCTTGTAAAGGTTTTATACCAGACACAACTAGAAAACACTCTATTACCTCCATATTCTTAACAGACACAAGAGAGTTAGCTAAAAAAACTTTATAAAGTATTTGGAAGTCATACAACTGAATAAGTTCTACATCTCCTAGAAGACAAAAAAAACTATGTTTCTATGTCTTTGCTGTATGTATGTTACATCAGTCCCAGAGTTCAAATCTTGGGCCTCTTCCCCTCACACGTTTGAGCCAAAGGACTTTTGGCTGCTATTTTTCCAGCTTCAAAGCTCTCATCTCCCTGTTAATAAAGAGGGGGGGGGGGACTTTCTGTGGAATCAGTTGTCTTTCATTTCACCAGTTCCAGCTGTGCCAGGTCCTGAAGCCAGATTTCATATCACTAATTAATCAATTTTAAATGGCCTATTTGCTGTTCAGTGCAGTCAAGAAAAGCAACCTTTGATGGATTCTTTTTCTTGCATCCTTGTTTTAAACTATATATTTTTAACTTGGCTATCCAGTTTGATGGAAGTGACACTTAAATGTTAATTCTGTCACACAGAGAGCAGACAAATTGGTAGACATTTCATTCCCTTTCACTCATAATGTACTTTCAATGAAGCATTCACTGCTGGACATGTCATGGCCTAAAGCTATAAATGTTGTCTATTGGGCCTCACTCCGTTATCAAGGAAAGCAAATCATTGACAGAATGAGGAAGCATGCAGGAATATACTTGAAGGTTGAAATTGTATATTAATGTGGACTTATAAAAAGGTACACAGGCAAAGGGAAAATTACCTCGATATTCTTGTATATTCCTAGAAGGAATCTTGTAATAACTTGGCAAGACATCTGATTAATTAATAAAAGGGTATGTATTAAAATAATAAATACAATTATTTTTTTACCGTGCACTTCATCTATTCATAGGTTTTCCCCCCACACATTTTCATTCTTTTCTTCTTAGCTTTAATACATCACATTAATATGAATAAATAGAATCATTGGGAATATTACTATTATAATATTACTAAGTTTTTTCAGAATTTTATGAATGCCATATATTATTCACAATATTTATTTATTTATTTGATTCAGCTGTGTGAAAAATGTGCTTCTGTCATATGCTGGGTATGCTGTAATTAAGCAAGGATATTGATGACTAGGAAGAAATTGAATGCATTCTCCAATGTTGATCATTTGGAGCCACAAAGTTTTGCCTGATTCACTACAAGAACTGTAGGAAAAACAGAGTCTTATTATTCTTACATGGATAGTAAAGGTGAAAAACAGAGATGGTCATACTGTCCATGAGTGTTGAACCCACTTATGCACAACTCCTTGGATACCTCCATTGAAATAAAGTTGCTTAGTATATCACTCCATGTTTCTCTGAAAAAAACCAAGAGTAGTGGAATTTAAAACCATTCAACACCTACTTTTCTTATATGGTTTCCTCCTTACCAATTTTTTGAAGAAGTTTAGGCAATTCATATAAAGTAATGGTCCTTTGGTATCTAATGCAGCATATATCTACAATATTTTGTTCCTTCCCTCTTAATATATAAATGCTCATAGTTTTGTCTATTTTTGTCTTAGGTGGTGGTATATATCTTTGGAATTACCCGGGCAATTTGTAGAGAAGTCAAGAGTACCATGTTTCCCCAAAAATAAGACCCTGACTTATAAGTTTTTGAACCCCAAAATAAGTGCTTGGCCTTATTTTCGGGTAGGTTTTATTATTTTGGGGTATGTAGAGCAAGACAGGGATCCTCTTGCCATCTTACCTGATTTCCAGCTCTGTCTCCCTAACCTTGATCAGAGGAAATGGTGGGGACCAGGCTGTGCATGAGTTTAAACATTTTTGGGGGAGGATTTATTTTCAGGAGAGGACTTATTTTGGGAGGAGGGCTTATTTTCGGTGAAAAACGATAAATGAGAACTTCTATGGTTATTGGTACACTATCAGGGGCTGGAAGCAATGCTAAGAAGGTGGCATGAAATATGATGCTCCATGAAATAGCAATAGCACTTAAACTTATACACTGCTCCATAGTGCTTTACAGTCCTTTCTAAGTTACAAATATCAGCATATTGCCCCCAACAATCTGGATACTCATTTTACTGACCTTGGAAGGATGGAAATATGATTCAACCTTGAGCCCCATCAGGACTGAACGCCTGGCTGTGAACAGAGTTAGTCTGCAATCCTGCTTTCTAAGCACTGTGCCATCACCAAAATTATCACACTACTTCATTTTTCATCACCACAACATCACAACAGGATGCTATTGTCACAGCTACTTTTTATTGCCTCACTCTAATCCAGAATAAAAAAAAATGTTCACACACTTTCTCCTTTTATGTAAAAGCACAATCTTCTGTATATTCATGATTTTTTTCCCTGTTGAAGTAACAAAGAAAATTTCTATCATACATCATGCCATCTATAAATGATCTGGATAAAGTTCTAAGAAAAGAAAAAAGAAAAGAAAAGCCTTAGTCACAAGATCGATACTGCAATAAACACAAAGTCCAAAATGATTTTTCTCCCATTCAACATAGATCACTTGTAGGTAATTATTTCATAAATCTCTTATTCCACTGTTAGCCTCAGATCTCTTAGTCTGGGCTGGCTTTAGCAAAAGAGAAAAAAATAGTGATCAAACTGTGAGGAATTTAGGCAATATTAATACTGTGTCCAAGAAACAAAAGATCCATAATGGCTAATCTAACCATCATCTTTACAACTTTCACATGTTGGGGGAAAAAAACCACAGCTCCACAGTTTAGTTCTTGACTATATCCTAAAAGCTTGAATTTGTGGTCACTGGCAAAGTCACTTAGTTCTTGAATCATCATAATCCTGAATCATCTCATTCAAAATAAGACTTCAACTTAGTTTAGATCTTAGAAAAATCGAAATTGCTTAATCAGTTGGAAGAGAGCGTAATATCAGTGTCAGAGAAGTATGCTTTGAGAAGACTTCAGTACTCTTTTATTATCTCTAGCCTTCCTATGAATGAAAAGACTCTATACATTTAGTTTTTAAATCCCAAACCTACAGAGAGGAGCAGGACTAAAGAACTTCCTTTCTCAAATTCCCAAGGCTGTACCATCTTAAACTTAAAGCAGCTTAAAACTGTTTGCTGGAGATGAGAGTTGGGATGGTGTTGATTATTTCTGCCCTGCAAAGTTTCTGAGATAACCAGAGTAAAGTTCAACTTTTGCTAAGCTCCCTGTGAAGTTTTTGGCCATAATCTTTTTAAAGCTTAAGCAAGACTTCAGTTGTGTGTTAGAAGGGCATCTTTTGTAAGCTTCATTTAATTTTTCTCATTATAAAAACTCTACATTTAAAACTTGCAAGCATTATAATATAATGTAAATATAATATATATGATATATAATATGATATGGTAATACAATATAAATATCCCACTCTTCGGGAATTTTTTTTCTAAAAAAAATATCAGTAATAAAGTTTATATATGAAACAACAGCGAATGTTGCTGAACATTGTTGTATTTGATAAGCTACTGTTAAATAAATTATTACCATTATGACAAGAAATAAATGAGAGAAATAGATGAACGAAGTTTGAAGTCAAAGAAAAATACAGACATGGATTGGATGGTGAAAAGCACAGAAGCCACCAGACCATGTATAGACAGAACATTCCAGAGATAAGAATGGCCATTTAAAAGTCAATGAAAGGCTAAGGTGATATGGAAAGGAAGATGTGATGGGTGCTGCTGATAATAGATTACAAGGAAATCTGTAAGAGATCTCGTTTGGAGGGACATCACCATTCATGCATGCTGTCATCAGACCTTGGTACCTCATTTCTTCCCCACACCCATTTTTTCAGTGGGGAATTGTCCAATATATGTCTGTGTATATTGATGCATAATATTTGAGCAAACAGTATTCAATGAAATATTTGTAGGTTAACATACATTGCGTATTTCCTGGAGAATTTGTTATAGGTCCAGGAAAAAATTCTGTGTGATTGTCTAGTGAGGGAGTATTCCTTACAGCTGCCTATAGCTATTGATCAGTGCATTTATAGTTATATTTTGAGATACTTGGGATTCCAGCTACTCCCATAAGCCTCACTTCTCACGCACAACTTAGCAAAATTCACATTCACCCACAAAAAAAAAAAAACCTTGACAGTTATTGTTGTCTAGGTTCCATCCTGTTTGGGATGTCTACTGCTAAAAAGTTGATGTGGCAATGGATCCAGCCCAATTACTCATGAGACAACTTGTTTTCTTTAATTAATATTTTATTGCAGGCCCGGATGCTTCCTAGGCCCTTAGTATCAAAGGTCACTGACCTTGATCCTTTCTCCCTTAGATATACATCTGGAACTGCTGGAATGCCACGTGGTGGGAGTTGATATACCCGGGAGGAGTGGCCAGAAGGTAAGGTGTGGCTATGGAGATGGTGGGGTGTGTGTGTTAGGTTAATCCTTACAATGCTGTAAGGGTTAACCTAACAAAGGTTAACCTAGGGTTTAAAAAGTTAGGCATTTACCCCGACAAAAGTGTTCCAGGATCAATTACATTTGGAACATTTTCTTGATCTCTATTATAATATTTCCTTCTTAGAAGTTAATTTTCTATAAAAACAAATATTTCTTTAATATTTCAGCTTAACCAGGCTTGGAACCTTTGGGCCACATCTCTGATCTTAATCTCCATAAAGCTCAGCCTTGTGATCAGGAGATGAAAATATAATTATGTGAGTCAGACCCCATTACAATTTTATTTACCTCTAAGATATACCTCAAAACTTCTTTTTCATGTTCATTAGTTATCTTTGTTCATGTACAGGTTTATTCTTAAGAATAAAATAAAGTCCACAGTCCACCTGCATCAGGTAGTGGTCAAACATTTGCCTTTGCCCTTGCCCTTGCATTTTCCTTCCTTCCTTCCTTCCTTCCTTCCTTCCTTCCTTCCTTCCTTCCTTCCTTCCTTCCTTCCTTTCCTTCCTTCTCAAACTACGCTGACATTTTCATTGAACTATTCATCATGCCTCTAAGATCCCTTCACTGTCAAGTTCTAATAAATATAAGTATATTTGATCTTTGGATTTAATGTGCCACTGGGCATTATGTTACTCTTGTTTACATTGAATGCATTTTCCCCTTTTTTACATCTATTTCCCATTTTTAGAAATATTATTTTGGAGCTCTTCACCCTTCCATTGTTCTGTCTTCAACAATCAGCAAAACTGGCTACCTTTCTGCTCACCTCTAACCCCAAATTATTTATAAACTAATGAGAAAATACTGGTGTCATAACTGATTTTGCTTGAACATGTGTCCATTTTTAAAATGGTCCCTTTATTTCTAGCCTAAACTTAAGCCCTGCTTATTCACAGAAGCACTGTTATTTCAAGCTTTTTGAAAAGTCAACTATATGGCACCTAATGGATCACTCCCATCAAATTATATCTTCCTTTATACAGTAATATCATTCTTCTTCAGGTTTCCTCTATTAAATGTTGTTTTCATTCTGCAGAGGAGTTTTATTATTCTTCGAATCCAATCGCCCTGATAGACTATTGCAAAAGAAGGAGTCTGCACTATCATTCTGCAATTTAACATGTTTTTGACCAAATGAACTTCCCGTCTACAATATATATTTCGATTTCAGGTATGTAATCTGATAATAGGATCACTAGAGATGGAAATTGGAAGTTCTAGGTCAGCAGCTTCTGAACAGCCAAGACTCTCAAGTCCTATCATGAACACTCAGATAATGTTACCCTCCATATTGGGCTGCATTTTTTTCCCTTAATCTTCAGTTGGGATGCCTCTAAACCTAATTCCTAATAAGTGCACCCTTTACTTAAAATGCTTGCACCCACAATTTAAGTTGTAACTTGGAAATAGCATGTTAGCATAGCAATGAATTCAGTATGCAAAGGTTACATTTCCCGGCACCAATGAAATTACATTGAAATCAAGAATTTAACTGAGCTCTCAAATCTCTGAAGGAAGACACATGTATAGTTTTTTCTATAATTTCCATCCTATTTGTCTCCCATGGTTTTTATAATCTTGCTTTAAAGTATTTTTGAAAGCAGTAAAACTCAAAGCATTCCAATAAAAAGTTTTATAATCTTAAAAAGCTCCTGAGCCAAAAAATAGCCTTCCAGATATATTCCTAAAAACACTAAATGGTGACATAAAGGATCTTCAGTGGTTTCAAATCCACCCATTGTCAAGCAATCTAATAAATAAATAAATAAATAAATAAATAAATAAATAAATAAATAAATAAATAAATAAATAAATAAATAAATAAATAAATAAATAAATAAATAAATAAAGACACGACCTTGTAGGTGACCCTCACTCTGTCAAGGGCCTTGGAATACTCATATCTAATGATCTAAGTGCCAACGCCCACTGTAACTACATCACCAAAAAGGCATTAAGAGTTGTAAACCTAATCTTATGTAGCTTCTTCTCCGGTAATATCACACGACTAACCAGAGCATACAAAACATTTGCTAGACCAATTCTTGAATACAGCTCATCTGGAAACTGAAGAAAAGTCTTTATGGCTTAAAGCAATCAGATTACGAATGGAACAAGTGTATAGTCAATGAGTTAGTTGCTATGGGTTTTGTAGCTGGTAAAGCTGATCCATGTTTGTTCAAGAAAGAGAAAGATGGTTTAGTTTCTTTATTATTGCTATTTACTGTTGATATAGCACTTATAACAAAATCTGAAAATGAAGCAACCAAAATTTTTTCTATGTTGCAAAAGAAGTTCAGAATTCAGAATTTGGGAGAAATTAAGCATTATCTGGGTCTTGATGTAGTTAAAACTAGTAAAGGTTACAAAATTTCGAAAGCCAAGAAAGTTAGCCAATTACTGAAACATTACAATATGGAACTCTGTAACTCTGCAAAAACTCCAATGAGTCAGGATTTTAAACACAGTAATATTCAAAGTTCTGTATTTGATAAGGAAATATATCAATCTTTAATAGGCAGTCTATCATATTTGAGTAATTGGTCTAGGCCGGATATATCTTATAGTCAATGGTGGGATTCAGCCAGTTTGCACCACTTCAGGAGAACCGGTTGTTAACTTTCTGAGCAGTTTGGCATACTGGTTGTTGGAAGAAAACATTAGGGCAGAGAACTGGTTGTTAAATTGCCTGAATCCCACCACTGCTTATAGTGTGAACCAACTGGCTAGATATAATGCTGAACCTAATGAGTGGCACTGACAAGCTGCTAAGCGAATACTTAGATATCTGAAACGATTCATTATTCATTATATTTGGCGCTAGTAGTGACCTAGTTTTAATGGCATATGCTGATGCAAGTTTTGCAAGTGATTTACCTACTCGTAAATCAACATCAGGTATAGTGGTAATGTTGGCTAATGCATTGATAGGATGGAAATCTATTAGGCAAAAGCATCTTAGTTTATCAACTATGGAAGCCAAATTTTCATGTTTATCCTTGATGTGCACTGAATTGATAAATTATAAACAATTATTAATTGATATAGGATTAAATATGAATGATCCATTTGTAATTTACGAAGATAATCTGCAATTAAAGTGGCTACTAATTTAGCTGTACGAACATGATCTAAGCATACTATTTGTGATATTTAAATGTTAGACAGTGTGTACAAAGTAAATCGATTCCGTTAAAGTACTGCATGACTGAACACAATATTGCAGATCATTTTAAAAAGGCTCAGGGTGCAGTTAAGCATAAATCGTGTTGTGATAATTATGGTTTAAGAATGTAAGGTATTATATATCATCCTACCCAAAGGGGAGAATGTTAGGAAATGTTAATTAACTAACTTATTGGGTTGGCAATATATAAACCCTCAATATAGCTTTAAGACTGTATTGCTATATTGCATCATACTGTGTCCTGATTAGTTGCTCTGTAGCCAATGTCCTTAAGAGGAAGCTTGAAACATGGTTTGTTTCTCTTTGCTGACCATTATTGCTCTGTGCTGATTATTATTGCTATTTGCTGTGTTTGCTACTGTTGCAACTGTTTATTGTGTATGACCACGATGACTGGTAAAAAGACTTTGTTATTGGAATATCCTTGGACTATTGTTTTACTAGCTACTGCTTTATCTGTGTATGACCTAGACTTTTATTGGACTGTGCCTTATTACTATTTCTTAAAGTAAACACAACTCAGTGTATCTCTGTGTTGGCTGTAATTATTTGCAACTGCTCTCAGTCGCTTTCATGTGCACACCCTTGCTACTCTAGGGATGCTCTGTGAGTTCCTTAACAAGAATGTTAAGGAAAAATATGATACACTAGACATACAGATGGAAAGAAACCATCTGATGTCTTAGTAATAAAAGTGATCTACAAATAACAAATCAATAGAGTGACCTAAATAATCTTCCTATACTAGATTTACAAAAGAAGTTTATTAAAACTTTGAAGAATTTTATGAGAAGGGCAAAGAAAAAAATGAAAAGAAATCAAGTTTTGGACATTATTTGAAGAGACTAAAGATCAAAATTGTTAAAAGTAAAAGGAAGAAATAAAGTTGGTTTATTTGATCAAGGTTAAAAATAGTTGCATAACCCTTAATAGACAATTGCTGATCTGGAAATGTTTAAGGTTTTGTTTACAGATAAGAAATGAAATATGGAAGAAAATAGCATTTGTTCTATTTTCAAAGGTATAAATTACTAAAATTGTTAATACTTGTTGTGATAAAGGGAAAGATGTTGTTATATATATATCTTTTTCTTTATTATACTCTTTCTTTTTCTTTCTTTTCTATATTTATTTTCCTTCCTGCACCTTTTCATTTTTTAGTTTGTATAAGCTTTTATTGTTCCAATTTTTAATAGAATACCATTAAAAATTTTAAAAGTTAAAAAATAAATAACATTTAAGATATTTGGAAAGTTTTACTTCCAGTATACTATGGCAGGTAGTTTTCAGTTCAATAGGCTCAAGTGATCTTCAGAGAATCAATCCTTGTCTTCTCCAGAAAACTTCATTATTTCTATATATGATATTAATTACTTACAAATTGCCTGTATATATCCAGGGACTGCATTCAAATGTTTATTGTTTCTGTAATTCATAATGAAGTGACTTCATATATATATTTAGCCAATTTAGGCTCATTTACTTGGCAGAGTTTACCAATAACAAAATTCCCAATCTACCATATTGTGATTATGCTTATAATTTGACAGTAATTAATACATATGCTGATCAATTGAGTATTAAAAAAGAAACATTCAGTTTTAGTAATGTCTCTTTCTCAACTAAATTCATCCAGAGCTATAAAAGAGACCTAACCATGGATGGAGGTTTTTCTTTATCAGAGGTTCCCATTTCACTTTCTACGTATTGTAGAAAGAACTGAGATTTTTCAAAGATATTGAAATCTCCACTAGAAGGGGGAGCCAGCATCACCTACCTGGAATGGGGCCCTAAAATATGGCTGCCTTTGCATCTTTAGGTGCTTGTTGAGAAGGACCATAGAGGAAAACCATTATCATTGTTGTTATTCCAAATATTAACTCAACTGCTGACTTGTCACTACATTTGTAAAGGACATTTTCAGGGCAGCACATATGTAAGATTGGGGTAGTTTTCATATGAGATTCAGGATAGCATTTAATTCTACTCTCTCTTTCATCGTCTTTTTTCATGCAAAAATCATTATTCGAATTGCTGGGAAAAAATAAGATAGAAAAGAAGATAGTGCAGAGTATGTCATGCCATAAATAAAGAGTGCAGTAATGCAGGCTACTTCTGCTGATTACCAGCTGCCAGCAGTTTGGCAGATCGAATCTGACCAGGCTCAAGGTTGACTCAGCCTTCCAACCTTCCAAGGTGGGTAAAATGAAGACCCAGATTGTTGGGGGTAATATGCTGACTCTGTAAACCACTTAGAGAGGGCTGTAAAAGCACTGTGAAGCGGTAAATAAGTCTAAGTGCTATTGCTAAAAAGGGAAAACATGAAATGAAAAAAAGGCAGACCTACTGAATTTAAACATGTTATACTGATGTATAAAATATTAAAACCCATACAATAATCCATTTTCTTTGTTGTCAAGAAAATGGACAACAAAATATTTTCTGGAGTTTTTAATGACAATTGTTTCTAAAATCCATTTGTCAATTATACAAAAGAAAGAGGTTGCTTAATGTGAGTAACTGTTCTATTTCAAAAACATTTCAGAGTGTCTGGGATAAGCTTCAGATTGGAGTTCTCATTATAGTATTTCCTCCCTTTTCTATTTTTGACTCATTAAATATATAGGTATATGAATAAATGATGAAACGTCCTATGACTTTTTCTTAGCTTGCGGTCTTGAGTCCTGAAAGCACTGAATGTTAATAGTGTTAAATATATAAATAATAGGAGCAATTTCCTATTCATAATATCTAATAAATGAGCAGGAGGGGGAATTACAGATTCTCCTGTTAATATGTCTTGGTAGTTGTTTCGTATTACCTATCAGTATGAATGAAGAGCAATATGGTGAGAAAATGTTGCATTGAGATGTACAAACTGTGACCTTACTAAGGAACTTTTGCACACAACACCGCTTCTTTAATCTCAACATTTCTCTCATAGGCAACTATAAAATGAGAATAATAACACTGAACTCTCTATAGCACTTTCAGTGCAGTAATATATATGACATTTATTCAGAAATAGTATTGTTTAGGAATAGTGGTAATAAAATAATTTCTATTACCCAGGAGCAACCTTAGACTTCCAGAATGAATAGTAAAATTGCTACAGGATATTCATGGTCTCAATATTTTCTAGTAGAAGGAAACAGTAGAAAATTGGTCCATTTCTGCAGATCTCAATGTTGCAAATGATAAATAGTTCAGCCACCATGTCATTCATAATAACATGATGATAACAGAAGAGGACATTGGAAGTAGCTTCAGAGCTGGGTGTTTGTTAGAGAACACATATTGGACAGGGGTGGGTTCTACTTACCTTTACTACTGGTTCACAACGGGGCCACGCGTGTGTGCTTGCTTTGCTTGTGTGAGCATGCACTCTTTTGTGCAAGTGCAGAAGCTTCTGTGCATGCGCAGAAGCATTTTGATGACGTCAAAGTCAGTGGGCGGAGCCTCCTTCTGGTGTTATTACCGGTTCTATAGAACCGGTGTGAACCGGGGGCAACCCACCATTGATATGGGAGCAAACAGATATGCACACCGAAATGTTACATGCACAACACTACTGAATAGTGTGACATTCCCAAAGGTTTTTGTGGCTATATTTACTCGTGGCTGTGGCCAAGAATTTGTACTTGGCGATTTCCATGGAATTTCAGCAACGACCCCAGGAAAAAAAAAGAAGAAAACATTAAACCAGCAACTTTCCTTTTAATGAATAAAGATAACATTTCCTCTAATGCTCTCTTATCTCATTACACCTCTTACCTCCTTTCAAGCCTGATTTAGAAAAAGTGTTAAATGCAACTGATGCTCAGGTCTCTTCCCTTTTCCAACACCAATTAGAGCTGACAAGTTCAGCGATGAGTCGTTTAGAGCAGTTCTGAATTACTGGGAAACCTCTGGACTGCAAGCTAAAACACAACACCAGGGACTAGAAAGCACAGCAGAAGACAGAAGGAGGGAAGAGATATTTTTCCCACCTTTGGAATGTTTTCTTAAAAATAGGCTTGGAAGTAAGCTTCTGCCCAGGAACCAAATCGTTGTCTTACAACATTCATCGCCTGTCTCCCCATTCTTCCTGTAGAGGCACAAACTAGTAGTTTAATCCTAGCTAACGAAGCATAGCAGTGCAAAACACTACTCCTCCTTCCCACAACTCTAAACAATTAGAGCAGTGATGTTAACCTTTTTGGTGCTGAGTGCCCAAAGTGCATACATGCACTTTGGGCACTCAAATCTCCCAAATGCAATGCAAGCACCCCCCGTGAATGCACCCCACCCTCATGCATGCACGTGCATCTCTGCACATGCTCACACATCCCCATGCATGTGCCCCCTCCCCATGCCCCGTTTTGGCTTCCAGATTGGTGCAGGAGGCTTTCCAGGCCCAAAACCAGGTGCCCCACATTCCGTTTTGGGCCTGGAAAGCTGCCTGCATATGAGGCCACCCCGTGCCCCTGCAGCTTGAGGTCACTCCATGCCCCATTTTGGGTCTGGAAAGCCTCCTGCATCCCCGCACATGTGCCTTGACCCCCACGTATACACGCACTTGTACCCCACATTTACCTCACCCCCATACATGTGCAGCAGTGACCCAAAGAACAGCTGGCCGGTGGGAGGCACAGATGCATGCTCGGTGGAGCTGGGCTGGAGCGATGGCTGATGTGCCCGCAGAGAGGACACTGCATGCCACCTGTGACCCATGTGCCATAGGTTCGCCATCATGGCATTAGAGCATATTGCCTTCAACCCAGTTTCTAGGAAATATTGTCAACTTCAGAATATGTCCACTTTAGGTATAAGGATGACCTGATGCATGGAATTAGAAATAATTAATGGATGATGTAGAAAGAGTTAGGCTTCAGGAATAGATAAAGAATTTGATTCTTTATATAGTGTTCCTCTGGCGCTCTCAGACTACGATAGTCTGTAGGAAGAAACTTTTGCTTTCATCTGAGTGTTGTCAAGGAGATACAAATCCAAAACATAGGAACTCTTCAACTTTGTCTCTAACTGAAGGAAAAGAAACAAAGGACAGGATAAAGCAGATGCTTCTGAATCTTCTTTTATTGCACCAACTCACTGAGAACCAAAAATAAGTCTGACAAAAGGATTTTACTGATCCTTCTATTTTGCAGGTTAAAGGCAATTTGTATACTTGGCTGCTTGAGGTGGTTAGGATTAACCCCAAACAAACAGCTCTTTGAACACAGAATTACTGTGAAATTGTAAGGCCAACCTGGATGGCTTTAAAGAAAAGATGGTGAGGTCATCATTCCTTTATATGTGTATCTTCAGCTTGTTCCTCAACAATTAAGAGATATCTATCAATGTTAGTTTTCACCAGGACCTTTCCATACCATTTGAAATTATAGGATTTATGTTGCAATTAACTTCTATTTCTCCTTCATATATTTTTCTTTCAAGTCAGAATTTCTCCAGTCCCCTGACTAGAAGGAAGATTTACATCAACCCTTCGTGGAAATTATGCAGAGAGAAAAAAATGGAAACTTCAGGACTTTTTTTTTTCCTAACAGAAGTTCAGCCACCATATCCAAATATAGAGATGCTGGGCTTTAACATAAGGAGAGGAAACTGTGGCTTTATAGATACTGCAAAGCTTTATTGGAAAGTCAGAAAAAAAGAGAGGAACAGAAGTTCTTGTTATGTCCGTGGATTTCTGCTCACATAAAGTAGGATTCAAGTCAACAGTCTTTCAAGCCAAATGCATAATCATTCTTGCCCTCATAAGAATATTTGCCCTTTTTTGGAGAAGTGCTACATTGCTGAAAATAACTCCAGTCAAAGTTAACCATAGTGTGAAAAGACAGTAAAGTAGCATCCGTAAAACTCATGGGCTCTCCCACCTGATGAAGAGCTTATATTTTGATGTTAATTTGCTACTTCTGAAGGACAATATACGTTCTGGGGGCTTTTCCAATCTTGTGAGCTAGAAGCAAACATTTAGCTGGTCTTTTTGGCTTTGGATTTATGATTACATGATTTATTTATATATCCATATTCAGCTAACTCTGTATCTCCCCCATTTCCCTTGCTTTATCACTTTCAGTAGGAAACTGAAAAGCAAATCAAGCCTGTCATAGCCATCAATTATGGATGGTTCTCATCATCACAATTCCATGTTAAACAACATTTGGTGCTTAAAGGGCTGGCATAATTACAAGTGTAAGTGCAAATTATATATTTTTCTGACATAAGTAAGACTTAAAATAGCCACTTAATTCACAATTGGAAAATTACGATCATCTTTTTGCATGATCATTGAAGAAATACAGTTGAGCCACATCATTAAAAAAATGTATGAGTTGCCAGCACTTCCATTTCCATTGCATGAAGGGGGAAAAAAGAGTTTTACAAGATCCAGTATTATTATCATCATTACTGTTATTATACAAAAAAATCCTTCTTACTAATCAAAATATGTCATACATGGTATGGCATGCAACTAATGTTGTAATATTTTAGTCAATTTACTTAATAATGGAAAATAGGGGGAAGTAAATGTGGAGACTTATATACGAAGTTGAAATTCTAAAGAATTAAATCTCCACTTGGAATTCCCAGCAGCAGAGATCAAATTCAGAAAGAGGCACATTCTGCAAACCACTCTGTAAATGAGGCGAAACCGTCTTTGTGGTATCTTTCGTCTTTGTGGTATGTGGTATGTTTTAGTTGTTCATGTTCCATTTCCATGTCCCCCAGTTAATTTCCAGACCTATTCTATTCTATTCTATTCTAATCTATTCTATTCTATTCTATTCTATTCTATTCTATTCTATTCTATTCTATTCTATTCTATTCTATTCTATTCTATTCCTTTTATATTATTGTTTCACTATGTTTATTATCTGTGTTTGAGTCTTGCCCTGTTCCCTTATTTCCCTTTATTTTTGTAGAACATTCACTTTTATCACTAAAATTCTTTTAAAAAGTGCATAAAACTGTACAGTTCTTTCATTTCATTTTTTGTAAAGTAAATTCTATAAGATTAGTGGGGGCCTTTCAAAATGAAAGCTTATAAATGTTTGATCAGATGGTGCATTTAATTGAAATAATTTTTCAGACATGTGAACTTGAGAGGAAGACATTTGCTCAAATATATCTTTTGACTAAAAATCACCAACTCTGACAATTCCCCTTGTCCCTTCCTAATTATTGTAATGCTTTGATCCCTCCCTCCAGCTGTCTCTCTTTTTTTACAGAACTCAAAAATTGCTACTTCAGAAACCATGTCATATATGGAGACCACCTCTATATCTGCCAGAGATATGTCTCTGCTTTTGAAATAACTATATAGCAAAGGCAAAACTAAAAGTAGTTCTTGATATATGACCATAGTAGAGCCTATCCATTATGGTTGCAGGGTGTGCTAGCTGTAAAATAGATCAGTCATGTGATGATGATATTATTTGCAACAGACATTAAATGAATGCTATGATAATAAATATAAATGCCACAGTTGTTAGGTAAACAAAGCAGTCATAAGTGTGAACTTATTGTTCACTACGGCATGGTTTTGCCAAAACCTGGAAGTAAATGACAGGTTTGGGCAAAACCATCATAAAAGGTGATTATGTGACTGCAGGATGCTGCAAATGGCTGTAAATGTCCCAAGTGTCCAAAATGGGGTCACATGATCTTGTGGAGTGCCAACCATCAAAACTTGAGACCTGGGTTGTAAGTCCGTTTTCAAGTAAGTTGTAACTTTGAATTATGCTAAGTGAGTGATCATAAATTGAAGACTACCTGGAACATTATCTTTCATAAAAAGGAACTGGGTGAATTTCCTTCATGATAATGGATTGCAGCCTATCTGGACTTCTAAATACCTGGTAAAATATATTCTCCCACTTCCATGCTTGGGCTCTAGTACATTTTATTCTAATTGTGTGGGATAACTTAGTAGAAGAATGCACAGACAAAATCTACATTAAAATACTGAGCTGCAATGTAGAAAATTGTATTATGTTACAATAATTTGTTTTGTCTACCTGTTAAAGCCTGACTCACAGTGACTTTTTGGAGCTTTAGGCCCAGAGATTTTGTTTGATTTGATTTATTTGTTTTTGTCAGCTGCTAGCGAAACCTTTTGCTACTCATGTCAAAGCTCTACCCTTGAACTGTGTTTGCTTTACACCTGGTCTAAAGACATAATTGATGCTCCTGAAAAGATAGCTAAGAAAGCCCACTTAGATCTCAGACTCTGTTATTGACTTCTACTGATTCGACTATATAATGTATGAGATTTATCTGCTTCTTCTGCTAGCAGAAAAGTAACAAGATCCAGGTCTTCTTATGTAGCATCTATCAGGAATTTACTGGATCATAAAAGAGATCATATATAATCCAATAAGCCTGTTACAACCCTTAAGGACAAAAGGGAAGTTATTTCAAATCAGTTATTAGGTCCGTTTCCCACTTGATAGATGTTAACAAGTGGGCTTTGGTGATTTGCTATTACCAATATTTCGAACAAGTAAAATTACTTCAGCTGAATTATCTTACTGAAAAATCAAACAGATTGAAAATAAAAACAAAATTGTCAAACCTTCCCACTTAATGGATGGAGGTTGGGGAAGATTGGGAGTAGGGAATAAGTCATAGGATATGGGGATCAGGAAGGTGGGACTGCCATCTATGTATGTATTTATGAAAAAATATTTATAACATGCCTCCATTTTGGAGGAATCTGAGCAGAAAAAAAAGGTGTAAAACCAATATCACGATCTTCACATACACTGCCTAAACTGACACTTAAGACTTACTTGAACAAAATTTTCCTTTGGGATGCTTTGGGGAAAGCCTTCAAAAGGGTGATGGCCACCACAGAGAAGTCCTCCCTTGAATTCCACTCATGTGTCAGAGCCAGTGTATGTAAGCTTTTCCTGTACATATAACATGCTCAGTGTGTTAACACTGAGGAAGTGCCAGGTGATGTATGCAATAGGCACCCAATATTCTTCTCATACTTGAATGAAAAATGCAAAAACAAGGAGCTAAAGAAGAAGCACAATTATAGTGAAGAAGAAACAAAGTCTAGGATAGCAATAGCTGGACTTGATTGTTTTAGGTTGAAAAGAAGTGTCATAAATTTTAAGAATGGACTGAGATGGGGGATCACTACACTGTTAAGATTTTTGTATGTATTCCTTAAGCAAGAAAAGGCTGATCAATCAATTTATAGAGTATCTAGTACAGTTCCTAAATTCTGCTCTGTTTATTATGCTAACTCATAATCTAATGTGCTGCAAAAATTAAAGAAAAATGAAATTATGAGTATTAAACAAAAGGGCAACAACTTAATTATGTTTCTTTAATTAGGAAATACAGTTAGAATCACACAAAGGCAGCACTGTCTCTGAATGTCAAAACCAATGAAAGCGATGGAATAAATGTTACAAACAAAATCATAAAAAAGCAATGAATGTCAGGAAATGTTAGTCTCACCGAATATGTGAATGAGTCCATTCAGCATTACAAGTTATAGCTTGGTTTAGTTTGTTATAATGGCTCTGTATAAAATAACTCTATTTTGTGGGAATTTGCTGAATCCAATGGATGGATGGATGGATGGATGGATGGATGGATGGATGGATGGATGACAGACAAACAGACAGGCAGACAGACAGATCAGACAAATATCCTCAAGATGGCTTACATTCCACATATTTTAGATTTTCTCAAAAAATTAAACTATGCGTTCTTTAGATCAATTTCAAATCTTAAATCAAAATGGATGAGTATAGAAAGTTGTGAATCTTTCCTGAAGTAGCAGTCTTTCAAAGCAACCCTACTGTACTGGGTTTTTTTTTTCCAGTATATCTGTGAGAACTGATACATTTCTCCCCAAGCTTACAATAAAACAAAATTACAAATAGAGGAAAAGGACAAAGTGACAAAGTTTTCTGACATATAAGCTATAGGTTCCCTCTAGTGCTGTCAAGTAAAGCTCATTATTTATTTATTTATTTATTTATTTATTTATTTATTTATTTGTTTGTTTGTTTGTTTGTTTGTTTGTTTATTATTTATTTATTTTCATTAATTCCATTAATTTCATTGCCTTATTTCCAATCACACACTAATGTGAGAGATGTGGAAAGAATGTTGGTGCCAAGGGACAGAGAACAGTATCCACAGAAGGGGAAGCAATCTCTTCCCATCTTTCAGTGCACAAAACCCATGTGTTTGTCTCTCTGAAATATGTCAGGCTTCATCCTCCCAGAAGGAGAAAGTATGTCTGAAAAGTGTATCCAAATTCCCAATTTAAAAAATAGGCCCCAACTGCAAATATACCTAGCTACTTGACACATCTGGTATCACTGGTCATACCTGATGGAGTTCAAGGCAAAGCGATGCACTTTACAAAGCTTGGGTGCATCTCTATTTATTTATTTATTTTACACTGGATTTATTACTAATCCTCCATATCACCCAAAACCTTCCAAAACAAGCAAACAGTAGTGATGAAAAAAGATCAACAGTAAATACTACTATTAAAAGCTGTGTAAAATTTCACTTAAAGACTTAAATATCTGATCCCAGAAATCATTTCCAAAGTTATATTGTATGCAATTTCTATTAATGTAGTATGGAAATAATACATATTTATGCAAATGTAAAGTCTCTAGAATTTGATCATGATTTCTTGAAATTTACAGCTGGCACATTATATTGTGCTTTTATGGAAGCCCTCTAAGGTTAATCTATCCTTGGAGTATCCATAAATTAAACCACATAGATTCACAATTTGCTTTTATTTCCCCCTTTCAGCTTCTTTTCTATTTTCTCTAATCTATTATCTGTTTCAATTTATTTTAATTATTGTGTTTCAGTTCTTGATAATATGCTAGATTAAATTTTGATTGAGTATATCTTGAAGTATTTATCTCCATCAAATGAAATATTTCAATTCATAAAACTATTATGACAATGATTTCTTTAAATGCCTGGAAGTTCAAGTATAGAATTCATTTGCACATAAAATACATTTATTCATAAAACATAGTTATGTGCCTGACTTTCTAATAGGTTTCAGTTTCCAATTCCTTTTAGAAACTGAGTATTTATACAAATATAATCTATCTGTGCTATCAGGATAATGCTACAGAAATTCACAATAATAATATCATTTTGATGTCTTTTGCTATTGGTGATTTATTAATTATTAGTATGTGTATACTGTAAGTGCAGAAAATATTGGAACATTTGTATATTTAACAGACAATAAAACCTATCTCATATGTAAGTTACATCATAATTTTCCAATAATTCATATGTTCTTTCTATAGATGAAACTTCATTGTGAAAGCAGAAATCTTGACTTCATTCTTTCCAGAAATTGTGATTGATCAAAACATAATAGTGTTCATAACAATTATTTCTTATAGCCTCACATTTTGTTATTTCCTTTATGATCTCAACTGTTTCAATTAAAATAAAATCAGTGCATATACATCCCTTTCATTTTTGAGGCATTCCAGTTCATATCAGAAGTGGGATGAAATGAGTCCCTCACATACCCTTTAGAACACTTACAAAATGTCAACTTGAACTTGTTGCATATTGCTTGATGTATATTGTACCCCTGACGTAATGAATAATGATTCAAAATCAGTAACATATTGCTATCTCCTTTTTAAAAAAGCTGTGTTTGCTGTCATTGGAAAGGAGTTTAGCGTCCCTCTTCACTGACCCCAGTTCCTAATACTACTCTGATAATCAAATTCTACAATTCTTTAAAGGGACTATAACAGAATAACAGAGTTGGAAGGGACCTTGGAGATCTTCTAATTCAATGCCCTGCTCAAACAGGAGATCCCATACCATTTTAGACAAATGATTGTCCAATTTCATGTTTAAAACCTCTAGTGATGGAGCACCCACAACTTTTGGAGGCAAGTGATTCCACTGATTAATTATTCTAACAATCAGAAAATTCCTCCTTATTTCTAGATTGCTTCTCTCCTTGATTAGTTTCCATCCATTGCTTCTTGTCCTGCCTTTTGGTGCTTTGGGGAATAGGTTGATCCCATCTTCTCTGTGGCAGCCCCTTAAGATACTGGAACATTATCATGACACCTCTAGTCCTTCTTTTTATTAAATTAATCATACCCATTCAGCCAAAGCTCCATTCTCTTTAAGTCCTTCATTTATGAAAATGGAGTGTATATAGTGCTTCATTCACTGATTCTAATGGTTCATCTAGCAGTTCTAAGAGCCAAAGGAGGATTCTGCTCAAAGTAGACTCAAGGAGCCTACATCAGAACTTGAGGCAAATTGAGCCATATTACCTCCCCTTATCCAAACTCAAAGGCGAAAAAAAAATAACAATTTACTGTGTAAATACTGACTTTGGAATGCTCAGTATTGTTCAGTTGTTATATATGAAAGCAGCTGAACAATATTGAGCATTTATGGGCACAAAGATGGAAGGGCTTACTAATACCTACAATGAAAGACTGGATGGTGAAGCAGATAGAATCAGCAGAGGTGATAGAACTGACAGCTTTGATTAAAGAAAAGTCTAATTATTCTACTTGAAAACAGTTCGATGTTTTTCAAGAAACAGAAAGAATGAAATGTTGATTTGGTGATTCGATGGTTAGAATTATATGAATTATAATTCATGGTTAGAATTATATGGGATTTTAGAAATAATGTTGGCAAATGTTAACTGACAGTAAGAGTTTTTCTTTTTAATTTACATCTGTACCAAAGTTGAAAATCATTCTTGTCCCATTTTTCTTACTTTTTCTTGTTGCCTTCTCTTTTTTTTTTTTTTGATTATTTTCGTCTTTAAAATCTTTATTTTTCTTCTCTGTTTATCATTTAATCGTGTTTTTTCAAAAAAAATATATCAATGAAGTTATAATAAAACCAGTGGTGAAATGTAAAATTTGTTACTACTGGTTTTGTGGGTATGGCTTTGCAGGGGGTAATGTGACTGGGTGGGCATGGCCAACTTTTTTTTTTTTTACTTTTAAAAGCATTTTTTCTACAACCTCTTTGGCCAAAGAGGTTGTAAAAGAATGCTTTTAAAACACTCCAATGATCCCAGCTGAGCCACATGATCATCAGAGGCTTTATTTTTTACTTTTAAAAGCATTTTTTCACCCGAAGAGGTTGTAGAAAAAAATGCTTTTAAAAGTAAAAAAAAAAAAAAGCCTCTGATGATCGCACAGGTCAACTGGGCATGTGGGGGGTCAGGGATTTTTGCTACCGGTTCACCGAATCATCCACCGCCATTGGGCAAACCAGTCAGAACCAGGAGCATTTCACCCCTGAATAAAACCTTTTCTTGGAAGACATCCCACTCAAGACTTGAATACTCTCAACCTTATCTAGCAATTTTGGAAAAGGGGGAGTTAATGTAAAAGTGAAATTTCAGGAAAGGAAATCTCTGATGGTATACACACACACACAAAACACTGCAGAAAGCTGAAGTGATTCAAATTCCTTATTCAAGCAACGTTCGGTTGTTTATTTTTAATATTGCCAAGGTGGTGTTGAGATGGTCTATGTGTGTTGCAGGCATCATTTGGATTAGATGAATTAGTACATTTAGAGCAGTGGTGGGTTGCCCCCGATTCAGACTAGTTCACAAGAACCGGTAGTAAAACCGGCAGGAGGCTCCGCCCACCAACCCGGATGTCATCAGGAAGTTTCTGCACATGTGCAGAAGTGAGCGAGCAAAGCACAGTCCTGTTGCGAACTGGTAGTAAAGGTAAGTAGAACCCACCCCTGATTTAGACAATGTTTATATCTTGTAGAGAGCTATAGAGAAATTGAATTGATTGGACTATGTGGTTGGTTAGGGAGCTTCTGCAGTTATCTAGCCACTTTTTACTCATTTTTTGATTAACAAAATTGGACTGGACTCTTGAGTGGCATGTTAAGTACTCCTCTTTGGGCTGTTTGCTTTGACGGAGCAGAGTTATGTCAGCAGCAGGCATTTTGCTGAGGCTACTTGCAGATTGGCTAAAGTCAATCTGAAATGTATTACAGAGACCTGACTGTGCCAGAGGGTTTCCCTTTCTGAAAGGTGCCCAGCTGGCTTCTGTGTGTGGCATCAGCTGGGACTCTATGGCACGGATAGAGGGTGTGATGGATTGTAATCCCAGGTCAGGCAGAAGATGTTTGCTACTAATCACATCTCCAAAGGAATGCCATCTGGTAGGACTCAAGCAGTGAGTCTTTTCTGTTGTGGCCCTATTCCCTGGAACATCATTCATCCCAAGGTGAGGTTATCCCTTTCTCTGTTATCTTTCCAGAAAGCCCTTAAACATGCTTTTTTCACCAGCCTTGGGGATCCCAGGAGAGCCTGCCAGGTGCCTATATGAGTGATTTGTTCTCCCATTTTCTTGGGTTTTTATTGATTTAGTTGATCTGTTTATCTATTTCTATACTTTTAATTGCTTTTAGATTGTTATGGAGTTTTTAAATGTTGTGTCATAGATCGCTCAGACTCATAGCTTGCCTTCAGACTCATAGCTTGCCTTCAGAAGTTGTTGGAGCTCCATCACTGAAGGCTTTCAAAAAGAGACTGGACAACCATTTGTCTGAAATGATATAAGATTGTCTGCTCGAGCGGGTGATTGAACTAGAAGCCTCTGATGTCCCTTCCAGCTCTATTGTTCTGGGTTCTATGTGTTTATGAGATGAGGAGCTACATAAATATGCTAAATCAGGGATCAGCAACCTGCAGCTCTGGAGCCACATGTGGCTCTTTTACCCCACTGCTGCAGCTCCCTGTCACTCAAAATATGCATCACAACCACCAATGTGCATCACCCACCGGCATGCAATTTATTGAGCTTTTCAACTCCCGGTAGGCCAACCATGGATTGAAAAGAAAAGAAAAGTTTCAGAAGAAAACAGAACATTTAATTCAAATACATATGCTAGTTTTGTGACCACTCAAGAAATAGTCAGGCACGGGAAGGGTTTTGTGGCTCCCGGTGCTTTCTTTTCTGTGGGAAACTGGTCCAAATGGCTCTTTGAGTGTTTAAGATTGCAGAGCCCTGTGCTAAATGAATAAACAATCAAATTTGCAATGTGCTGAGTGAGCTCAGAATGCTTCCTGCCTGGGATTTTATTCAGTGAAAGTCCTGTATGCTATATATTCCAACCTCTGATTTCTGATTGATATAATATTCACTCGGGCCTCAAACAAGCCTCATTTTTGATGAAAACTTTTTTCTATCTCATCTTTCTGTACCATCTTTTACATATGGGATCATAGGCTATTCATTCCATTACTGAGGCTGTCAGATGGAGAGGGTGGAGTGATGTAATCTGTTCATGAAACTGACACAGCAGGTCCACAAATGACCCAATTAAGCACAAACCCCAGGTTTTCTACTGGCATGATGATGTGATGATCACTAGCCAGAGACAGTCAAAACTCAGGAATTCTCTAATATAAATGTACACATTGAGACTCAAATCAGGTTCTTAGGAGACATTAGCCAACCTAACATGCCAAGCCTCCAACACTTTCCACAGGATAAATTATTCATCTCACACAGATACTTGCTATGTAAATGATAGTCTGTCTATATTAAACCATTTAGCACTTGGAATCAAATCGACAGCTGGAGCCATATGAATATTGCTGAGGCCACATTATCATTATAGTTCCCCTGTGATTCTTTTTTTAAAAAATCTTTTCACTTCTGAGGCTTGCAAAGGTAATCTTAATTGGGTGGGACACACATGCCCTAACGCTTTTAAAAAAAGAAAGAAATTAGCCTGTCATTATATTTTTATCTACTGTATTTCTCTGTTTTTTCTTTGTTTAAAGCATTTATCTCATCCTCATCTAGATCCTTATCAACCTCATAATGAAACATTAAAAGTGGCTAAAAAGAGCAGTACAGACAAGATTATAAAATCCAGTAACTCCATTTGAGTATTAGCAATTCAGAATAAAGTATTTCCACATTGTTACCTGGAGTCAAAGTTGAATTGATAGGAATTGTATAATTATTTCATCTCCAACGCACTACTGTACATACTACAATATCTCAACCCTAAGTCTTATTGCTCTTATTGCATTAATTAATGTAAGAAACTACTGAAGAGTGGAAGAAAAGTTCTGTAGATACATATATTTTCTTTCCCAGCACTTCTCTATGCTATCATGTAGATGTGTTTCCTAATCTGGCTACTCTTTACAAAATATACATGGTCGGTATAAATTAAAGATCAACTTGGCATTACAGTAACAAAAAAGTTCTACACATAAGTTCCCCTTCTTTAGACAGGAACCGAAACAAATTAATTACTAAGTAATTAATTACAAATTAAAATTAACTGCCTGTAAAATAAGAAAGCCCATTTACAGAATTGATCTGCATGATCCTCTCTCACAGACACAAAACATTCTCACAAACTGAAAAGATACATACATGCACAACCTCTCTTCCAAAAAAGAAGGAAGGAAGGAAGGAAGGAAGGAAGGAAGGAAGGAAGGAAGGAAGGAAGGAAGGAAGGAAGGAAGGAAGGGATGTACTAGAGAGGAAGAGAAAACAGGGAAGCAAAATGGGCTGGAGATAATGTTAGGGAAGAAAAGGAAAAAGAAGCAAACATCGTTCTGTATCACAGTTGCTCTTTGGACTGATTTCACAATCATTCACATTTTATAATATTTTCGACTATGGAAATATTATGCTCATGGCATTGTTTCTTTTTTATTCATATCAATAAATTGAAGATGACTACTTCAGTTCACAGATTGGGGAAGATCTTATTTTCTTATTGAATAAATATAATAGATTTGCTCACATTTGTACACTGTGTTCCCTTGAAGAACTATCTTTTTTTTTTCTTCCTTATCATGGACACCAATTGTTCTGAATCAAGAAATATCTCTAAAAGTTTAAACTGTCACAGAGTTTTGCAGCCCCAACTGGTCTGTAGGTTTGTTGAATGAAAATATCTTATGAAAGTTGATCCTAATTGCCACAATACAGTTTATTATCCAGAAAGATTCCTGTGAAGATGTAAGGTTGTTATTGTATCATGCTTGTTAACGCCATGTATTTTTACCTATTAAAAACAAGCTGTTTCAAATATAAGTAGATGTAGTATGTGTCGTTTGTCTAATGGTATATGGGAATGAGTTTGGGAGAGAAAGGGAAGACATAGCCAGGGAAACAGTCAGAAAACAGGCTGCTTAGCCTCCAACGGGATGGCAAACATCTTGGAAAGAATCTTCCCTTGTTTCTTGAGCTGTAAAGGTTGACGGGGGTGGGGGTGGGAGTATTTTCAGATTTCTGAGATTCTGTTAATATAACTTTACAATAAAATAGAATTAGTCTATCTGGTCATGCTTCCTGTCCAGACTACCTTGCAAATCTGATACGTTTGCAAGGATTTGGGATCTTCATCTGATGTCTGTTGAGTTATATTCTGATTGTTCATTCTATAAATACTTATATTATTTGCTCTTTTTCTCCATTTCCCCCCAATACTTATTTCATTTATTGGTAAATCCAGTCATTGGTGAATGTATTGTTTTATGTGTGTGTATAGAAAACAATATATACCCCAATTACTGGATTTTTTTTTATTTGATTTGATTTGATTTGATTTGATTTGATTTGATTTGATTTGATTTGATTGTTAGTTTCAGAGGAAAAATAGTTTTTGGTTTCATATATTCTTTATGTTTGTAAAACTATATTATTTGCAGTGCCCATGCTCTGTTGTTGCCACAGCTAAGCATCCTGATGTTTCCCAAGGATAACTCTTATCAATATACCTCTCCTAAACATTACTGATAATGCTTTCCTAAATATTATACTGAAGCTGAAATTTCACACAGCGTGAACCATAAAATCATTACCAGTTTTGAATATTTTCTGTACTGAGATGATAATGATAACTGCTACCTCCCAATGGGGACTCAACACTTATTACTGAATCCTCAAACCCCCAACAGGCTTGTTAGGGGATTGTGGGGTGGGAGAGTACTTTTGAATGACCAATCATGGATTATAAAAAGCCTTGAATTACATTACTCCTAAAAGATCTTAGAGTATAAGCTCTTCGTATTTTAAAAAACTTCATCTTTTATTACATATAGAAGAACAATATGAATAATGTAGGAGAGAATCATGCAGAAACTCTGCATTTTTTTTAATGTTCAGGAATTTATTCACCAGGTAGAATCAGATCTCATTGGCTACCTTCCAACAGAGTATCAAAATTCTTCAAGACACACAAAGGCTTACCAGTGAATGAGCAGGGCTGAATATATTTCTGTCACCCCTTTCTCTCATCAGCCATCCTTAGACAGTTGAAGAGCTTCTCCTGATTCATGGAGCCCCAACTGGAAACTGACAGATGCATTTTATACTAGTTAGAAATTCTAGATTTAATTCCCTTCCTACAGCCACTGGACTAGGAAAATGGAACACCTGTCAATGCCTGGCTGCCTCCTTTCTGTTACAATCCCAATTATGTTTTTGTGGATACATACATGGAAGCTAAGGAAGCAATGGAGCTAGACAAGAAGTAGTAGGCAGGAGGAGAAGAGCCAATATTAGTCTGTGGTGTGCAAAAATTAGGAGGAGTCTGGTAGCATATTTTTCCATTTAACACATTTTATTAAAAGTCATAAGCTTTCATGAGCTGTGGCATACTCCATCAGATGTGCAGGATGGCTAGACTGATATAGGATTTAAACTGGGTAAGTTTGGAGGAAGGAAAAGAGGTTGGTTATGTAGATGCCAGATACATATCAAACGGATTACATTATCATTTGCAATGTATTCGCTCAGACTTTTTGAAACTGCCTGAAACTTTTTGAAGCATTTGAGTTCAGCAATGCCTGCTCAATGTTGAAGTTAGTCCTATTTTATTTTATTTTTTTTTCAAAACAGTCACTTTGAGATCTTCCGTAGAGTGTCCTGAGAATCTGAAACATTCTGATATTCTTTTGCCATTACCGGTAGTTTGAATACAAATATCAAATTTATTAATTTATTTTGAGCAAAGTTTGTCCATTGCTCCACTAGAATCCAGTGGAGAAATACTGGCAGAAAATGGCATGTAGCTCAGTAGAGGAAGGCATGAGAAGGACCTCCAGTCTTGTGTATACACTTGCTAGGGCCTATGATAGTATTTTTGGATACCCCAAAAGTGGTTTTTCAAAAGGGAGCTGGAGTTTGTTTTCCCTTGAGGGGTTTTGCTTCTCCTGTAGAAAAAACAAAGTCCAGTTGCCTTTTGAAAAAGCACTTTTGACACAACCATGACCTGGATGACTGAGAATCTCCATAGACGTGTACTTTGAGATAGATGTGGATGCAAATTTAGACATCTGGGTTTGTTTAAGGGTCTGGTTGCCATATTCAGTTGTTGCTTGGGAGAATATGTTCTAGGTTGAATAGATGGTTGTCTGGAAGTGGTGATTTGCTAAACTATACAATGTAATGCAGTGCAGTATCAAAGTCCAGTATGGAGTGTAGTGTATTAATAATGTATTTCAATGGTGTGAGCCCTGGATTATAGGTGTTCTGGCATTTTGTTTCTATGGAATTGACTGGTTCTATTAATTTCTCTTTTGATCTTATTGAATGGGTAGTTCAGTGTCCAGAATCCCTCTTTAATTCTACCTGTTGAGCATCTTTGTCAAGTGCAGAACATATACAGTTATAAGCAGATTTAAGGGTATGTTCTGGGTAGAAGCTAGTGGCATGTAATTATGCATGGCAATCTATATAATGTGAATTTTATGTGCTCATTAGTAAGTATGGAGGAAGTTTTATTTTTATTTTATTTTTCTTGAAATGGAGAATTCTGTCCATTCAATTGTGAATGACACCATTTTAAAAAGTATTGCAGGAGTTTTCCACTAAATATTTACTTAACTAAAATAATTGGCACATGATAAGGTGATTTGGAGAAAACATGCTGTGTAAAATCTGTACTCTTGTTTCCAGGAGCGTGAAATAAATTTTACAATAAATCAATTTTTATGCATACCAGTGACTCGCAACATTTCCATTTTTAAAAAATTAATTGCCTAAATAATAAACCTTTTCCCCCAAACCTCTCTCTGAAACAGTCAGCTTGATTAATTCCTTGAAATGAAATGATGTTGACAGATTCAATATTCTCAGTGAGTTTTTGGTAGTCTGAGTAGAGAACTTTATTAGAGACCAAATATATTTTCCCCCTCTTGAATTGATATGGTATGGTTTCTGTGATCACCCCACAGAAACGTCTCCTATCCTACCCCCTCCTTTCCCTCAGCCTTGCCCCACAAAAACTTCTTCTATACTATCCCCTTCTATCCCTCAGGCTTGCCCCACAGAAGCCTCACTTATCTGAGAAGAGAGGAGAGGAGAGGGAGAGAAAGAAGAAAGGGAAAAGGAGAGGAAGAAAAGGGAGGGAAAAGACGAGTAGGAGAGAAGGTTAGAAGGAGGGAAGAAGAGAGGAGTGCGGGAAGGGAAGGGGAAGTAGGAAAGATAAAGAAAGGAAGAAAGAAGAAAGAAGAAGGAGATAGAGGAAAGAAGAGAAGGGGAGGAGAAAAAGAAAGGTTGTGGCAAAACAAAGAAGGGTAAATGGTAAAAGAGCAGCCCCGAACAAGTAAAAATTAAAAATTAAAATTAAAAGATAAGATGAATGAAAAGTGGTGGATAAATGACTGCACATGTAAATATGTTTATGAGAAATAAAAATAAAAACTTTTTTGGAAAAAAAAAGCGTTCCCTATCCCAGTGGTGAAATCTGAACCAGTTTGCTACTAGTTCACTGGCCATGCATGTGCGCTATGCTGCATGCATGCATGTGCACCAACTGTGTGCTGCATGTACATTGCATGGCAGCCATGCAGAGTGCGCATGCACAGTGTGCACCAAACTTGTGCTGCATGTTTAAAAAGCTACTAGTTTAGTCAAACTGGTAGTCTAAAAAAGCTACGATCTGACAATCAGCTGTGCCGGGTAGTTTAGCTTTGCTAGAAAACAGGATTCCTGATTTCTAGCAAAGCTAAACCACGCAGTACAGCTGATCCCTCCTTCCCTTGCTGTTCTACTTACCTTCCCAAGCCTCCTTTTGGCAAGTGCACATGTACATGTGCAGTATGAGCCAAAAGGAGGCTTGGGAAGATAAATAGAACAGCGGGGGGGGGGGGGGGAGGGGGGAATCAGCTGTGCCATGCAGTTTCCTGCTTTCTAGCAAAGCTAAACTGCACAGCACAGCTGATCTTCAAATCGTAGCTTTTTTTTTACTACCAGTTCACCCAAATTGGTAGTTTTTATAACTATTGGTTTACCTGAACTGGAGCAAACTATTAGCATTTCACCCCTGCCCCATCTAACTCCTTCTCTCCCTCAGCCTTGCTCTATAGAAGGCTCCCCTATCCTATCCAGGAGTGAAATGCTCCTGGTTTGGACCGAGTCACCCAATCTGGTAGCGATGGCGGCGGGTGATTGGGAGAACCGGTAGCAATAAATCCCTGTGCGCGCCCCCCCCCCACATACCCAGCCGTGCTGCACTATCATCAGAGGCTTTTTTTTTACTTTTAAAAGCATTTTTTCTACAACCTCTTCTGACGAAAAGATGCTTTTATAAGTAAAAAAAAGCCTCTGATGATTGCGCGGCTCAGCTGGGATCATCAGTGGCTTTTCAAAGCATTTTTTCCTGCAACCTCTTGGCTGAAGAGGTGGTAAAAAAATGCTTTGAAAAGTCTCTGACAATCTCAGCTGAGTTGCCTGATTCTCAGAGAAGTATTTTTAAAAAAATACCTCTCTGACAATCAGGCAACTCAGCTGGGATCATTAGAGAGGTATTTTTTAAAAAGCCTCTCTGACAATCGCAGCTGAGTTGTCTGATCAGCAGAGGCTTTTCAAAGCATTAGAAAAAATGCTTCGAAAAGTTTAAAAAAAAAGTTGGCCACGCCCAGCCAGTCACATTACCCCCACACACCAAGCCAATCCCACAGAACCGGTAGTAACAAATTTTACATTTCACCCCTGATCCTATCCCTTTCTCTCCCTCAGCTTTGCCACAGAGAAGCCTCCCCTATCCTATCCCATTCTCTTCTTCAGTCTTGTCCCACAGAAGGCTTCTCTATCCTATCCCCTTGTGGCTGCTGTGAAAGTAAAACTGAAATTGAAACTCCTCTCCTCTGCTTGTGTTTTGCATTTGGAACAGATTTCTTTTCATGTGGGGAGGGAGAGTAGAACTCCTTAGCATCAGAGCATGGAACAGATTTCTTTTCAGGTGGGGAGGGGGAGAACTCCTTATCATCAGAGGGCTGTTTAGAAAGTGAAAGTTTCTAGGCTTTACAGTTCTGGGGATTTTGTGATTATGGTGTGAGTGGTTTTCACTTTTATATATAGAGATGATATGAGATATGAGATGATATGAGGATATGAGATATGAGATATGAGGATATGAGATATGAGATATGAGATATGAGATATACATACATACACACAAACACACTGCCCACCATGAGGAATTCAATTTTGACTGTCTCAAGGTTGACTCAGTCTTCTGAGGTCAGTAAAATGAGACCCAGACTGCTGGGCCCAATATGCTGACTCTGTAAACTGCTAGAGAGTACTTTAAAGCACTATGAAGTGGTATATAAATCTAAATGCTATTACTATTGCTACATTGAAATCTCAAAATATATCGTTCTGCCTCCCTCACTCCCTTTCTCGCTCTTCTTCTCCCTCTCTCTCCCTCTCTCTTCCCCCCTCTCAAATTTGTTAATGTGTCGACACTACATGTTCTCTTTTATTTCAGAAAGCTAAACCCAAATAATACCATTACATTACAGTAGAAGTAAATTGCAACCTAAGTAAAGAAATGAATTTCAGAGCTCTGTTGTCAAGGAAAGCATCTCCGTCCACCATCTATTCAAATACAAAATTTAGCAATTCCACTCTTAAATAAAGAGTTGGAACAGGTGTCAGCTTTCCTATCCTGTGAAGGGTCCAAACTCCTTTTGTGACACTGAGTGCATCCTAAGTTATATTTTAAGTTCCATAACTTTAATTACGGCAACCATTTTTGCCCCAATGGGTCTTCTTTTCCTTGCTCTGCATTTCAGACTTTTGGGGCCTCTGCATAAACATTGATCACATTCTTTGTCACTGTTCTATCATCATCACTGACCACCCATCTCTTCAAAGCTGCGAGCCTCTCTATAACCGAAATACATTGCAAGGAACACTTCAACAAAGGAATAAATAAATATTGTGTCTCAGCAAACAAAACCAATTCATCTCATAATGCAACCAGCCATTGGCCAAAAAAATGAAGGACAGGGATGGGGTAGAACTATCTGAAAGCTGGAAGCATCATAGTACTATGAAGACTGACCTTCTGGCTTCAGTGCAGGACATCCCCATGCATCCAGTGGCTAAACCCTGGGCTCCCTGAAGCCTAGAATCAACCATGAAATGGTGGTGGGATATATCTGCAAACTGATATAAATGTGTGTTTTAATTTCACAGAGAAGATTTAGCAGCATGTCTAACAGACAAGTTACAAGCCATTATCATCACAGAAGAGACTTTGCACTACTGCTCTATACTCTTGCAAATGGCATCTTCTTCTAAAAATTATAATGCAGTGTGCTATGTAAATTCTTTTGAAGATCAGATGGTTTAAACAGTATGTCCATATACAAATAAATCATAGGATTAGCTGTGGGGATTTGCATTTCCTTTAGGAAGCTTATTGCTTAATACATGCAGAATCCAACTCATGCTTCCCTGGTTTTAAGCAACACCTTAAACAACAAACACTGTATTTGCATAGAAGGGTGACTCCCTATAAAATGTGCATGCCTTTTTCAAAGATGGTGATATGCCAAAATGGTTCATCTGAGAGTATTAGGTGAGTTACCTTGCATAGAGCCTTTTCAAGGTCCATGATATGTCCTTCGCTCTGCTGAAATTAATATAATTTTTCTCTGAACAGGATTCACTTCTGCATTATGATTTGACAGTATTGAGGCCCTGCTTTTCTCCTGAAAAAAAATGGACCTGATCAAAGTGGATTCACTAAAACCTGCCCAATCCCTGGGGACTATTGAGGGGGAAGGGAGTTCAATCTTTATGAACTTTAGAACCTAATTTCAAGCAAAAACCAGTAGATAACCAATCAAATAAGGAGGTAGGAAGTAAAAAAAGAAGAAGAAGAAATAAAAATAAAGAAAAAAAGAAAAACATAATGAAGTAGAGAGTAATGGAAAAGATGGACATCCCAGTTACAAAGTAGGAGATATAGAGAAACATACTCAAGACCCATAAAAGACTCAAA
Source organism: Masticophis lateralis (assembly GCA_030761175.1). NCBI lineage: Eukaryota > Metazoa > Chordata > Lepidosauria > Squamata > Colubridae > Masticophis > Masticophis lateralis. The sequence continues at coordinate 112,048,404 of JAUDYJ010000001.1, forward strand.
TGCTTATACGTTAATTCTCAAAGTTTAGGGAACAAATAGGGTGAACCTGAAGTATTAGTATGAGAAGGCAGATATGATATAATTGCCATTACTGAAACTTGATAGAATGAAACTCATGACTGGAATGTACTGATGGAAGGATCCAAACTATTCAAAAGAAAGAGACCTAACAAAAGAGGAGGTGGATTTGCATTATAAATAAAAGATCACTACATCTCTATAGAAATATATAAAACCAAGGAATTGACTTCCGGTGGCGCCTTCCTCGTTGGCAGCGGGCTTTCCATGCCCGCCGGTCTCCCGGCGCGTTAGAGCCGCCTCACAGCTGGCAGGCGGCTCGAAAAACCTGTTCCTCGACGGGAGGAATAGGTAGAGCTTCTGGGGGTGAGGTAGAACCTCTTTGAGCCCCCCAGGAATTTTCCATGTCCTGGGGAGGGCTCAGATGGATGGTTCCCTCCATACCCCCAGGGTATGCTCCGCGCCGAGAGGATCCTCCGCTAATTATTTAATTGGCGGAGCCAGACGTGGGAGCAACACCACGATTGAAATCACATTTGGAGCAATCAAGTATGGATTTTTTCTTTAACGGAGTTTTTTTCGGAAGAGGAGGGGGGAAGGGGGAAGGAGAGGAAGAAAATTGAAAGTCTTTAAGATAGCGACAGGTTCTGTCTGAAAGGAAAGTTTCAGCGGAAATGGAGTGCAGAGCTTAGTCTTGAAAGGAATATCCTGTTACAGACAAAGAATTCAAAGGAATAGAGGCTGATTTAAACAGATTTTTTCTACCCTTTTTTTTTCTTTTCTCTATTGAAGTAAGGAGGATTCTTTTTCTTGGGTTTTTTTTTAAAAAAAGAAAAAAAGTAAAGATGCCTAAACCTAAAGGAAGTGGGGGCTCCCTTTGAATCAGATGAATAAAGTTGAAATGTCTCATATGCAGAGACTTACAGAACAGGAGTTAAAAGAGTTAATTACAAGGTCCTTAGAGAGTGTGGTAGATAAGATAAAAGGTTCACAGAAGGATCTTGAGGAACTGGTTTCTGGGAAATATGACCAATTAAATCAAATCATTGCTCAAGTAGCCTCAGATTTTTCAACAGCGCTGGCTGCAATGGGGAAGAAAATGATCGAGATGAGTAGTAAATTTGAATCTCAAATACAAGAGTTACAAATGAAACTCCTGGAAGCAGAGGCCAATAACCATAATATTCAGAATGATGTTATTATGCTTCAAATTAAGACTATGGAATCTGCAATTAGATTGAGAGGGATAAAAGAAGATAACAGAGAAAACCTAAGGACAACTTGTGCAAAGGCCTTTGCAGAATTATTAAAGTTACAAGATGAACTAATTCTGGGCTCTATTGTGAAAGTTTACAGAGTTAACTCACGTTTGGCTAAACAAAGGAATTTGCCTAGAGATGTCGTTGTCTATTTCACTGATAAAAGACTGAGAGATGATATTTTACAAAAGTCTTATTCTGATAGACTGCAGGTAGCTGGCACACAAATCAGGGTCTTCAAAGAGCTACCTTCAAAGGTTTTAAAAGACAGGAAAGATTTTGATTTTTTGGTCAAGGAATTGAAGAGAAGTAATATCCTATTTAGATGGGACTTTCCAACTGGTATAATTTTTAGATATCAAGGTGTGAGACACTGTTTGAATACTATTGAAAAAGCAGAATATTTTTATCAAAATATTTTTAAGGGAGCACCGAAACATCTCAAGAATAAAAAGTCAAAAACAGAGTTTGCAAAATGTGAAAAGAAAGAAGAAAATCAAAGTGTGTTAAAAGTAAAAGGAGATTTTGGTGATTGTCCAGAGGATTCTATTATGGATTTTTTGGATGAGAAAACTGAACACCCCAGTGTTTCTGGGGGATTACAAGACCTTGAACTGCTGGAGGAAGATTCAAAAAACAAAGTTTTACATCGAGATGACCAGCAGCAGAGGTCCAATACTCTTCAAGACATGGGGGTTGATGCTAATCGACAGGAATTAGAATTCAACGAAGAAATCCGACTGGAAACCACAGGTGATAAATTCAAAGAGCATCGTGAATTGCTTGATACTGAATCTGAAAGCATTGAAAGATTTGGAAAAAATGGATTAAGCACAATAACTGGTTAAAAGTTCATTCTAAATTGGATTAATTTTAAACTCACATATTAAAATGGATTATAAAAACTTTTACTGTGAAGTTTATCCTGGATTGGACATGATATCCTGAGTTTTGATATATTGCTGCAAAACTAGCAGCGATCATTGGTTACCCAATTATATATCTTGGTGGAACATATCGTCTAGGAGAAGACTAAGAACTTGAAAACATCTTATAACCCGAAGGGTTGAATTGCAAAGGGTGGCAGGATTTGAACTAATTTCAAAGGAACATCTGGGAATGCAGCTTTTGTTTGAAAGGCTGCAAAAGCTTATTTTTAGGTATAGTATAAGCTAGTTGGAATGATTTTTTCCTAGAGGAGTGAATATCTTCGTGGTTGGATTTTACTTATATAAAGTCACTCGGGGGGTTGTGTGGAGAAATGTTTTACTTTGCTGATGGGGGCAGCGGCAAGATGAAGATTATTGAAGCGGATTTATGAGAGGAAATATATTTGACATCAATCAAGTTGAAGAGAAGATCGAAATTTGAATTATATAGACTGAGAAATGAATTAAATAAAAGATAATCTTCTTTATGAAGTATGATTATAACTACATATGCATATATATTTTTTGTGTTTTATGTTTTTGGGGGGTTTTTTTCTCTTTAGTTAAGGGTGCAGTTAGGATAGAACTATAATGCTGTTTTTAACTATAACTATTTTTTTATTATAATATTGTTTAAATATATTAATGTTTATTCTTGCTAGTTTGTTTTTTACTTTTTTGCCCTCTTTCCTTCCTTCTCTTTCTTTTCCTCTTTTGAAATTTGTTTAATTTAGAATTTGAATATTTAATAATCTTTTTCTTTTTCCCTTGTTCTAAATTTTGTTTTTTTTAAACTTGTAGCGGAAGTCAGGGGGGGATAGGGAGGGACAGGGTTGGGGAGGGATGATGGGAGGGGTAGGGGAGGGGAATTGGGGGGGGGGAGAAAATGGAAAAATTTTTGTATTGTAAAACTTTTTCAATAAAAAAAAAATATAAAACCAAGGATGAAAACCTTCTAGAATTCATATGGGTCAATATAAAAGGGGGAAAATGACATTGCTTTAGATCAGGGGTCTCCAACCTTGGCAACTTTAAGACTTGTGGCTTTGCTGGCTTAGGAACTCTGAGAGTTGAAATCCACAAGTCTTAAAGTTGCCAAGGTTGGAGACCCCTGCTTTAGATGATGTACAAACCACCCAACCAGGAGTGGTATTCACTTACCTTCACTACTGGTTCATAAATGTGAGTATGTGCATGTTCACTATGCTCATGTGTGCCTCCTCCATGCATGCGAGAGGGTCAAAAATGGGACGTGATGATGTCCGGGCAGGTGGGCGTAGCCTCCTGCCACCAGCACTACCAGATTGTGTGATTCAGATAGACCCGGCAACATTTCAGCACTGCACCCAAACAAGCAGAAGAAATAGATGAAATATTTTCTAATCAATTAACAAATGTATATAGGAAACATACCACAGGTAATGGAAAACTTTAACTACCCTAAGATCAACTGGGAGACAAACTCTGCAGCAAGTTGGAGATCGAACCGATTCCTAAACAACTTAGCTGACAACTTTGTCATCCAAAAAGTAGAGGAGGGAACTAGAGGAAAAGCTATACTGGATCTAATTCTTACTAATAGAGAAGAAGTGATAGGAGTTGAAGCTGCCTGAACTTTGGACAAGAGTGACCATGTCATACCAGAATTCAATATAATACAAACACCAGCAATATAATATAATCCAACCAATGTCTTAAATTTTAAAAGAGCTGATTTTAACAAACTCAGCCAAAGAAAAATTATGTGGATAAAAATCCTAAAGGGGAAAACAACACAAGAAGCATGAAAAACTCTGAAAAATATGATCATAAAAGCCCAGTTCAACACAATACCACTGGAAAAGATAAACAAGAAATCCAAGAAGAAACCAGCATGGTTGCACAAACATCTCTTTGATAAACTGAAAGACAAAAACGCTAAGTACAAAAAATGGAAAGAGGCACACGTAACTAAGGCAGAATATCAGCAGATAGCCCAAATATGCAAAGATGAAGTCAGGAAAGCAAAGGCTCAGAATGAACAAAGATGTGCAAAAAAAGTCAAAGATAATTTTTTTTAAAAGGTTCTTTCAATATATACATAACAAGAAAAAAAAGTCAAGGAAACAGTTGGTCCACTAAAGAATGAAGATGGCAAGGAAGTGACAGGCAGTAGGGAGAAAACAAAGTTGCTAACTCATTCTTTGCATCAGTCTTCACACACAAAAAGCCCAACCTAACAAACACATAACTGTAAAAGACAGACTAAAAATTAAAATTAAAATAAGCAAGAAAATGGTATAGAACACCTGTCTGATCTTGATGAATATAAATCACCAGGACCGGATGGATTACATCCCAGAGGTCTGAAGGAGCTGGCAGATATTATCTCAGAACTAGTGTTATCTTTCAAAAATCCTGGAGCCCTAGGGAACTACCAGAGGATTGGAAAACAGCTGATGTGATTCCCATCTCCAAAAAAAGGAGGAGAAAAAAAAAGCAGACCTGGGAAACTACAGACCAATCAGCCTAACATCAATACTGTCCAGTTTTCAAGAGACTACCTCAAGAAGTCCCTATAGTTTTCTTGGCAAGGTTTGTCACTGTCTCCTTTCTAGGACTGAGATTAAATGACTAGCCTAAGGTCACCCAGATGACTTTATGCCTAAAGCAGATGAGAACTCATGATCCCCTGGTTTCTACCTTGATGCTTTAACCACTACACCAAACTGTCTCTCTAGCAGTCTTTAAAAGCAATATTGAAATTGAGCAATAGTAAATTTAAGTTCTTATTTAAAATGAAATACCTTTACTATCTGGTGGAACAAATGCCAAAAGGATATCTTGAGATAGTGATTTTTATATATGGGATATCCCTTGAAGAAGCATTTTTCATGAAAGATAATAAATTGTGCCTCTTGGAAATGGGACAGCTGCAAATCTTAAAGAATGGCTAATGGCAAATTGGAGAATAAGGTTTTAGGAATATTCAGATAGCACCGTATCACACAGATTAAGACTATAGACTGTTTCTTAGGGAAGGGAAGGGGAGGGGGGAGGGGGGGAGGGAAGGGAAGGGAAGGGAAGTCTTGTGAAAATGTCACCATAGGATATGGGATCAGATTTTTTTTATTCTTTTAGAGCACTTCTAGTATAGAACCCCGTGGAAACCTATCCTAAACATTTTCTTTTTTCTACTGGAAAAAAGATAGATGCGGCTGAAAATAAGCATATTGCCACTGAATTTTAGATTGCATGGTTAGAGGGTGGGGATGGGTGCTCAGGAAGTACAAGAAATAGATGCGATTGGTTGCATTTATAGGTGTACTGCTTGTGTACTTAGGAATATAACCTCCGGCTGAATTCATTTCCAAAGTAGAGCAAAGAGTAGTTTCATTGTAATTGTGCACAGGATAATGTCTTCAAAGTACAGAAGAGTAAATGAGTAAAGTTCATGGTAAAGTCAACTAAAAGAAATGAGGATACATACCAAACAGCTTCTATTGTGTGGTGCCAAACTTGTTAACTGTAATGAAACTGGAATGTGGAACTCATTCTTTCCAGTAATGATAACCTGTTGAAAGAGAGCAGATGGTGAAAAAGAGGTTAATACTGAACAGCAGAGGAAAAAAATAGAAAATGGAGTGAAGAAGGATAAATGGAGAAGCTTCAATTATTATGACTTTACTAATTTGCTAGAGGGAAAAGATTTGAACTGTTAGTGTTGATGGCAGGAGGCACAATGATCATGATGAAAAACCGATTTAGTTCAGCGTAATTACATACTGAAGACAACAGAATATAATTTTCAGTGTATGATATTTTTGTATATAATGTTTAGCCTCCACTTGTAAGATTTGCTACTCCAATAAATACATTTGAATGCTGTACTACAAGAGCACAGAATTATAAACCATAATATTGACTGCCATTTTTGTAAATACATTTTTTCTACACAAAAGATGGAAATAACACAAATGAAACATAGATATAGGAGCAGGGACAGTCTGATGTTGTGTGTATTGAAATTAGGCAGGATTTTTTTAAAAAAATAGACTAAATTACATATTTAATAGTTATTAAGTCAGGTGATTGTTTTTAATAAAACAGTCTCGTGGTATGATAAACATTTCATATACTTTCTAATTTTTTTGTTTTAAAATACCAATGGCACTGTTGGATTGTGAATGGGAACATAAGAACTCTTGATTAGGCACCATCCTAAGAATTTAATAATCTTAATTAAAATTAAAATCATAACCATAATCTTTTATCCTTAATGTCATCCTAGCACTACAATTTAATGGAAATTTATTGAAGTTTCAATTATTTAATATAAGGATGATTAATGCAGTTAGTAGTCAGAGTTCTGTTCAGAGATGATCTGACTGAATGCTGTTCACACAAGGTTTTCATTTGTTTATTAGTGCAGAATCAAGGCCAGTTGGGTGTGAACATTAGACAGACATTATCTTCAATAATTATAGCAGGAAATAGAATTAAGCAGACCTATTTGTCATGTCCATAAGCATAGGGATAGCACTTAAAGTTTCTTGCTTCTGGCTTCAACTACTAACTCACAGACAGTTGCTATGGTAAATCATAGTTTACTCAAAGTCAAGGAATAATAACAATCAGAACATGCAAACCAGAGTCTTGCCTAAATGTTTTGCTTTTATATAGGAGTTTGCAGAAGAGTAGTCCAAAATCATTCAAAATTCCAAGAGCTGAGTCAGCCAGTCAGAGGTTCAAGGTTTCTTACCCAAACAGGATTCACAGGACTGGCAGATAAATCTAGAATTTATCTTTGTTTTTATTTACTTTAAGCTACTTTGCTTTAAATTTGTAGCTGTTTTCAACAGTTACATAAAACTGATTTTTTTTATTGTAAACTAACAATTGGTATCTTTGTTTCAAAAGAGTTGGGCATCTAATTTCAGCAGCCAGGATTAAATAGATATTTTTTTAAAAAAGAGAGAGAAAAGGATAGTATCATTTGGCATTAAGCAACAGCTTTTGGACATAACTCAAATAGCCACCAACGATTATTCTTTCAGAAAACCTTCTAAACAGATGCTGTCCCTTACAGTTTGAGACAAAATATTTGTAATATCTTAACTCACGGATCACTTTTAGTGACATTCATTACTAGTGTTAATCAGATTTACTTTGCTAGTTTACTTATTTATTTGTTTAACATTTGTGCACCACTTTTCATTTGGGTAAATCCTAAAGTAAATTACCATGATGAAAAGAAGTGAACAAACTGGATTGTGGACATTATCCTGAGTTCTAAAAAAGTAAAATGGCACTACTATAAAAAATGCATAGATCACTCACAAGATAGTAGCAATGTACATCAGGATTTGTTAAATGGAGTTTCTATTTTCATTGGTCTAAACTGGAAAACCCAAAATGAACATGCCTTGTTTTCACCAGCTGAAATTTTACAGGCAAACTATGAAATTGGTGATACATTTCACTTTCATTGAAACCAATCTATAGGTAGGTATCCAAACCATGTGCCTTTCAAATCCGATTCTCTTGTTTTTCTTTCTGAGAACTCTGTATTTGTTGTTCTGGACAAGAAAATTATGAGAATTATCCAGTGGTGGAATTCAGCTAGTTCGCACCACTTCGGGAGAACCAGTTGTTAACTTTCTGAGCAGTTTGGCAAACTGGTTTTTGGAAGAAATCATTAGGGCAAAGAACCAGTTGTTAAATTACTTGTATCCCAAGTATACAAGTGGAATTATCCTTGTGATTATGGAATGCACATGATGATTTTTAGACAGATTGGTGTTTTATAAGATAAAAGGACCTTTTACAATACAAAGGTTTAGTAGTTAAGGTTCCATGCTAGAAACCAGGAGACCGTATGCTCCAGTTACACCTTAGGCATGAAAACCAGCTGGGTGACTTTGAGCCAGTCACTCTCTCTCAGCCCACAATGTCACAGTCAGACGAAAAGCCAGCCAGTCAATTTCTGTCACAACCAATGGATCAGCATTTGGCTGGTCTGAAAAAGCAGGTTCTGTGCCTTTGCAAAAAATGTTAGGAAACAAAAAAAAAAGTAAAGTGAATTCTAATGGTCCTCCCTGGATGTGACAGAGCTGATGGTTAGAAGTTGAGGTGGTGATATAAGTAACGAGCACTGTAGTCTTTTCTATAATAGAGGTTTAGTTAGCTGGTCAACATATGCTGCAAATCTTTTGCCAGAATTCTTTTGCTTTTCTACATGTCCACCACATGTGGTAGTAGGTCCCCAGTATTTAGTCACATTTCCAGCATTTAGGTGATAAATTGTGTCACATATTGATAAAATGTGGTTGGAAGAAATGACCGGACAGAGATTGGAACTCAAACCAGAATTATTCCTATTAGGAATTATAAAAGAAGATCTAATTAAAGGGTTAACATGTTTAAAATTGCATATTATAACAGCGGCGAAAATAGTTTATTCCCAACAGTGGAAGAGTGAAAACATAGCTAAAGAATGGGAAATAATAAGGAAAATACCTGACTGTGCAGAATGTGATAGACTGACACTAGAACTGAAAAATAAAGGCGAGACAAACTACTATGAAATTTGGAATAGATTTTATCAATGGTAAATTTAAGGAATAGAAGTCGGAACAGATAAGAACAAGGATGCATAGATTGAAACAAGAGGCAATATATGAAATATGCCTACATATAGGCAATATATGTAATATACTGTATTTTGCAGCATATATGACATATGCTACAAAATACGGTAATGTGACTGCTAATCACATTGATAACAATGACGTAGAACAAACAACTAAGTATTTTTTCTCAATATCAAGATGTCAAGACTCTGACATCTGAAGCAATGATTGTGTGATTGCACTTATTTTTTCTGATAAAAGGCACTGCCAGACAGTTATTAAAATCATCCCCTCTTCTTCTTCCTCCTCCTCCTCTTCCTCCTCCATGGTGTTTTACATGAGTTACAAATAGGGGGATTGCTCAGGTTGAAACTGAACAGCACATAGCACACTGAGACCCCAAAATAAACCTTCATGAAGACATACAGTATGACTAGATTAAAGCACCTTTTAAAATTGTCCATTATTGATAAATGAATTTCTGTTTTGAATTTCCTCTCTTCCTTTTTCAGGATCTGGAGTCTGGCCAAATCTAATGTACACTCCTACTGAAAAGCAGTATTGTATAACACATTTTAGTGACTGGAGCGAACATGTAGAAAAGTGATGTCAAAGAAGGTACTTAAAATGTGTCCATCTTAGACTCTAGCATACCAAGAGCTAATACCACAAACAGACCACCTGTAAATTATTAGATGGTAATTTTAAGCCATGGCATGAACCACAGAGTTTTCTGGGAAGACTCTACATGCCTGGATGGGTCAAATATAGACATACTTTACGATCTATAACGCAACGCCACCTTTTATTCATTACTGTGAATGAAGCTAGGTGCTCATCAATTTGCACTCATCATCTGTTCTCTTGTCCTCTTTAAATCAATTCAGTATGGTTTTCACCACTAGCTACACCTCTTACCCTTAAAGTGGGAAATAAAATATGTGAAGTAAAACTGGCCCAAGCATTAGTGAAGGTTACTTATCTGCAGAAATAAAGTTTTGATATAAAAAAGAAGTTCTGCTATGCTGAAACATCCTTTTTTTTCCTTAGAACCCTGACAAGGTTTCCAGATGGTTCCCCATTTCTAATTTAAAAACCAAGTTTGGCCTGGGTGACAAGACTGATGACATTTGAGGAGTTGAATGACGCCAATTTGTTTGAACTTAGGAAAGCAGTATGACCGAAACATCATAATATAATACTGCTAAATAGTCAAAAGAGAATGACATTTGGCAGTTGGGGGCTAGAATTTCATTCCTGAATGATTAAAAAAAATAGTTAAGGGAAGTTCAGGGAGCATGGCTCTTGGAATTCTTTCCGACTTTGGTAACATGATGGCCATAGGAGACATCAGTATTTGCTTCTGTGAAATGAAGTAATGCGTTATGTCTCTTGGCATGTCTCTCCCTTCATGCTGCATCCATGTTTGGGTGTATGCATGCAATGAGACACACAGGGCAAGTGGCATACATTCCACTCTGGTCATGTGAACAAGAGGGAGAAAGGAGGGGCTTAAGATGGAGAAATCAACAGGGCTTCAAACTGTTCCAAATTGTCTCCTCCTATGGGACAAATTTTTTTCTGGATTTTTTTTTCCTCCAAGCCTTCAGGCTGATCTGATCCATTTTGAACTTAATCTGTTTTATTCCAACAACTCCCACATAATTTGCATTTATTCTGTTCAAGTTTTAAAGAGTTTATCATGCTGAAAAATAGACAGATTCCTGAGATCATTTGCACTGGAATGTTAGGATTGGAAAGAATAAAAAGTCAAATGCATCTAACTTGATGCCATTTTGTAAACTGGATGGACTTGGCAGCTATTTCCTTTCTTAGCTTCTTAGTCCTTAATAAACAAATGATTAAAGGCAAGAAAAACCGTGTGTGATCACCTCACACTTATTTTTATCTCACTCTACTGCAAAGTTCTAACTTGTTCAGATCAGCAGATTTTTTTCCTACTTGTTTAGATCACCAGTTAGATGTAAATACAAACACAGTGAAAGTAATCACTGTCTCCAATAATGCATCATTTTCTTGCTGCTTCTTCCCTTCTTCACTTCTCATAACTAAATCCATCTTTTTTTTTCTTTCCTTAAAAAAAAAATCGATGAAATCGAACACAATTACCACAGTTTCAGCTAAATGATTAAATTAAGGGGAGGGGAGTTGTTGCAAAATTTCTAGACCAAGAAAAGTCAGAACGTAAATATATTTATTTGAGAAGAAAATTAAATACATATAAATACAGTATTTTCATCCTTAAGTCTTATCACCAGCACACTATGATAAGTGTGACAATGCACAAGTCAGTATTGCCAACCAGTGGAAGAATGATTTCATGGTGTGCTTTTTAAAACTAAAACTTTTGCCATGGTTGCAAAGGGCAAACATTATTGAAATTCTTAGACAATTTGTGAGCCTATAAAAACATATTTGTTTCAAGTCAAGTGAAATAAAAAGAATATCTGAACTGAAACCAAAGCTTTTCCTTGAATCATTTGCCTTTGTGACAAAAGATATTATGCATTCTGACAAAGGAATTGAGGAATAAAGAGTCCTAAAAACAAACAGAAGTATCTCACTGTGAATTATTTTACTTGTAGATTATGAGAACAGATACTCTAGCCGGGCTGCAAATATCTGAATGGCCATTAATAGCAGCAAAGAGATGGGGTTTTCTTATCTCTATCTGCCCCTTAATATAGGGGGTTGAAGGGAGGCAAATGACAAGATGTATGTCATAATATGGTCATGCAAATGATGCATGTCAGAGATATGCACTTGATGCATGTGTTGTGTTTTTTATGTTGGCATGGTGGTTGAAGATATCACTGGTGGATCCTAGTTATGAAATCACATCAGAATGTGATATCTGACTGATAAAAGATTGTTCTAAGCTACTATTTTTAAAGTTTTTGCACATGAACTGGAATACCTTTAGACTCTCCATCCCTACCAAAGCTTTTGCAATAAAAAAGTTAACATACTCGAGTAGTCTTAAATCACAGAATTAGAAATAACCATAGGGGTCACCTAGTCAAACCCCTATATAAACATGATCCAAGACAGGGAGTGGGGGGGGGGTTAATTCTGGCTGCAGTTGACCAAGCCTTAAGAACAAATGCATACAAATCCAGAATTGAGAAGTCCATATCATTCAAAGATATGGAAAAGCTGCCACAATGATCATTGGAGTATTTCAGGAAATTACCATTTGCATCCAGGCAAGAACTGGTGGGACCACAAAATTGACAAAATCATAGAAAATGAAGAAACAAAAATTCTAAGGTTCTGGGACCTTAGAATTAAAACAGACAAACCCCTGCCACATAATACTCCAGACTTAACAACTGTTGATAAGAAAGACAAAAAAAAAAGTCTGGGTAATGGAAGTTGCATTGCCTGGAGACAGCAGAATAAAACAGAGCTAGAAAAAAAAAATAATAAAATACAAAGACCTACAAAAAGAACAATTGTGGCATGAAAAAACCCAAAAGCAATAGTAATAGATGCCTTAAATGTAATCCCAAAACATCTGCAGAATCACTTAGACACCATCAAGATTGACAAAATCACCATCAGTCAGTTGCAAAAGCTGGTTCCCTTGGAACAGCTTACATTCTGCAATGATACCTTTAATATTATCATACAAATAATACTTATTCCATGTTCTTGGAAGGACCTAGTAGGTCAGGGATGTCAAACTCACAGCCCACTGGGTGGATGCGTCACATGCTGGCCCCACCCCCGCCCAGTTTAATGAAGGGGGAAAATGTCCCGATAGGTCACGGGATGATGCAGTGATGACATGAGTTTGATACTCCTGTGATAGGTGGATAAAAATGCCAAATTCAGTCTACACATATGGCTGATCATGTGACCAACTACAGGTAATTGTCGAGTTACAACCACAATTGAACTCACAATTACTGTTTCTAAGTGACACATTTGTTAAGTTGAGTTTTGCCCCATTTTAGGCTTTTCTTGCCCCAGTTGTTAAGCTGGTAACATGGTTGTTAACAGAATCTGATTTTCCCATTGACTTTGCTTGTCAGAGGGTCACAAAGATGATCACTGGGAAAATGCAACCGTCATAAATATGAACCAGTTGCCAAGAGTCTGAATTTTGATTGTATGACCATGGGAATGCTGCAATGGTTGTGAGTGTGAAAAACAGTGCTGTTGTAACTTTAAATGGTCACTAAATGAACTTTTGTAAGTCGAGGGCCACCTGTTCAATGACAAGAAAACAATAATAGCATTCTCTCCATATATTTAAAGACTAAAGTCTTTTTCTTTTTCTTTTTTTGTAATTTAAGCATTGTAAGCCACCCTGACTCTCCGGAGGAGGGCGGCATATAAATTATTTTTTTTTAAAAAAGCAAGTCCAGATTGCTAATTGCATGTAGACCTCTCACTATCTTGGTAGCCCTCTTCTGAATTTGGCCCATTTTCTCCTTGTCCTTTTAGAACCATGGCACACAACTTGAAATAGGAGTTGACCTGCAGGATGGAACAATTGGTGCCTGTGATGCTGACTTATGCTTCTGTTAATATACTTCAATATAGCATTTTCCTTTTTTAACACTTGCATCACATTCCTGGTTCATATTCAACATGGATACTTTGATTCCTTGCCCTTGTTATTTCTGCAAAAAGTGTTGAATCATGGAAGGAGTATTTTCTGTGATGCTAAATTCAGCAAATGCCTTTAAGGGGAAGAAGAGAATCAACAATTATGTCAATGATATGATAGAATCTTTATCAATACAGTTACAAAGGTAAAATTGTTGGAAATATTTCAGCGTTCACACTGAGGAGTTTAAAAAACATCAAAAGAGCAAAACACATTAAGCATGCAGTCACTCAGAGGCTTTCGAAATTAGTTGAAGTATCTTGATAAATTATAAATTACAGAGTTCAAAACATGAGAAATAGTTCACATGTTCACGTTTCTTGCTTGCCAAACTATAGCATGAAAAATACCTTTTTTAAGGTAAATGTTTCAGGTCATTAGTCAATAATGTGCACAGCTGCCTTTAGGGGTTTGAAGAGAAAATTAAATCAGCTGAGTTATTTCATTTACAAAGGCACCTGCTGTGCAAAAATAATTTTCATCAAAAATTTAATATTCCAAAAGGCTTGCCTTGCAGTCTCATTGTCTTGTTACACCAAAATGATTTCAAAGTTCTATTATCTGTTACCATCTACGATGTGTACCATTACTATGCTAAGAAACAATAAAGGAGACTTGAGAAGAATTCAGAAGTATATGTCTATAGGACCCTACATTGTATTCAAATGCTGAAGTAAAATGCACAAGTTACTCAACATACATTAATTGTTGGGTGCACTGTATTTGCTGCATATTCGTTGATTGATTATTGCAATACCTTGAATTTTGGAGAACGTTCTTAGTGATGCCATAATACACATCCTAGAGAGAAACACAGTTTGTTATCTTCAGATTCTGTTCAAAACATATCTTCCCTTCAAAATGTCTAAGAAATGATGCAACATTTCAGTTTCCAATCTGAAAATTATATTTTGACCATTGTAGGGTTAGCTTCCTGCTGTAGTTGGTTCATGAATAACATTTTTCATTTCTACAGTTGTGAAGGTAGTGGTGACTATAATGGTCAGTTCCAAAACTGGTAAAGAGTCAAGGGAGCATTATGTAAACAACCAATGGCAAGCTTCTTCATTATCATGAAATAAACCTTTCTTCAGTGGGTCATAAGAAGATATTAAGGAAAAAAATACCCAAACCCTCTTCTATAATTTACATGGAGATAAACAGGTCATAAATGAGAAGTAGTTCATTTTCTAGAATTCTTTCTTCAGAATAAAACTTTCTAAAGAGAATTCTGAGATTCTGTGCTTGGAAAAGAATCACTTTTGGTTTTAGGCAGTTGCCAAAAAAATTGGTCAGGCTCAACCACATATAATAATGTAATATAGAGCCATAATTTAAATCTTCATTTCAAAAAAGATTGATATGATTTTAGGATTTATATTATTTATTTGTTTTTTTATTTATTTATTCAGTTTATACAGCCATATTTGTGACCCTGTTCCATTTAAAATTAAAACAAACAATACAGAATAAAACAACTTATACAAACAGTATAAAATATAAAAACAATTAAAACCATAAAATGCAATCATCAGGAGAGCACAGTAACTCACAAACAGTACAACCATTTTATCCTACACCACTCTTTGATTCTTAGGACCTTCCATAAGGCTATCAAGGTACGGGCCAGCCTGATCTTGGGAGCAGGGGGATTATGATGTTCTACAGCAGGGGTCTCCAAACTTGGCCACTTTAATACTTATGGTCTTCAACTCCCAGAATTCCTTAGCCAGTCTACAACGTCCAGACACCAAGATAGAACATTGACAACATTGTTTACTTCAAAATACTGATGATACTTCACCCAATGGCTATGAATGACTCACCCAACTGCTTCATGTAGTTAGTAAATTCAAAGTAAAGTGTTTAACTGAAGAATCAGAATGCTAAATTAGCATTCTTCTATTCTCTGTCCCTATGTTCCTGCTGTAAAAACTTTCCTGTTAAGATCGTGCATTTTATTGCATCAGTATAGTTTATCTAAATATTTATTGCATTCACATGACCAGAACCCAAATGAAACATTTATCTTTACCTATATATCTGGTATATGTCTTACAAATTCCTCACCTGTGCATTTGCTGAACACAGACATTATATGTGTAGTATTAAAAATGCAGTTGCAAAGGTCAGAGAAAAAGAAATCCTGAGAATTAAGCCAAAAATGTTTCAGTGTGAACTCTGTATCTTACTACAAAATCTTTGGACTTACACTTCTACTCTCTGACACGATCAAACCTTAACAGCTACACATTCATTTAGAGAGATGTGTTTAAGGTCACCAGAACTAAAACTGAGGGAATCCCTCTGGCACCAAATACATATACCATATATATATATATACACACACATATATATATATACACATATATATATACACACATACACACACACACACACACACACACACATATATGTGTGTGTGTGTGTGTGTGTGTATGTGTGTGTATGTGTGTATATATATATATGTGTGTGTGTGTGTATGTGTGTGTGTGTATATATGTGTGTATATGTGTGTATATATATATATATATATATATATATATATATATATATATATATATATATATATATATATATACACACATACATACATACATACATACATACATACATACATACATACATATATTACATGTGGGTGTGTCTATATATATTCACTTCACCTTCATTCAGATCTATTTATAAAACTATATTCCTCATCAAGATTCACATAGCATTAGAGGAATATGTAACTCAATAAAAGTCAGAGTCATTTAGCAAATGTCATAGAGTTATGGAAAGTAAACTGCCATTGCAAATGAGAGGGAGAGAGGGAGAGGGAGGGAGAGAGAGAAAGTGGGGGGGGGAGAGCACAACAGAGGCAGGTATTTCTCTGTGTTGAAATAATCTCCACGCAAGATGTGAGGAAATGTTTAAGAGAGGGGACTATTATTGCTGTTGCCCTTTTCATTTTAAATAGTTTGTGAATAGATTACATCCCAATGGCTCATTAGGCACAGGCTACAAGGCTATTTTAATGACAAACAAATCCCTCTCAATTTTCTACCTAATGCATTATAAAATGTAAACAAATACTTATTGCAATATACGCAGTAGTTGATAATACTCATACTAACTTTTTTTTTTTCATAGAAAGCTTCTCTTTAGAAGGCACCAAGCAACTCACAGAACAATTTCAGATCAAGTCCCTCCCTCCACTATCAGTGTTAAAGTTGAATGTTCCCCTTCTAAAATTCTGCTCATCATAGAAGGTGATGATATTGGCTGATCTTGAACGTTGCCAAAAAGAATTTGACTTTGCAAGTATCTGAACAAAAACCACAAGGACATTCTATTCAGTAGGTTAGATAGGAAATAAAAAGCAAAAACAACCAGATCCTGAAAGAAGGTGATGGAAACCTATTTCTACATTTCTGCCAAGAAAAATATATAGTAAGAACATACTGATGTGGACATTGCAGTTGAGCTTAACATACCATATTACAAATAAATAAATAGTATTCTTATCCCTTTTAAAATTGTATTCTTATCCCTAAAACAAAACAAACAAAAAACAAAATAAGTCCTATATACTCCAAAATACTTTATCCCATCATTTCACAAAGAAGACAGGTGTGCAATTAACTGCCAATTTCTCACATTAATAATATCTCTAAGCCTCTTAGAATCCCTCCTGATTGAGATAAATCACATAAATCATACAAACAAATAAATATTCACCTGGGAGTGCTTAAATACTTTAGATGGGTGGCCCAATTTCTTGTCATGTTATCATATATTATTTTGGACAGATATCAACAGCATAAAACTACAATTCTGCAAGCAGGTTGCTTTCATCCCCCCCCCCCCCGGGTGATTTAATGCAATGCAATACTACAAGGCCCATGGTACATTGCAGCAGGCATGAGGAAGGACATATAAAAGAAGTGAAGAGGGAAACCAAATTAACCCAAAAATGTGTTATGTCTAAAACCGTTATTAAATAAAGAATTTTAAGTTACAAGTTACTGTGTTAAATTAAGCTACCGTTACTGTGGAATTTTCCTTAAAAGTTGTCTATTATTGGAAGGAGGCCAGAATAAGAAATAGGCATGCAGGGTTGCCAAGAGTGTTGTTCATTGTAGTAAATAAACAGTCTATCAAAATCTTGAAAGTCTGTCCAAATTTTGTTCTGCCTTATTTTAAACAAAATAAAGGTAAGATTATTTTGAGCATATTCTTATGCTGCCCACTATCTGAAGACTTACTTCTCCAAGTCCTCTTGGAAAAGCACCTTTGGGACAACCATGACCTGGATGATTAAGAATCTCCATAGACGTGTCCTTTGGTGCCTATTATATACATTGCCCAATCTAACTTTTTAAATTTAATTTAATTTAATTTTTTTTCATATTCTTCATGCATATATGTATGTCAGGGATGAAATCTAATTTTTTTTGCCACCGGTTCTGTGGGTGTGGCTTGAGGGGCATGGCCTGGTGGTGGTCATGTGACTGGATGGGCATGGCCAATTTTTAAAAAACTTTTTAAAGCATTTTAACTAGTAAAAAAATGCATTAAAAAGTTTTTTAAAAAGTTTCCGATGATCAGCACCTGACCAGCCTGACCCCCCTCGCCAAGCCAGATCCAACACCTCCTAGCCCCAAAGATTGCAAGCCTTTCTACCTCGGCCATCCAGTCTGGGAGATTAAGGTGGGGGGGGGAGAGAGAGACACAAATTGCTCGGCTGTTCCCCCATTTCACTCAGCCCGAGCTTCCTGTTGCAGATTTTCATGCCTTGCTTCACATGGCCAGGATTGTCGCCCTCATCTTCTTCTTCCTCCTCCACTCCAAGTGGAAAAATGCCAGAAGCGCAAAAAGAAGTGCTTGTTTGCTACTGCCCTTTTTCCGTTTGTAAGGAAACTTTTGTACCTTGTGAAGGCACGTCTGCTTCCTGTGCTAAAAATCTCACCAGTATTGCTGTGTGCGCGGCTTGTGTGTGTGTGTGGATGTCGGGCATGGGCTGTTGTGAAGACCAGGAGCAAACACACAGAGAGAAAGAGAGAGGCTTTAAAAGACCTTTGAATGAAGGTGGGGGTGGATTGGAGGGGTCATTTCCTTCCCCCTCCCTACACTGACATTCAGTGCAGCACACAAACACACAGGCTAGGAGAGGAGGAGGAGGAAGAAGAAGACAAGGGTGACAATCCCGGGTGTGTGAAGCAAGGCATGAAAATTCACAGCAGGAAGCTTGGGGTGAGTGAAAAGGGGGAGCAGCCAAGTGCTTTGTTTCTCCAGAACCAGCAAAAAAAAAATGCTTAAAAAGTAAAAAAAAAAAAAAAAGTTCCCATGGTCACGCATCGCTCAGCTGATTGTCGGAACTTTTTTTTTTACTTTTTAAGCAGTTTTTTACTACTGGTTCTCTGGAAGTAAAAGCAGGAAGTAACGACAACTGGGCGGGTGGGCGGACCCTTGGGTTGCCATTGCTACTGGTTCTCTGAACCACCAGCTGTCATCGCTACCTACTTGCCCGAGCCGGTCCAAACCGGGAGGATTTCACCCCTGATGTATGTGTATTTGAAAGAGCTATGTAAAAGTCCTTGGTCTTAGAAGTCTCCATAGTCTACATATCTTTTAAAGCAAAGCACTATTTTCAAATATTTTCCTAGCATGTTTTTTTTTCCCAAAAAACATTCTTAATAAATAAAAAACGATAAATAGTAAGATTCTGGGGCTTTGTTCTAAAGTGCTTAGGAAAAAGAAAAGGACAGAGGCAATGAGGTGGGGGGGAGGAACAGAAGAGTGACAAATAGCCATGTCACACTTGTTTTCCCTAACTGTGCATTAGGTGTCTTTCATGTCTCCCATGGCAGCCATTCTTGAATAGGCAGCCCTATGGCAACCATTTTCTGGCAGTGCCTACACCATAAAATTCCAAATATGACACTGTCTCAAAAGCATGTTGGGGACCGGAGCTAATATTGTAGAGAGAGGCGTATGAAAGCAGAAGAAGCTCTAAATCCAATCACAAAGGACAGTATCATTCAAAAAAGCAAAAGAAATAAAGTCACCTTGGTGTGTATTGTATTTGCCGCTGTGCCTTTTTGCTGTAACAGATTTTTTTAAGTGACTTCAAACACTGTCAGAATGGCAATGAAGAATTGGAAAGCAATAAGATTCTAATCAGTGCTTCAAATGCCCATGGAAAGAGTCCATTGGCTTGGAGATTTCTGCACAAGTTAACGGTTTTACATTAAAGTCACCAGAGGGCAATTGAGAAGAACTATGGGGACCTTCATATATTTTACTGTTCAATTGTCTAAGGACAAAAATCTAATTATAGTGCTAAATTCCTTCCCCAATGGGCTGTGAATGATTCTTCAAACTTATTGTAAAATAATGAAGAGTCTTCCAGCCTCTTGGAAGATTAACAGCTTGATTGTAGCATAAATTTAGACCACAGTAAATCTCTTAATCTTTAAGGTATCTTAAAGATTTCTTAAGACTCATAGATTTCTGCTGCAAAAGTTGAAGAGAGACATTGCTGTAAAATTTGATAGGGATATTAGGCCATATTTAACATTGTTAAAGGCTACTGCTCAGTCAGTGGAAATCCCCTTTGATCTTTTCCCCATTCCAACTCATTGTGTTCCAAATCTATTCTGGAGAACCCCCAGTTTTCTTCAGTAGATTTGGGGTTGATGCAGAGAGCAAAGTTGAATCTTTCAATAGAAGCCCAAGTAAACAAAGGATAGGCTGTGGATAAGCAGGTGGATACAATTTCATTATATAGAAGGACCCTATCATCAGTGTCACCACTAAAAAAAATTCTTGATCAACAGGATTGTCAAAAGTTATTAATTCTAAAGCTTCAAATGTCACCTCCAGATCGGGTGCCTTGCTTCCAAATATCAGTTGTGGGGGAATGATGTGTCTCCGTCTCCTAACTGTGAGTAGCCCAACGTCATGTAGCTGGCCACTGTTCCTCATAAATGCTGGGTTAAGATGGGACTTGGTCTGATCCAGCAGAGCTATTTTTATGTTCTTGAGAGATAGAACTTTTTGAATTTCTTATCAGATTATTGCAAGTGGAGATTTAAGAATGTGCTCACTAAAAGCACCTTTAGAATATGTTTATTATTAGCTTCTAATAGCCTGGTTTCATGTGTCTTTGGAAAGCTAGTTCATATTCGAGAAATAAAATTTATCTGAATATTTTCTGCATCAACTAAAGGGGGAAAATAACTTATCTAAACAAATACGTTATTCCATTTTTTATGCTTCGTTCTTCTTTTATGAAACTCATGGGAGGATTTTCAAGGCCTTTTCAAAAGAGAGTACTGAATTTTAATAAAATGAATAAATAATAAAATAAGCATAGAACACTCTCTCGCTCTCTTCCTCTCTCCTCCTCTCATTTATTTTTTTAAGAATACTTTGTTACTACCAGTATTGGAAATG
This sequence comes from Masticophis lateralis, assembly GCA_030761175.1. Lineage (NCBI taxonomy): Eukaryota > Metazoa > Chordata > Lepidosauria > Squamata > Colubridae > Masticophis > Masticophis lateralis. Next base: position 112,069,303 of record JAUDYJ010000001.1, read on the forward strand.
AAATTTCATTTTTTTTAAGTCAATGGACAAACTGATGCTTACTAAGTTCTCCTTTGAAACGTGCAGTTCCCTAAAAGTTGTGCTGAAGTTCTTTAATTTAAAAATGCATACAAAATTTGTATGTAATAAGGGAATATTAGAACCTTAACATTGCAAATTAAATATAAATTAAAATACTTCAAAATGCATCCTATTAGATAGATTGCTTATAAATGTCATATTATGCAAAATTCATATTAAAGTTTATATTAAAAGAAACACACTTAACATTTGAATTTTTAAATCAGTTTTAAAGAAAGCACCTTAGAAAGAAATAGAATTAGAAGCAATAGAAATTGATGAATAAAATAATCTACTCTTGAATTTCCATTATTGCTTAAAGCACAGGCAAGCTGTCTATTTTAAGAGAGATAGTGAGAGAAATATTTTATCTTATATGCTTCAAAATGACAAGGAATTTATCTTCTTTCCAAATGTGGCAAATCTAAAGGAGAAGGAGAAGCAGAAGGGGAAGGGGAAAGAGAAGGAGGAAGAGGAGGAAGAGGAAGAGGAGGAAGAGAGAGAGGAGGGGGAGGAAGAGTAGTAGACAACAAAATCACCATCAGTCAATTATAAGCAGCAGATTTATTTGGATTGGCTTACATCCTGAAATAATACTTCAGTAGCATTATTAAACAACAACTGCTACAAGTCCTTGGAAAGGAAAATTGGACAAGATGTCAAATCCAGTCTAAACAGCTGGCCAATTGTCAGGCACAAAGAATCAGGACCATCCATTCGTTTACAGCAGAGAAGATTTATGCAAATCTATACACAAGAATCAAGTCAACTAGAGTTCAACATTAAATTGGTGCCAGATAAGAGTCATCAGAATTCAGGAAGGATTAGACTTGGACCCTGTTTAGCAATGTAACGACTCTAAACTGATGACATGCTTATCTCTGCCCCCTAGGTCTGTCTTGTCCTATATCAATTATTCAAGTAAAGATTTATTAAATTTGTATGCCACACAGCTCTCAAGAACTCAATAATAATAATAAAGAAATTACAATAAAATCATTAACAGATAACAGATGGCAATTTTCTGCCCTCTAGAAACTGTTGATAACCATTTTTGATGATAGGGCAAGAGATAAGTTCAGAAAGCTTGAGAGAAAGAATCTCTCTCTCTCTCTCTCTCTCTCTCTCTCTCTCTCTCTATATATATATATATATATATATATATATGTATGTATGTATGTATGTATGTATGTATGTATGTATATATGTATATATGTGTGTGTGTGTGTATGTGTGTGTGTGTGTATGTATGTATGTATATATATATATATATATATATATATATATATATATATATATATATATATATACATATACACACACACATACATACATACATACGTACGTACGTACGTACGTACGTACGTACATACATACATACATACTGCTTTAGTGGTTCCTGGCACTGTCCTTTTGGGATGTGCTTCAAACATGGCTGAATCCCCTCCCAGCCACTCCTTGCCTCCTCCATCCCCAGTTAAGGGTGGGAGGGGATGATCATGGACCTCTTTTTTCCCTGGATTCATAATATTTTCTAAATGGAGCAATTTAGCTAGTCTTTGCTTTCTTTCTTTGTTTGTTACCAAAAAAAAAAAAAAAAAGGAGCTTCAGGAGGTCTTCCCTCCCACCCCCCAACTGATGGAAAAGTGATGAGGTAATGTTTTTGGACCACTGCTACCTGCCTGATCGAGTTAAGCAATTCTGCCTATTTAAAAAAAAACTTTTTCAAGCTGCGTCTTTCCCCCTTCCCTCCAACACAACCTTTCCTTAAATCTGAATGATATCCTGACAATATCTTGTGAGGTGAGTGAGACCAGCCATGGATCTAAGGATTGCTTCTCCTGGGTGGGAAAGGGTGCTTTGTCAGATCACTGAACACAGGAGTTTCTTGTCTATGGGGATTCTTCAGTCATCCAGGTCATGGTTGTCCCAAAGGTGCTTTTTTCAAGAGGCAACTGGACTTTCTTGGTTTTGAAAGCATCTTTTGGACAGGAGTCTCTTCCATTGTTTGGCCAAGGCACATGATTGCTCACTGATAGTATTTTTTTTAAAAAAAAAGAGGTAGGGGTGTGGATCCTCCCTCCAATTCGTTTTAGTTTTCTCTCATAATAAGGCTTAGTAACATGGCATCAGGCTTGAAGCTTATTTAGATATCTGTAGCATGTACTAATTTTATTGTGATCCTGTACTAATTTTATTGTGATCCTGAAGCTTGGGAGGGCAAAGACTTGAATCTGGGTCCCCTATATACTTTGTTAAATTGTCTGTTTAGCTCTGTTTTTTGTAGCCCAAATATGCCCACCCACTTTCTGGAGAGCTTAAATGACCTCTCTGCTAAGGGGGTTCACTTTATGAATAGGAGTTGGCCGCTGATAATTATCATTGCAATAAAACTATTTTAATTCATCAAGGTACCCTGACTGGCACCCTGCCTGATTTATAACTCCAGGTTGCAGGTATTGCTGATGAAAAGGAAGGTATTCAGATAGAATGGTTTAGGTTTCCATGATGGCTGTGACTGTCACTGATCTTCAATGTGTAATCCCCCATTTCTAATCTAATTATATTTAGGGCAGGTTTTGGCAAGCAAAGAAGCTTTTTTGTATTTTTGTACAGACAATCCTTGACTTACAACAGTTCATTTAGTGGTCATTCAAAGTTACAATGGCACTGAAAAAGTGACTTATGACCATTTTTCACACTCACAACCATGGCAGCATCCCCATGGTCACATGATCAAAATTCAGATGGTTGACAACTGTCTCACATTTATGATGGTTGTAGTCTCCCAGGGTCATGTGATCCCCTTCTGACAAGCAAAGTCAATGGGAAGACCAGATTCAGCTAACAGCTGTGTTACTAACTTAACAACTGCAGTGATTCACTTAACAAATGTGGCAAGTAAAGTGGTGAAATGGGGCAAAAACCACTTAATAAATTTGTCAGCAACATAAATTTTGAGCTCGTAATTGTGGTTGTAAGTAGAGGAAAGGCCGGGCGAGGTTAATTGAGGCTGGGCTTGACGAGGAGTGGCTGAGATGGGAGGGGAGGGGAGGGGAGGGGAGGGGAAAGAAGAGATGAGTCCAGACATCGAGTTGGCCATGCTCACTCAGTCACATGATCACCCAGCCACAGCTACCTAACTGGTCATTAGGAAAGAGAACCAGTTGTTAAATTATTTGAATCCCACCACTGGGGGATATATGCTCATGGCTGCCAGAATAATTTTCTTTTTCCAATTGCTAAACACAAACAACATTAGAGCACATTGAACTGAACATGATTTTGGAAGATCCATAAAAGAAACACTGGTACAGAAAACAGATCTGAACTCTGTCTAGATGCAAATCTCTCTCTCCCTCTCTCTAGATGCAAATCTCTCTCTCCCTCTCTCTCTCTCTCTCTCTCCCCCTCCCTCCCCTTCTCCCTGTGTGTGTGTGTGTGTGTGTGTGTGTGTGTGTGTGTGTGTGTGTGTGTGTGTTTGCTTTCTTGCTATCTGAACTACACCACTGTGATCATTCATTTTATTGCCAACCTATATTTTACCACCAGTTTTTCCAGAGATCAAGTTGAGCTGCTTAGGGGCTTAATTTTTATCCTTTGCACATAAATTTCTTAACAATCCCTTGTCCCCTGTACACAACCAATGGTTCTTATGAGCAAAGCTGATTAATCTGCCTCTATTGTAAATCTTATCTTGTTTTGTTTTGTAATTGAGATTCTGAGTTTCTAACATTTTGCACAGCCTGAAAATTAAGGCACTGTGCTTGCCTCGCTGTGAGAAGGGTAATATGAGAAGACCTGAACAGCATGGTGGGTAGAGGGGGAGGATGTGAAATGAAAAACTGATGAAACCACCTCCACTAAATTCCATCCAAACTTTATAGGCTACCCACGATTTTAGTTTTTATTGTGCTGCTTTTTCAAATCTTTCATTGTCCTGCTCAGATTTTAACATTTAAAAAAAAAAACATTGTATATTCCCTACAGAAGATATCTTCATCTATTTGCCTTGTGTTGGACTCTTCAAATTAATAGCATTTTTAGAACAAAAGGGTGATTCTCCTTGTGTCTCTTTAAAGACTAGATGGTATAACAATGGCATTTGTTAAAGAATTTAATTTGGTCTCTATTATGCTCACATCTGTCTAACTATCAACAAAGCTCCAACAAAGCTCTAGTGATGTTCTTCTAAAGACAAACAACCCTAAAAGTGTTGGATACATCTTCCCCATCCACCAAAGGAGGATTGGAGCCTTGGTGGATAAGGAGCCTTGGTGGAGCAGTGGACTAAAGCGCTATTAAATAGCACTTAGCTGCCAGCTGCCTACAATTATTGCAAATTCGAATCTCACCAGGCTCAAGGTTGACTCAGCCTTCCATTCTTTTGAGGTAGGTAAATGAGGACCCGGATTGTGGGGGTAATAAACTGACTTTGTATAAAAAAGAGCATCGCTTAGGTGGTGCCAAAAGCCCTACTAAGCAGGTATATACAAAAGTATGAAGGCTATCGCTTAATGCATTGTAAGCCACCCTGAGTCTCCAGAGAAGGGTGGCATATAAATCAAACCAATAAATAAATAAATAAATAAATAAATAAATAAATAAATAAATAAATAAATAAATGAATGAATGAATGAATGAATGAATGAATGAATGAATGAATGAATGAATGAATGAATGAATAAATAAATAAATAAATAAATAAATAAATAAATAAATAAATAAATAAATAAATAAATAAATAAATAAATTGTTCCTTCATGGAGTAGAACAAAAGAGGTGTCATATTTGGTGTCCTGCTTCGCAATGTCTTCTGCTACTGTTATGTATACAAAGAGGTTAAAGCTAAACGAAAGACAGGGTAATCCATACTAATTACTCTCAGAATTATTTCTAGTGACCTTGGAAAGTGCAGCACATTTAAATATTAAAAAATGATATTATGAATTCTTTCCTTCGTTTATGTCTCTTCCTTCTTTGTTTGCCTATATTTTGTCACAGGTTTGCCTGTTAAATCTCTTAAATTTTACTAATGTTTATTAAATAAAATTCAGACTGTAATTTTACTAGCTGAGTTGAGTGCAGGGGTGAGCTCCTGGGGGTTCAGCAGGGTTTGGGCGATCCTCTAGCCAAGGATCGCCAGGGTTTGGCAAACCCCCAAATGCCAACCCTGGCTGGCCACGCCCATCCCACCCCACCCCGCCCCTCCCAGGAGTCTCCACGCAGCCCATTCATCATTCCAGGTACGTGCATTGGCCATATGGAGGGTCTGGGAGGGCAAAAAAAGGGCCTACTGGAGGTTCTGGAAGTCCAGAAACGGACCTGTTTCCAGCCTCTGAAGGGCCTCTGGACCGTGGGAGAAGCTGCTTTCACCCTCCCGGAGACTCGAGGAAAGCTTCCAAAGCCTGGGGAGGGTGAATCCCCCAAACCCACTGTGATTCAGGTGGCCAAATAGTCAACGCCCACCATGGCCATGCCCACCCAGCAACAGGGCAGTGAACCCATTGCTAAAGGAAGCCCACCAGTGTTGAGATTCAGCCAGTTCGCAGCACTTCGGGAAAACTGGTTGTTAAGTTTCTGAGCAGCTTGGAAACTGGTTGTTGGAAGAAATCATTAGGGCAGAGAACCGGTTGTTAAATTAGTTGAAGCCCACCAGTGAAGCCCACCACTGGTTGAGTGGCATGTGTGCTTGCTCTGTTCTGGCATAGCAATTGACTGGAAGTGGATAGGAGACAAAGAAGATTGGAAATTACCCAGAGGAATTTTCCAAAACAAAGTGCTTCCCTGAAGTATCCTACCATCTAGTGAATGGGATGAGTATAATCATAGCATTGAATTTTTTTAAAAAATGCTGATAGGTTTTGCTTAATTTAGTTCACATTATATTTCATAAGCTTTCCTTCTTATATGAAATAAAGAACCAATTGTTAATAATCCTTGCACTGTAAATTACATTTTACAATGGAAACCCGATACACTGTATCTGATTCCTGTCTTAAAATAATGGTAGATAAAGAAATAGAACTCTGATCTCAGTATTTTTTTAAAAAAAAAAAAAAATCCAAGTATTAAAACACTAAGTTCCTCTTTTGAAAGCAGTTTTCATCTTAAACCATAAGAGGCATCTAGCAAATGCTAGCAAACTATCTAGCAAATGCTTCTGGATTATAGTTCGCATTCAATAAAACATTTTAGTTGACAACAAACAATATTGTTTTATAGTAATGTTTTGGATTTGTCCCTTGGGTCACAAATTTCTAGGTGCAATCAGTTGATAAATCAGAAATGGAAATTACTTATATTTTTTTTTTCAAACCCTGGAAACTCCTAAAAGGATACAGCCATGAAGGTGGCTTATTAACCATACAGATACTGCCAAGGGTGTTTCATTCAGTCGAGGCAAAGCAGTGGCAAAGTCCATTAAGAAGGGACCATTTTTATGTTTATATGTAAGAGTTGCACAGTACAGATATTCACCTGTATTGCCCTCAACGGTCTCAGTAAGTCCTATTTGCTCCTGAGCAATTTTAATGGCAGTTATGGTGAATTCTCCTCCCTCTCAGTGTTCTCTTCCAAGTGAAACAAACAATCACAGCTGGTCTTAACATATGTGGTGGCTCAGGCTTGGGAATCTATAAGAAAGTGCCTGGAAGGAAGGCTTTAACCACCCTTTGTCTCCTGATTGAAAGGCCGCTGATGTAGAATTTATCTGCACTTGTTATTTAAGCTATTTATGAATACAGGTGTAGCACTCTTCCAAAAAAAGCACCAGACCTACTTCCTGAAATGCTCTGACTGCCGAGTCAGAGGAGTGGAGGAACATTGGATGAAGGCAGAGGGAACTGTTGACCCCGATTCTGGGGAGAGCCTAGAAGGCATGTATGTACAGATGGCACCCTTATCTCTGGGCGCTTGCAGAACTGTGGAAAGTCCTCAGGGGAGCACCCAATGTCCTGAAATGCTAGGGAACACCTAATGTCCCTAAAAGAACCTACATATGTCCTAAGAACATCTTAATATCTTAACTACTGTGTGCCAGACTTTCTGGGTAATTCTTGTATCTCTTACATGCCAGCCTTTTTTGGGTGGAGTGTAAAAAAAGTATAAATATAAGAATCTCTGGATTTTTGGACATTCCCTCTATTAGAGGGGCCATCTTTGTTCAGCTGAATAAAGGTGTAATCTAAAAGGCAATCTCTGGTTCTTTTGTGTATTTTTATCAACGACTTCAGCATAACAGAATTTACCTGATAGTTTGGGACACTTCCATCTCAGTTCATCCACTAAATGGTCATTCGGACTCTTCAACATTGATGCATTATTCTTCCAAAAGAGTTCTAGATTTGGGTTTAGAAATAGCCCAGGTAACATTCATTGGCAAGGGGTATCCACCCTGCAAAGGATCTGTGCCTTGGACTTGTCACTTGGGCTCAATAGGGACATAGACAATTTTTTTGTCAATTTAATCTGAGCCCAGATTGAACAGTAGTCAAGGAAATAGAAGTTCAGGCAAGCCCCAATGGCCACTAGCACCCAAAAATAGATTACAATGTAGGCAAAATGGAGTGGGCAAAAATAATATTGCCCTCCCTCCTAAAATATAATACTTGCAGATATTTCTGGTTGGATGAAAGTAACAGATAATGTGGTACCTTCATTTGGTTAGCACAAGCAACACACAGTGACAGAACGCAGCCCTCCCAGTTTAAATTGATCTTCTGGGCTAGCACTCTTTTTGGGGAGCATTTATACTCACCTACAATTGGCCAAGCATGAACCATTATATGTTAAAGATAGCAACTAGCAGTTGTTTATCTTACTCACAAGGGGCAAGAGAATTTAAGCACAAGTCTAACTAAGTCTATCTAAAAACATGTACAGTATACCAGACAGATCTATTGCTCTTTCAGAAAACCACTAAAGCTACATGTAATAGGAGGCAGCCTAAATGGTGTTTTCTGAAGCACCAGTCCAGCTGTCAGTGAGTGCCAAGAAGTGATTAAACTAAGGTAGCAGCCATCCAGGTTTGTCTCCTTTTATTTCCTTCTGTTTGGAACCTGACACCAGCATTATGTGGGAGATATTTCTGCAGATACCAGGTGTATAATCTCACTGCATGACCAGAACAACCTACAACAGTCAATGGGAGTTGAGCAGATCCAGCTCCTGTCGTCATCATCAACATCATCATGAAGATAGATTGTTCATAGAAAGATAGATACATAGATTGTTGATATGGAAGACCTGAATTGGAAGAAGACCAGTTTATGCCCAGAACAGCTAAAGGCAAATTTAGACTGCTCCATTTGAGGTTGGGCTTAAATTAAAGGATATGAGTCCAAAGCATCTTCACTTAGTAGGGTGTAAGGATGATCCCTGTTTTAGAATTAATATTTTAAAATGTTATGTATGCTACTATTCAAAGCAAAAGATTTTGCTTAGAAACAAATTTGAAGTCACAGTCTAAAAATTTCATCCAAAGACAACTGCTGAAATACAATCATGCAAATAGTAAGAATAAAAAAGAAGTCTTTATAAAACAGAAGGAACAAAATTAATTAATAGGTTGCATTGCAGCATAATAGAGTTATTAAAATATTAAGATATTCAACAGCCTGAGAGAATAAAATTGTCTTTGCCTGGCACTAAAACTGCAATAAAATACATTTATTAATGGCCTGCTCAAGGGCAAAAAACATACCTTAGTGTATAAAGAACCCAGAGTGGGGCTTCAGATGCTAGTTTCTGGAATGAATAAGACTTCAGGTAAGATCTGTTCTTTCAGATAAAGTCGACTCAACCTGAAAGTTTTATTTGGTAGGTTAAACATCAGAAATGAACTGAGACTCTGAAAATGAGAGCATATCTTAAAAACCCACTTCCAGTCTCTATTTTTTCCTGAGATAGATGATGGATAGATGGATAGAAAGACAGACAGGCAGGCAGGCAGGCAGGCAGGCAGGCAGGCAGACAGATGAGATAGATAGATAGATGATAGATAGATGATAGATAGATAGATAGATAGATAGATAGATAGATAGATAGATAGATAGATAGATAGATAGACAGACAGACAGACAGACAGACAGACAGAGGGGAGGAAAGGGGAGGGCAAGGGAGAGGACAGGAGAGGAGGAGAGGAGAGGAGAGGAGAGGAGAGGAGAGGAGAGGAGAGGAGAGGAGAGAAGAGAAGAGAAGAGAAGAGAAGAGAAGAGAAGAGAAGAGAAGAGAAGAGAAGAGAAGAGAAGAGAAGAGAAGAGAAGAGAAGAGAGATAAATATCTAGGTCTAGAGTGTAGATGCATTTCAGTGTAAGAACTCTCTTGTCTCTTCCCTTTCACTTTCATCAAGGAAACAAACTTGCTTTGGAGCAGGTTTTGAAACATGAGCAGGAAGATAAATATTGTTTCCTTTGTTGCCTGTGTTGTTTGGAACCTCCTCCACAAATTCCCTAGCCAAATTCATATGTAAATCTTCCCTGTTTGAGTCTTATTTGTTTGTGCAAACTGGAAGCTCTCTGTACCTGAAGATTAGCCTGGACAATTAAGATTAGATGGACAATAATAAAATGAAAAGGGAGGGGGAGAGAATGCCCCTCAACTCCCTTCACCAAGCTTCTCTTCACTCATTTGTTTACATAAAGCAAATTGGAGGTGATAGATTCTTCTACTAATTTGGGAGTGGGAGGGAGAGTGAAATTCCAGATTGCCTAGGTACCCACCATAGCATTTATAAAGAACTGAACAGGAGCAGAGGAGATACCTAGATTCTGATGTTCTTCAAACTATTGGCCTTTTGGTTAAAGCATCAGACTAGAATCATGAGACTGTGAGTTCAAATTCCGCCTTAGACATGAAAGTCGGCTGGGTAACTTTGGGCCAATCTCTCTCTCTCTCCCTCTCCCTCCCCCCCTCTCTCCCCCCCCTCTCTCTCTCTCACCAACTCACCTCACAGGGTTGTTGTGGAGAAAATAGGAGGAGAAAAGTGTATTGGATATGTTCACCACCTTGAATTATTTGTAAAAAATAATTAAACTGGGATATAAATAAAATAAATATTTCAATTAAATCAGATGATTTTTCTCTTCTAATCATATTTTTTTTTGCTCAATACTTTAGCTGTAACAAGCAACTGCCTAAGTAATCCCTCAAAATGTATTGTCAACTGCACTGAGTATCATTTCCCCTTCTCTTTAAGCATTTTCACATTATTTTTATTGTTATGTCTTTTTCATTTTTGTTGCATATACTTTCAAATCAAGTTCAATATAGAACTTTGACATTTTAAAGGCAATTTGAATAAGTGAACGCTTCCTTGAGTAGAAAAGGTACATGATTTTGATGAATCTCGTTCTTTCTGTAAGCCTGATATGTAAATATATATATGACTTACACAGAACTGGGAGCATTTTGGCACAGGCATCAAACAAAAAAATGGATCTCATATCTAGATTTTATTAAAAGATACGATCATAAACAAAGTATTTGAACTATAATAGCATATTCAAAAAGACATTGAGTATTGTAAAAACAAAGAATAAGCAACAAATGTGCACAATTAAAATCTAATTCTATATGCAATTTTATATAAAAAAAACAACCCTGGCACAATATTCTATCACTTGGAGTACAACAGGAAACAATTACTTCCTGATGTAAAATTGTGCTCACATTGCCAAAAGCAACATTCAATAATCAACACCAGCATATGAAGTAAAATTTCAAGATTTCATTAGGTTCATAACCCCAAATGCCTGAAACCAGAACACTTTTTACACTTCCAACAATTAAGTGTGGTTATTCACATGCCTGCCACTAATGGAAATAAATTTTCTGCAATAAGTAGATTGAGCAGTCCAAACCCCCCGCCAGTAACAAATTAGCTGGGTAGAAGAGAGAAAAAAGCACATAACCTATCTTTCTCTATTTGAAATATTTTCCATTGCAGGTAATTAATGTATTATTGGGAAGTTGAGACAGAAATCCAGAGCTCATTCAGTAGAATTAAGTATGTAAAAAAAAATGTCAAGTCTTCTTAAAATTAAATTCATCACCACATTCCTATTAGTTAATTTCAGGACATAATTTCCAAATCTCCTGAACTGTGTGTTTTGTGAATGTGCTCCAAACTGCAATAACAACTTTTGACCTTTGGGGGAAATGTACAGTTCCTAGAGATTAGTAAATCAATGGATGATGATACTAGAAGGAGGTTTCTGGGAATAATATAATCCTATCCAAATTGTAATTTCTTGAATATAACCATGTTTGGTTCCTAGATATAAAATTTGACATATCCATTCTGCATGGCAGAGTAAAAAAGCCATTCAAAGTTAGTCAATAGAAAATTGATCTTAGAAATGGTGGCATCCCAGCAATACATACAAGGAGACTGTCCAGTCTGTTAAATTTTGAGAGAAGGAATTAAATCCAATGACAGGCATGAAAAGAACTTCCCTTCAACCCTTCACTCATGGATTCATTATTACAGCCAGTATGTCAACATGAAAAAATTAGCCCATCAGGTAGTTGCCCAGCTGCTCCAGCCAGCAACCAAACCTTGATTCTGCATACAGGCTTAAATAAGAGATGGACCAGTTATAGAATAACCCCAGCAGTCGCAAAGTTTGCACATGGCAATCACGTTCGGACCATGGAAATAGAAAATGAAAGGACCACTCACTATTGCATGTCATTCACAATTTTCAATGGTAAATTAGGACAATTACTACCCGATTGCAAAAAATTGCTGCTATACAACAGCAAAAGAATAGAGAAACCTCCAACTTTCATCTAAATATTTGCAGCTCAAATATGGTAGAAAAGTTACTTTATTAAATTTCTTTGCTACCATTTAGTAACCAATATTTTTTTCTTTTTTTTTTTTTTTTTGTCTACACCTGATAGGCCTGTTGTAATGTTATGAGTGAGCTGATTATATTCCAAGCTGAAAATAAAACATGCTTTCCATTTGGTACACACATCTAAAATCTTTTCACTTTTAAGGATTCAGTGCATCCACATTTACCATTTACGTCTTCCCTGTCCTTTGTTCATATCAGCTTGACTCTAAACTTAAGAAAAACCTTTCTGGACTGAGACATTTTTAATGACACCTTGCAAGAATATTGATTTAGACTATACATTGGTAAATCCTTCTGCTGCTGTGCCTTTCTCTTCTTGTTTTTTTTTTAATTTTATAATTTGCGTTTATTATTTTTACAAATAACTCAAGGTGGCAAACCTGTTCAACACACCTCCTATTTTCCCCACAACCTCTGAAATAGGTAGTTTCTCACATCAGCACACACACTTAAACAAAAATAAGCCTAGAGTTCATTATTTTACTATTTTTTCACTCCCCAGAAATACCAGGTTCATTTCCAGCTCTCAGATAGCCCAAAGAATTGTATGGCCTAACTGAAAGCTGGGGTGAAACATTCTTACCTCAAATGACTGAAAAAAATAATAATGAAATAGTAATATTCTGGACTTCTTTTTTAATAAGAAAAATCATAGAAAAACTGTAATAAAAACTCTCAGTTACACACCTTAATTCTTTTTAATTTTAATTAACTGTGGTTTCTATATTCTATTTGTGACCAAATAAAGATTTGACTGATTGTAATAAAAAAAACTGAAAAATATATTTATCTAGGTTTCAAACTAACAACTTTTTCTATTCTATGATAACTTTATAACCACTTTGATATTTTAACAGGGCTAAGGTTAGGGGAGGAACAGTAGCAATTAGAATGCATAATAAGGATCAGATCAGTTTAACTTCTTCTACAATGTAGTGTAGTGCTGAAATTAGCTTGCAGAAGTTAAAACACCTTAGGCCAAATGGACAGGAGCACTCAAACCAATACAGGATTGAAAAGTGTACTCTTGCAGTGCAGCAGAAAATGCACATGAAGGTTGCTTTGAGAGTGAGTGAAGCTATGATAGAGGGCAATGTCTATTTCTGCCCTCTAGAAACTGTTGACAACCATTTTTGATGATAGGGCAAGAGATAAGTTCAGAAAGCTTGAGAGAAAGAATCTCTCTCTCTCTCTCTCTCTCTCTCTCTCTCTCTCTCTCTCTCTCTCTCTCTCTCTATATATATATATATATATATATATATATATATATATATATATATATATATATATATATATATATATATATACACATACATATACGCATACATATACATATACATACATACATACATACATACATACATACATATATATATATATCAAATCCCCCTGCAACTCAGACTAAGCCGAGCACAACCAAGCCCCACCCAAACAGAACACACCCCCAGCCAATCAGAGCACAACCAACCCCCCATCCAATCAGAGCACAGCCAAGCCCCTAACCAATCAGAACACACCTCCACCCAATCAGAACACAGCCAAGCTCCCACCCAATCAGCTCCCACCCCCACTAGCAGTTAAAAGGAAGGGACAACTGCAATCTCACATTGCTCCTGGAAGCATGAAGGCGAGAACACCAGCCTGAAGATGACGAATGAGACTTCGTCGAAATGTCGCCAAGATACTTCCAATTCTACGCGGGAGAAGATCCGAATAACCAAAGACATATATATTATATTATATATATATATATATATATATATATATATATATATATATATATATATATATATATATATGTGTGTGTGTGTGTGTGTGTGTGTGTGTGTGTGTGTGTGTGTGTGTGTGTATGTGTGTGTGTGTGTGTCTGGCATCAACAAAAAAATCCTTCACCCCATTCGCACCCAAGGGGGGGGAGGTTTTTTTTTTTTAAATAGTGCTTAGTTGGTGTTGCAGATATGAGGAGAAACTAAGAAAATACAATTTAATTTCATCCCAGTTCATTTTTTCCTAAGATAGTGAGCATATTTGTTGTAAAGTCATCAAGATAGTATTTCTCTTAGAAAACATGAAGGATAAGCTGTTCTTTTCTGCAGTGGGAATAATGAACCATAGCATCATCCAAAAAAAGAAAAAAAGCAAAGAAAATCAAGAGCTACTTAAACTTCCCAGCAATTTCAATTCAATCAGCTCAAAATTTCAACCTTGCCAATTTTCTGGAAAAGTAGTGATTCACAGCTGCTTTAAAACTATGATAGAGCCTTTTGAAGAAGAGTCAAAATTTCCTAAACATGTAGGTAATCGCAGATAATATGTTTAAATTAGCAGCATGAAGAATCAAAGTCTTCTCCCAAAGGATTGACCCCAATCTTTTCCCCAAACATGACTCCACCTCCATTTCCAAACCCCAGATTTTTTTTTTCTCAAGGGAAAAAGACTTCCATTAAACTTGGCTGAAGTCAGTAGATGGAATACAGTTTTCAATTTCCTTCTTTAAAGCCAGAGCCTTGTCTCAAATATTGGAGACAGAAGCCCAAATTATCTAGTAGCACCCGGGGAGCTAATCTTATTTTATTTTAATATTTTTACAAGTTCTGGGGAATGACTTTTGGCTCACGTTTCAAGGATGAATGTATCTTAGCAGCTGGGAATTTTTCTTTAAAGCATTCAATACTATCTTAGCCATCTCCGCTTTGGAAAAAAAAATCTTATTGATTTTCACAATATATGGTAAATTACAAAATTACAGTTAGGAATGTATGACAAAATAGCAAATAACTTTACAGGTGAAGAAAGAGACTGATCCCTAGAAAATACTACTTTGCTAAGCTCATCAACAAATAAAAAATGGCTCCTATATTTTACAAAACTCTTAATTAAGCCTTCTTGCTATTATTTGTTTTCATGCCACTTGGCAATGCCCATATTACCATTTGGCACAATGATATAGAGTATCATTGGATAAGGTTAGTGACAGAAAGTAGTTATTTTTAAATAACTATATTTTTACATCTGACCATTTCTCTGCAAGTACAAAATGGTATCCCTGGCATTCCTCATTTGCTTCATAACAAAATACATGTGAGACAGTGGTGAAATTCAATTTTTTTTTTCTACTGGTTCTGTGGGCCTGGCTTGGTGGGCGTGGTGTGGCTTGGTGGGTGTGGCTTGGTGGGCATGGCAGGGGAAGGATATTGCAAAATCTCCATTCCCACCCCACTCTGGGGCCAGCCAGATGTGGTATTTGCTGGTTCTCCAAACTACCCAAAATTTCTGCTACCAGTTCTCCAGAACCTGTCAGAACCTGCTGAATTTCAACCCTGATGTGAGATGAGGTAATCAGCAGTACAGCTTCAGTGAAATTTCCTTCCACATTCCTTGTATGAGACATACTACTGGCCAGTTTTCCAAAGATGATTCACAAATAATGTCATTTGCACATTGAAATATGGACTCTAAATCCATTCCTTTCTGATTAATATACCTGATCCTAGCTCCAGTGGTAAAATAAGTCAACTGAACCGGGGGTGAAATCTATTTACCTTGCACATGCTGCATGCGCTCATGTCACTCACATGCACATGGACCCTCTGCACATTCACAAAACCTTCTATGCATGCACAGAGGGTAAAAAGCACATTACTTCCTGGTTAAAACTAGGAAGTAATGACAATCGGGAGGGTGGGCGGAGTCTCAGGCCGCCATCACTACCAGTTCTCCGAACCACCAACCATGATTGCTACCGGATCAGCCAAACCAGTCCGAACTGGGAGCATTTCACCCCCGAACTGAACAAGACTGATTTCAAAGAGCTTGCTTTATTTTTGTTTATAAGCAGTTGTGTCACTGGTTATATTTTCTGCTTTTTCTTTTTTATGAATACTCTTAAATACTCTCTACTCTTAAGTAGAGCCTGGTTTAGCTCTGCAGACTAAAGCATCGTAATTGACATCCAGCTGTCTGCAATTACACCAGTTCGAATCTCACCAGGCTCAAGGTTGACTCAGCTTTCCATCCTTTCTAAGGTAGGTAAATTGAGGACCCAGTTTGTGGGGGCAATAAGCTGACTTTGTATAAATATACAAAAGTATGAAGGCTATTGCTTAATGCATTGTAAGCCGCCCTGAGTCTTCGGAGAAGGGCGGCATATAAATCAAATTAAAACAATAAAAAACATGAATATATCATTCAAAAGTCCTGCCTTCAATGTAGCAATGTTTTCCAATCAACAGATCTATGCCTCCATTTTAAAAAGATTCTTAATAAACTGAGTTAGATTTTCCTCTTTAAGCTTGGGGCAAGGGTGGTGGTGGAATTGGATGTACAGATTTCTTACAATTTGCTACAGATTTGAAACAGAAAATGTATTTGAGGTTTTGCTTGATGACAACTTTGGGCATGATCCAGCAGGAACTGAAGAATAGGAGCTGTGCAAGAGCACCCCCATGTGCAGAAAAGTTACTGAATAGATTATGATATCACATCTATTTCTTTCAATAGAAACATTAGGAGAAGGTATGCAAAGTGAAGTGGAAATTTAAGCTGTCAAGCAAGCTTCTGAAGACAGTCTCTGGAGTAAAAAGATGAATGATGCCTCCCTGTCTACATGTCTTTGCTGCAGAATAACTATCAAAGTAAGCATTAGTTTTCTTTGGGGGAATTTATCCAAATCTCACTTCAATATCATGCATAAATGTTCAAGTGAATGTTCTCTTTCTTTCTCTCATGATACCATATTACTGATGAGTCCTGGCAGTGACAAATGACAAACCGCGTCTTCCCCTCTCAGCAGTTCCAATTTGCATTCTGCTATCACTGTATCTCTCTCATTGGGATGGGGGAGGGGAAAGTAAAATTAAAAAGGCAGGCGTTCTGAAAAGAACATTAAAACAGCTAAAAACTGCACGAGATCAGCAGTTCTCTGTTCTGCAAAGTATTCGTCTACTGTACAAAGGTTGTGCTGAAAAGTAAGAAATTTGAATTTACAGATATCTGGAAGAATATGGAAACTTGTCTTAAAAGTTTTCAACTTTTAGAAAGACCTGAGAGCATTTACTGTGATTTTTAAAAAAATATCACACAAATGAATGGGCAGGTACCTTAATAACAAAAAGTTTCAAATAGTTCAAAACAGTTTGGCAAATATTATTTATTAGATCACTTACAGTACATACTTTATCCCAAAGGTGCTTTTTCAGGAGGCAACTGTACTTCCTTGTTTTTTCCTTTGAAGACGTTTCGTTTCTCATCCAAGAAGCTTCTTCAGTTCTGACGGGATAGTGGGGAATGGAAGGATTTATATTCCTTGCAGACAGCTGGTAATCTGCATCCTTTTAGAGGGTTGCTGAAGCACTTGGAGATTTATCTATATCCTCAAAGTCACCTGAGTAGTGCTCTTGGTTCCTGTACTCTGCAATTTTTCCTCTGGAAATCCATTCCTACTCCCACACCATTCAAAGAGTGTTCATCCCAAATTGTATAGCTACCAGTCTGTAGAGATTCTCAGTCATCCAGGTCATGGTTGTCCCAAAGGTGCTTTTTCAGGAGGCAACTGGACTTTTTTGTTCTTTCTTTGAAGACATTTCACTGCTCATCCAATTCACAATTCAAATCTTTATTGTCAGTGCACAACATGTGCAATGACATTGGTTGAGCTCCCTCAGTGCACCCTCCCCCCAAACACAATCCAAGAAGCTTCTTCAGTGAATCAAAAATGTTGACATAAATAAAAGATTTGTAAAAGAAATTCTAGGTAAAAATAGAGAATTATTCACTTTACATTCTCTTACAGAA
Source organism: Masticophis lateralis (assembly GCA_030761175.1). Classification (NCBI taxonomy): domain Eukaryota; kingdom Metazoa; phylum Chordata; class Lepidosauria; order Squamata; family Colubridae; genus Masticophis; species Masticophis lateralis. Next base: position 112,087,020 of record JAUDYJ010000001.1, read on the forward strand.
AAAACGAATTCATTAAGGATAAGAAACATTTTGTTACAGAAAATGTATTCAAGGAATTCCTTCCCACTAAACACAAAGATAATACATACACTTGAAAAACTTCATCTATATCTCCACCAGGAGTCCTATTCAGGTCTTCCTCTAACTGAACAGAAGCCCTTCCAGATTTCATTCTGGTTTCTCCCCACCTCTCATTTTCAAGGGAACAAACAAATAAAAAGGCAAAATAAGTAATCTAAGGAAGAAAGAGTTTCCCACCAGACTTGAATGTGGCAGCTGTAAGACATATCTCAGTAGCACTGATTTCCCTTGTGACCAGCCTAGATCACAAGGCCTACACAGCCAATCTGTAGATAATAATCATTAGCTTCTGAGGAGAGAAAGAAAGGGAGAGAGAGAGAGAGAGAGAGAGAGAGATTAAGAAAAGAGCCAGATTTTTTTTTAAAAAAAAAAGAGTTAATAAAAAGGATACTGCAATAAAATTTCACAGAAGATATGAAAGGCAATTAGATAATCAAAGAAGCTTTGAGAAGTTGAAGTATCCACTTCATCTAAAAATGCAATGGGGGAAAAAATGGGAAAGCCAAAAAGGAATGTTAATATGCGTTCCCTTCCATCCATAAGATTAAGGGTGACCCACAGTTATTATTTAAAGCCAGTATCAGGCCATTTAATTTTCTGCTTCAGTTGCTTTCTACTCTTCTTCCCTATCCTCCTGCCTAATGGCTATTCCCCTCTTCAGTTTTGCCGCTCTTGCTTCTCTAACACTGCTCTGAGTTGTATTTGATGAGAAACCAAATGTGTGCAGTAATGGCCCCCATGCTGTATAATCAAATGCCATTTTCAATGAGTTAATAATTCTCAATGAATCCCATCCCTTCAAAATCTGAAAGGAAATGCCCTTCTGGGTGGAAAACATTTACTGTTCCTTTCTACCTGCTCAGGATGGAATGGTATCTGTGGCACTTTTTCTTTGATTCAGAGAACTTGGGATATATATACAGTGTGTGTGTGTGTGTGTGTGTGTGTGTGTGTGTGTGTGTGTTTCTTGCTTTCTCCTCAACCACACAATCCTATTTTAAAGATCTAGGCATTCTGTACCTGATGTAAGCCAAAAATACACATCTGACAATGTCACAAAAGATGCTTTGTAATTTTTCTTTTGATATTCCAATTGAAATACTACACCTGTGTCAGAAAATGGCTATCTGGAGATGATTGCTGTGCCCTAATGTTGTGTGCGGAATCAAATGGGCCAGCTGGGTCAGGTAAAGGTTCTGTATAATTTGTGAGTAAATAGAAAATGGGCTGAGAAAGTAATACAAATGACAACACTTTGCTTAAAGGAAGAAGGCTATTGCGCCTTTGAAATGTTCATATGTCTCAGAAACCCAGCAAAAATAGTAATCAAAAGGAATAGATATGACAACAACAAAGATGCTGAATGCGGTACCTCAGAGAATGATTGAAGGGCGCTCATGAAGGAAGAGGCGTGTGTAGAATTGTGCCATCACTGTGCCAGGAATGGAAACCTGTAGCTATTGGCCATGTAAGGTGATCCAGACAAGAAGCCAAATAAGCCAGGCCCACAATAAAAACAGCTTTATTGTATAATAATATTAACAAAATCTGGCAAGACTGAAAGTATCCCCCCCCCCCTCCTATCCTTTTACTCTCAAGAAAACTAGGGACAGAGCCCTCTGAAGCTTTTCCCATATGCTCCCTCCTTCTATGGGCTGAAACTTCTTTTATATATTGGGTGCCCAATTTGAGACTCTCCCCCCTGTCTTCCAAGGTTATTTCCATATGTCATTACAGTAACTCTTTGAAAATCAGTGTAAATTCAGTGCCTCATTAACAGAATAACAGAGTTAGAAGAGAACTTGGAGGTCTCCTAGTCCAACCCTCTGGTCAAGCAGGAAATACTACACCACTCCAGACAAGTGGCTGTCTCTTCTTAAAAGTTTCTTAAAAGTTTCCAGTGATGGAGCACCCACAACTTTGGAAGGCAAGCACTGGTTTAGTGTTATTACTGTTAGGAAATTTCTCCTTAGTTCTTGGTTGCTTCACTTCTTGATTACTTTCCATCCACTGTTTTTTGTCTTGCCTTCTAGTGCTTTGGAAAACAGCAGAAGACCCTCTCTTTTTTGTGGCATCCCCTCAAATATTGGAACACTGTTGTCATGTCACCCTAGTCCTTCTTTTCACTAGACAAGACATACCCAATTCCTGCAACCACTTCAGCCTCCAGCCCCCTAATCATCTTTATTCTTTTCAGCATTCTTTCAAGAAACTCAACATCTTTTTTATAATATGATGACCAAAACATATTGTCTAAGGCAACAGGGCCAAGAGCAATAGATGCTGGAATATATGGCTTAGCATCATTGGGTGGGTCTTAGGTTCTTCATCCCTCACCGTTTTTGATAAAAAAAAAGCAAAGTGCAATTGTTAATTAAAATATTAAATTGTACTTTTTTTTAATTACCTTGATTTCAATTTTATCATTGCCATATTTTATTGTACTGTAACGTTACTTTCGCTTTGCACTTTTATTTAATTGTAAAGTGCCAGGAGTAATATTTGTTTAAAGCAATGTACAAGTGTAATAAATAAAATCCCAACTTTTGCAACTGGAAACAAAACTATTCCATTGCTGACTCAGTTGCTAATCAGATCTTGGATGAAAATGTCATTAATGCTAATGCAAAGCCTATCATAGGAACTGAATTTTCTGGTTTTTATCAGTCCATTGCATGATTAGATTACAGAGAGGGGAACTTATTTGAAATTACAAGAGCTGTTACATGTCTTGGAAATATAATCAACACAATCAGTACATTTGTCAATGCATGGAGGCAAAAAAAGAAGAATTTTCAAAGTGAGAGATGACAACCCATACAGAAACTTGTTTTGTGATTTGATCGAAGAGTTTTACACATCAGCATACTCTACAGTTTGGAGCTATGTAATTCTAACTACTAGACATAACTTTATATTATTAAAAAGAAAGCCCAAACATAAAGGATCATTTTGTGTGACAAAATACATTTCATTTTGGGGGGTATTTTTTTAAAAAAAGAGGTTTTCACCATTTTAGTGCTTTCACAAACCTGGAAGAAAAATGAGCAACTTTCAGAATTAGAAAAAAGTTGTAAAGTAGCCTATCTTTCTAATCATAAATCATGATGGACTGTTTCAGATACTTACCATGCATATGTCCATGTAATTGTATTCAATTCAAATATTCAAATCTGATTGTATTTATGAGTCAGTTTAAACACTCATGTCTTAAAGAGGTTTCACTGAAGTTTCTTCAGTTCTGACTGAAGCTTCTTGGATGAGAAGTGAAATGTCTTCCAGCAAAAGCAAAGCCTTTGCCTTTGGAAAAAAAAAACCCATTTGGGAAAACCATGACCTGGATAATTGAGAATCTCCATAGACACTCAAATTAAAGAGGATCCAATTCATACATCACCGCTAATGAGATGATGGTGGGTTTTTTGGATGATTCTTATAGCAGCCTGAAATGATGTCTTTCAGAAATCAGGTTATTCCTGACCACCTGTTTGTATGGAATAATGAAAGGCTTCATTTGCAACAGACTAGAATTTTATCAGTAAGTGTTAAGTAGAATATTTTTCAATATTAAGTAATGTTGCATGCATGCACTTTCTCATATTGTCTGGTATGTAAAAAACATTGATATTTGGTTGGGAGAGAGTCAAGATGGCAGATGGCTCCCCCCAGTAATTTTCAGGGTGTGTGTGTCTGTGTGTATCTCTCTGTGTGTGTGTGTGTGTGTGTGTGTGTGTGTGTGTGTGTGTGTGTAAAGAAAGAAGCATACATCCTGCGAGCTCCAGAACTTAAAATTTTAAAATAATTAAATTTATTTTACTAAGCTTTCATCAGCCATCTGCTGACATCGTCAGAGTATTAAACTACCATTACAGAGATCTCTGCCTTTATATGCCATTAATCAATTTGGCCATTGCACATGTAATAGGCCCTTCCAGTTGTCTTCCACTTGTAATTAGCTGAGTTGTTTTTGCTGTCGTCATGCTGGATGATGGAGGCTTAACTTCTACTGTTTCCTCCCTTCTAGCTTGCTTATCTTTACTAATATACCTGGAACTCATATTTTTGGGGCATGACATAACTGAGAAATATGCTAAAATTCAATCTGTTTGTCATCAAACGATTACCTCATGAAAAGAAAGGAAAGCAGGAAAGAAAACCAAAAATGTGAGATAGCTGGAACCCCATAAAATATTTGTGAAGAACTGATACAGCACTGTTACTGTAAATGTTCAGCAAATGAAATCTGTCTTCATTGGGTGATATGGCAATGTAATTTCCCACAGATCAGTGAAAATTTCACTGAGGTAAGGATCTTACATTAAATAAGTAACCTAGTCAGTCTTAAATGCCTGTTGGACATATGTTTTAATGTGTATTTAAACAACAGTAGCAACAACAGTAGCCTTTTAATGAAAGAATATATTGTACTTCAGTTTGTGAAAGAAAGCTACTGTAGTAAGTGAAGGTAAGGCATTCCTGAAAAGCAAACAAATCTTCAGATTTAATATACTAGGTTACTACAAGCATTTCTTCTATGTTTTAGCCTATTTGGCACATTATATCCTGCATTTGACTCCAATGTACATTTAAAAATTCTCTACATCAGCAAAATACTTTTATCTTCCTAGTATTTGAGCTCAGTATCACTGAGCTGAAAGATACATCAACTGTGGGAGGATATTTTGTTTTATAAAGAAGAAAAAAAGTTGACACATGAAAATAATACATTAAAGATGGAATATATGTAGTGAGCACTCTTGATGTTGCCTTGAATGATAAAGAGCTCTGCTAGCAGGGGTTTTTGTAGCTTATAAAGGACCTCAAGGTATATGTAGAACCTTTGGGATTGTCTTCTCAGTGGAGAATGAAACCAGATAAGATTATTGTATGATATAAGGAAAAGGTTTCAGGCACAATTCTTTGTAAACACAGTGCTACATATTTTGCCAAAAAGAACTTACTTCATTTTACCATTTTTTGAACTATGTGAGATGGCAATCAACCTTCCATTTTCCCAAGGGTGCTTTTTTAAGAGGCAACTGGACTTTCATTGTTTTTCTTTGAAGATATATCACTTTTCATCCAAGAAGCTTCTTCAGTTCTCACTCAATGGTGCAGAATGGAACAATTTATATTCCTTGCAGTTCTTTGGGCATTAGCAATCTTTCTGAGAGTTGGTGAGGCTACTTGGAAGTTTATCTGTGCCCTTGGGGTCACCTGAAAATGATGTGGAACCATTTTGGAACTGCTGAAAGAATTCTCAGAGAGAGTGCTATGAACAAGCTGACTGCAAGGAATACAAATCCTTCCATTCCCCACCATTCAGTCAAAACTGAAGAAGCTTCTTGGATGAAAAGCGATACGTCTTCAAGGAAAAGTGATACGTCTTCAAGGAAAAACAAAGAAAGTACGGTTGCCTCTTGAAAAAGCACCCTTGGGACCTGGATGACTGAGAATCTCCATAGATAACCTTGCACTAGTGGTACTTAAACTAATAGGTGAATGGAATGTAGAAAAAAATTAGCTTTATTCCTATCTGGGAAAAGAAGAATGAGTTCTGTAGTTCTGATGCCCAAAACTAAGAAGATTGGACATCAGAGGACAGCAACCAGAAATAGAAAACAAGAACTTAATTGATACGCAGCAAGTCATGTTTATCCTAGGCAACAAAAGACTGTGTCCTGATCCAATGGGATCAATCTAAAACTGAGGTGACATGGACACCCTTGGCAAAGAATAAAAGAACAAGCTGTACACGTTTCTCTTGAAAGACTCCATTGTCTGGATCTTTTACCAGTGCTACATAGCTATCTTCCCCAACAGTGCATGGCTAGGTGGCTCAGCAGCCAAGACGCTGAGCTTGTTGATCAGAAAGGTTGGCAGTTCGGCGGTTTGAATCCCTAGTATAGGTCTCCTGTGTGAGCATGGGGTTGGACTAGATTGACCTCCAAGGTCCCTTCCAACTCTAATAACCCAAGGAGAGCTTAGGCAACTCAACTGGAGGCAGATTATAAATTGATATAGAGTGAGAAAGTGTGCATTTGATTTTTTAAAAAAAAACATGCTGAAATCAATAAAGCTCTATTGTTGTTGAACCTTAGTACCTTCCGCCGCTCACTGCTTAACATTAGGCAAACTGTTCAGCTGTTCCTCTATATCAGAGAGGTTCAAATATTAACTGCTCGTTTGAAAAAATCAAGGGCTGCCTCTTTGGTGCTAAATTCCTATATAACCCACAGAAACTGCTGCAATAAAAAAAGTTCACTTCAAAGGTCCACCGAGAATAGCATGATTTAAGAATAATAAGCACTTATATTTACTATTTCAAGAGCTCCTACAAGAGAAAAGATTTCTGGCCATTTTTTTTTCCAGGCATTTGAAAGCAGTATGCTCATGATAAGCATCTTTCTTGCCATCTTAAATTAGGTTAGCCTCCTTAGGACATGCAAAGAATCTATTTGCAAGCAAAAACAAAAAAACATTGTATATATGATGGTGTGTAGTTTGGCTTTCACGGAATCATAAAAAATGCAATATTGAAGCTCTCAGTCAAATGAAATCAGGACATATATAAAGTTGGCCATGATTTTTTTCCCCTCTATATCTGGGTTAGTCCTAACAACACCAATGTAATTTGAGTGAGTTTGGTTGAGGTCTGGCTTATTAAAAATACTCACATGGTAAGAACTGTCTTTGAGCCCCCAAATGAGCCTTATTTGATTAAGAAAAATGAAGTGTTTGGTGCACATCGTGTTTAGTTGTCTGGCATTATTTCATATTGCCATTTGTTATGTTTGAAATTAATGCCTCAGGATAATTGCTGCTTTCTGATTTATATATAATTCACAAAACAGGACTATAGCATCATCCTGGTGGAATTTACATTTACATTTATTTATTTATTTATTTATTTATTTATTTATTTATTTATTTATTTATTTATTTATTTATTTATTTAAGTGGTGTTCTGATTACTGCTGATTACATTGTTTCACATAGGCCAAAAGAAAGAAACTGACATTAATATTAATTCTAACAGGGTTAGCAAGCTTGAGTTCATGTTGGAGTTTGGATAGGATGGGAGCCGATCCCTGTGATCCAAGGAACCCAGTTTTCATTCTTCAGATTAATTGTTTTCAGACAGAAAGAAATTAAATGAATGTTTTACTGAGTTTAGCAAACATAACTTATTCTGCAGACAGTCACATACATGAACCATCTGTTCATGCTGACAGAGCTTCAAATGTGGCACTAAATTGCTGCATTCTGATTCCATTTCTGATTGTTCTCCTATTCCAAAAAGCCATTTGCATATCTGATATATATACTAAAAAAGAATGTCATCCCCCTCTGCAATTATAATAACCAACATGCAGAAACATAAACTTAGTATTGTATGTGTCCAGAGTAATGAAGCATACTTAAATTAATTAATATGTCTGGCAAAGGACACTGCATGATCTGGGATTGAAGTGAGGCATAGTAAAATCTGAACATTAAGAATGGCAGGATTTTCACTCTAGTCATGTGAATATAGGACAGAATTGGATGTAAAATTATTGCAAGGGAATTGGAATTAAAAATTTGCAGATATAATTGAAACTTTGAATCTGAAATATCTCAGGGTCCATTTTCTTGAACTAATTTCAACTCGTCCAGTACATACATCCTAGAAGAAACTGATAGTGTTTTCCATTTTTTTGAGTAATATCATGGATGGAGGGTCTCAGGTTCCCATAGATTCTCTGTTGCTGAGACTGACCTTTGGGGTATCATTGCCTTGAAATTAACTTTTCATAAATTTCTAGTTATTCAGGACAGCTTTTAAGATATGAAAAACTGTCATTTATTTATTAGTTGTAATCTTTTGATAATTATTTTGGATGCACGTAATGTATTGTGTTGTATTTTTATTTTTCAATTTTCATTTTTTTTTTATTGTTATTGTACCATGGATATTTTAATGTATTTGACAATATTGTAAGCAGCTGAATCATTCAATTGTAGTGAGTAGAAATCTGAAAAATAAACTCCATATTAATCAAGTGAGCGCTCAAAATAGTTCCTATCTTTACTCAACCTTTACTCAATCTATGGATATGATCTTCCATAGAACTCTCTTCCATACAGATTCCATAGGATGCCCACATAGACAATTGCATATTTGTTGAGTTAAAGGAAAATAATATGCTTCATATGTGTGAAGATGTTCTCCTACAAAGTAATATCATTCTTCCAAACCCACCCACCCACCCACAATCCTGGCAGAACAGATCCTTCCATTGCCCCTACCATCCTTCTAGAACCGATGAAGCTTTTTGGATGAGAAGCAAAACTCTTCTTCTTTCTTAGGAAAAGTTGCCTTTTGAGACAACTTTGATCTGGATGACTGAGAATCTCCACATACATGTTCTCCTACACATGATACCCATTTGCACATGAAGTCACCATGGAGGAGGTACATACTTATTTACTTATTTATTGAATTCCTGAAAATGGCTCTTAATAAATTGAAATAACATCATCACAAGTGCCCCAAATCCTAGAGTTTTTGTTCCTTGGTATGCACACCTGAAAAAAGAAATACATGTTATCCATTGAGGGGCACTGTGTTGAAGTGGTTGTCTTCCTTTTTCAATGACTGGAACTAATTGCCATTGATTGAATAGGAGAGACCAAGTGCAAGGTTCACTCATACTTTGATCACCTATTTATCCAGGAGTTGCAGCAGGTCCAGAATGAGGTGACATGCTTATGTAATATCTCTCTTCTATGAGCTGCACTAGTTGCTATGCTTCTGGGTACAATTCAAAGTATGGTTATCACCAATAAACACTTTCATGGCATAGGGCCTGATTATCTCTGGTGCCGTCTGTTTCCTAGAGTGCCTGCCTGTCCTGTTCAATTTGACAAAGTCCTGTCAATTACATAATGCCACTAGAAGTAAGCCAGAGTCTACTGCCCAGAGATGCTTTGGAGTCAGCTCATTTTACAAATTAGATAGACACACTGACAGATAGATTTATGTGCACAGAAAACATGAAATTCATGATGGAAAAAAAAACCCTGATCGTGAAGCAGATTTTTAGCACAACTCTGCCTCATTTCCTTTACACTTATCTAAATTTTAGGACAGAAAATGAAGGAAACAACATCCATCTGAACATGTGTGGACAATCTTCATGGAATTCTAATAGCCTGTTATCTAAGCATTCTAATTATATATACTGTAATGCAAGACTGCATTCCTGATAAAGGATAGAAACAAAGTGGCTGAATGAAATTTAATTTGTACCCTTAACACACTTTATTTATAGCATGCATTTTGTTGTTCTGCATGAAATACAACTTCTTAACTTCAGCTCCCCACCCTCTATCACTAGCATTCATCTAAAGCACCTCACTGCCTTTCTTCTCCTTTTAAAGGACAAGTAAAACTTTATGCACATTTGCTAGCCATGCTATACGTTAAGAAGTCAAGGATTCCAACAGATGTAAGAAGCCCATGACTTTCTGTTGTAATGTCAGTCAGTTCAGAAGGTGATGAAACGAAACCTTGAAGCTCAGGAGAAGATACAGACAAAACAAAGAGACAGATCTGAGAGTTTAGTGGGAGGAGGAGTGTCAAGTTGATGGCCAAGAGCAAAGGAAATGCTTAAAAGAGCATTCCAAAGAAGTCAAACATAAATATACTAGACTAGGAAGGAAGAGAAGACAGTTTGGCAGGAGATCCTGGAAACATATTTCTTTCAGGGGAGATAGAATCAAGGCTAAAGACTGTCAAAAGAAATAGTCCATGTAAGGAGTCTTGGAGTCTGAGAGCTTTTCCTTCTTAAAGCCAAGAGACATACACTGCTGCACTTAATTAGGGGCACTCTCCTTTTGCTGATTTCAGAGTCATTTCCCAAAGAAAAATTATAGTTCTTTTCAATGCATTAAAAAAAAAAAGCCTGTTTCACACAATGTCTCCAGTCTATCTGCCTACTTTACTTAGAAGGAGCTATGTTTTGAAAAGTGCTCCTATAATAGAAGTTCACCTAAGATCAAGAGGGATTTAATGTTATAGATTCTGTCTCATAATATGTATGTATATGTGTGCATCCGCACATATATGTACGTATCACTTCTTTGTAACATGGTACTTTCAAGAGGCATTGTGATTTCAAACCTCAAAATTTCCAGTCAGTGTGGCTATTGAATGCTTTCTGTTTAAGAAAGTTTTGGAATTAATCGTTCGTATAATTAAGAAGATTGGTGGATTGATGGCCTGGGGAAGGGAGGGGATTCTCCCTTCTTCTAATTAATTCATTTATCATACCGTCATATCACAGTATTTAATGATGCCCTCTTTTCTAGCTTTAGTTCAGTTCATTATGTATGTTTGCATTTTGCTTTGAATCAGGACTTTTGTCAGGGAAATTAAGTCTGTTTCATCCAAAAGGAATTGGTAGTTTGCCATTTCAAGGCACACTTGACTGACAGGGTTAGAGTTAGGGTTAGGACTGTTCCATTATTTTGTGAAGGAGATGGGTAGGTCATGATTCATTTTATTATTAGTTGGATCATGTTCTTTTATCAGGCAAAATGCTATAAGCACTGATGAAACATCTTTGCTTTTTGTGATTTAGCATTTGAATAGTATAGCCTTATATGACTTCATATTACTGAAGAGGTTGCCATTTTATTAACTTCGGGAGGAATTCAATTAAATAATACTGAATATTGCTTCCAGCCTGTCTCGTGACATTCTTCAGGAACTGAAAGATGAAACAAGGACATTTTTAGAATGGAAGAGTGTTTAAAAAAGGTGTTTTGAAGCATCTTAGCTTGGTTTGTCACCTGATGACTCTAAACAGACCATTTTTTATGAGGCTTTAGTATCCCTTTTCTGAGCAAGGACTCCATTTTTTATTATAAGAGACAGTTCATCATCTGCTGCAAATAGAAGTCAATGATTGTTACAAAACTGACAGAAAAATAAATTGGGGTCTAGGGAGAGCTGTAAAAATCATTCCCGAATCTGTCCAGCTTTATCCAGCTATTATTAGAGGAAATAAAACCTACTTCTCCATCATTCAAGTGTTGAATAATGTAAACATTTCCATTTCTGCAATATGTTACTTCTTATTTGTCCATTCTTTCTGAACAGCAGGAATAATACTCAGCTGTCAATGTTTGTAAAAATGATTTGAGCATCTGTTAATAGACTCATGATGAACTCCCAACCTTTTGCCCTTATTTCATGAAAAGATACATGGTGATTCTATTATAGGGTTTCCTAAGTATTTGGTTGGACTGGCCTGTGAGGCATGAGATGATCTACAAATTTGATCCCAATTTTCAAAAGATTACAGTGGAGATTCATTTTGAATGGAGGTTAAATTTATAAAAACTCCTTTAATCCCCAAGAGAAAAAACAAAGAGATGGGTAATTAATCAGTATTTACTTCAGTAAAGTTTCAAACTGTAGATTTATAGCTAGTTCTAAAGTTTCACTTCTTTACTATGAAGACCTTCTAGGTGCTTCTTTTCATATTTCTAGATATTGTTTTTCTGTCAGTTTCTTGTGCTCCTCATCAAAGCACCTTTATATTAGACTAAATAAATTTTGAAAGTGATTAGATACAAACAAACAAAAAAAAAAAAAAATAGCCAGCAATACTGCTTCTCACCACTGCACCACCAGGGCTCTTAATCAGTTGGTAATGAAGTTAAACTATATACATACTATACGTATGTATTTCTTAGTCCATTCATTCATATTTTTTAAAAAAAATCAGTTATATTTGCTCCAATTTCAATTGAAAAAACAAAATGACAACATTGATAAATGTATTTTCCACCCAGAAATTAATAGTAAATTTGATAATGGGGTTTGAATAGGCAAACATGGTTTACATATATTTAGGTATGCTAAGACAATCTAATTACTATTTTTTATATTATAACAAATTTGACGGGAAAGCATATGTGTAACATTCAGTGAATTCCTGCTTAATTTAGCTTCATTTTCTCTGGAGATTTCAGAAATGTCAAGAAAGTGACCAAAAGAAGATTACTTATCTCTGGACTGATTGGCACTGATATTATTAGACAGAACATTATATAGTAATTAAGTAAAAGTCTACTTTAAATTGAACTTCACTTCTGAAGACTTCATGAACAGGTTTATGAAAATTCCTTGGTAACTGTACAAAAAAAATGTTTGTCATTGCCTTTTTCATGGATTTTTATTTCAAATCCCCAATTTAAATTACAGCCCCATGATGATATCTTATCCAAATATTAGCCTAATCCATCCCTACTTACCTGTTTCAGATCTGGCAGGAGCCACAATCCAGCTGTACGAAGGCCAATCATTAAGAATTTATTCAAAATTCTCATGAATATCTGTAACTCTTGTTTTGCAAACAAATATTTGTGTTGAATTCATCATTTTGTATATACTTTTTCTTTAACATTTAAGCTTTATCCAATGTTGTTTTATTGGTAAACTGCATCATAAAGAATCATATTAGCATTGATTGTTCTATATATTATGAGATCAAGAAATGAAGATAAAAGTACAGTCAAGATAGTTTCTCTCATTTTCTATTTTTCACATAAAAGTTTTCATAAATGGGTGCTATCACCCCTCAACACATTCCGTAAATTTAAAGTATGCAAAGGCATACATACATATGCATACCCACTTGTGCACCGAGACAAGAAAACTTGCATTGTCTTTGTTCATGTGTTGCACAGCTATCCCTAATATATTTCCACTTCCCACTTGCTTTTTTACAAAATACAGTTTTGCATGTGGTTTGTAAGCTGAAAGATGTATAATAAAATTCGGATGAATGCATTTAATGTAATTAGAAGCTGGAAAGAAGATAAAGACCCTGAAATTGCATATAACCCAACTAAAAATGTAGATACAGAAAACTGCTGAACTTGCAACTATCACTGTCCTCTGTTTTCACCCTTTCTGGACAAGACTAAAAAATAGTGATGCTCAGAATGCTATTCTCTCAGTACTAATTGTCAACCATATTTAATAATTAATTAATTTGCTTTAAGTTAGTTGCTTAAAAATTCCAAAAGGATTAGGTTTCCTTAATTTCATATATATAATCAATTTTGAAATATTCTCAGTTTGCATTGTCTACATTGATATATTAAATATTTTTGCTATAAAATTTAGGATTATGTCCTTAGTAATAGATTACAATAAAACCAAGTGGATAGTCATCAGTAAGCATTTCAGATCAAGACCCACAGATGCATTTAAAAGTACAATACTTCAGACATTAGGGAAGTGTAATTGCTATTGATGTCTAATGCGGTTAAATTATTTGCGAAAATTCTGGATCCACAGTCTATAGTTGATATACAAATGTTCTTCTATGCAGATAAGTACATGTAATCCCTGGGTTACAAGCATTCCCTTAGGGCTTAATTTTGAAGTTAGGCAATAAGCACCCCCTAGCATTTAAGAACAAGTCCCGAAACTACAAATTTTGCAGCACCACGGCAGTTGTTCACCCTTACAAACAACTACAGAGGCTCTGAAACATTCGTCCTGCACATTGCCAGCCAAAATGAAACTTCTGAGGGGCAGATCTGAAAGATCCATTTCAGCTGGCAATGTGCCAGGCGAGGTCTTTAGGGGCCTGAACAAAGCTTCTGAGGGGCAGCTCCACCCCTAAGAAGCTCCATTTTGGCCACCAAAAGAGGCCCGAATGGAACATTGGAGGGGCACATGCGGGCTGAGAGGCTGGAGAAGGAGACTGGTTGCTAGATCTTCACAAGGTAAGTGAGCTGGAATGGCAGACTGGGTGGGGGGAAAGCAGTTGTGGCGAGCATGAGGTATTTCAGTGGGTCAGGAAAGGCTTGGTGGCCTGTTTCATCACTAGTCCTCCCCATGGCCTTCCCCACCTTAAAATGCCACATGTGCACTTAATGAGCCTCGCATTCAATTAGCAAATGCATGGGCGAAAGGAGGGAGTGATCCCGTTCAAGGTACAGATTCATTCCCATGAATCCTTGGGTTATGAATGAAATGGGCAGGCTCCATTACATTCATAACTCGAGAACTATCTGTATTTTTCACTGACAAGACACATATGGAATCTCACTGTAAACATTTTCAATAACAATCCTTGTGCAGGATTTTTTGCATTTTCAATAACAATCCTTGTGCAGGATTTTTTTCCTGATTATTTTCACTGACAAGACACATATGGAATCTCACTGTAAACATTTTCAATAACAATCCTTGTACAGATGAATAAAACTATTAAGTCTGGAACTATTCTAAAGTAATGTACCTAAGCAAAAGATTTTTTTAATATAATTTTTATTTTTTGTGAAATACAAAGTTCATTATGATGTAGTCTATTAGAATTCTTCCAGCCATTACATGGAAAGCAGCTATTTATTTGTTTCTTGCTTCTCATCCTAAATGAAAGAAACACAGCACTGTATGTAACAATCCCTGTAAACAAACTGAAGATAAAACAGACAAACTGATGAACCCATTTCTGGCTTCCATGCCTAAGAGAGGATTAGAATTTTTGCTCTTCCAAATTAAAAATCTGAACTGGTTGCCAGTTGTTTTCTAGGCACAGTATAAAATGTAGGTTTAAACTTTTAAAGCCATCAGTAGCTTAAGGCTTAACTATCAGAGATATGAATTTGTCAATTAATCTTATTAGCAGGAGATGCTCTCTTAAAAATGGATTTAATTTCTGATGAGTGGGTGTTAGGTTCACAAAAAAGATAAACTCTTATCTTGCTTCAGGTTCTGAAGTATATTTCTTCCTCAGTTTTATTTAATTTAAGAAATAGATGAAGATCTTCTTTACCTTTGGAATGTTGATTCTGGGCTGCAAAACTCCAGAGGCCCTTTAGAAGACAGCACATAGATATGAAACATTCTGTACTGTATTCTTTCTTTTTTCTTTTTTGTATTATGTTTTATTTGCAATTTTCCTTTAACAACCAATATATTTTGTGGACAGTGTAATGACTGGGCCAATACATTTTTTACACAGTCCTAACAATAATAACACAATTGCATATACATAGTTTTTATCTTCCAATTTCTAACCTTAACATGCTCATTATAATTATATTATTTTATGTATCAATATGTATAACACTTTTTCCCCAATTTGTACTCGACCCCCCCACCCCCACTTGTTGTGGTTCTTCCATATTTATACTCTTTACTTTAAATAGTACTATTCTCTCTTTATAATTCTTTATCGCTTTCTCCAAGAATATATTTCAACATCCATTACATTTCTTCAAACAATGTGTTTGTTGACCCCTGTTAAGTCACTAATGTTTTAATATTTTAAGTATTACTCAAATTCCACAATATTTCCAATATCTCAGTTTTCTATAAACACCAATAAAACTATTTATTAATAAAATGTAATTGATCCCAGGATTATATCTCTGAGTCCCCTGAAGTTATAAATTCCATTATATTTTTTCACACTGTTAATCATAATAATACATTTAAATATGTCTAATCACAATCTTCCACCTCCTAACCTTAGTATATTTATGGTTATAATATATATATATTAGATATTAGATATATATATATGTAGATTTTCACGGGTAATGGTATGCAAGTTTTGGTGTATTCGGGTCTTTTCCCGTGTAAGATTGAGAATATTTTGGTGATGTTTTGACAAGGTCCCACTCGTCATCTTCAGGCTGGTGTCTTCGGCTTCGGTGAGGAAAGCACAAATCACAAAGCCGAAGACACCAGCCTGAAGATGATGAATGAGACTTCGTCGAAACGTCGCCAAAATACTTCCAATTCTACGCGGGAGAAGACCTGAATAACCAAAGACCTACATATATATATATATATATATATATATATATATATATATATATATGTGTGTGTGTGTGTGTGTGTGTGTGTGTGTGTGTGTGTGTGTGTGTGTGTGTATGTATGTGTATATATATATATATATATATATATATATATATATATATATATTCTGAAAACCCGAATAACCAAAGACCTACATATATAATTTATACATATTACTATTTCCCCAGTTTATACTTTCTATTTGTTTCTAATAGTTCTTAATACAATCACAGTATTACAAGATGTTATGTCTCTATCCGTCATCTGTGCTGTATTTCAATTGAGCAGCTGTATAAGTTGTTGTGGATTTGATACTGTAGCCTTGTTGTAATGATTTAAACCAGGGGTGCCAAACACACATCATCATGGCGGCATCACATGATGTATCAGGACTTTTTTCCCCTTTGCTAAACTGGGTTTGGGTGTGGCCAGCACATGACGCTTCTGGCCTGCAGGCCGGGAGTTTGATAGCCCTGATTTAAACAGTAAAGTTTTACACCTTTGTGTGGTGGGGTTTTTTTAATTATTTTTCTGAATTTTCTCTCCTATCCATTGAATGAAATGCAGGATCATCATCAGGAGAGAAGGTAGGCCATATCCTGGCTAGGCTTGTAAATGTAATAGACCTGCTGTCATGTCACAGGTTAGTATTTATGGCATAGATAATGTGCTATCTTATTGTAGACAAATATAGTGCTGTTTTTTCCCTGTTCTCTTTGACAATAGTTATATATCATGGAAGATTTATGAGTACAGACAAGGTCTGCTTTAATTAAACTAGATCATTCCACTGATTCCCCTGTAAGCTCTGTGTACTGAGATTCAACAGCTTTCTGTTAACCCTTCTTGTAGCTAAATTAAACTAATCTAGCACACCTTTAAAGTCAATTAGCACCATCCACATAGAGACTTAATCCAGTTTTAATGAACTAGATTCAGTACACAGCTTTGGTACATTTTGATTAATTTTTTCATTAGACAATATCCTAACAGCCTAGTGGGCTTCCCGGGGTGTCCTCCAGGACAATCTGAAGCTGCTCAAGCTAGCTGCAGACAGTTTACACAAATGTTGTTTAATCAAAGCTTAATCAACATTTGAAAAGCAATAGCAGGAACTCAAGTGTATTGAACCTTGGGCCCTGTGCCAGATACAATGAGATATTTGGGAGGGAGCATTTTACTAACTCACTATGGATTCAAGAGCTTAATGACTTCATGATGTCTGGATTAATGGGGGAGGGGAAGGTTATTCGTTAATGTTGCTTGTCTTTGGAAGTTCACCATGCCATTTGAATTTTTTTAAAAAAAATCTATAATGGTTAATAGCAAAATCCATCTGTTTGTAATTCTGGTGTACCTTTTTAAAATAAATTCCCTAAATTTACACCATTTTTGAGTGTGATCATTTGTTTATAGTGGGGATATGAATATAAAGAAATATTGTGAAATAATAAATGATGTAACACATGGGACTCATATGAAATAAAATAATATGATCATAGTTAATACAATCATTAACAATGCTATATATGTCTACCCAAAGTATAGTGAGTCCCATTTTAGTTTATAGTGATTGCTCTGGAGAAACGGCTATTGAAGTGCAACATGCACAATTTTGAATAATTATACAATTATAATTCTTAGAAATATTTGACAACTCTTACACAAACATTTTTCTTATAAAGTCTCCATGAGCTGCTTAAAATAATGTCATGAGTCACAGAAGTCAAAAGAGCCTTTTTGAAGTTTCATTAGACCTGGGACAGAACCTCATCCTGAGTACTGCCCCCCTCCCCACTATGCAAGCTACTCTTCAAGAAATTGTGTTTCTTCTTTCTTTTCAAGAACAAAGGCATATGACCAAAAAAACCACCCTTTCCCTAATTTTTAATAACTTATTTTGATTGTATTTTTTATGTTATCACTTATTTTAATTTGGTTTTATTTCTATGTCTTATGCTTTTGAGCTTCTAATGGTTGTGAACTGCCTTGAATATTTTATGGGCAGAACAATAAGGTACAGATTAGATACTGTAAGCTAATAGATGATGGATGATGGATGGATGATAATAGATAGATAGATAGATAGATAGATAGATAGATAGATAGATAATAGATAGATAGATAGATAGATAGATAGATAGATAGATAGATAGATAGATAGATGATAGATACGACACTAGACTAGAAAGTGGGAGACCAAGAGTTCTAGTTGCACTTTAACCATGAAAGCTGGGTGACTTTGGACCAGTCATTCTGTTGCAGCTCAGTTCACCTCACAGGGTTGTTATGAGGTATATAGGAGGAGAAAGGTCTGGTTTTTTGAAATTAGATTTATATGCCGCCCTTCTCCGGAGACTCAGGGCGGCTTACAATGCGTTAAGCAATAGCCTTCATACTTTTGTATATTTTTATACAAAGTCAGCTTATTGCCCCCACAAACTGGCTCCTCAATTTATCTACCTTAGAAAGGTGTGGAAGGCTGAGTCAACCTTGAGACTCAAACTTGCAATAATTGCAGACAGCTGAATGTTAATAACAGGCTATCTAGCCTGTTGAGCTGTGTTGGGAATGTTTGCCACCTTGAGTTGCTTGTAAAAATAATAATAGATAGATAGATAGATAGATAGATAGATAGATAGATAGATAGATAGATAGATAGATAGATAGATAATGGATGAATGCATGGATGATGGGTGAGTGGGTTGGTGGATGGATGGATGGATGGATGGACAGACAGACAAGAGAGAAATGGATAGATAAACATGGAACAAGATTGTTATAGATTTCTGTATCTACTTTTTACTTGAAACAAGTAACACAATCATTGGGACAGTGCCCAACAGTATCCAATTTGTTTGGTGAACAATGCCAATAAACCAGTGGTGAAATCCAAACTGATTTGCTAATGGTTTGCTGGCTACGCTTGCATGCTGCATGCCAAGCGTGCGCTGGCCACACGTGTGCACCTTGCACCAAATGTGCGCTGCATAAGCATGAGCAGTATGCACCAAACGCATGCTGTGCGCGCACACACACATGCATAGTACACACCAAAAGGAGGCTTGGGAAGGTAAGTAGAACAGCGGGGGAGGGGAATCAGCTGTGCCGCGTGATTTAGCTTTGCTAGAAAGCAGGATTTCCTGCTTTCTAGCAAAGCTAAACAGTGCGGCACAGCTGAACGTTGGAAATACTGGTTTGGAGGAACCAGTAGGTTTTTTAATTACCAGTTCAATCGAACCAGTAGCATTCTTTTACTACCAGTTCACCTGAACCGATAGTTTTTATCACTACCAGTTTACCCAAACCGGAGCGAACCGGTAGCATTTCACCCCTGCAATAAACAAATACAGTCATTGGATTTACAACAAATGTGATCAATTTTTCATGTTCCTCTCCAATACACTAAGGGACCATGCCTGCTTGTGAAATATTGGGAAACTGTTTTTCCCAATATTTTCTAAACTGTTTCAGTTCAATAATTCTATTCTAAAAATTGGGCGCAGAAAGTTGAACAGGATATTGTTAATGAAGCTAGAATGAATATAAAAGACCGGCAGCAATGTTACTAGACATACACTTATTACCACAAACCACAACTAATGTATTCCATCAGAACAAAAGCTAAGCTGTACTCAGGATATTGCCCAAAGAAAGGGAATAACTGAAATTTAGAGTCCTGCTCAGACATTAAAACAATACATGGGCAAAAAACCAGATGAAATATGAGAGTTTAAGTTCCCTGGGCTAAGTTATATTACAATTAATTATGACCATCTTGATCTGTGAATGAGAGAACAAGAAGAAAAATTCAAAATGATTGAAAGAAGGTGTCTGAAAGATTCTAATCAGTTATGAAGGACACAAAAAAAGTGAAGCCTACAGGAGCCAAAAATTTCTAAGGCCATGAAAGAAAAATCTGTGAGAATTGGGACAAAGCTGAATGGGCTGCCAAGAACCAGAAATTGCCTCAATGAACTGGGAGAGTCTGATGGCCTCTAGTTCAAGGAAGGATAAATTGGGAAGAAAATAGTGAGATTCTCAAAATAAAAAAATGTGTTACAGATTTTCTCATACATGAATGACACCGTTTCACCACCCAAAAAAAATCCATTTCATCAAGACCAGGAAAGGGAACCAGTCAGAAATCAGAGTAATGACATGAATAAATATGATCTTCTTGTTAAGCTAGAATATAATGATATTTTTGCAGGGGTGTGTATGTGTGTATCTGCAGCTAAATTCAACATCCCAAAAGTGACAGGATCAGGAGAAACTTCTCTCTCTTCTTTTCTTGGACCATCCTAGATGTGGCTATATAAGCATGAGTAAGAACTATCAATAATACTCAAAGCAATAAATTTATCTTGCAACAGTAAGCATAAACAGGGAATATCAATAATGCATTTATATCAAGCAACCTTCTTGATGACATCAACAATGCATTTATACTGAAGAAAACGTATGTTTCCCTCCCTAAAAAAGCCTGAAAATTTGGCTGCGTCTTATACTCTGAATGTAGCTTTTTCGAAGGTTTTTTTCAGCCCTAAGGAGGCGCTAGCGAGTCAAGTAATCTTTGCCTGCTCCCTCCAACTCTCAACTGTGCTTTAGAAGCTTTTTTTCAGTGAAGTGATCTTCAGTGCTTTGCCTGCTCCCTCTCTAACGAGGTGCTAGCGAGTAAGGCGATCTCCGTAGTTTGCCTGCTTTTCTCATTGCTTCTCTCTCCAAAGATCAGTTGTGCTTTAGAAGCTGTTTTTTATCCCCAAGCAGGGGATAAAAATCAGCAAACTAATGTGCTGAAGCTGACCAGACTAAGGACGCTAGCCAAATGAATACCTGGTAGGCAGATATTTTTCTCCCCTATTTTCCTCCCCAAAAACTAAGCTGCGTTCTTATACTCCGGTGCATCTTATATTCCGAAATATACACATTGTACAAAGGAAATAATGTTTCCTCCAACATCAAATACCATATTTGATGTTGCTTTAATATCTGGCTTGCCTGATATCCCATTCAATGAGCCTGCAGAGCAGACCTAATCAGTTAAATAAAATGGAGTGCCTACTTTGGATGCAGAACAAGTGATTGGTACTCCTCCAGCCTCTTCATATACAAAATGAACATCTGCTGAAAGGAAAATTTGCAGTTACTCTACACAAAAAATGGATTGCCTTGAGTATCTAGTGGCATAATTACGTGCAACCGAAATGTATTGGTTTTCTTAAATGAATTTTGGCAAAGATGCAGCTATATCCATGGCTTATTTAAAAAAACAAAAGGATAGCTAGCAATGACATTCTACTGCGTATTCTATTTTTTAATTTTTATTTCTTGCTTTCACATATTGGCATTTTAGGTATGATTGACTGTGAGTTTATTAATCTTAGACCATCCCTGGCTGAAACAATTAGTTTCAAATTAGAATTTCATCTTGCCTCATGTGAATGCATGTGTGCATGTTTCAGTAGGTCTTTTCTGCACTTCTGTGAAACTGGTTTATAATTTTCTTCTCTCATGGGGTGTCCTTGAACCAGTTTATTTTCACAAAGGTTGGGCTTTTTGTCCATTCATCATCCCTTGTCATCTCCAGTTCCTACAATTTTTTAACGAATGGGCTTTCTCTTGAAGGGGCCTGAAACCTTCCTCACTGATGCTCTTGGCTGGTCTCTAGCTTTGTCAGCTCATTTCATAGCCTTTTCTTTACAAAATAGATAGTTTCCTGATCTTGGCATGAACCCTTCCTCCTCATTTTCCTCTACCTCTTTTTGTAACTATTTTCTTGGAGCCTTGGTTATAAATCCAACTATTGCAGTATAATGCCATGGTGGACTACCAGTTGTCTACTGATTGCAAAGAGCCTTGGTGGTGCAGTGGACTAAAGTGCTGTTAAAGTAGCACTTAGCTGCCAGCTTCCTGCAATTACTGTGAGTTTCAAATCTCACCAGGCTCAAGGTTGACCCAGCCTTCCATCCTTCCGAGGTAGGTAAAATGAGGACCCGGATTGTGGGGGCAATAAGCTGACTTTGTATAAAAAAAGAACACTGCTTGGGGTGGGGGCAAAAAGCCCTACTAAGCAGGTATATACAAAAGTATGAAGGCTATTGCTTAACGCATTGTAAGCTGCCCTGAGTTTCCGGAGAAGGGCGGCATATAAATCAAACCAATAAATAAATAAATAAATAAATTGTCACATCAGTTTCAATAATTACATTGTCAGGCAACCATTTCAGAACATCCAGAAGATGTAATTTTCTGCTTCTAGCTTGGGTTTTGGATTAAAGTTTCAATTAAAGCTACTTGCCGAAAAACACTAGTGATAACTTCCAGACTCATTCTGTAAGCATTTCTGACTAAGTAGTTATTTCATACCTGGTGCGGTATAATTTTCTTCTTCAACTTCTCACACTTCTCCATTCTCTGGCTTTAAAACAAGAGAAAGCTCTTAAGATTTTTCCTGTGACAATAGAAGCCTGACGTACTATCCACACATTTTGAGGGCACCTACACACCATTGTATATCACAATATCACAATGTGTCATTGTCTTTCCCTTATTCCATTTCAGAAATTTATTATGACAGGGAATTCTCTAAGCATAGGTCTAGATTTAGTGAGGGGGGATTTGTTCTTTCCCCTTCCCCATAAGCATATCTAGATCTTATATCTCTTATCTCCTGAAGCTAAGTGCCACTCTCTCTCTATTTATTTAAACACTATTCTGAGGGCTCTAAAGCAGTGGTGGAATTCAAACTTTTTTACTACTGGTTCTGTGGCCATGCCTTGGTGGGCATGACATGCCTTAGTGGGCGTGGCAAGGGAAGGATACTGCAAAATCCCCATTCCCTCTCCACTCCTGGGGGAAAGATATTGCAAAATCTCCACTCCCACCCCACTTTGGGGCCAGCCAGAGGTGGTATTTACCAGTTCTCCAAACTAGTCAAAATTTCCGCTACTGGTTCTCCAGAACCTGCCAGAACCTGCTGAATAGCACCCCTGCTCGAAAGGTCTCTTACCCTATTACAGTTAAAGCAATTCATGGGGAGCTTTGTCCAATCCCTTTCTTAATGTAGCTAGGTTAAAGTTTGAGGAATAACTATGAGTATCCCTCCTCCCCCATTTGCTGCAGGAAATTTTATTATTTTATTTCACTCACTTTTAAGGTAAGCAACAGGGTCTTTTGCTGGTGGCCTCTCTCTTCCCGTTGCTGCTAAGAGTATGATTCTGTCAGCCTATGACTTAGCATCAGAGGTCTATGATTCATCCAACTTTGATTCAGCCATGCCTGCTTTTGTAATTAATCCATCAGGTAACATCTTTGCAAAAACATCCCTCTGAGGCCTCAGCTCTGAAAGGCTTGTAAGATCTTTTCTCTGTGTCACTAAGATTCTTTTTTATTATTATTATTTTGCCCTTGTTGCACTTTTTCAATCACAAATCCTACTGTTTTTCTATTCAATTCAATATATACCATCACTTTGTCAAACCTTTAGAGACTGGATCAAGGACCATTAGCTGAGGTGGCTTCCCAGAATAGTTAGAACCTTCTCATTGCTTACAGTTACATCAGCAAAGAGCAACAGCTGAGACATAATCTCCGTTTTTTCCTAAGAGAAATTTAAATGATGTTGACATTTTGGCATCAAATGTATTGGAGCAAACATTGGGTGAACTTAGGTTTCTTTCCAGATTCTGTACTACTATGAAAAAAAGCATCTTTCGATACAAGAAACTCATAATCTATCATTAATTTTCCACATGGTACAGCACAATGTTCCTTCAATACAGGGTTACATAGGAATAGTCCTATTGTCCTCTTCGGACAATAGCTATCTTTGATGGAATGTATGAATAACTTTGGGGAAAGATGAGAAGATATATTGCCTAGGAAACAATCAGATATGAAAGACAGGTCAGAGAAAGAAACTTAGGAGGGATCTGGCTATCTGGGTCAGTTGAGAGTGTTGACACCAGGGGTAGGTTCTACTTAACTTTACTACCAGTTGTCAATGGGAGCACATACACAGATCATTCATGATGATGTCTGGGTGGGTGGGCAGAGCTTCCTGCTGCTTTTACTACTGGTTTGCAAGAGCCGGACCGAACCAGAAGCAACACACCACTGGTTGACACCATTGGACAGGTTCGCTCTATGTATGTAGACATGCTTTATCAGAAAAGATGCAATAATTTACAAAAAAATAACTTTGCATGTGCTTCATTAAACGTTTAATATATGAGGGCATATATTATCCCACAACCTACAGAAGTTCTAGAACAACTGGAATATTATTTATTTATTTATTTATTTATTTATTTATTTATTTATTTATTTATTTATTTATTTCAATTTATATACCGCCCTTCTCCCCGGGAGGGGGACTCAGGGCGGTGAACAGCCAAATTAAAACACATATAATACAAATATTTAAAAATTTAAAATTAGATTAAATCATCGGCATTCCAAAATAAAAGTCTCAAACCCAATTAAAATACCCAATTTAAAACCCCAGAAATTAATAATACCAAAAATTAAAAAACCCCATTAAAATCAATCAAGCAAGGCCGACTTGTTGGAATAAATAAGTCTTAAGGGCCTTTCGGAAAGCGCGGAGGTCCGGGATCAAACGAATTTCAGGAGGCAGCTCGTTCCATAGGGCGGGTGCCCCCACAGAGAAGGCTCTCCCCCTGGGGGCCACCAGCCAACATTGCTTGGCTGATGGCACCCTGAGGAGACCCTCTCTGTGTGAGCGTACTGGCCGGTGGGAGGTGTTTATGTTGTATTATGTTTTATGGTGTATTATGTTAAGAACTTTACATTTGTAGTGCTACCAGAACAGTGTTTTCTTGCTTACTACAGTATGGCTTCTATCAAAGTTACCTCTACATTAGCAACTAGACTTTAAAAGTCAATTTCAGTTATTTATGAACATGCTTCTCCCCACAGTGCTAGAAGAAGGACTGATATGCAGTCTAAACCCATATTTGCTTTGCTTTGCCCTAAATCCCACGAATATTCATTGTTATTGCTGAGGTGTTGTTTTGGAGAAAAAAGCCTGAAGTAATTGCAGAGAAGAAAAACATTTTGAATCAGTACTGCCAAGCATTGGGTGAAGAAATCAGCATCAATAAAAAGAGAACATCTGGTCGAAGTGCTGGTTTTGTGTTTTTTTCACTCACGCAAATTATTTTTTAACAAAGCAGGGAAAACATGCAGGGCAAGGCTTTTAGAATCCATAATTGATAATAGTGCTGTCCAGATGACACAATTGGAATGGAAGAAGGAAAGGGATTAGAATGGAGAAGTTGCAACATTCTGAACCATTGTCCAAGTGCCTCTCCCATAGGGATACAGAGAATTTTTCAGGATTTTTTTTTTTAAATTTCCCAATCCTCATATGAATTCAGCCCATTTTCAAAACAATCCTTCTTTTTCCAGGTTCACTCTCCACACCAAGTCTGATCCCGTTCTGTTTATTTTTGTTAGGTTTTTCAAGTCCCAAACCTCTTTTCTTAACATCTTTCCTACATATCATTTGGGCTAAAAAGAATCACATTGTAGAGAAGAAAACAAAATGATATTATTTTTAGAAGTATAGTAGGAATTGAAGGCCATGATCTATGTGTCTCTTTAAAATGTTGGTTGGATTCGTATACGTATATAAAAGTGCAAGCCCAGATGTCCCAAAGATGTTTTTTCAAGAGGCAACTGGTTTTTCTTTGAAGACATTACACTTCTCATCCAAAAAGCTCTGAGCTGAAGAAGCTTCTTGGATGACAAATGAAACAGCTTCAAAGAAAAACCAGAAAATCCAGTTGCCTCTTGAAAAAGCACCTTTGGGACAACCATGATCTGGATGACTGAGAATCTCCATAGACACAAGCCCAGATGTAGCCTGTAGCTGGCCTTATTTGCTCTCACTTTTGTCTTGACAACTTTTGGGAAGGCTGCCATCAAAAAGTTAGCATTTTCTTTTACCTCTATGCTGCCATCTATGTTGCAATCCTCCTTTCTTAGGCCAAATAGGAATATGTAGCAATTGAATGACACCATTGTTGATGTTTACCGTCTTGAAATGCTATTTCGTATAGCAACTGTCAAAATTATTAACACGTTGAAGCAGGCAAAGTCAGTTGCTAATATAATGATCAGGGCCGGATTTAGATGAAAAGAGGCCCTAGGCTATTCCACTTATGAGGCCCTTTCACCTCCCATTTTTTTCGGTTCAGTGTTTTAGTGTTCACTGTTTTTAGAATAGTGTAATTTTAATTTTGCTAACAATTTGAATGTAGGCCCCTCTTGATCTTGAGGCCCTAGGCTGAAGCCTAGTTAGCCTATAGGACAATCCAGCCCTGATAATGATCATATATTCCCATTATATTGGAAATCCATGGTCCCTATTTTTCTATTTAGTACATAATAAGGAATATCAATGTGAATATAATCTTTCTCAGTTTACTGCTAATTATCCTTTGCCAGCTATTCCAGTTTATTCAAAACCAATATCTATTAGCCTGCTATACATTACAAATGTGTATTCAGTACAGAATGTAAAGATGTAGGGAAGAAAGGCAGGTGAAGTAAAGCAGACAAAATAAGATTTGATCCAGAATTCTTAAGGCACATACTTAATAATTACATCATATTATTCAGCTCTATGTACTCTTCTCCATTTTTTTTATTAACAATAATTGACAAAACTAATAATTTTGATTCAGGATACAACACATCTTCTACTAATAGCACTCAGCCATATTATGAATCAAGCATTTTTTTCCCTTTGAGAAATTATTTCCTAGCTTGAAATATAAAATGGAATTTCTTTATGTATTCAGAAACTAAGTGATTCTTGGGAAATTACATCGCCCAGTTTACCTAGGCAGCTTGTATTTATTTATGTGTGTATTATCATTTGTATTTAGAAGATGTGAACACAATGTTGTGCTATTTTGAAAACAAAGCAATATGCATTCCTTTAAAAAACATTTGAATCACACAGTATCAGAAATACAAAGCAAAGTACTAAGTAATGCAACAAAAACATGATAATATATATAAAAAAGGAGAGACTGAGCCATTTAATAAACTACTGAAATATCCTACAGATACTAAAAATACTACAAATTTAGAAGAAAGAAAGTTTTAACATGACATGGAAAGAATCATGGCAGGCACAAGATGTTATTGACAAGATGCTACATTAACATGAGCACCATATTATTTAACTTTGCACTACAGCATCTGCTTAGGCTAGAGAAACACCCAACCTTTTCTTCCTTATCTAAGATTCAACTCAAATGATAGGGAGTCTAGGTAGCCCTTATGAAAAATGGACAACATAACTATAGTAGATTCAAAATTACACCAGGTATTGCCATTGATACATTGATTGGACCTAGAACTTTTTCCACTGGCAGAAATGCCTATCAGATTTCTGGTCAGAAAGCAAATCCACAGTTATATCTTCCATAGTTAGAATGTTCACTTCTCAAAGCTGGCCAGACTAAGAAAAACTGATCCAGAAGTTTGATTTCAACTATATTCATTGATATAGGTTATAATAACAGAGACTTGAATGTCAAACTGCATTTTCCCTTCCTTCCCACTTATAACCTAGGGAATTAGGAGGGAGTGAAGGTGAGTTTTTTGCTATTTTTTAATTGTTTGATGGATGCTTGGTGCATGTTTTTGTTCATCTTGTAACTGTCTATACTTAGTTACTTCAAGGTCACCGCTGTGGCTGTCTATATAAATGGATCCTATGGAGCATCAAGGAGAGATTGTCAAGAGCAACTCTTCCCAACTCGAACAGTGGATCTTTGATTACTACACAGATGACACAGATTACATTAAATTAGGCCTCTGGGAGAGCATCTTTCATCCACTATCTACTCATCCTCCTCTCTTTGAGCCAAATATGCCACAATCTCTTATTCATCAATTTTTTTGTGTATTGTGTGTGTTAAATTTTAAACCTCAAGCTTGTCAGTAAAATAAAATAGATTGCATAGGTGAAACTCTGTGGTCTGTTATCTTGTGGTTTGTATCTGAATGATAAAATCATTGTATGACCTTGAGCCAGTTACTCTGTTTCATCTTAAGTTATTATACAGGGTGGTTCTAAGAATACAATCAAGGGAGGATAAAAATGTAATCATTTATTCCCCCTGCCCCCAGAATGTCTCAGATCTTCACAGAAGCTGTCTACCAAATTGTGATGAAGCTGAAATTGCTTAGATCAACTTCATTCATGGATTTGGTGCATATGGATGCCTTTTAAAATCAAATCATTCTCTTTTTTTTTAACCTATTTTATAATATACACAAAAGAAAGCCCAACTTGCAGCTCAAAAATCTGTCAATTCTGCTTTGGATAAGCAGACAGTATTATTCCCCGTGGCTTCTTTTTCTTTATTTCTTTTTCCTTCTTTTCGAAGGAAAATTAAAGGGAATGATCATTCTCCTTCAATTCTGAGGCAGGAATCCCAGAAGAAAACCATTGGAATGACAAAGAAATACAACCATACACAACCATTCCTATTTCAAAGGAAATAGTTTAAAACTTGTTTATTTTATCTCCCTTTGTTTTCTGTGACATGACATGCTAGGAGAATGGAAGCATCTGACTTAGGGCAGATGGCTAAATTGTCAGATAATGACATTTCACAAAATTTCTGCAATCTAAGGGCAATATGGTTCCAATCCCCAAAGTAAACAATGGCATTTACATCCGTAGCAAAAGGCTATTGATTATCATTATTCTAGAAGATTTCTTCCCTTGAAGCTTAGAACTGACAGGAAGATTGAGGAGAAGCTCTCAGTAAAGGAATTCTGGGACTGACTATCTGGCAGTGCACCAAAAGATCAGTTTCAAACACTATCCTTTAGGATATTTAAGTCCATCATTAAGAAAATTGCTTCCCTATAAATCTTTCATTATAAATCACAATTTATCTTGCATTTCCCACAGTATCAACAGTATCCCACTGTTGCTAAGAGAAAGTGCCAGTCCATCCCTTGGAATGTAAACAGACTTGGAATCTAAACAAGGGCATTGAGCTGCCAAGATCAAGTATGAAAAATCAGTTTTATTTGAAAATGGCTAGACTGACTCAATGGAGCAATTAGATTGTTGCTATCAACTGCATCCTAGAGAGTGGGGGAGGAAATGGGAGTATTGCACTCAACAGATCAATCTAAATGAAAATTGTATGTGGCAATGTGTATTTGTTTAGATAAGGGTCAGACTTTTTATGTATATACAGAAGATACCATTCTGAGGTAAGGCAACAATAGAAGACAATAACCCTCTACAGCAGGGGTCCCCAACCTTTCGGACCTCAGGGACCACTAAATTCATAATTTTAAATCCCACAGACCACTAATATGACCTGCCTAATGACCACCTGGGTGGCCGTGGCTAGGTGGTCATGTGACTGAATGGGCATGGCCAACTCAGTGTCACTCATGTCGAGGGGCACCTCGCCGTCTCTACTCGCCCCTGCCCTCCCAGCCACTCATCACCTGCCCACCCGGGCTCCTTAGGGCCCCAACAGGAAACAGTTGTTGGAACTAAGCAGCCACCACATGAAAGAGTTGGCAAAACAGATGGCTCCATTCAAATTGGATCTGACCGAGAAGGAGGCTTAGCAGAAGCACCTCATTGAAGACCACAAGCATAGGCTTTCCAAGCAGAGGGAAGACCTGCAGGAGTGCAAGACCAGGTACTGGTGCCTGGAGGCTCAGCGGGCTGAGGTGGTCAGCCAATTCCAGGCCATAATGCAGCCCTACTGGAACAAGATCCTCCAGCTCCTTGCTACCAAAGACACTTCCCTCCAGCCTTCGCCCAAAGCCAGGGCAAAGCAGGAGGCTGAAGCAGATCCCAAGTTGGAATTTCTGCCCCCTCCAACCCATATAAAAAGACCCCAAAGGAGGAGACTCTTTGCAGCAACACAAACATTCATTCCACTTATCCGGCCCATGGAACATAGTTTGAGGACTCCTGACTTAGTGCAATATAAAAAAATGCAAATAATTTTTTCTGTGGACCACCAAAATTTTCTTGTGAACCACCAGTGGTCCACGGACGACCTGTTGGTGACCACTGCTCTACAGATTCCCAATATGTCAGACTGCCATATGTCAGACTGCCAGCAAGATGAAGCTGGTCTTTTGTAATTATTTTCTTTAGAAAAAAAAGGCATTATCTTACATTAATTGATTTGTTGTCTCCAATACATTACATTAAGGGTTGACATTCCAGGGAATAATAGAAAAATATGTCTGATCATTATTTTCTTACATATATTTTACTTGATACTGCAGATTCTTTTTCTGGAATTGTTACTCCCAAATATGAAAACTAGACTGAGTTTGAGTTTTGCTCCAATTTCTTGCATTCTCTTATTTCCCCAGTACTTTTAATCCTTTTGCCCCTAAATTTGGTCTTAGTTTTTCTGCAAATGGGATCCGGAACAACGGGGGGGGGGTCCAAATAAGGCAGCACCAATTGTAGGTTAATACAAAATCCATGCCTAAGCAAGGATTTCAATCATATATGTTTTAATATTATGCAGATACATTTAACAAACCAGGAGTAAACATCATGGGAAATTAATGTACTTGGTAGTAAATTAAGCTTCCTCAAATGTTGCTTTGTGTATGTCTGAAGCAATGATTTTTCCAGTTGCCTGCATTTTATCTAACTCTAATTCAGTTCATTGAGGTACTCAACATGTGAAGGGCTACCATAAATTTTAAAAAACCATACATCTGCTAAATGGCAGCAAAGAAATAAGCTCTTTCTTTCTTTCTTTCTTTCTTTCTTTCTTTCTTTCTTTCTTTCTTTCTTTCTTTCTTTCTTTCTTTCTTTCTTTCTTTCTTTCTTTCTTTTTCTGCCATTAGCCTGGTCCTACTGGCATTAATCTTCTGCAGATGTTTGAGCACTGAATGTCAGACTGAGTCTTCCTGCAAATGTTTTTAGTAAAAATGTGAACATCTCTGAGACAACTGACATGAATGATACCAGAGCAATATCAAAGCTCATTTAGCTCTTGTGTTTAAACAGTATTTATTCCTGCATGCTTGATTGTCTACAGTCAAGTTTACAAAACTTTGTTTTCTATGATTTTAAGGAAAACCATTAGGAAAAATATGGCAAGTTTAATATATATATAATCCTTGGAACTTCGCATCAGAAATCAATGCCAATTGACCGAGTTCATGCTTTTTGGTACCATACGTATAGAAAAACCTTATTACATAAACAGTTCCAGTGATTTCAATAACACTTCTTTGGTATAATGTCAGGACTCTGGACTACTTTATTGGTCATACAAACTTACAGTAGGAGCAAAAGAGTAATGCCAGTTCAGCCATCACTAAATGGCACATGGCACATTAATATATTGAATAATGGATCACAAAAGTTCTACAGAACATAACAATCAAGACTAATTTCAGAAAATACTTCTGAGTTGAACACGGGAACATTGCATTTTGTTATGATGTTTTGAACTTTTCTATTTCTCTATCCAATACTGTTTCATTCTCTATCCTCCATCTTACTTTTGAAATCTCTATGGCCGAATTCAATCCAGCCCTGATTTGCTTCCTGCATTATTATCCGAAGCATATTGCAAATTGTGAGAAAACACTTGTATTTTTAAATAGAAAATCTCCATCCACTATGACTTTCCTGTTGCTTCTTTTTTAGCTTTCAAGTTAATCTTCCGGATATATCTTTGCAAACAATAATATGCTCCATGGGAAAGTGCTGGACATGAATTAGTAGATCCCGTCATAAAGTCTGTTTAGTCACCAATGAGTGTATAGCCAATCTGATCATCACTCTAAACCAGTTCTAGACTTCCAGTATTTGTAGAAGAAGATCATATCAGAAGGAGAATAGTAGCATTTTTTTCAAACTAAGATCCCTTATTAAATACATTTTGTTGAACTGAAAAGGCTATCAGGCTCCTGATTTTTGGCTTCCTTAGACTAATACATTTTTTCTCCTACAATGAGATGTGTGTGTGTGTGTGGCATGAGGGTTCTTTAAAAAAAAACTAGCAGTACCAAATGTAATAATTACATTTACTTTCTTTGTGTATCTATGGTAAGAAGTCAGCACAAATGTTTTGATTCTCTGAATCTCCGTTAACTAAAGCAAATAGCTTACTGATTTATTTTGTTTTGTTTTGATAGTGATCTTTTCAGAGAAAGCATCATTTGATTAAACTAATAACCAATAAATGTCAATATGCAAAATAGCATAACTCACAGCATTAAGAATTGATTTGTAATACAATGAGAGATCACTCAAAAGTACATGTTTTTAATTTTATAACCACTGAACTTTTTGTGATTATTTTAAAAGAAATAATCAAATCTCATTCCCCAGAATATTCTCCAAAGATTTCAATTTGCTATGTTATCTAATTAGCTTTAACTCCAATCATATTATGGTATCACTAATAGAAAATTGTTGTAACCAAGTTACTGAATTTGATACCCTAAATGTTAAAAACAATGTATTATAGGACAATGAAATTAATGAAAGTCCTGAGAAAAGATTAATTTTGTATATTCTTTTACAAAAACAATGCATAAAGGCAGGGATTTGGTCACCTTTGAGAGTCTGGTGAAACCTACAATCATATCTCAGAAAAATGTATCTAAGTGCATAAAAGAAAATGCATAGATGTAGATTGTATTACAAAGGAAACCAATTATGCTCAAATACAGTTATCAAAATATTTAAAAACAACAAATATGTAATATAAAAATGTACATAATATAATGTGCTTCTTTAATCCATTAAATCAATAACAAGACAGTGCCCTTTTGGGGATATTATAATTTTAGATAGTGAAGTTTACTGAAGCTAACAATCATTTTTGGAGTCCAGAGACCATAAATTATTTTGTTGCCTATATACATTGAATAAACATTTCAATTAGAACTTAGTGAAAATAAAGTTGCATTTTTTCCCATCCAGGTGAAATGGATTAGACCACTGAAATCTAACTACAGATTATAGAGTAAGAATTCCTGTGTTGCAGGTGTGGAGACTCTAGAAAGAGGGCAGAGAAGAGCAATAAAGGTGCTAAGGGAACTGGAGGCTAAAACATATGAAGAACGGTTGCAGGAGCTGGGTATATCTAGTTTAATGACAAGAAGGACTAGAACTGACATGATAACAGTGTTCCAATATCTCAGGGGCTGCCACAAAGAAGAGAGAATCAAGCTATTCTTCAAAGCACCTGAGGGCAGGACAAGAAGCAATGGGTGGAAACTAATCAAGGAGAGAAACAACTTAGAACTAAGGAGAAATTTCCTGACAATTAGACCAATTAATCAGAGGAACAACTTGCCTCCAGTAATTGTGAATGTTCCAACACTGGAAGTTTTAAGAAGATATTGGATAGCTATTTGTCTGAAGTGGTGAAGGGCTTCCTGCCTAAGCAGGGGTTGGACTAAAAAACCTCCAAGGTCCCTTCCAACTCTGTTATTCTCTTTTCTGAAGGGTTAAAGTAAGTTCTAATTCTAATATGTTCTACTTTATATTGGTTAATATAAGATACAATATTTCCAATCACTTTCTATAAAACCAGGCAAGAGTCTACAGAAGAGGTACTTCTACATGTGTTTAAGTGTCTTATTGATGACTTATGAATACATTATAAGTATGCTACAGACAAATGTGGTACAAACTACCCTACAAAAATGAAACAACAGGAAGTAAAGAACTCTCAGGTTTTATAGCGAAAGGTATAGTAATATATAGTAAAGGCTAAGTCTTGGAAGCCACTGAAGTTCATTAAAATGTTGGGGTTCACCCAATGTAATACTCCTTCTTCTTCTACTTATTGAGAATGCAGAACTGCAAGTAGGGAATTTGAAACTTCAGGACAATGTGTCACTCTTTAGTCCACTTTTTGTGTTCCCACACTCTAACATTACTGCTGAAAACTAATAGCATACTTTTCAACCAGCATTGTGGTTTAAGCTTTAAATAAGCTCAATCAAGGAAGCCGTTGGAGTGGCTGGAGTTCCCTGGGTGTTCCAGCGGGGGGATGAAGATCGTTTGGGGGAGAGTGGAAAGGACGATGCAGAGGTTGTCGGCTGGCGGTGATTCCAGGACAAACGGCTGCAGAGAAGGGGTGGTAGAAAGGGCCAGAGAGGGCAAAGAGAGACTGGAGGCTTCCATTGGTGAGAGCGTGGGGCGCTATACTAACTATGCTACCAACATTAACAGGGTTACCTAGGGCGGCCATGGAAGGCGGACCCATCTTAAGAGGGCCCACTCCTGGTTGTCTCAGAGGCTCTTCCCCCCACTCCCTGTGTGGATTGGGGGTGATTAGAGCTACCACTGGTTTACCACTGGTTTAAACCCTGGAATAGATCTTTAGCCATTTCTTTTTGTATGGATTTGGCCTTGGCCTTATGGCCATTTATCATTTAGACCCCTGAACAACTGTGATATCTGCCTCCCATGGACTTTACTACCTCTTTTCGCCTAAAATGAAATCATCGAAATACCCCCGGGGCCAGCAGTTCCTGTAGATTGGTGACTACCATCGATTGCTTCTCAACCATTGCAGGATACACCCTGGTTTTTCTAGTCTGGTATAGAGTCGGACTAAGACTGCTGCTTTTCGGCCCTCCCCAGCTTCTGTGAGAGGGCGGCTGGTGTGAACATCTGGCCCGGAGTGGCTTAAGACTCTACCCACTGCGGTGAGAGAGCAGTGGAGTTTACTGACTGAACTGGAGTGGACATCCCTTGCCGGAACTTTTGGATCTATTTTAATTAACCCCTGGCCATGGACTTCTCCCAAATATTAAATGTATTCATCAGCGGAGCTTCTTATCCTGCGAGACTCCCCCCTCTCGCAGGTCTGGCCCTCCACCTTATCGAGGGCCTACCTTTATGACGGGCTTTGGAGCCCCGAGAGGTGGCATGCAGCGAAAAGGAATTTGAGGGGTTTTCTAGGGAAATTGTTAAACAAATTTTTAAGGGGTTCTGGGAAGCGGGAGGGTTGTGTGGGTGTGGGGGTTAACCCACAGGAGGAGGGGTCAGGTCCAATTGCTAATGGGGCTACGGAGGGTGTAGATTCCGGGGGTAAGGTGTACATTGACGTTCATTCTGCAGAGGGCCTTTTTATTAATACACTGAGTGGGAGGGGCAGATATGGCGAGTGCAGGGGACCATATCATGTGAGGGGGGCGCGCACTCGCTATCTTCGAGCGACGGCATGCCCCGGTCCCCAAAGCCCTTCTCGCTCCCCAGGTTGTGCAGTGTCTCAGGGCCCGAGTCTCCGGCTGTTGCTGTGCAATGCCAGGTCCGTGGTAAATAAAGCCCCCCTCATCTGTGATCTTGTCCAGGAGGGGGGAGCGGACCTGGCAGGTATTACGGAGACCTGGTTGGGCCAGGAGGGGGGAGTCCCCCTCGTGGATATGTGCCCTCCAGGCTTCCATGCATTCCATCAGCCGAGAGCTCAGGGCAGGGGCGGGGGGTGGCGGTTGTCATAAAAGAGAGTCTTGATCCGCGGGAGTCCACTGTACCTCAGATAACAGGGTGTGAATCCCTCCTTGTGAAGTGGGGTCGCGGAGTTCAGATGGGTCTGCTGCTTACGTACCTGGCTCCCTGCCATGTAGCAACAGCCCTGCCTGAGCTACTCAATGTGATAGCCGAGGTGGCAGTTGATACCCCCAGACTTTTGGTCTTGGGAGATTTCAACCTGCCATCTGTCGGTGAAACGTCTGAGGTGGCTCGGGAGTTCATGGCTTCCATGATGGCATGGACCTGACTCAGTTAATTCACGCCCCCACTCACACGGGCGGACACACCCTGGACTTAGTTTTTGTCTCTGGTCAGTGGTCGAGTGGTTTTGATATAGGGGATATAGTCATCGAACCCTTGTCATGGTCGGACCACTCTCTCCTTCGACTAGACTTTCTAACCGCTACACCCTGCCGCAGGGAGGCGGAACCAATTAGGTGGTTCCGCCCCAGGCGCCTGATGGAACCTGATAGGTTCCAGACGGAGCTTGGGCCGTTTCCTGAGACTCTGGCTCATGATTCGGCTGAAGACCTGGTGGCCGCCTGGGATAGAGCGGCCGCCGGGGCTTTGGACTGCATCGTGCCTTTGCGGCCTCTGACCCGGCACCGAACTCAGCCAGCTCCTTGGTTTACTGAGGAGCTGAGGGAGATGAAGCGCCGGAAAAGACGCCTGGAGAGTGGTTGGAGGACCAGCCGTTCCGAATCTGACCGAACACTGGTGAGGTCTCATAGTAAGACCTACCTAGTGGCGATAAAAGCGGCAAAGTCTAGCTACTTTTCCGCTCTTATCGCGTCATCAGATAATCGCCCAGCCGCCCTGTTCAGGGTGACCCACTCCCTCCTTCAACCGGGAGCTCGGGATGACACCTTGCAGGGTCGAGCTGAGGACTTTGTCCAGTATCTGTATGACAAAATCGCTCAGATCCGGGAAGGTCTGGCCTCTGACTGGGTAGATCGGATGGGATAATCGAGGCAGATCTTGGGGGTGTGGTTTGGGAGGAGTTCGACTCTGTGGCTTCCGAGGACATGGACAGGATCCTGGGACGGCTGAATGCAACCACATGTTTATTGGACCCGTGTCCCTCCTGGTTGGTGCTGGCCTCCCGGGAGGTTACACGAGTCTGGCTCCAGAAGATTGTTAACGCTTCTTTGAGTGAGGGTGTTCTGCCGGCCGCTTTGAAAGAAGCGGTGGTGAGACCCCTCCTCAAAAAGCCCTCTCTGGACCCGGCTGTTTTGGCCAATTACCGTCCAGTCTCCAACCTTCGCTTTGTTGCGAAGGTTGTTGAGAGTGTGGTTGCATGGCAGCTTCCCCGGTTCCTGGATGAAGCTGTCTATCTAGATCCGCTCCAGTCCGGCTTCCGGCCTGGGCACAGCACGGAAACGGCATTGGTCGCGTTGGTGGATGATCTCTGGAGGGCACGGGATAGGGGATGTTCCTCTATCCTGGTCCTATTAGATCTCTCAGCGGCTTTTGATACCATCGACCATGGTATCATGTTGCGCCAGTTGGAGGGATTGGGGGTGGGGGGCACCATTCTACGGTGGTTCTCCTCCTATCTCTCTGACCGGTCGCAATCTGTGTTGACAGGGGGGCAGCGGTCGACTCCGAGGCGCCTTGTTTGTGGGGTGCCGCAGGGGTCGGTCCTCTCGCCCCTTCTGTTCAACATTTATGTAAAGCCGCTGGGTGAGATCATCCGTGGCTTTGGTGTGGAGTTCCATCAGTACGCTGACGACACCCAGCTGTACATCTCCACCCCAGGCCACCCCAACGATGCCGTTGAAGTGATGTCCCGGTGTCTGGAAGCTGTGCGGGTCTGGATGGGGAGAAACAGGCTCCGACTAAACCCCTCCAAGACTGAGTGGCTGTGCTGCCGGCATCCCGATATAGCCAGCTGACGCCATCGCTGACTATTGGGGGCGAGACATTGGCCCCCACGGAGAGGGCTCGCAACTTGGGCGTCCTCCTGGACGCACGGCTGTCTTTAGAAGAACACATGACGGCCGTGGCCAGGGGGGCTTTTTATCAGGTTCGCCTGATACGCCAGTTGCGTCCCTTTCTAGATCGGGACTCCCTACGCACAGTCACCCATGCTCTCGTGACTTCCCGCTTGGACTACTGCAACGCTCTCTACATGGGGCTCCCCTTGAGGTGCACCCGGAGGCTCCAACTGGTCCAGAATGCGGCCGCGCGGGGAATTATGGGAGCGACGTGGCGCTCCCACGTGACACCTCTCCTGCGCGAGCTGCACTGGCTCCCGGTGGTCTTCCGGGTGTGCTTCAAGGTGTTGGTGACCACCTTTAAAGCGCTCCATGGCTTAGGACCTGGGTACTTGCGGGACTGCCTTCTGCCGCCAATAGCCTCCCACCGGCCAGTACGCTCGCACAGAGAGGGCCTCCTCCGGGTGCCGTCGGCCAGACAGTGTCGGCTGGCGACCCCCAGGGGGAGAGCCTTCTCTGTGGCGGCGCCCGTCCTCTGGAATGACCTACCCCCAGAGATACGCAGGATTCCAGATCTCCGGACCTTTCGTCGGGCCCTTAAAACCCATTTATTCCATCTAGCTGGGTTAGCCTGAGCCCATCCTCCGTTTTTAAATTTGAATTTGATTTTAAATTGGGTTGTTTTAATTCTTGGCCAAATAATATTTAATAATTTTTAATTGTTTTTAACTTTTGTGTACCATGTTTTATTCTGGCTGTTCACCGCCCTGAGTCCGCAAGGAGAAGGGCAGTTTATAAATTGAAATAATAAATAAATAAATAAATAAATAAATAAATAAATAAATAAATAAATAATAAATCGCAATTCAGAAACAGGGAAAATGTCCTAAACTCCCTTTCAAAATGGGTGCAACTATACATTAATATGGATTGGTCTGCACTTGCGTTTCTGTAGGATGCAGCTGTATTGCATGTGTTCAATTCTGAAATATCTGAAATAAGAAAAGATTATTGTAATTTAGATTTTTGTATGTAGGTTTTTGGGTGTGCATATATACATGTGTGATTGTGTGCACTGTCTCTTGAAATATTGCATGCACTTGAAACAAAACATACAAGTCTAATGGACAAGGCAGGAAATGTTAGTTTTAGCTTTTTACCCTAGATAGAGAAAGAAAAAGGATAAAACTAATTGAAATGGATAATATAAATTAAAACTATTTTACACTTTAATCAAGCACAGGATTATCCGACAATGGGAGGCAAAGCTAGGAAATAGGCTTTCTCTCTGAAATTATACCTCCCAGGCTCTGCCTTTATGTAGTGCTATGAACACTATGAATGACCTTGGGAGACAGGATGAAGAGCTGCAGATTAGACAAC
Organism: Masticophis lateralis; assembly: GCA_030761175.1. Classification (NCBI taxonomy): domain Eukaryota; kingdom Metazoa; phylum Chordata; class Lepidosauria; order Squamata; family Colubridae; genus Masticophis; species Masticophis lateralis. The sequence continues at coordinate 112,125,862 of JAUDYJ010000001.1, forward strand.
TGTCATGCAAAAGCTGTATCAGCCCGCAGAAGTAAAAGGGGTGTGGGAAGAGTCTCAGAAGAGATCTGTCCTAGTTTTCCAGAGAATAAAATTAAAGGAGGCAAAAGGGGCTTTCAGATTTGCAAGATAACATTACTGTAACCTTATAATAAAGTTAGTGTTAGTAATCATGCTTTTTGTTTCTTGCCTGAACTACCTTCAAGGGTTAACACTTCAATATTCATCAGTTATACATTGGGTCTCAGTTACAGTTATTTGGCTGCTCACAGATAGATATAAATGTCATTTTAAAGTCTTTCACAGTGAATGGGTAAACAAGAATCATATATGATCCAGTATCAAGAGCATCAAAAGTGGTGCAATTCCTCATTCCTGTGTTACTGGGAAAGACAATGTCTTTTTTAAAAAAACAAATAAACAAGTTTTATTGGTCGTTTCCCCCCCCCCTTCACCTATATCTTTTTAAATAGAATATTGGCCATATCTTATCTTATATAATTTATCAAATTCAAATACATTTTACTCAATTACAATTTTTGCCACAATTTCCTTTTTCCCTTTTTAAATCATATCTCAATATTTTTTTGCTTACTTATATAAACAGCATCTTCATTCGCCCTCAAATTCTAATTTTCCTGCTTATTCATATTTATTCTCTTTTATTTTTTAATCATTCATTCCTTATCTTAGTATATTTATATATGTTCAGGGTTGTCTTTCTTCCATTTCATCTTTTTTGTTGTACAGCAATCTTTCTTTTCAATCCTGCCATCTCCCTCTCTACTTTCCTTCTTACTTTCTGTTTCCCTCCTCTCCTGCTCCTCTCTACTTCCCCTTCCTTTCTCCTTCTCCTCCTTTCTTCCTCCCTGCTGGCCTTCTCTCCTCCTCTGATTTCCCCTTTCTTCCTTCCTCCCCTCTCTTCCATCCCTCTCTCTTCTCCCCGTCTTCCATCTCTCTACTCTCTACTCCTCTTTCATCTCTCTCTATTGCTGTATTCATTTTCAATTTAATATTTTCCACTATGGTGTCCAGGCAACCCCGTTCTTTCTCATTTATTAAAAATATTATTTGAAATTCCCCTCCTCTTTTTAATTATTAACAGATATTTCTCTTTAGCCAGGTTCTTCCTACGTAAACCAAGATTTTTAGGTAGCCCTAGTTCAGTGAAATCACAATCCACTAGTTTCTGGGCTTTTTTTCTCTGGCAGCCAGCAGACCCTCTGCTGCCCATTGGGAAACTAAGATAGATCTATTTTAGGCTTATAAGCCTTCATCAGTTAGTCACACCCTCATCCCATGTATCTAGGGCTGCATAAAAATCTTATGTAGGAAGAACCTGGCTAAAGAGAAATACACATAAAGCCTATGAAAAGGAAAGAAAACAAATACTGTACCTTTACAGGGAGGATATATGGGATGAGGGTGTGGCTAACTGATGAGGGCTTATAAGCCTGAAATAGATCTATCTTAGTCTCCCAATGGGCAGCAGAGGGTCTACTGGCTGCCAGAGAAAAAAAGCCTAGAAACTAGTGGATTGTGATTTCACTGAACTAGGGCTGCATAAAAATCTTGATTTATGTAGGAAGAACCTGGCTAAAGAGAGAGAGATAGACAGACAGACAGACAGATATGAGAGAGAGAGAGAGAGAGAGAGAGAGAGAGAGAGAGAGAGAGAATAAACAGTGTTGAATTAACTTGAAAGGACTATCCCTTTCATTGAAGACAACAGAAAGAAATATATATGTATATATTTCCTATTTCTAAAATACAACAAAGCCTTTCTCCCATGTACCGTTTACTCTCTATAAGATTTAGCACAACTATGCAAAGTGCGTGCACGCGCACGCACGCGCACACACACACACATATACATACATGCTCCATCCATCCAAACCATTTTGCAGAAAACCACTGCTGATTAGATAAACACGTTTTGATCTTCTTTAATAACATACTTCAAACTCATTTAACTATCTTTACTACCAAGGTAAATTTGAAATATGAAAAAAAGAATTCCTTCCTTCTAGCCCAGAAGACTAATCATAATATAAGAACAAACTTTTTCTCTTTCTTTCTTTCTCTTTCTTTCTTTCTTTCTTTCTTTCTTTCTTTCTTTCTTTCTTTCTTTCTTTCCTTCCTTCCTTCCTTCCTTCCTTCCTTCCTTCCTTCCTTCCTTCCTTCCTTCTTTCTTTCTTTCTTTCTTTCTTTCTTTCTTTCTTTTGGGTAGTGGTGCTGGTGCTGGTGGCTATGGGAGAAATAGCAAGGGTATTTTTTTCTTCCCAACAGAATTGATTGAGCTCATTACCATGCTGCTTATGAAGTGATTTGAAATGAGGCAACATGAAAGCATTCTGGAAATCCCTTGTACTTAGTCATCTTGACACTTTGTTTGAACTCGGGGCATTAATATGAAATAACTGCAGCAGCCCTATATTTTTGACTCTATTGTTTGACAGCCCATTTAAAAGCTAAAGATGATACGATTAAGGATTTTTAGAGAGGGTTTTTTTTTTATTTTTTAAAAAAATATAAGTGTGGTAATTTGTAGGAGTGTCTCCAGCATTCACAATGGTCAGGATAGGAAACAGGCCTAACTATACGAAACAAGGGAGGCACAATTCTTGTCAGCTCCAACCAAGGTGGATGAGTTAATAAGATTGTAAAATGCTACTGGCACAAATCTCTCTCTCTCTCTCTCTCTCTCTCTCTCTCTCTCTCTCTCTCTCTCTCTCTCTCCCCCCCCTCTCTCTCTCTTTTTGTAAAGGCAAGATAGAAAATTGAAAAATGTACTTCAAAGCTTTTGGAGACTTTCCCAAATAGTATACCGCATTAACCTAGTTGTAACTTCCAGTAGCATATTATTCAAGATGCATTATCAGAACTGACTTATTTGGGGTCATCAGGAGGTCATAAGGAATATATTTGATGAGAAGTCCGAGAGATTCAAAGGGTTTTTTTAATTATATAGGACAAATGTAAAGGCTATGTAATTCTACACTGCACTAAAAAAAAAATTAGAAATTCTGTTTCATCAAATGGCTACCTTCCATTTTTCAACTGTTAATTAAAAGAATGAAAAATGCTTTTTCTAGTTTTTAACCATGTAAATATAGACAGGCCTTCATCTATGCAAACCTGAACTGAACTTTAGTAAAAATGATGACTGTTTTGAATGCTGTGATGAAAAGAAAAATGCCTCCTGTGCTCATTTATATTTTGTGTTAAATAGAATGAGACATCTGAATGTTTAAGGTTGATTTGATTACCTCTATATTTCGTCCCTACTGAATTTTGTACAGGAAGTGAAAATTCTGGTAGGAAGTCCTTGGGACAGAATAGATTTTTTTTAATGGCCTACTTTGACAGTTTAGCTATATTAATTATTACTGTTCTGTCCTCTTTGTCATTTGGAGAGGGAGGGAGGCAGGCAAGAAGGAAGGAAGGAAGGAAGGAAGGAAGGAAGGAAGGAAGGAAGGAAGGAAGGAAGGAAGGAAGGAAGGAAGGAAGGGTCAAAGACAATGCATGAACTTTGCATACTTTATAGGAAGTTGCAATTATTTTTTGGTAAGTAGCTTTGAACTTCTAAATTTCTTTATAATTATTTGGTTACTTACAGGTGAGTAACTGAAGAGAAATTTCAAAGGCCAGTAATATTTCACGGCTGCTTTTAACATTCGGGGGAGAAGAATTTTATTTCATGAAATAAATTCTAACCACCTAGGGCTATATGTGCTTATTTACAAGGCAAATAATATTGTGCCTCAAACCTAAAGAAAAGATGGAACTGCTGTAAAATGATATAACCTCCCGCCACCCCCGGACCTAGGCAAAAGCTTGAAAAAATTATAGAAATGTTTTAAGCTCCTAAGAGCAGCACATGATCAAGAAACAAGATTTATTCTATCTTGTTGATGCCAGAAAAATGGGTTAGACCACAAAATCTTGGAAATTAGGTAGAAGCACTACTATCCTTATGTATAGCTGAGTATATTAATGCAGAATATCTTTGAGTCATTTGAATTTCTCTCCCTTTGATTCCCAAACAGGCAGGGCTCTCTTTTATATGATAAAACTGAAATATCCCTCATTTTCTGTGTTTTGAGCAACTCTTCTTTGTTTTCCAACTTCAGAGGATTCTATCACTGATGCTGTGCCCTGGTTTTGCATTATTTGCAAAGCTTGCACAGCTCTAAAACTTATCTATTGTCAGCCTCTGACCATGTACGTGAGGTAAACAATAAAATCCCCATAGTCATTTTACAAATCATTGCCCCAAATAAAGCAATTAAGATTCCTTGTACTCTCTTGTCTGAAGTCAGAGATAAATACACCATCTTTGAAAAGAAAATCCAACTTGGCATTCTCCTCTCAGCAAACTTCCAGTTTTGGAGATTGACTTTTCCAGTGTAAGGAATAACCAACATTTCTTAAATGAGGCACCATTACTGAAAGTCTTCTGCTAGGTTACTTGCTGCTGAAAGGGATTATTTCCATCAATATGCTGTGTTCTTACATAAAATTAATAATAGCTGGAAGGGGTTATGCAATATCTTACAAGATTTTGGTGATCTTTTGCGATTTCAGGATTTTTTTCTCTCATGACATAGGAGCGCTTCTTGGGATTTGTTAACAAACAAACATAACATTACTTTCCTACTCAAGTATTGAGTACATCCCTTGATTCCTCACACAGTTAGGGATTTTGTATTCTTTTTAATTCTGTTGTGTATCAACTCCCCATTATCAAGTGCATACCACAAAATTAAGAACCCAGTTCATGCAAAAGACTTTTTTAAAAAAGACAAATCATTAGTCCTATTAAAAAAAAACAATTGTATAATTGGTTTTATAACCTCTGTTAGCCTACTATTAAATGGGCTGGGTAGAATCCACAGATTTGATTCAAGTAGTAGAAAGGTGGTAATACCTTTCAGAAAGAAAGGCATTACCCAGACAGACTGGGTTACATAAAACAGTTTGATTGGGTGATGTTTTGCATAAATACCAAGGACAATTTTTTTTTTAAAAATCAGCAATTAACAAAGGAATACATAACCCATTCAGGTTGTCCTACTGGATCTGCATTAGAATCATCAGAGCAGAACAAAATAATTTAAGGGAACATTGAAAAGCATTATCCAGCTGTCTCATTTAAAATCAGTCAGTCTTTCTCTAGTTAAACATTCTATTATTTCTCCCTCATTTTTTTCCCTTCTGCAAAATGACCTGGGAATATAATTCCCAAGCCACTTTTTATTTTTATTTTTTTCTGATAAGTAGAATACTAGGAGGAAATAGAGATATGTATTGCCCAAAATTCTGATCTGCCAACTAACATAGGAGTGTGGAAAATAAACCTGTTTGTACTACTTAACCCAAGCATAAGTACATATTTCACAGACTTCTGGCACCAATGGTTAAACAAAACTGCATCAAAATTCTTTTGTTTAGCTGTTAAACTATGAGATTATAAAACAGAGATGATTGTTAGAGTAGAAATACAGGTCAAGAGATGAAAAATGAGCTGGACAAGACCTTATTGTTGGGTTTACAAACCAAAGCTCCTAAATCTCTGAGGAAATCTTTGCGAAGGAAAGTTTGGATGGAGATTCAACAACAACCTGATGAATTAAAGGTTAAGACTGCCAGAGTCAAAAGGAAGCATCATAAATAAAGCAATTTATTTTATCGGGGTTAATATAAAAATTGTTTTTATGAAATTCAGGAAAACCTTTATAGACTTTTTACTGACAGAAAGGATAATGAGTTTTGGATTTTCAATTGGATAAAGGGGAGTTGTGGGGTTATGGGAAGAAGTGAATTATGTATAGATGGAAAAAAATCTTAAATATTGATTTTCTTGTATTTGTTGTAAGAAAGGTCCTTGCATTTCCTAATTTTTTCTTTAATCTTTAATCTTTTTTCTGTTCCTTTCTTTTTCTTCTTTTCTTGCTCTTTGGCACTTTGTAGTTGGTTTCTGTTCTTTATTTCTAATTTTTGCATAAAACTTCAATAAACAGGATTTTTAAAAACAGTGAAGACAATTAGGAGAAAAAGACACTTTAAAATAGTAATGAAACGTAATGCAAAAGAGTAATGAAAAGGCTTCAAATGGGCTTGTAAAATAATAATTTCATAATGTTTAATAATTATTTAGCACTGTGACTGGACTAACTATCCTCTCTTGCAACAGCTTTCCATAAGGTTGATTCTTGGAGCAATTTCCTTTTATTTGGCAAATACTGCCTTTCTTTAGCAACAGTTCTCCTGAACGACACCAATTCAAGTTAGCATTAACTCACCTGAGAGCATCTGATTGGGGACTGAGGAGTGGGGAAAAGAAACATCCAGGTGGCAGACATGATTTCACAATGGAAGCCCTGCTGCTTTTTGAGTCAGCTGTCAAAAAAGAAGGCAGGAGTTGGATTGTGTAGTTGCAAGTACCATCTTGACTTTTCTCACACTCCCCCAGGCATTGCCCATGGAGGGCAAACATACTTCACTGCATTTCTATTTTTGCTGTTTCTAGTATCTCTTGCCTATTGGCGATAACATATCCAAAGTTTCATGAAAGGGGGTGGGGGTGGGGATCCCAGTACAGTAGATGTAAATAAAACATAGAAGACAAGCATCATTTTCTTCTTGGAAGCTTAGCAGAGGTTTGCAAATAACTTGTAATCCATTTCATGCTGTTTAGCTGCCCCACAGGCACTGCCAAAAGCCTGGCTGCAAGTTCAGATGGGTGAAAAAAATTCAATTGGCTCAAGTTTCAGGTTGCACATACCAATTCACACTTAGCAAATGTATGAGCAAACCAGAACGCTGTCATATGCTGAAATCTGAATTGGGGAGGGGGGGGGGATATTATGATACAGTTCATGGCTCAGATAAGGATGCATAAAAATGCATGTGTGCAAAATGCATTATACCAGAGATGGGCAATTGTGGCCCTTTTACAACCTGTGGACTTCAATTCCCAGAATTCCTGAGATAGCCAAGCTGGCTCAGGAATTCTGGGAGTTGAAGTCCACAGGTCATAAAGGGCCATATTTGCCCACCCTGCATTATACGATGGTGTTGGATGTGTGTGTTCTCAAAAGAAGATCCACGCAATTAGGAAAGGCACAGATAATGTGGAAGAAAATGGGTTCAAAAATAATAAAAACAATGCTAACCATATTTCACACTGTTAGGATTTACCCTAAAATGTGAAGGCTAGTCTTGTAAACTGCAAAGAAATTGTTCACCTTATTAACAATTGTTAGCCTTGCTAATTGCAAATATAATCTTCCCTTATTTAGTGGATTTGATAAGAAAGAGTATGCCTTAGATGTAGCCTTGGTAACTCTTAGCTGGGTGAATTTGGTTGGGTGAATTTTTGCCCATAATGTGTAAGATAATAAAAAGTTCAGCCCTGGAACTGCCCTGGAAACAGCAGTCAGATTCAGTCTGAGCAGTCTGAATCTGCTCAGGAGAACTGGAGATAAGTATAATGCTATAATTATTCATGATGCTTCCAGCAGAATTCTTAACTATAGTTATTCTTATCCGCATTATCTGCATTGGTGTATTTGCTTGCGCACACTTGCTTTTCCTTATCTCAAATTTAACTGAAGGATTACAAATAAAAATAGTGATTTGTAACATTTATGATCTAATCCAGTGTTCTTCTAGCTGCAAAAAGCAGTGTATTATCAAACAAGGATACAGGAGGAAAAAAACGTGATCGTTGGCCTGCTGAAGTCACTATTTGGGTTCTAATTTTCCACCATATTAGAGGTGGAACCAGCCAAAGTTGAAAGAAAATAAGAAGAGTAAAATTTCCTGGCCCACTCATTCATAAAATACAAGTGTTATGGCAGCAGAACAATATCATGCGTTAGGCCTGAACAAAATTTCAAAGAAATTTTCGTGTGACAAAGGTTCATGCAAAGCACTTCTCCGAGGAGAATCTCAAAACATATCCCAAATCAAGTCCAGACTGAAATTAATTCGAAGAATAGCTTCAATGAAATGCATCTGGAACTGCTTTCCTCTACTAACTTATTTAAGAATGGCATACCTGAGTCAGACCTATGATTGCAGATATCTTCCCAAGTTCTTGGAGGGATGTTTCAATTTCAATTTTATAATTACCTCTTTAAATAGGCAGGGATATATCCAGCACACAACCAGGCTCTTAACAGCAGTTAAGGCTGATTTTCGTGATAGCAAGTGAAGGGATTTAATCAGGCAGGGTGCAACAATCAGGCAGGTGGGTCCTCATCTTTCCACATATACCATCAACACAGTCAACATCTGTAGGATGAAAAATATCTGCTAGGATTATCGCCCTATAATATACAGCAATAGTCAAGATGAAACCAACTGATATTATCTACAAACAATGATAGTGAGCCTCTTATTGTTCTGGTTCCCCTCTCCCAATATCATGCTGAAGAAAGTACAGAAAAGTATGGCCAACTACACTATATCAAACAGCTGTGGTGACACAATGGTTAGAATGTGGTTAGATTGCAGTATTGCAGGCTAACTCTGCTGACTGGCAGCAGTTTGATCCAGCTCAAGGTTGACTCAGTCTTCCGTCCTTCTGAGGTCAGTAAAATGAGGACCCAATATGCTGACTCTTTAAACTGCTTACAGAGAGCTATAAAGCACTATGAAGCAGTATATAAGTTAAGTACTATTGCTATTGCTATATAGAAGCAGTAAAGATGGACAAGTATGCCTCTTTTAAGAGGTCCCATTCCAGGTTTAATCTGATCTATCTGGAACGTTCTGTTTGTATGCTACAGAAAATACTTTCTTTCTGCATTGATGCCTTGCATTCAGATTTGCCAGCATTTCAAAAATAAATTCTTAACACTGATGTCTTTTCAGTAACTGAACCTGGCTGCATTTCCCATCCTACTCCAGCGTTACTTATCAGCAAGATCCATCCAATCCATCAGGCAGTTTCCATATCAATTAATAATAGAATAATAATAGAATAATAATTTTATTGTCACTTTGAATGTACACTAATTGGTATACATTAAAATTAAGTTCCGTTGCATACAGCTCTCAAAGGGTCACCACCTCCAATATACACTACATAAACATGGCAAAATAAATAAATAAATACAAAATTATATACCTACATATAATACATGGTACAGAGAAATAAGGCTATCTAGTTCAGTACATGGTGAGAAAAACTTCATCCTACAGCCTCTTCCTTGGCCCTGGCATGCCAGCAAGGCTATTTTGGGGGCTATATTTAGCATTATTTAAAAAAATAGCCCAGCACAAGAGTTCATAATCAGGGACGAGAAATTTTGCAGAGTGAAACAGGAAGAGACAGTCAATAATTGTTGGCAAGGAATGGTTGGCTGTAGCCCTTGGAGTAAGTAGGAACTCAAAATAAATAAATAAATAAAGTACAATCTTGGCAAAACTCTTATTGAAAGACCTGTGACATATTTATTGGTGGCATTATCCCATTTAGAGTCAACAGAGAAATATCTTATATCAACCACTCAGTACCTCCAGAGAACAAAGTATTAAAGTTGTTCTTCTGTTTTTCCAGACCAGGAAATTGTCAGATGTTTCCAGATCAGAATTGTCAGATGTTGATTTATTTACAAATACCATTGATTTTGTTACATTGTACAATCTTTCTCTTTTTTTTCATTTTATATAAACGCTAAAAATATCTCAATACCATTGGTATATGAAAAGGAGAGAACATTGATTTAGATTATGATTTTTTTTAAATGATAAACTTATAGTTCCACCCTAGTGGGTTACAAGAGAAGGTTTAGATGCCTTCTGGTGATACCAAAAATTCTTTGATCAAGGAAGAAAACTCTCCATCAGCTTTGCCCAGAATAAGGTAGCACTTATTGGTTTATCTTAGTAATTTTGCCTACATTCTATATGGGTCAAAGAAGGAAAAATATTGTCTATAATTAGAAAGATTAATATGTCTTTAAAGCTAATGCTTAATAAGATTTCCTCCAAGAGCTGACACCTCCTTGGAAATGAATTAGCCCTGGAGCTGCACCATCTACCTAAGCTTTGATTGTACTGCTCACTCTCCCTCCTCTACTCCCAAAGCTAGTTTTTTCTATGACTGAAAGGGTAATTAATATAGGAGAGGCTCATCATAACTGGTTTTCATTAACTGAATTAAATGTAAAGTTAAACCAATGTTGGTTGTGTTTTGTCTCTGCCCCTTATGACCAAGTTCACTTTGAGGATGATGATCACATTAGGGCCATCATTAGAATGTCTTAATTAGAATTTCTCCATTCAGTGGGCTATGCAGTGACTTGAAAACAGAAACCCTGCCTTCTGACCAATGTCCCTACTGATTACCTAGTTGTGCCTTAATGCTATAGATGGTAATTCAAACAGATGCAGCTTTTTTCAGGGTTTAGCTTCAGTTACTATGGGAAGTTGTGCCTTCTGAAGAATTTCACATGCTAGAAATTAGCTCATGTGTATTGATTAGAAGCCCTATATTTTTACAACCCAATGTGGCAAGGTGGATAAGATGTTAGACCAGGAGCAGGGAAATGAGAGTCAAGTCCATGCTGATTAACTTTGCCCCATCCCAGCTATAGGTAATGGTTCTGAAACAAAAAACAGAAGGAAGAATTGCAGTAATTATCCTGCCGTGAGCTCCTGGGTATAGCTCTAACAAATAAATAATTAACACCAAATACCAGTTATTAGCAACCAGCAGTATTGTGAAATGAGTATGGAGCTGTGCTCTGCATCTGTTGTTTGGGGCAATACTGACTAGTTAGCCCTATTAGAAACAAGCTTGAAAGACTTTTTGGATGCTTCCAACATAGATCCTCTTGCATTCTAAAATTTATAAAATTACGTTTGTAGTTGATGAACCAATAGTTATAATTGCTTCTGGACTTTCCCTCCACCACGCTATGCCCAGGCTGGGTTTTCTCCACACTCATTCAGCTTAATTGTACTTATTCCTACATCAGTTTCCTGACTTCTTATTCCTGCCTGAAAAATAGCTATGTGCAAAGCTTCAAGCAGGTAATTAGTTTTCTGTTTCAGTTTAGTGCGGTGAGTACCAGCTCATACACTGTACAAGACATCATTAGCCCAACTTTCCCCCATTTCAAACAGATGTGATATAAAGTCACAACCTCAGGCGTCTGCAGAGCTCTGGAACACTTAACACAGAGTGGGGAATTTATTGCAGATGCAGTACTTTGGAGCACAACAACATCCCATAAATTAGGACAAGAAGCCACAGTCAGAGAATGAACAGATTTATTTCAAGCAAAACTGTCTCGTTGCTTGAGATTTCGATATTCATTGAAGGCAGGACATCGACCCCATCAAACATTCTTCTCAAAAGCTCCTAAGCAGGAAGCTATTATACAGTAGTCCTCGTTTTCATTACTTTTAACCTATGAGAGGAATTCTTGCAGCAGGAATTGTAGGGAAGGTCAAAACAGGCAAGAAAGTGGTTGTGGGGCCACAATCAAAGCCCCACTCATTTTGATTATGTGTCAACATGAAACACATGTAAAAATGGGGAGCTTTAATTGTAGGGTTAAAACCACTTTCATGGCTGTTTTCATTCCCTCCCTGAAATCATAAAATCATGAAATCATACAATCATGAAATCATGCTGGGTTTGTACATGTGTTGCTATTAATTCCCCTAATTTACCTTCTTTTCTTTATTTAGTACAGAGTTGGAAGGGACCTTGGAACTCTTCTAGTCCAATCCACTGCTCAAGCAGAAGGCCTTATAGCAGGGCTGTCAAACTCCCGGCCCGTGGGCTGGATGCGTCATGCGCTGGCCATACCCACCCTTGTTTTAGCAAAGGGGGAAAAAGTCCCAATACGTCATGTGATGCTGCCATGACAACATGAGTTTGACACTGCTGCCTTATACCATTTCAGACAAATGGCTGCCCAATCTCTTCTTTAAAAAACTCCAGTGATGGTGCACCCATAACTTCTGAAGGCAAGCTGTTCCACTGGTTAATTGTTCTGTCAGAAAATTTCTCCTCAGTTCTAGGTTGCTTCTCTCCTTGATTATTTTCCATCGATTGCTTCTTGTCTTGCCTTCTGGTGCTTTGGAAAATAGGTTGAACCTCTCTTTTTTATGTCAGCCCCTCAAATATTGGAACATGCTAACATGTCATCTCTAGTCCTTCTTCTCAGTAGACTAGACATAGACTAGACTAGACTAGACTAGACATCCCCAAGTCCCACAACCATTCTTCATATGTTTTAGCCTCCAGCCTTTATCATCTTTGTTGCTCTTCTTTCCACTCTTTCCAGAGTCTCAACATCTTTTTACATTGACCAAAACTTGATGCAGTATTCCAAAGTGTGGTCTTACCAAGGCAATATAAAGCAGTACTAACACTTTACGTGATCTTGATTCTGTCCCTCTGTTAATTCAGCCTAGAATTGCATTGGTTTTTTTAGTAGCCATAGCATGCTGCTAGTTCATATTTAACTGATTGTCCACTACGATTTCAAGATCCCTCTTGCAGTTACTGCTATTGAGCCAGATTTGATCTATTTGGTACCTTTACATTTGGTTTTTCTTCCCTACGTATAAGACTTTACTTTTCTCTCTATTGAATTTCATTTTGTTAGATAGGGCCCAGTGTTCAAGTCAGTTGAAATCCATATGGATCTTAAGCCTATCTTCTGGGTGTTGGCTATTCGTGCCAGCTCAGTGTCATCTGCAAATTTAATGAGTTCATCTTCTGTTCCATTATCTAAATCATTTATGAAGATATTGAAGAGTACTGGGCCTAAGACCAAACTTTTGGGTACTCCACTGCTTATTTCTCTCCATGTAGATTGCCACCTGATCGAACCCTTTGTTAAATTGCTGTTCACCCCCCCCCCTTGCCCTGCCTCTCTGCACCACTATTTATTGCCAATAAATAGTGGTGGGCAAGGGGCGGGCGAGCCAGCAATTTAACAAAGGGTTCAGTGGGTTTTTTTGTAATTTTATTAGTCCTTGGAGCTTCAGCAGAGGCTAATTAGCCCTCCCGACTCTCAGCTGATTTGCTCTCAGCTGCAGGCTCTTTTGCAAGCTCTTGTTTTGCAAGCTCTTTGCTTGCTGCAGCTTGCTGGAGAAGTTTTTTTTTCCCTAGCTGAAACAAAACTGAAAGTAAAGCAGGCTCTGCTGCAAGGTGACAGAATGAGGCAGGGAGAGAGATTTCTTTTTCTTTTTGCTCACCAAAAAAGGTAGGTGCAAACAATGGGAAATTAGGGCAAAGAGGAGAGTTCAAGATTTTAAAACACAAAAGAAAAAAAGGTATATTTATTGTATATTGTGTTGAAAGCAGAAATGGTTAAATTATGGTTTGGAGGAATATATGGGGAAAATTATTTGGTTTATTTTTATTGGTAAATATAATTAATTAATTTGTAAGAAATTGGATTGCATGGAAATAATTGGAATATTGATGTTCATATTGATTAATATACAAAAAAGATAGTTATAACTGGTTTATATAAAAATGTTGAATTTGTATTAAACAATTGTAATATTAAATAATTAACCAATGTGCGGATGGATATAAAAAATAGATGACAATGGGAAGGGGTATAATATAGAATAGAAGGGAAAAATTGAATTTGATTAAGATTAGAGATGAGGATAAAGGGTAATATTGGTTTTTTACAAAAATAGATGAGGAATAAATATGGCAAAAAGGAAATATAGAAATTGTAAATTTAATTGAAATGACTAAACACTGTTTAAATTTGTGAACCGGCCAAACACTCTGTTCAAAGAAAATACATTGTATGTTTGTAATTATTGTTATTTATTCATATTTGTTCTCTTTTATTCTTTAAAGTTTAACAAGTCATTCTTTATCTTAATATCTTTATATTTGTTTGGGGTTGGCTTTCTTCCCTTTCATCTTTTTTATTGTACAGCAATCTTTCTCCTCAAACCTACCACCTCTCTCTTTCCTTTCCTTCTTAACTTTCTCTTCCTCCCCCTCTTCTTCTCCTCCCTACTTCCTCTTCCTTTCTCCTTCTCCTCCTCTCTTCCTCCCTCTCTTACCCTCACTCCTACTCTAATTTCCCTTCCCTTCCTTCATCCCTCTCTATTGCTGTATCCTTTTATGCATATGGACTACTCAGAGGGCTGAAAAAGTTATTTCTGACTGGTCCTCGCACTTTTGACCAGTCCTCAAACTTACGACTGTCCTCACTTTTTACATTTTTTGCCCTATCTTATCACCATGGTGTAGAGAAGCAGTTGTGAAATGATGACATGGTTGTTAAGAATGCTGCACGGGCATAAATGTGAGGATGGTCATAAGTGTGAGGACCAGTCAAAAGTGAGGACCTGTCAGAAATCACTTTTTTCAGCTCTCTGGGTAGTCCTTTTGTGCATATGGACTACTCAGAGGGCTGAAAAAGTTATTTTTGACTGGTCCTCGCACTTTTGACCAGTCCTCAAACTTATGACTGTCCTCACTTTTTATGTTTTTTGCCCTATCTTATCACCATGGAGTAGAGAAGCAGTTGTGAAATGACTGACACAGTTGTTAAGAATGCCGCAACGGGCATAAATGTGAGGATGTGCAAGTGCAAGGACCGGTCAAAAGTGCACATAGCCATGGCCACCCAGCAATGCCTACACAGTCACATGGCCAGCTAGCCACGCCCACCCGGTCACATGACCAGCTAGCCACGCCCACCCGGTCACATGATCACCAAGCCACACCCCTAACTAAGCCACGCCCAAAGAACAGGTTGTTAAAAAAAATGAATCCCACCACTGGATTAGTGTAATAGAACAGTCTGGTCTCAGGACATTTGCTTCTGACCTGCTAACTCTTGAGTTGAGCTCACACTTCTACAGTCTACTAACACTCAGTTCTTCCATTTGTTCAACTCTTCTAACAACTTGCAAAATTCTGAATGAAAAGCAGAGAATGGGATTATTAGCTGAAAGTGTACTCTGTTTTAAAAGGGCCAATAAGAGCAGACTGGCTTATTTTGTGGGAAATACATTAAAATGAAGGCAAAAAAGGAAACAATCTGAAGATTCATTAATAATAATGGGAGCCAAGAATTATAATTGGCATGTTGATGCCCCAATGAAAGCTATGAAATAAATTATGGATAAAGCAAGTAATAAATCTGGAAAGGATTTACCTGGGTCACAGAAACAGAAATGGTTTTATTATTCTTGTTTCTTAAAGCAGCATTAAAGTAAGGGTCATCAGTGGGTTTTTGGGAGAACTTCTATTCTATTAACCTGTATCCAAACATTCTCTTGTACTGAAATGAGAAAAGTTTCACCAGCATGCCTCTTATATAGCTGATAAAATACAGAAAGCTTCAGGCAAACTTATCTGTTGAAGTGCATTTGCATCTGTCAATCTTCTTTCAAGACTATTCTTTTTTTTTTAAGGATTCTGTCACACTAGAAGCAGTGGGAGAGAAAATTCTGAAATGGTTGGTCTAAATTCCACTCTCATTTGACAACATGATGGAGCTCAATGGGGTTTGACTATATCAGGTATTGAACACCTATCACCCTGACCATGATCTTGGTTCAGTCCTGATCAAGTTCCTTTGGGGACTTCTTATGTCAGGATTTCCCACCTTCAGAAAAAGTCAGCAGAAAAATGGATGGAGAGATGATTGTTCCATCTTCAAGACTGAAGAAAATTAGCATATACACTCTAGATGCTATCAGGGGGGCATAGAATTATTCCCTTTGAGTATAGTACTAATGTGTGAAATTTTCTTAACAGAGAGAATAATATAAGAGCTTCCTTTCTAGATCCAAAAAGAAGTATTGGTGGAGTTTTCATTGCCATCACACAAGTTCTCCTATCTGGAGTTTTTATGTAAGGATAGTAGAGTTTGCCCTCCCTCCCTCCTGTATAGAGTGGATCTTCTGCTTGAAAACTGAATTGGCAAAAATCCTGACTTTTTCCAATAAGAACTTTTCAATCTAGTATGGGGTATCTCAGGGCTCAATGCTTACACTTTTAACATCCATACGAAACTGCTGAATGAACCAGTTCAGGGTTCGGTATCAAATATAAGCTGATATACAGCTGCATATTTAACTCCAGATTGGCCAGGTGAAGCAGGTGATGTACTGACACAGTATCTGGAGGTTGTTCAATCTGAATAGAGAGGAACAGACTTCTACTAATCCTGATAAAATTGAGTGGCTGTGGGTATTTTCCCCTCCCGATCTCTGGACTGGGCACACTTTTTTAAAAGTTTATTTTTTATTAAAGACATTTTTACAAGATAAAAATGAAAATAAGGGAAAGTAAAAGAAAAGGGATAAGTAAAGAGAAAACAATTTTAAAAAACTAAAAAGGCTATACCTTAAAAAGGTATAAAGGAGTGGCTTCCAGTCTTCTTTACAGCAATTATAAATGCATTTATATTTTACCATCTCTCTCTAAGGTTACATCATGGCACCTTTCTTTCCATATGCTACCTTTTCTAATCATGGCATCATAAATTACGAACTCATTTTTTTTTCATTTACAGCAAAAAGTCCATAAAAGAATTCTGATCACTAACAAATGTAGATATTGTCTTTTCCCCACCATCTCTGCAAATTCTTGATCTCTGATCATTCAGCTTGGAGGCTAAAGATGCAGCATGGCCTTCTCCAATTCTTGTTTGGCAGGCTGAGGCAAAGAGGCAGCCTCGGAACCAGCAAAATCTGGGGCTGGGCAGGGGACAGAAGGTATCTGCCCTCAGTGTGGAAGGGATTGCCACTCTCGAATTGGCCTTTTTAGTCACACTAGATACTGTCTTAGGACCTCTTCCAGAGCACGATATCATAGTCTCTTGAAACTGAAGAATGCCAATGATCTACAAATTCTACCACCTTCACCAATCATTCTTCTACTCTAGGTATTTCAGAGTCTAGGACTGTGGATATTTTTATAATTGGTCTTGGATGGGTCTTGGATTTTCACATTTGAAACTGGTGCACAAGTTGTGCATCCTCCTGGATTTTAGCTTCTACTAAAGAACAGGTGGCAGTTGTGGCCAGGCAGATCTTTCCAGAGATTCATCTTGTATATCTGATACAACTATTTCTTCAACCCAGAGGTCCTTAAAATGTTTACTTATACCCTCACAATTGGACTATTGCAATGGTTGGTGCTGCCCTTCCATCAAGAGGCTACAGTCAGTTAAAATGTCGTGGTGCAAGCAGTAATGAGCACTTTTCATCATAGCCATGTATCATGGTTGTGGCATGAACTGCACTGGCTGCCAGTTGACTTCCAGGTATAATTGAAAGTGTCACTTGTAAATAAAGATATTCATGGCATAGAGCTGAGCAGAATTATTTGAGGGATCGCCTAGCTGCAATTTTTTCTACCTACCCAGTACATTCTGGCAGAGAAGGTACACTCCAGGCCCCCTGTATTAGATGTTGTCATCTTATGGAACCAAGATCACATGCCTTCATTGTCTTTTGAAAATCATCAGTTTCCTACCAATGAAATAATCATTTTTTTAAAAAATTCAAATCTTTTAGATGCTGAATTATGTCATGAGAAATTCCATTTTTTTTTCAAGATCCCTTATTTCTGCAGTGGCAATGTAACAGCTCTTTGGTCTGTGAAGAACAAAGAGATGCACAATTGGTGTGAGGTGGGGGTTTTTTTCTTTCCTTAAAAAGTTTTATAATTGCCTCCAGAGACATGTAAAACAAGGTTATTCTGTGTATTTCATTTAATTACTTGATTCAAGACAGTTACAGAAACCCTGTTAATTGGGTGTGGAGAATTCCTTTTTCAATAAACTTGAAAACAACCTGTTTTGAAACCGCTTAATCAAAGGAGAGAAACTAAACAGAAGGAATGAGGTAAAGGTAATAATCTACAACTTTCCATTCTGTGATTTTGTAAACAAAAAGGCGTGTTTTAACGTTTGCTCAGCAGGCTTGTCTCTTTTTCAAACCTAGAAAACTGTGAGACTAACTGAACACTGTAGAATCATGAAGTTGTAAAAATCTATTATATTTAGATTATCAAGTACAACTTGGTTGTAGGAATCCAAATTAATATATCTCAGACAAACGAGTGGTCTGTATAAATATATCCAATGGAGGGAAATCAGTTTTACTGATAAGAATTTTTTTCTAACGTTCAATTTAGTTTAGTATAGTTTAGTTTAGCATAGGAATCTCATTTTCTATAACTTATTCCCATTATTCTAGTTCCTATTTTCCTGAACAAAAAAGTGGAACTATTGATCTTCTATGTGATTCCCTTCCAGATGGGCTTAATTTCAAGATTCTCTGAGCTAGATTCCCTGTCATTGCCCTTTTCTGAACTTATTCCAGTTCATGAAAGCCTTCTTAAGGAGTAGTTGATGCACAGAAGAAGAGACTCAAACAGGAGTAGAATAGAATGGCCACTTCTTGGGTTTTCTAAATTATACTTTTGTTGATTCTACAGTTCTGCGTGGCATCCTGAGACGCTTCTCTCCTGTTACGTTCCCAGTTCTTACTTGAACCAGCTTCCAAAATCCCAGTCCAGATTTGGCTATTTGTGTGTGTGTGTGGGGGGGGGGGGGGTTGGCCTTTTTAACCTTTTAGATTCACAACACCAAACAAGTTACTAACAAAAATAAAGCAAGATTTTCATACCTGTATTATACATACATACGTACGTACGTACGTACGTACGTACGTATATATGTACGTACATATGTATATACGTAAGTACGTACGTACGTATATATGTATGTATGTATGTATGTATGTATGTATGTATGTATGTATGTATTGCCCTTCTTTGCATTTTATGACTTCATACTAAAGAGTGATCAATTCTCACATTACAACAGAGAAGATTTCTTTCTGTAATGAAACAATTATGCTGCACAAAAAAATGACAAGCTCAGATGCCCAAATTCCAGGTTTCTTTCCAGGCTATCGAGAACATTTAATCAAGAGCTGTGGTGGTGCAGTGGTTAGAATGCTGTATTGCAGGCTGATTCTGCCCACTGCCAGGAGTTCAATCCTGACAGGGTTCAAGGTTGACTCAGCCTTCCATCCTTCGAAGGTGGGTAAAATTAGGAATTGTTTGGGGCCATACGTTGACTCTGTAAACCACTTAGGGAGTACTGTAAAGCAGTATGAAACAGTATATGAGTCTAAGTCCTATTGCTATTGCTCTTTATTTTTTTTTCTTGACACTTACAGTGTATATTCTTACATTTGAACATTTTAGCCTAAAATATTTTCATTCACTGGGTATTGCAAAGCCTTTTGCTTTTTAGACAAAGCTGCACATGTGTCCATTCTGTATTTCTAAGGTCATGGGGAAAATTATATTAATAAATAGAAAACAATAAAATGAATAGAAGGCATCTGATTTTCATGAACTGCCTGTCTCTCCAATCGTTCATGAAAAAAGTTGCTGGTCAGGTTTTTCTCTTTCTGTCAGTCCAATGTAATATTTTCTCACATACTCTAAATTATGTAGTGCTTTTAGACAATGCACGCACAAGAGTGGAATATAAATAAAACTGAAATGGCTTCAAGAAGGTCACAGAACACAGAGGCTGGATCTAATAAGTATTATCATTTACCCAGATTAATCCCAAATGAAATTGGGCTGCAGTGAACTTTTTTGGTGTTGTTCTCTTTTTCTTTGCAAACTTTTGGGCTATGTTTTCTTCCTTCCTTCCTTCCTTCCTTCCTTCCTTCCTTCCTTCCTTCCTTCCTTCCTTCCTTCTTTCTTTTTTGAAAATATACATCAATTCTTTGCAACTGGCCCCATTTCCCTATAGTGATGTCATCAACTAGCCAGGTCTCAAGAGCTATTTATCATAGAGACAATATCCTGCTCCATACAGGATCCCTGATCAAGTGGTACTATTGAGAAACTAATCTCGAAAGGATGAAAATGTCATCAAAACATCTGAAACCAGAGGGATTTATGTTATCCAACAGGATTAAAAAAAGAGGAGGAGGAGAGAGAGGAGGAATATACACACTATATATTTAGGACAAGACTCCATTCTGTGAAAGTCTGAAATATTTGGCAAGGTGGGCTAGACGGATCAATGAGATGCTTTACATCACAGAGGCAGCAAGACTTTCTCTGTATTGCTTCACAGCCTTATAAGGCAATTCCAGATCTAGGTCCAAAAATTCTGTTTTGAGATGGCCAACCAGATCCTATTAGGGCTGTACTGAATCTGTTTTAAAAATGGCAAAACTTCACAAGGACAAAAGGCATTTCCAAGTTCCTTCACAAAGCAACATTCCCTCTTTTAAAAAATAAAGCAGAGCTGCAATGTTGACTCACTTTTCATCCCTCCAGCCTTTCCAATAGCTAACTGAAAGAGAAGGGTGTTACACATGTTTATATCATTGAGTCAGTACCCTGCTCAGTGTGTGATTTGTGCCAGAGTAGGATCTGCCCAGTACGAACTGTGTCAGTGTATAAGAGTTCGTGAGTTGGAATAAGCATAGCAACAAAGTCAGTCAATGGGGGATGTTTGGTGCTTCAGACAGTTAAGAGCCTGGGTGTGGATTACCTCAACTGTTCTGTATATAGGAGAATTCTTCTTTCTGCTGTCTCCGGCCTGTGTTTGTACCTACTTACAATCTCTTATCTCTACCACTTTGGAAAAACCAGCATGGGTATAGTATATTTGCCTTATATGTATGTGTATGTATATGTATATGTATATGTATATGTATATGTATATGTATATGTATATGTATATGTATATGTATATGTATATATATATATATATATATATATATATATATATATATGTAGGTCTTTGGTTATTCGGGTCTTCTCCCGCGTAAAATTGGAAGTGTCTTGGTGATGTTTCGACGAAGTCTCATTCGTCATCTTCAGGCTGGTGTTCTCGGCTTCATGCTTCCAGGAGCATTGGAAGCATTGCTTCTGGAATGCTTCCAGGAAGCATGAAGCCGAGAACACCAGCCTGAAGATGACGAATGAGACGTCGTCGAAACATCGCCAAGACACTTCCAATTTTACGCGGGAGAAGACCCGAATAACCAAAGACCTACATACAAACACCCGCGAAAACCTCAGAAAACAGATATGTATATGTATATGTGTATGTGTATGTGTATGTGTATGTGTATGTGTATGTGTATGTATGTATGTATGTATATATATATATATATATATATATATATATATATATATATATATATATATATATATATATATATATATATATACAGGTGAAACTCGAAAAATTAGAATATCGTGCAAAAGTTCATTTATTTCAGTAATGCAACTTAAAAGGTGAAACTAATATATGACATAGACTCATTACATGCAAAGCGAGATAGTACAAGCCTTGATTTGTCATAATTTTGAGGATTATGGCTTACAGCTCATGAAAACCCCAAATTCACAATCTCAGAAAATTAGAATATTGTGAAAAGGTTCAATATTCTAGGCTCAAAGTGTCCCACTCTAATCAGCTAATTAAGCCATAACACCTGCAAAGGGTTCCTGAGCCTTTAAATGGTCTCTCAATCTGGTTCAGTAGGAATCACAATCATGGGAAAGACTGCTGACCTGACAGTTGTGAAGAAAACCATCATTGACACCCTCCATAAGGAGGGAAAGCCTCAAAAGGTATTTGCAAAAGAAGTTGGATGTTCCCAAAGTGCTGTATCAAAGCACATTAATAGAAAGTTATGTGGAAGGGAAAAGTGTGGAAGAAAAAGGTGCACAAGCAGCAGGAATGACTGCAGCCTGGAGAGGATTGTCAGGAAAAGGCCATTCAAAAGTGTTGGGGACTTTCACAAGGAGTGGACTGAGGCTGGAGTCAGTGCATCAAGACTGAGGCTGGAGTCAGTGCATCAAGGATCCTGGACATGGGCTTCAAATGTTGTATTCCTCTTGTCAAGCCGCTCCTGAAAAACAAACAATGTCAGAAATGTCTTACCTGGGCTAAAGACAAAAAGAACTGGTCTGTTGTTCAGTGGTCCAAAGTCCTCTTTTCTGATGAGAGCAACTTTTGCATCTCATTTGGAAACCAAGGACCCAGAGTCTGGAGGAAGAATGGAGAGACACACATTGCAAGATGCTTGAAATCCAGTGTGAAGTTTCCACAGTCTGTGTTGATTTGGGGAGCCATGTCATCTGCTGGTGTTGGTCCCCTGTGCTTCATTAAGTCTAGGGTCAACGCAGCCATCTTCGAGGAGATTTTGGAGCACTTCATGCTTCCTTCCACAGACGAGCTTTATGGGGATGCTGACTTCATTTTCCAGCAGGACTTGGCACCTGCCCACACTGCCAAAAGTACTAAAACCTGGTTCAATGACCATGGGATTACTGTGCTTGATTGGCCAGCAAACTCGCCTGACCTGAACCCCATAGAGAATCTATGGGGCATTGCCAAGAGAAAGATGAGAGACATTAGATCAAACAATGCAGAAGAGCTGAAGGCCGCTATTGAAGCATCCTGGTCTTCCATAGCAGTGGAAGACCTCAGCAGTGCCACAGGCTGATAGCATCCATGCCACGCCGCATTGAGGCAGTAATTGATGCAAAAGGGGCCCAAAGCAAGTACATATGCATGCTTATACTTTTCAGAGGTCCGATATTGTTCTAGAGGTTCAGTGATGGAGCACATTCATTTCTCCATCAGTAGTAGCAGACAATCTCAAGATTTTTTTAAAAAAATCTTCTTCAGGGATATCTCTTTAAAATGTGTGGAAATCATTACCTGTGACTGGGAATAATCCCACATGGTGCAAGAGAATAATAAGATGACACATTTTTTTCCCTGGCTTCATTATTCCTTTTGGGAGTTCCTGAGTTCCTTCCTTCCCCTTTTCTTGTTCAGGGGTTCTTAAATGCAACTTGTCTTTTAGGCATGTTAGGCTTAGAGCAATAGCAACAGCACTTAGACTTGTATATACTGATTCATAGTGCTTTATTGCCCACTCTAAGTGGTTTACAGAGTCAACATATTGCCCACAACAATCTTGGTCCTCATTTTACCCATCTCAGAAGGATGGAAGGCTGAGTCAACCTTGAGCCAGTCAGGATTGAACTCCTGGCAGAGAGTAGAATTAGACTGCAATACTGCATTCTAATCACTGCACCACTATGGCTCTTACCCAATACGTGGGTAAATAGCATATATGTATCAGCTAGATCCAACCAAGAAGACAATTCCACAGGAAGGACTACATCTATTTTTTATTGACCAGATCAAAGATAGCATACTTGTTGAGGGTATTGACCGTTAAAAAAGAATCTAGCAAGTCATACATCAGTGAATTTGTGAATGTCTCTGAGACATTTCTAGACATTATCTGGACATTCTGCAATTAATACAGTTTATCCTTTGTTTCCTTGGCAATAGAATTTGCATATTTCTGTCAAGTACTCTTACTCTCCACAATATGACAGAGGAGTTGAAACAAAAACAAAGAAAAATAATTATAGCATTTTAAAACTGAATTTACAAAATAAAAACCTGGTCAATAAAAACACAGGCTCTCTCAAGTCAGCTATATCCAGAGATTTGAATGAAAGAGAATGGAAAAGCTCCAGGATATCTGATACTTTTCAGCAGAAGCAGTGATCCATGTAATTAATTATTTCTGAAACTTTATTGATATAGGGAGATTCATGTTTCATTTTTCTTTGGGTGTTTATTTTCTCATTCTTTATCTGTTGTTGCTTTGTCCTTATTTGTTGGTGTGATTGCTGTTTTCCTTTGATCCTCGTCTGACATAAGAGTTCATTAATGTCAGGCAATGAAGTGGAGATTCCAACTTTTAGAGGGAGAATTAAGAAAACATTGTATGGGCAGGATACAATATCACCCCATCTGTTTTATTTCATTCCCCAACTCCATGGTTTCTCATTTCAGTTAAGAGAATTAAGCTGGTTGCAAGATCAGAGATGTTGTTTGTGAAACAGTGCAATATACAAAAAGAGACATTTCATATTACATATGTATTAAATGAAGAAACCCTTTTAATACATATGTATTAAATGAAGAAACCTATGCAGCATAAAGCACCTTCACACATATGTGCTAGTCGTTCCCAACTCTACGGGACGGTGCTCATCTCCATTTTAAAGCCAAAAAGGCAGTGCTGTCTGAAGACATCTCCATGGTCATGTGGCCAGCATAACTAAATGCCAAAGGTGCATGGAACGCTGTTACCTTCCCACCAAAGGTGGTCCCTATTTTTCTACTTGCATTTTTTACGTGCTTTCGAACTGCTAGGTTGGCAGAAGCTGGGACAAGTAATGGGAGCTCACCCCATTATGTGGCACTAGGAATTTGAACCACTGAACTGCTGACCTTTCAATCAACAAGCTCATTGTCTTAGCCACTGAGCCACCATGTATGCAGTGTATATAACTCCAAAAGAGTTTCTCCTGCAAACTACATAACATTGTCACACACAGAAGATTTGAATTTGCAGGTCATATTTTCCATATGGAGAATAATTGAATCCCCAAGATGATAATGTGATGGACAACTCTTGATGCCAAATGATCCAGAGGATACCCTCAAAATACATAGCAAAGAACATTAATGGAAGAGTTAAAGATTCTAAACATTACACGAGTACTGATGTTATACTGAAGTACTCATCCAAAACCACAAATGTTGGTGATCCCTTGCTGCCCAATATACATAGCATGGGAGGATGTAATGCTAATGCAAATACAGCATACAGCTAAGGCAAACTGCATGGAAAAGTCCTGATCCCAGGTACAAGTTGGGCTAAATAGGATGGATCAGTTCTAAGGAGTATCCTAAACAGGTCCATTATCTGGAAGAGCCACATGACCTTTCTCAGGCCAAGGGTCACACTTGACTTTTGCCTACCATGGGGAAATATACTTGAAAGAGTGGGGGATGTCAGGACAAAAGCACCATCTCGTTTCATTTCATTTACATTTAAATTAAATTAAAACTAAATTAAATTCATTAAACATACTTACTTTGATTACTCCAGTCATGCTTTTAATCACTATCCCCGTCTGTCACACTGCAAATTAAAGTTGGTTGCTAACTTTTGAAGGTGCTCTGGGGGCCACAATCAAGGCTTCCAAAAACTGCACACCGCCCTGGAGCAACAGACTGCACTAAAACACTGGCTTAAAATTAGCATCCATTGGTGCTTGCCAAGACCCATTAAATCTTTCTTGTGTATTTTGTTGACCCATCCCTGCCCCTACGTTGTACTGATGATGCTTGACAACTATCACAAGATGCATGCAGTGACCAGACTGAAGATGGGATCCCCAATTCCAATTCATTTGCTCCCTACCACAAGAGAGCAAATAAGTCAAAAGTGGAGATCAGATGGATCTACCCAAAATACATATCTTTTTTTTAAAAAAACCCTGATGTCAGCTCTCATACAGAACAGTTTTGAGTTAATAATTTCCTTCCAAAATACTGTAGAATAATCACAGGCTAAATTTGGATCAGTGGGATGGGGGGGGGCACTAAAATTGATCCCATTATTTCATTCTTGTTCTGAGCCTTTGTTCCTGTGGTGCCTCCTATCATTTTCCTCAGGAGTGTTTCCTTCTTCTTTCCTGTCACTGTGTGCTGTCCTATTTGCACACGTTCTCCTCTAACAAAACATGCTATGTTATAGATATGTCCCTTCACATTGTTGGTCTGTCTCAGCTTTCAGCCTTGCCTGATCTCATGTTCCATGCCTGAATCAGAGTAATTCATCATAGTCTCTATAGACCACTTCTCGCCAAATGTAAAAATGAAAGAAAGCCATATAAATCAAAAATTGTACATGCTACATCCACTCCAGCTTCTGCAGGAAAAAAAATAGATATAACTATTAGCTGTGTTTATTCAATTTTTTTTCTGACTTTTGCAGATTGGTATGCTTAAATTTTCCATTGGTGTGAATAAAATACTTCATATCAACATACCTCTCATTTATACCTCCACCGTAAGTGTGAATCATTAAAATAGATGTTCTCAAATATGGTTTCTTTTGAAATCAAGTACAATGGGTGTGAATGAGCATCAAATTGTAATGTGTGGGTCTAGTTGTGGCTGTAGTTTCCCTGATATTTTACAGTAATACTGACAAATTTGAAGTTGGTCTCAATATTTTGTAAATATTGAGTTCATAGCACTTCAATTGAGTTTTTAACTGATACACTTTACTTATTCAGTGTTCCATAAATAATTTTGATAACCATTACACAACTTCAAAAAAATGAAATAGTACACCATTCCGGTAAAAAAGCCAATTTGCAGTATACTCTTTATTAGATTACTTTTGATTGGATTCTACAAAATATCAAAGGCACCACCATTGCAAGGATTTCAATAAATAAGTACTAAAGCACTTTATTTGAAAAAATGTGGGAGAACAGAATCAGCTGAGAGAATAAACAATTTGGTATGGGCAAACAGATTTTGTTCTTGGGAAAGCATTCCAGAATTAGGGGTCATCATTCTAAATCTGGGAATCAAAATACCCTTGAAAAGGAATCTTGAGTGATCAACTTAAGATATGATTAAATATCTATGGAGGGAGAATAGATCCATATAAGTAGTATTTATGAAGTAAAACTTCAAATTATATTTAATCCTAAATAGCATATAAAGCATTTATTAGATTTATTGAGAAAAGGGAATAAAGAAAATAATGGAAATGCTTTGGAGAACCTTTGTGGAATTGAAAGTTTGAAACTGAATTATTTTTATAAAGATAAATATATACATTTGACTACCCACATAGCAGTCTCATAGATCTTACTAGCAGACAGCAACTGGGAGACCAGGAATTCTAGTCCTCCATTAGGCATGCACATTGTCTGGGTGACTATGAATCAATCACTTTTTCAACCCAACACCTCCGAAGATTGTTGCTGTTGGAAAAACACAAGGCAAGAATATTATGTATGCCAATTTGAGTTGTACAAAATAAAGGCAAAATATAAACCTAATACGAAGCTGGAATATAAATCTGAGGGGCAGTTTGTTATAGTGGTTAAGTACCAGGTAAGAAACCAGGAGGATGTGAGTTCTAGTTCTGCCTTAGGCACAAAGGCAGCTGGGTGACCTGGGGCCAGTCCATCTCTTTCAATTCTAGGAAGGAGGGAAGGGCAAACCACTTCCAAAGGTCTTGCCAAGAAAAGTGTAGGGATTTTTCTAGGCAGTCACTGGGATTCAGCACTGACATGAGAGATGCACATTCATTCATTCATTCATTCACTCACTCACTCACTCACTCACTCATTAATTCTAATGAATAAAATAATTTCCAATAATACACAGTGATGTTCCAATGTATAGACAGTACAGCTCTTGAAGTTAAAGGTGAAATCAATGGAACTGCAAACAATGGACGAAGATTCAGGGCTGATAAGGATATGTTACCTCCTATTATTTATGATTGATACAGATTTACAATAATGTTGACAGGAATGACTTCACTGGAGAATGGTAAAATGAAATACTCTACTTAATGGCAAGAATTATTACATCTATCCCATTGCAATTCTATAGCTGCATATTATGCTGATTTTATTATGGTTTTATCTTAATTTAATATATTATCTCCTATATTGTATTGTTTGTCTGTCTATCTATCTATCTATCTATCTATCTATCTATCTATCTATCTATCTATCTATCGTCTACCTACCTACCTCTGTGTGCGTGTTTGTGTGTGTTTGTGTGTGTGTGTGTGTGTATGAATATGTATATATGTATGTATATATTTAATTCTCTTTTTGTAGGTCTTTATGTGCATTTTTCTCTCAGCCAGGCTTTTCCTATGTAAATCAAGATCTTTATACAGCCATAGTTCAGTGAAATCCCATTCACTGACTTTATCAGACATCAAACCAGCATTTTGCTGTCTGTTGTGAGACTTAAGGGAGACTAAGATAGATCTATTTCTGACTAGTTTGTCTTCTTCAGTTAGCCACAGCCTCATCTCATGTCTCCTCCCTGTAAAAGTCAAATATTTATTTTATTTATACACACAAACACATATACATATACATGATTTATTTAAACTAAATTTGTATATCAATGCATGACTTCTGTAGATAACATATACTAAATAAATAAATACATACATAAATACATAAATGGCAAGCTATTTGAAACTATTTTGTTACTCCATTAAATTTTCCTCTTATCAGAATCAGACTTAAATATCATATGTACTAAAATTTAAAATGTACAGACAATGTCAATTGGTCAATTTATGCAAAGCAATAGATGTGGGACTGAGCTATGAGATAATTAAGTTGCTAAATTTAATATAGCAATGCTAATATATGACATCAGCAAAACAATCTCACCAGAAAAAAAGTGTCTCCCTTCCATAAAATGTTCTTTAAAAATAAATAAACACAATGCCTTTTCTTTTCCTTTGAAAACACTTACAGCAGTCTCCAGAGAAAAGCAAAGGCAGGTTTCCAAAACTTTTTTGGCAGTCAGCGCAAAGAATTCAGGCCATCAGTGACAATTGAAAAATGGCCATTTTCAAGAAAATGAAAATTAACACTAAAAGGAATGGAAGAAGCAAAAGAAAAAGAAAAAAAGAATGTTAATTGTTAAAAGGTCATGGAATCACCCTCTTCTTTTGCCAGGAAGAGTACTAAGTAGCAGGAATGAAGTAAGTTTCTTTGCCAATATTAACTGGTAAAATGGAGCACCTGAGAAATAACTACTATCCTTATTATTCAACCTTAACAGCCAATTTGGTTTAGTGGTTAAGGTACCAGGTTAAAAAGCAGGAGACTGTGAGTTCTAGTCACGCTCTTAGGCATGAAAACTGACTGAATGACATTCAGCTAATCACACACTCTCAGCCCAACCCACTTCACAGGAATGTTGTTGTGAGAAAACTATGAGGAAGGAAGGAGTATTAGATATGTTTGCTGTCTTGAGCTACCGGTATTTGTAGAAATAATAAAGCAAGATAAACAATTCAAAAATGCATTTGAATATGACAAACTGAGAGTCCTTCATGAGAATCTGTAAGGTATAGAATAGTTATCCCAAAATTTTCAAGTCAACAATCAACAAGTCAATTTGCATAGCAAATTTTAATGAAAAATTCTGCATCTTGGGTTAAGCAGGGGTGTCAAACTGGCGGCCCACGGGCCAGATGCATCATGTATAGGCCACCCACCCCCCAGCTCTGCAAATGGGAAAAAAGTCACAAAATGTCACGTGATGGCAATGTGATGCCACGAGTTTGACACCTGTGGGTTAGGGTTAGGATTAGAGAACATCAGTTGCTTCCTGACAGACAAGAAGAATATTGAGGTAACAATGTTCAGAAGGGCATTTTCTAAATTGTGTGAGAATTTAGGATCTGGCCTTATAAAATGACTTGTCTCTGCTGTCTTGAAATATTGCTTGTTAAATATGATGGTATTTCATATAAGGTAGGCCATTAACTGGGAGAAATGTTGACTAATAGAAACCTACCTTAACCCTAGCAATTCATCATTGAGCTAATTCAAAATTCTCTTTGGGAGAAAAAAAAATCTATTTATGCTCTTATCTTCTGCAAAGTTAAATGTATATCAGAACGCAAAGGCTCACAGATTATTCTAATAATTGGCATATCAAGGAAAAAGACTACGTAACATGTTTTGTTTCCCTAGTTCAGCTGTTGTTCTTTCCCACTTATCCAGATGGTTATTCTTGGTTGCCTGATGCAAAAAGTCATCTGAATCTAATGAAACAATAGACAGCATTTGAATATAGCAGTACATTGTCCTCGGAGAACAAGTACAGGAGCCATGTGGCATTGAAAAGATTTGAGCAGCCTGGTATTTGCTTCCCTGAGGGTTTTTTTTTTTTTTTTAAGAGAAGCAGGAACTCATTTCAGATAACATGCATCTACTGGGATAATTTTGTTTCACTGATGAGGTAGCTTAGAATGTAGAATATAGAATAGTAGAGTTGGAAGTCTTCTGATCCAACCCCTTGTTGAAGCAGGAGACCCATTGTCATTTCAGACAAACAGTTACCCAGACATCCAATTCTGAATGACTTTATGAAGTTGGAAACAAGAATTTAACATTTTTTTTTCTCTTAAAGTATTCAGGCGGTTTTTTTCTTTAAAAAAAAGTTCAAAAACATTTTTTCAATTTTTTCAACTTCATTTTTAATATTTTTAGCTAAAAAAAATCAGAAGATTCATCCATTGTAAAGACTGATAGATAATGATAACATTACTGCTGAAAATGCTGCTCAGTACTATATATGCTGAACTTCACAAAGATCGAATTTTTCAAGCATCTCTATGGGACAGGTTTCCCAATTTGAACTGCCAGATTTCCTCTGCACTCTGCCTAAAAACTTTGATTACAGGAATGGCTGACTATTCCCCTAGCCTAATCTTATTGATCCCGATAATTGTTCATTGAATCAGTGATACTGGCTTCATCAAAAGGAGTAAAGAGACTTGAAAGCGCTGCAGACACTCCAGCATCACCAGAATTAAGGAAAGTTATTCAGAATATCCTTCCAAGTGTTCCATCTCTCTCTCTCTCTCTCTCTCTCTCTCTCTCTCTCCCCCCCCCCCAATTTCTTTACTTCTTAGATAAACTTCCCTTTCTTCTTTCCCCTATCAGACACACCACTGAGATCTGACCAAAGTTGTCTCATTCAATACAAGCTTTCCAGAAAAAGCTATAAATTGTTCTCAATTTTGATAATATAAGAAAAGGCAGATTGGAAGGCATTATTTTTCTATTGCCAGGCCAGGTTTGTGCAATAGTCTATCTAAGAACGTTGATTACCTCCTTCTTTAATGGGGTGGTAGAAAATGTTAAAAATGGGATATTTTGATGCTTAATTGTCACCATCATCTTTAATATGGATTTTTATTTTTTATTATTATTATCTTTATTCATTAAATATGAAACTCGGTCAACTGAACATTCAAAAATGCATCACAAATACCCTTGACTGGTGCTAATGGTTGATATGGGTTGCTGCCAGCGTCCTAGGTATCAACCAAGTACCTTCTTAAGATGTACAATGTTCCAAGTAGCGCAGGTTTTTATTTTTTTATTTTCATTTATGATGTTGATGATGATGATGATGATGATGACAGTATACACAGCAAACGAGATGACCATGCTGGATTTTGTATCCCAAATCACTAGTCAAACACTTCCCAAGCATTGTATTTGTTGTTGTTGTTGTTGTTGTTGTTGTTAGTTAATCTGTAGTGAGATTCACAGCCTTTGAGGCTGGTTAATAGCTCAGCAGCTCGAGTCCTAACCAAGGACCTAGGAACTGTTAAGGTATCGTCGGAGGATGTAAGCTGTTCTGAGTAAGGTGGTTTTTTGTAGAGTCAAAATGTTCAAGTCCGGTAAATTTAGAATTTCTAAATAGCAGGGTAGCCCTTTGGGTGTTGCTCCAAGGGCTCCAATTACAATCGGAACAACACATGATTTCTTTTTCCATAGTCGCTCAACTTCAATTTGCAAGTCCCTGTACTTTGTGATTTTTTCTTGCTGCTTATCTTCAATCCGTGCATCACCAGGTATTGCAATGTCAATGAACCATACTTTTTTCTTTTCAACTACTGTTATGTCAGGTGTGTTGTGGACCAAGTGCCTGTCAGTCTGAATCTAAAGTCCCACAAGATCTTGAGTTTCTCATTCTCTAAAACTTTCTCAACCTGATGTTCCCAGTAGTTATTTTTATTATTATTATTATTATTATTATTATTATTATTATTATTATTATTATTATTATTATTATTATTATTACATGTCCATTTTGGTCTCTCAAAATTGGAATAGTTGTCATTTCAGTATGTTTTTTTTATTTTTATCATGGCTGTTTTATCTTTTATTTCATTGTATGTATCTTGATGTTGAGGAAGAGAGAAAAGGAAGAAAAAATAGTATCATAAGGTTCTTCTATAACTATTCTGACTAACTAGCATGAGTATGTGAAATGGAAAAGTATTCATATTTTTATGTATGAGAGGTTGCCTAAGTCCTAGAATTCTACACAGTTGGAAATCATTCCATAAAAGTATAGCTCTGAAATTATATTTTTCCTAGTCATGCAAATCCATGGACAACAAAAAGAAGTGAACATCCCAAATGTAAAGACAGTGCTAATGGAATTACCTAATAAACATAAAACAGCTTCTCCCTTCACATGAGTATACTTCAAAGTGACATTTTAAAACCTTTCCTGCGTCCCTCATCATTCAATCATCTGACATAAACTTCATACAGTATCTATAGGTCATTTTATATTGGAAGCAAGCATGCATGAAAGACTGCAACACCAGAAATACAGACAATGGTCCAAGAATTGGGCAGATAAGGACATGGATAGATCAATAACAATGAGAATCACAAAAGCAAAGCATGTGGTCATCCTTTGAAAGTCTATTTAGACCAAGCCTGACACCAATCTGAAGCTAAATAGGGCTGTTCATAGCTGTCAGTACCTCCTGCCATACTTCAAATGTATTATAGCTCAGAGAGATTTCATTCCCATTTATTTGGAGAAATCCTTTTGTATAACTGACATGTCTTACTATGATGGTTGAAACATAGTGTTTTTTTTTTAATCAAGGGCAAGATGTCAGAATGCGTCCACACTATCAATGAAATTCTCCATCCCAAAACCTAAGCTGCAATGGATATGGGGAAAATGGGAAATGGTTCTGGAAGAAGAACAGGAACCTGCTTGCAATCTATAATGGGGAGGAAGTATAAAAACAAAGACAGACAGATGATAGATAGATAGATAGATAGATAGATAGATAGATAGATAGATAGATAGATAGATAGATAGATAGAGAAGGAGAGAGAAGGAGAAAGAAGATAGATGATAGATAGATAGATAGATAGATAGATAGATAGATAGATAGATAGATAGATAGATAAGGAGAGAGAGAAAGAAGGAAAGAAGATAGAAGATAGATAGATAGATAGATAGATAGATAGATAGATAGATAGATAGATAGATAGATAGATAAGGAGAGAGAAGGAGAAAGAAGATAGATGATAGATGATAGATAGATAGATAGATAGATAGATAGATAGATAGATAGATAGATAAGGAGAGAGAGAAAGAAGGAAAGAAGATAGAAGATAGATAGATAGATAGATAGATAGATAGATAGATAGATAGAAAGATAGATAGATAGATAGATAGATAGATAGATAGATAGATAGATAGATAGATAGATAGATAGATAAGGAGAGAGAGAAAGAAGGAAAGAAGATAGAAGATAGAAGATAGATAGATAGATAGATAGATAGATAGATAGATAGATAGATAGATAAGGAGAGAGAAGGAGAAAGAAGATAGATAGATAGATAGATAGATAGATAGATAGATAGATAGATAGATAGATAGATAGATAAGGAGAGAGAGAAAGAAGGAAAGAAGATAGAAGATAGATAGATAGATAGATAGATAGATAGATAGATAGATAGATAGATAGATAGATAGATAGATAGATAGATAGATAGATAGATAGATAGATAGGCAGGCAGGCAGGCAGGCAGGCAGGCAGGCAGGCAGGCAGGCAGGCAGGCAGGCAGGCATGGACCTTAGACTGAATCCTAATGCTGGTCTTTAAATTTAATCCTCAGCTTCTCAAAACAACATCAAGCACTATATTTTAAAACTATTTATCACCACCACCACCACCATCATCATTATCATTGTTTATTTATTTAGAAAATTTATAAATTTTGATTTGGCTGCCCAACTCATGGTGGTTCTGGGCACCTTACAGAAATAAAACTCCAATACAAAAGCCAATAAATCCCAACTCCCCTGAAGCCAACAATCAAACCAGCCACCTGATGGGCTCCATATTACTTTGGATCCCAAGGCTCATTGGAAAAACACATGACTTCAGGGCCTTTCAGAAGAGTGTTCAAATTGTCTTCATCCAACTAAACCACTAAAATGATTCAAAAAATACCAGCAAAAAAATTAATCTAATTCACAAATTATGTATTGGTACTTATAATACATAAATAAACAAATTATGTATTTATGTGTTATATTATCTACCATTATTCCAGTTGGCGTAAAAACGTATGACGTGCACCAGTGCTGTGATTTGTGGATAATATATAAAACAGGAGCACCTTTGTTTAGTGAAAGTGAAGTATCTTACAGACAAGCGTAGCTAAAAAATTACATGAATAAAATAAAGAGCCCTTGAATGTGATCAGCAGATAGCCCCATACAAATGAGCTTTTGTCCTTTTCAAAGGAGTGGCGTTGAAAATCGCCTGTCTTTTGTATTGCCAAACAACCAAGGACATGAAAGTATGCTTTGAGTGACAGTATAGGAGCACGTCCTTAACAATGTTGTCCAAAACATTTGGGGATGTAATGCAGAGGTCACACAGTATTGGGATAGAATAGTTATGTTAATAAGTAGATGCAGCTTTAAATGCACCAGCTAGGTCAAATTGTTCAAGTGACCAGTATTTAAATGTTAGAACGATAGAATTATATTTTGCATGCTTTGTTGTGTGTCTGCATAATATAGGTTTTATTCAGACATAAAAAAGAGAAAAAAAGAAGGTCCTTAAGCTTCTCAGTGACATCAGTGCTTAAGGCAAGATAGCGTAGCCGTTTAGCTTTCAAGTAAGACTAGGGAGTTTCAAGATCAAATCTATCTTTAGCCCTAAATACATAGGCATCAGTTCCTAACCACAGTGAGACCAAAATGATGAAATTTGCATCGTGATGTCATGACACTAGCCCATCGTTTTGCACTTGCATCAAAATGTTAGACACAAATGTATAAAAGAACAGAATTTATGACATATACACAATACACAATCTGCTATTTACCTTTGGTCACCATCACCCCATATGGAATTCCACAGGGGTTCAGTGACGTCAGCATGATGACAGGCTAATTGTTGCAAAGAAAATGGGAGAAAGGAACATTTTCAGCAGCGTTGAGCTCCCAAAAAAGGGAAAGATAGAAGCCTAATGGATAAATAAACAAAGAAAGCTTAAAAGGTTGTCCCCTAAATGGATAGTTGCACCATCAAGCATTTCTGTGTTTTTCTTTGGAATGCAAATATCTCAATATTTTCCCTTCACTTTTGCATTCATCTTACTAAAACTACAGCTCCATATATTTGCCATGGGAACATACAGTCCCTGGGCACAAATGGCATTTCGCCTTTTATAAACTTCTTTTATTCCCAGCTAGGAGTCATAAGATATATATTTTAAAAAAGCTAACACAGAGAGAAAAACACAAAGTGAGGCATGTAGCTCATCTTTATTTTAAAATGGTTAGCTTTGTCAGAATTGTCCCCCAGTGAACACAGGCACTAAAAGTTGGTGGTTTTATTGCCCTGCTTGTTTCTTCTGTGACTCTGTTGAGGAACTTTTATCAAAATTGCTTAGAAGTAATTGGAACTCCGTGGAAGAAAAGACACATATTTCATTATTTGTGCAGATAATTTTTTTAAAAAAAAAATCCCTCAAGATAATTTTCATATTTTCTGGCAGCAATTTTTTGATGGTAAACTTAGACTGTCAGTTCAGTAGTCTGAACTTCCTGAGTAATGGAAAGCTGGGCCTTTGGGGAAATATCTGCCTTATTCTTTTCAGTGAAAAAAAAAATGTTTTTGTTTCTTCTCTCTCCCTCCTTCTCCCTCTTTCGTTCTCTTTCTCTCTTTCGCTTTCTCTTTTTTTTAAAAAAAAGAAGAAGAAGCAAGAATGTATTTTGGCCTATGAACTAGTTCACTTCCCTGATACCAATATTCTCACAATTCACCTAATCATCCAGTAAATGTTTAGAAGCAAATTAATCCATGCTTTGTCCTTTTATCAAAGTGTATTTCTGAAGTATTTAATTAATCAAAAAGCACTGGTGGCCTAAAAACAAAGGATTTGAATCTATTCTTTAGGTCATTTGTAAAAACACTTCGTCTTCTCTTCGCAGTGTATAAGTAAAAAGGTTTGTACCCTTTATGGTTTTAAGGTTTTTAATAAAAATATTCATGTTTTTGTACTTATTCAAGTTTTTTATAAATAGGATGAAATAAGCAAATGTCATGGAAAATATTTCCAGCATCTCTTGATTAATACTGATCTAAGTATTCTTTTATTTACAGTGTAACACATGTATAAATCAGATAAGATTCTAAACTAAATACCTAGTGTTGGGATTCAAATTATATAAAACCCTAGTGGAGATAAAGTTACCTAAGCACTCTCTCATTTTTTTCCATACTTTTGCTCAACTTTCTCTAAAACCTGAAAATTTTCTAAAAAGTCTTCAGATGTGGCATGTGGAACTGCAATGGATTCAGCAACAACAACAACAAATCAGATGGTGTCGATCCTCTGGCTGAGCATATTGAAAACTACCCACCTACCTAATGCAAGGATAAATCCTTGCATTAAACACAAGGGTAAATCCTTGAACTACATCCTCTGTGCATTTGAAACCATATTAGAACTGTTTTATAAATGTGTAAGAAAGTTAAGATCAATGGCACTAAGGCATATACAGGCCATACCATCTAAGCCAGTGGTGTCAAACTGGTGGCTGCAGGATGCATCACATACAGACCACGTCCACCCCAGCTCAATGAAGTGAAAAAACATCATGATGCCACTGCGAGTTTGACACCCATGACACCCATGATCTTTGTAGGAGGTATATGAAGAGTCTTAAATGAACACAGCTGTATTCTGGTTAAAAAAAAAACCCTCTGTATAAAAGGAGAGTTCCTATTGGTCCAGGATCCCTTTTCATGTAGAACCAGTTGTGACGGCAGCGTGAGCCTCCACCCAACTGCCCGATCATCATTACTTACTGATTTTAACCATGAAATAACCTGTTTTTTACCCTCTGCGCATGCGCAGAAGTGTGTGTGCACTACTGAACTGATAGGGAAAGTAAGTAGATTTCACCCCTGCATCAGGCTAACAAGAAGCACACTATTATATATATGATGAGCAGAAATGGGACCATGTAACATAACTCTTTAATGTGTCTTCCAATAATAAGAGAATTTTTCAAAATCATCTCCTATGTGTACTTTGGGAAGTAGAGAAAATTGCCCGAGAAGGGTTCCTGATATATTTCCATGTAGATAACTGTTGTGAGTCCTTGAGCCCTTGAAAATTTATTTCCTGAAATTGTGTTGTAGCAATATATTGCTCTGGGATCTGAAGATAGAAGTTGGTAGAATGTGTTACTGGAGACATCTTTTAATAAAAAATTGTTAGGGTTAGACAACACTTTCTTAGGGACTGAGTGGCAGACGCATACTTGCATACTGACAAACAAGCAGTCTGAAACCAGAGTCTTACAAGCAACAAGAGAAAAAAGATTCAGGTCAGGAGCCAAACCCCACAACAAATCTAGATTATATTTAATGCAGAGGATTAGATGCCCTCAGATGCTCCTCCTCAAGAATGATATACCATCATCTGCTAGTAATGCGCCTCTGGAATCTAAATTGGGCAAACAAATCAGATTTTTATGCAAAAGAATGAATGAACCCAAGTTTGTCATCAGGATTCAAAACAAAGTTAACATAATATCAACATCAACAATCTACCCAAACACTCAATTATAGATTTCCAAGTGACCATCTTAGAACAATGAAATTATATCAGCATCAGTTTTGAACCCTGAAATAAGCACTTGGCCTTATTGCCCTGTACTCAAAAGCCCAGTTGGGCTTATTATCAGGGGATGTCTTATTTTGGGGAAAACAGGGAAGATTCCAGGCTACCTCAAAAGGTCTTAGCAAACATATTTTAACACAATTGCTAATTGATGAGGTAATTTGTCTCACATGTAACTTCCATGTGCACAATCACCTTTCATCCCTCCTCGCCTTGCTTCATCTCCTTTTCATCAGTTTAACCCGGGGGTGTCAAACTCATGTTGTCATGGCGGCATCATGTGATGTATCGGGACTTTTTCCCCCTTCGCTAAACTGGGCATGGTCAGTGCATGACACATCCAGCCCATGGGCTGGGAGCTTAACAGTCCTCGTTTAACCACTCCAATATGTGTGATGAAGCAAGCTGAAGCTCTCAAAAGCTTATGCCTTTTAATAAAATATAAACCAAGGATGTATAGTTACCATAAACAAATGCAGTTTTCCTTCTACAAAAGGATTTAAGGGTCTCCTCTTATAATGAGTTTTTAGAATGAAAGAAGATTGAGCAAAGAGGGATTTGAACTCAGTTTACCATTCTAGAACCCATCATACTAAATATAAATATATTCCCACAAGAATCTATGATATTCAAATATCTCAAAGAGATTGTAAGTAATTGAAGATTTCTGTTTGGGGAAACAGAATGATTTGTTGTAAATCTACAAAATAAATATATAAATATTCCTTTTTTTTTTCAATTTACATGGCCATCCATCCTGTATAAACAACTTTGAGTGGCAACACAGTTAAAACATCAGTCTAATGATGTAAAATGAAAATATGCAGGAATTAAATGAGAAAGCCAAAACTAACTGTCTCTCACAGGCTCATCTAACTTCTTGGCCATTATGATGGGGAGCACAACTGAGGTAGCTGTTCCTGACAGAAAGCATATGGTACATTTCATAAACTGCAATGTATACCCCCATCTGAACAAGCCTGTAATGGGCAATCTTTTGGCAGCCAGGCGTACCCTCAATATATTTTGGTGTCAAGAACAAATAGTATGGGCTAATAAAAGAAAAATATTTCATAATCTTGCCAGTTGTGTTTTAGCTGGGTTATTTTGGGGCAAACTTCACAGTTTGTAAGCATTCAAAATTATAGGAAAGTTCACCCACACCTTTTACCAGTCATGATAGTGAAATTCAGCAGCTTGTTCTGAGAGAAGTTCAAAAATTGAAGACCATACCCAGCCCTGAAATAACCAACAAACTACCACTCTTTAGTTTGGCCCTTTAAATATCTGGGGATGGGTCCTTCGGGAGTAGGGCGGTATATAAATCCAATCAAATCAAATCAAAATCAAAATCAAAATCAAAATCAAATCAAATATAGTATGTTGTTGTTATTTGTAAAGTCGTGTCTGACCCATCATGACCCAATGGACAACTTTCCTCCAGGCCTTCCAGCCCTCTATCATTCCCCGGTGTTCTTTTAAACTCACTCCAACTGCTTCAGTGACTCCATCCAGCCACCTCATTCTCTGCCGTCCCCTTCTTCTGCCCTCAATCATTCCCAGCATTAGGCTCTACTCCAGTGAGTCCTTCCTTCTCATTAAATGGCCAAAGTATTTCAGTTTCATCTTCAGGATCTGGCCTTCTAAACAGCAGTCAGGGTTGATTTCCTCTAGGATTGACTGGTTTGATCACCTTGCAGTCCAGGGGACTCATAGGAGTCTTCTCCAGCACCATAGTTCAAAGGCCTCAAAGTCCCTCAGTCTTCCTTATGGTCCAAGTTTCACAACCATACATTGCAATGGATGGGACTTTTCATCTCTGACTTTTCCTTCTCCTCAGGAGATTCTCCTCTGGCAATTCTCCCCTGATTTATCTCCTCAACTGGCACTCCAGTCATTTGCCCTGGGCAATGGGCCACCAGACCCTGCATCCCATGCCCTTCAACATGGCCCATTTGCAGAAAGAGGGTTAGTCCTGGGTGTTCCACCCCCCTGTGACAGTTAGCCCCCAATCAGCTACAGCGGGTGTAATATAAATCTAGTGAAAGGAGAGAGGTATAAAAGAATTTGCCAAAATGCCTTCCTCCCTCTCTCTCGCTCTTCCCCCCTTCCCAGCCTCCTCTTCCTCCCCGCCCCATCAGAAGGACCCGGTGGTTCTTCTTCACAGGCATAAAAGAATTTTCCAAAATGCCTTTCTCCCTCTCCCCCCCCCCCCCCCCCCGAATCCTTGAAAGTATATTTAGAATCCTTGGATGCCTCAGGAAAGGTTACACTTGGGAAGAAAGGGACAAAGAATTGCCTTCAGTTAGACTTTGAATCACCTGCCCAGCCAGGATCTGTCTTGGACATATGGCATTTTAGCAACTTTACCAGGCTGGATGTCTTTTCAAGAGCCATAAAACAAGGATTGTTGGAGTGGGAGCAAAATGCTGGTGTTATAAACTGCTCAGGGAATGTGTCTCCTCTCTTCCATCACATACACACACCCCTGCCCAGAAGTGATATCCTAGCAATCTCAATTGCCCCCGATGAAAGACTCATTTTCTCCACTTTGCTTAACCCGGGTTCAAAAAAAAAAACCCCGTAACCCTGTCTCCCTTTCCTTTTTCACAGACACAGACACACACATACACAGAGACAAAAAGTCCTCGACCCCGTTGCAACTGGGAAAACCTTAACCTTGACTGTACACACTTTTGTTGGCAGGATGATGTCTCTGCTTTTTAGTATGCTGTTAACTTTGCCATAGCTTTCCTCCCCAGGAGCAAGCATCTTTTAATTTCTTGGCTATATTCCCCATGTGATCTTGGAGCCCAGGAAAATAAAATCTGTCACTACCTCCATTTCTTCCCCATCTATTTGCCAAGAATTGAGAGGGCTGGGAGCCATGATCTTAGTTTTCTTAATGTTGATTTTTTTCAAGCCAACTTTAGGATATAGTATAGTGTCAGTCAACTGAAGTCACTTTATTTACATTTCTAGCTAAGTATTAGAAATCTAAACAAAGACTCTCTCAAAGAGGGCATGCTTTTGTGAATTGAGCTGTCCTAACAGGAGAGCTCCTCGTTTATTTTGTGTGTATGACTTTTCAATGCACACCAAAAAGGATCCACTCTTACCCTGGAACCAAAATAAACATCTTGGAAGATGCTTATAAATATACAATAGCCTAGAATACAAGATGTTCAGACTGTTTCACTTTCTGACTTGCTAACTGACTTCTCCTAAGTTAAGAAAGGGGTGAAATAAGAAGGAAGAGGGAGAAGCTGCAGATCTTAAAATAAGGCAAATAATGTTTAACTTCACTGGCTGAAGAATTCAGGCTCCACCTAGTGGATGAATCTGTTCAGTTCTCTGCAAAAACAGAGCCTAAATCAATGATTCTCAATCTTGGCAGCTTTCCGATGTGTAGACTTCAACTCCCAGAGTCCCCCAACCACCTTAATACTGTCAAGGTTGAGCAACACTGGTCTAGGGTGAACCTGATTTCTATTCATGTTCCAAACCAACAACTATCTAAAGGAATTGCAACTTGCTCCATTCAAACATGTATATAGTTTGCGAGATATTTAGAAAAAGGATGCTACATTTTGATAAGGTCCCCAAAACTGCTTCAACAACCCATGCAGCCCACTCTTCCCCCCCCCAACCAGGCCACACACATACACACACACAATTCTAAAGAGTAAAGCATAAGTGCCAAAGAGTTCCACATCACTTCCCTCCAAATATCCAGAAATCTCTTTCAGTCACTGCCAGTGTTGGGTGAAACATCAAAGTGACAGAAAGCCTTGCTCCCTCCTATGAGATGTGTTGGTGGGGATGTTTTTGTTTTCAAACTGGATGAGATGCCTCTTTGTGAGTAGTGTTTTCATGCTATTGTGAAAAGGTCTGAACTGTCTCTAAAGAATGGTTTCTACAACTGGTTTAATGCATCCTTAGACCAACCAAGTTCCACATAGTCCTTTAAATGTGCCTTGGGTGAATGGCACTATGTCCCAATATGGCATTCTCCAGATGGGGTTGCCCACAATTTCCTGCCCAAAAATAGCAAACCTGTGAACAAATACACTGTTTTGTGCATCATATCAAATGTCAAATCCCAATAAATCAGACTTACGCATAGTTCAAGATGGATTGACTGTGCCATCTATAGTTAGACCTCAATTTGATTATAATGGAAATCATGAATCATGACAGACATAAAGTGTGACAAACCCAACTTTATGACTTTTTTTTTCAGTGATCATTAAGCAAACCCATTGTTCATATAGGGTGTTTTTCTCAAAAACCAGAAGTAAACCTCAGGTATTGGCAAAAATGTCATAAATTGTAGTCATGTGACTGTAGGATGCTGCAAAGGGTGGTAAATGGGGATCTGTTGCTAAGCAGCCAAAATGACTGCAGGGGTGTGTCTGGCCATCAGAACGGCAGAACTGGGTCATGAGTACCTTGGGGGGGGGGCGGAGGGGACTGTCATAATTTTGAATGGTTGCTAAGTGACTGGGTCAGTAAGATGCTACCAGAAACAAATTTAGCTATTTTGTGAGTAGCGAAATCATGACAACACAAACATTGCCACAATTAATGCATCAATATTTTTTAAAAAATTAAGAAAAAAAGAAGAGAGCTCTCACACACTTTGTGAATTTTAAAAATTAAGTACTTCTACTATAAAAAAAAACAGAATTTTCACAATACTTTGGTACAAGTATTTGCCAGATTAGATACTTGTCCCAAGAGGTGGTCAGTTAATTAATATAAGCAGACCTAGCAGGTTTATTATTCCTATGCAATACAGCAACAGAAGATCAGTGGATTCACCACATGATAGAAGTATGTGACCATTTCTTTTCATCATTTCAAAAGCAGGTGATGGAATGACTTGTTTTGCTTACACAAGAAGTCATCCCATCCACTTGATTAGCTGTGTGACTCTATGACATTGTCTTGTTTTATGTATGATTCCTGACCAACCGAGATCACACAGTGAAGAAACCTCTTCCCAGAAGCAGCAGGATAGACAGCCTAAAGTGGTTTTCATTTGCCCTTACTTCAATTCAATACCTTGATGACATTTACTTAAAACCAAAATCACTCTTCAAGATTTATTTGATGTCTTTTATAATAGTACTTTGTTTGCTTTGCTAGACTTATTATCAACCTTTCTTCCAGAAGATCAAGGCAGCCATCTATACTCCTCATAGTTTGGCAATGATTATGTGTGCATCGGCCAATTCTCTATTTTGATTCTTACCAATAAAATAAAATATTATGCAGTAAATATTAAAAGAAGACATTTTGACGCTCTCTAGCAGTTACTAGTCTGGGATAAATACAGAATCTTGGGAACTGTATCAGGAATTTCCCAGTTTCCTTTATAGTTGATTAATTAAGGTGGAGTCTCTTTGAAGTCTCCATACTTTTTCTCAAATGTGCCTCTAATCAGGCTGAATTTTAATTCCCACACCACCAAATCCACATACAAGGCACAGACAGACAGACACACACAGAGAGAGACACACACAAAGACACACACACACACTTTCAGCCTCCCTGCGAATTTTCACAGAGAACTGAAGGGTGGGTGATTTTTTGTTTTACTCTAAGTGTGAGCCAACCCTGTTTGCTCTGCCAAGCTCGTTTTAGCCAGCAAAGGAGAATGAATTGTCTATTTAAATACTGCAGCTGGTCACTTTTATTTCTTCCAGATTCATAAATACAATCTATAAATATACTTTGTGCTTCTTTTGTTAATCTGGTGAGAGGATGTTATACTCTCACAGATTTCAGGTGGAAGTATTAGATCTTTACTGTTGTCCCACTGAATGTTATGGGACCTAAGCATAATTAAATATAAAGTGTGAACAGATCATATAAAATGATAAAATTAGTTTTTGAGGATTAGAATTGGATGAAGGTGACAGCAAATGATAAGGAATCTTCCTCCTACACCCTGATATCTTCCTGTGCAGAAGAGTTCACTATGAATCATCCAGGTTAATATCGCCCATAATGTCCTTATGAATGAAATGGAGTCCATTTCTCATATATGGGGATTATGCTTCCTAGTGTCCCATTTCTCAAAAATAAGAATCAGAAGGGTTAACTTGGAATAACAATATTCCTGTTGCAAATTACACTAGACTGAATCATAATTGTAACAAAATTATTATCAGAAGGTCTTGGAAAACAGTGGACTATGTGGACTATAAGACATAGGAGCATTATTCATTTTGTTCTGCCTTTTAGGATCAACTATCAATAATAAAAGAACCATCAGTCAAAGAATATAGTAATATAGAAAGCCATTTTGGTCTAGTAGGCACCAAAACTAGAAAATGAGGGACCATGAGTTCTAATCCTGCCTTAGCCATAAAAGCCAGCTGGGTGACTTTGGTCAGTCATTCACTCTCAGACCAATCCATCTCATAGAGTTGTTGTAGGGAAAATAGGAGGAGAAAGATGTTGAATATGTTCGCCACCTTGAGTTATTTGGAAAAAATAAAATAGGTGGGATACAAACAAATAAACAAATAATTAAAATATGCCCCACTTGGCAGGGTACCAATGAAGGTATTCAGATACCATGACAGGTCTATATTGACAATAGTCTGAATCATGCAGGCAATGCTTTCCCCTGGTTTGCACAATCTATGAAAGTGAAAGTTCGACTTTGAAAAAGCAGGCTAGAAAGAGTATTGATGTTTTTGAACTTTGGTGTTGGATCAATCTTGTTACAATATCATGGACAACCAAGAAAACGTATCACAAATCCAAGACTATCAAACAAATCAAAACACAGAATTCTCACTCAAGATACAAATGAAAAGACTCAAATTATGTTATCGATACATTGTGTGAAGACCTACTTCCTGGAGATGGCTATAATGCTGAGAAAGTTGGAAGGGAAAAAAAAACAGAACAACAAGCAGGAAGGTGGATGGACCCAATTATATTAACTATGGGTATGAATCTGAAGAAGCAGATAAGGGACAGACCACCATG
The DNA here is from genome assembly GCA_030761175.1 of Masticophis lateralis. Taxonomy (NCBI): domain Eukaryota; kingdom Metazoa; phylum Chordata; class Lepidosauria; order Squamata; family Colubridae; genus Masticophis; species Masticophis lateralis. Next base: position 112,170,551 of record JAUDYJ010000001.1, read on the forward strand.
GAGAAAATCTAAAGTTGACACCAACTTAATGGCATATAATCAATCAATCAATCAATCAATCAATGTATATGTGTCAGTAATTCTCTAAGCATTAAGAACTATATTTGTTTAGATAGATAAATAATTCACTGAAGTGCATATACAGTATTAACAAAGTTGGCAGCTCTTTTCTTAATTCTGACTAATATCAGTTTGACTGCTACTTTATGGCAGATAGCATCTGAACTCCATCCTCATATAGGAACTAAAACTCCAATTTGTTTCCAAATTGGCAGAAATTTCTGAGACTGGAAATCCAAACACATCTGGAGAATGTCACATTGGGGCAGGCTTGGAAAAAAAAAGTTAACACTTAACTCCTGTAGTATGCTTCCAAGTACAATTCTACAGATCTGTGTAGAATCAGAATTAATGTTTAAAAAGTCATAATCTGAAGTCTACTTTATTCCATGTGAGCCAGTCAAGTGTATCTTCAGAAGTGGTGCTTCTGCTACTACAAAGCTGTTTTCCTTTGGTGGATCATCAAGGTTAAGTACCATCTTTGTATTCAGTAGCTCGGGCTAAAGCACTTTAATGATTTTTGTTTAATGTCTTCCGTATTTTTTAAAAAAGGAATACTAAAACGTTACATTTATTTGCCATATATTCCACAATAAATAGAGTTCAATATTTAAGAGCTCAGGTTACCTGGACCAGTACTTTCTGTGGGAGATCACAGGTAGCCTCAAACAGTTTAGGAAGGAATGTTTATCCTTTGTTAGTACGAGAACTGCAGACAGGTAAACTGTTAGATTGTTGTTTAAGTGAAGTAGAGCTTCAATTTAACTGCTTTCTTATTTCTGCTGGGAGGCCCCATAGCTTATGAGCTTTTCTTTTCAGTAGGAAATGAAAAAGAATAGTAGCGAATGACTATCCTTGTGCAGGTCTGAGGTCAACTCAAAAGAGGTTTTGGGTCAATCTTCCTCCTTCGCATTTCATTGTGTGGCCAACACATCCCAGTTAGTAATTTAAAAGCAAAACAAAATACAATGGAGCTGCACTGCTTTTATATTTAAGAACTTTCAGCCTATAAATGTATTTCCTTGGGAAAATGATTGACTTAATTGGAAAAATTCTAAGTCACTTCAAATATTTCAAGTCATGCTGGTATTTTACTCTCTTGAAAGTTACCAGAATTGGGGAAGAGGATATATGGAAGTCATGTTTTAGGTCTGTTAATCCAGAAGAGATCTGTGTAGGAAGAAGGACTCAGGGTCAAAATTATTGCAATTTCCAGGTAAGGTTGGAAAAATCCCTGCCCAAATTCCAAAGACCTGTCACAAATCGGTCTCTCTCAAAATAAAGCATGTGCCTTGCATGTGACAATTTGTTTCCATCTGGCTTCTGCATTTTGTAGTGCAACAGGGGCAAATGTTGTACAGATGCCTGGACTTGGTGATTACCGAGGGGTGAAATCCAGCAGGTTCTGACAGGTTTTGGAGAACCGGTAGCGGAAATTTTGAGCAGTTCAGACAACCAGTAGCAGAAATTTTTAGTAGTTTGGAGAACTGGCAAATACCACCTCTGGCTGGCCCCAGAGTGAGGTTGGAATGGTGATTTTGCAATATCCTTTCCCCAGGAGTGGGGAGAGAATGGGAATTTTGCAATATCCTTCCCCTGCCATGCCACCAAGTCACAACATGCCCACCAAACCACGCCTACAGAACTGGTAGTAAAAAAAAATTGGATTTCACCACTGAGTAAAAGGCAGTAACAGCAAGTGTGGCCTGATCTACAATGAGGGGGTCCATGTGGAAAGTGGTGAATCGGACAGACTGTTGCAGAACTAATGATAGGTTCTACAATCTACTATCTGATCTTCCCATTCTTACTATGCTGAATTCTAGATACTGAATGTGATGTTGCCAACCTACACTGGTTAGATGTAATGTGATCAAATGTATTTGAGGTAATGAATTGAACATCCGATCACATGATGCGTCTTATATAGACATTTACACTGAGCATACTCGCATAAATTGTCAACCTTCAAACTGTCCTGACTGAGGCCATTTTGAGACTTCAGTGCTGACACACTGGAGAAGAGATATAGGGAGGGGGAATAGAGATAGTTGGAGTATTGTAGTCAAAACAAAATACTTCCCTTGGGAACCAAGGACATTCCTGCAGGTGTTCAGAAGGAGAGGACTGGAGTCACCTAGCAACTGGACAGGATCCTGATTGGACCATGTGACTGATTGTTTTGAGAAAGTGACAAACTTCCACTTTTAATTAGGTGAAAACTGCAGGATTATTCAGAGTCGGTTTTCACCAGGCCGTGCCAATATGATGTATCCAATAAACCTATTCTTTGAGGAAATTGCCTGCCTCAGAGTTTTCTTTGTTATGGGTGTGTTACTTGGAACTGTGAGGTTAAAATGTAATCCCGAATATACTTCTCCCTGATGATGTTACCTATTTAGCTAATAAAATGTCTTCAAGAAAACAGCCAAGTTCAAGCACACCAAAAATCCCACAATACTTTTCCCTTCCTTACTCTTTTGTTCTGTGTAGTGAATTAGGCCCTAGCCTGATTAGAATGTATAGATGAAGCATATTTACATGCTAATGGAAATAAGGAAACTGTAAGCCTCCAGATGTTGGTTAAGTGTATATTCTTACATACTTTACAATGAAGAATGCTGGGAAACTGCAGTTCATAATATATGGAGGACTCAAAGTTGTTTCCTTTGCTGATGTTGAATGAAAATGAACAGTGCTTCTGTAGCAGAAGGTACCAATGGAATCTCTGTGTGTTGTTTTAGCCAAAGCTGCAAACTTTGTGCTTTATAGGTTTTGTAAGACTAAATTTAAAAGTTGCCTACAGTTTCAAAAAATGTACAGATAGGGGAAAGAGAATATATTTTGAAAAGCAAGGCACTCTGCACAAGAAAAGGAGCCCTGTGATTATGGGTCCTAACCTAACCTTGTTTAATTTAATTAATTTAATTTAATTAATTCAATTTATATGCTGCCCCTCTCCAAAGACTCAGGGCGGCTCAGAATACATTTTAAAAAATCATTTAATATATGTTTTTAATATAAAAAACATTTAAAAATTAAAAACATTAAAAACTCATTCACACCATTCATGGCTGGATCTCACCAGATCACAAGAGCAAGATCAATGGCCCCAGGTCTGCCGGAAAAGCCATGTCTTCACTTCTTTTCGGAAGGCCAATAGGGTGGGATGGTCTGGACCTCAGGTGGTAACTGGGAGCAGCCACAGAGAAGGCCCTCCCCCGCGGGCCAGCCGACATTGTTTAGCTGACGGGACCCAGAGGAGACCAACTCTGTGGGATCTTACCGGTCGCTGGGAGCTATGTGACAGAAGGCTATCTTGAAGAGTTTGTTGCAAAACGTATTTCAGAACAGAAAGCATGCAACTGATACAGAGACTCTTAATAGAATTCACGCATTTCGTCACTTCACCCCTATTGTGGGGGGGGGGGACTGCAATTAAAAACTCCATCCCTGCATACTATTAAGCATTCAGTCCTAGCTACCGATTTTGTAGGGTTACAAAAATATCCATATGGAAACCATTAGGTTTTGAGCATTTTCCCCTCCTCCTTCCTGAGTGAAGCAAATTTAGTCAAGGTGGAGATAATAAAGCCAGGGGTGTCACCTGCTCTCCGTATGCTCTTGCTTATCAGTCCAACAAGCAGCATTTTGCATTGCAGGCAAAGTGCAACGGATAGCCAGCATGGTGGTTCTGTGTAGATTAAACAGGACAGCAAGGTAATCAGACAAGGAATGTTAAAAGAGAGAGTGCTGAACCGCTCAGGAGCCTTGAGACTTGATGGCAACAATTTTATGTGCTTGTTATGAATAGGAGGGTATGCCTGCATCTGGTAGCCTTCTTGGCTTAATTGCTTTTAGACTGTTGCTTGACTAGAGTGCAGTTGGGCTTTTCAAGGACCTGTCAGTATGACAGATTGTATTTATGTTCACCCATAAAAAGCAGTGGGCTCTATTGTCCGCTCTGGTACGCTTCACCAGATATTTTCTCCACCCAGACTTCACACTCCTAGAGAGGGGGAAGGGAAAAAAGGAGACTGAAAAGATACTTCTTTTCACTTACTGCAAAGGCTGAAATAGAGGACATTCAATGAGACAAACATGAGTACCAAAAGAAGAAGGAACAAGGATTGGGGAGATGAAGCAAAGGACTGGTTTATGGGCAGACCATTGTTACAAAACCCAGAAGAGCAACTCTGTTGGAGATGATGATTGGTCTAATACATAGACCAATCAAGTAATACATAGTAAATAGAAAAATTCCACAGTTGGTTTCTACCCATCCTTATTCAATTTGATGAAAGAAAATTTGCTTCTGAAAGCTCTTCCCAGGGAGAAGAGAATTTTGTTTCAATGGATGAAAAGCAGTGCTCGGGCACTCATTTAGTTAGAAATTTTCAAGCTTTCTTGACTTCCAGACTTCAATTAAATCCATCACAAGGGAATTTCACATCAGAAACTAAAGCAATCAGGGAATTTCAGAATAGTGGAAAGATGTGCCATGTGAACTTTCCTGCTCTAGATCAACCCCAAACTCCACAACACAAAGTTTCAAGATTCCCGAAATTAAGATGAAAACACAGAAGTCTCATTTAGGAAGAAGAATATTTTTCAGAAGTTGCACATCAGATTTCAGCATAGCATTCAGCTTTTCTCTCTGATATACATATACATGGGACTGTGATGGCTAATGGTTAAAGCCCAGGTTCGAGACCCAAGTGCTGCATGATGGGATGACCTCCCGTTACTTACCCCGGTTCCAGGAGTGAAATCCAGCAGATTCTGACAGGTTCTGGAGAACCGGTAGTGGAAATTTTGTGTAATTCAGAGAACTGGCAAATACCACCTCCGGCTGGCCCCAGAGTAGGGTGGGAATGGAGATTTTGCAATATCCTTCCCCCAGGAGTGGGGAGGGAATGGGGATTTTACAATATCCTTCCCCTGAAGTGGGATGGGAATGGAGATTTTGCAGTATCCTTCCCCTACCATGCCCACTAAGCCATACCCACCAAGCCACACCACTCCCACACGCCATGCCCACTGAACTGGTAATAAAAAAAATTGGATTTCACCACTGCCCAGTTCCTACTCATCTAGAAGTACGAAAGAATGCAAATACAAGTAGATAAATAGATACCATTTCAGTGGAAAGGTAACAGCATTCCATGCACTTCAGCATAGTCATGCTGGCCACATGATCACTGGCTCCCTTGGCTAAGAAGCAGAGATGAGCACTACCTCCTTGAGTTGGACACAACTGGACCAGGGGACTATTTATCTCCTATGCACATACACATACACATACACATACACATACACATACACATACACATACACATACACATACACAGCATAAAAGAGATACAAAGATAAGTATGGTAAAGAGCAGTAAGTAACGATAATATGTAACCGCAAATTACAAAACCAAATCCAAAGTTGAACAGAATTTATTCTCAACAAAACCTATTTCCTTCACTTGGCCCATGAAGTCATTACCTTAAAAGGTAAAGCCCACCGTCCTCCTTTCCATGATTATTTTATTATTGTCCTGGATGCAAAATGTGTTTTGTGCACTTTTTGCCCCCACAAAAATGAATCAAACTTCCTCCTCTTCAATCTCACAGCCAGACCTGTCCTCATCATTTCTTGTTCTTAGTCCTTGCGGTATCCGAATTCAGTTTGGAATTTAGAAAAGAAAAGTAGTTATAGTAAGAGAGCAGAGGATGATACTGGTTTTTTTTTTCATGGTTAAGCTTTTCAAAGTTTAAAGAAAGAAAACCTACCTCTTCCATCTTCTAAGGTAAATCAACTCTTCTCCTGCCCACACCTTGCATTTCTTAGAGGAAAGGCCATATTTTAGCTGAAATACTTTCTTACTTGTATTTTTTTCCCCACTTAATACTATGTGTGGTACTGAAATGCCCAATTTCTTTTCCCATCAGGATTCCAAGCAACTTTCTTTTTTCATCTCTGCAGTCACTTAATTCCAGTCCTCCTCCTCTCTGCCCTTTCTCCTCATCCTGGCATTGTTCTGGGATGCTGGGAGAAAAAAAATAAAAGAGTAGATTCTGCAAATGCGATGCTCCATAGAATATCAAATCATTTACAAAGCCTCCTGCTTCTCTTTGTAGGAATCTTTTTTTTTTTTTTTTTTTTTTGTCTTGTGTAGCCCCAAATTTGGCCCCAAGCAGCCTGACTCAAATTCATCCTGGATTTCAGCAAATCCAGTAAAAAAGGTAAAGATGCCCTCAAGTAACCTTCGCTCTGATGAGATGTCTGTGTAACATTAGAGAAGTGCCTCACCACTGCTTTCTTCCCAGTCTAATATCCCATTAGTTCCAAAAGTAGGCTAGACATTACAGCAGTTACTGGGTATCTTCACAGTACTCTCAAAGGAAATTTCTAATAATCACTCTGGTCTTCTGAATTTCCTTTTGCTGTTTCTGCACAAGCAGGGGCATTATCCTATCATCAGTGAAATGAGACCATGCAGTTCTGCCCTGTTTGCCTTATTAAACTTGAATTAAACTCATCAACCAGAGTACAACAGAGAATTAAGCACGTTTCCATCTATAAATGGAAAATTATATGTGATATGACATACCGTAAGACACTTGAAGGAAGTTTGGGAGGGGGGATCTAATGCTATCACCATGGCTTTCTTTTCCAGTACATATATACAGTGGGGCAAAAAAGTATTTAGTCAGCCACCAATTGTGCAAGTTCTCCCACTTTAAAAGATGAGAGAGGCCTTTAATTGATATCATAGGTAGACCTCAACTATGAGAGACAAAATGAGAAAACAAATCCAGACAATCACATTGTCTGATTTGGAAAGAATTTATTTGCAAATTATGGTGGAAAATAAGTATTTGGTCAATATCAAAAGTTCATCTCAATACTTTGTTATATATCCTTTGTTGGCAATGGCAGAGGTCAAATGTTTTCTGTAAGTCTTCACAAGGTTGGCACACACTGTTGCTGGTATGTTGGCCCATTCCTCCATGCAGATCTCCTCTATAGCAGTGATGTTTTGGGGCTATAACTGGGCAGCACGGACTTTCAACTCCCTCCAAAGGTTTTCTATGGGGCTGAGATCTGGAGACTGGCTAGGCCACTCCAGAACCTTGAAATGCTTCTTACGAAGCCACTCCTTCATTGCCCAGGTGGTGTGTTTGGGATCATTGTCATGCTGAAAGACCCAGCCATGTTTCATCTTCAATGCCCTTGCTGATGGAAGGAGGTTTGCACTCAAAATCTCATGATACATGGCCCCATTCATTCTTTCCTGTACACGGATCAGTCGTCCTGGTCCCTTTGCAGAGAAACAGCGCCAAAGCATAATGTTGCCACCCCCATGCTTCACAGTAGGCATGGTGTTCTTTGGATGCAACTCAGAATTCTCTCTCCTCCAAACACGACGAGTTGTGTTTCTACCAAACAGTTCTACTTTGGTTTCATCTGACTATATGACATTCTCCCAATCCTCTTCTGGATCATCCAAATGCTCTCTAGCAAACTTCAGATGGGCCCGGACATGTACTGGCTTAAGCAGGGAGACACATCTGACACTGCAGGATCTGAGTCCCTGATGGCATAGTGTGTTACTGATGGTAGCCTTTGCTGAGTGATGCCTGTCACACCCCCTGGCCACACCCACCATGGCCACAATCACCCAGCTGGTCATTAGGGCAGAGAATTGGTTGTTAAATTATTTGAATCCCACCACTGCCCCTAACAGTATTACTATGGTGAAATGATGTTTTCCCTGACATCAAATGTGTGACTGCTAGAGAAGGGAGAGAGAGATGAGCAATGAGTTGCAATCCTACTGTACCTCGTTGCTTCATTGAAAGTGGAGGCATAGATGGGCAATCTTTTGGAATCAGAGGGCATATCTGGAACTCTGAAAGCATTATTTCCACAAAAGATTATTCTTTTGACTAAAGAAGAAATACTGGGTCTGCATGAGAGTGTGCTTCTGTTGATTTTCTTATGCAGAGGTGAGAATGGGTATGTCGAGAGAAACATCAAGGAAAGCTGAATGCAACAGGATCAGGTTTCTTACAAAGTTTGTGTGGTAAAACAAAAAGAGGTAGGGGGGTGCATGATAAATGAATGCGGGTGGAATATCAAAATGAATACCCAGTTCGAAAGAAGTGTATTGAAATGATTTAATCACATAGAGGAAATAAATGACAATATACATGAAAAAAAAAAGGAAGGGTTAAGAGGAAATAAGGACAGAATGGAATTAAAGAGCTCCTCAGAAAACGAAAAAGGAAAAGTTTAAAGAACAAAAGTTAATGCCTGAATATCTGGCTGGAAGTATGATATTCAAGGAGAGAATGGGATGAGGAAGTATCATTACTGGTATTGGTGCAACCAGGATTTTATTTATTGCTTTGTCTTAATCTTACTTCATGTCTTTAATTCCTAGGGCTTCCTACCTCTTACTCCTTTTCTGCACTTTGCATAACATTGCTTACATTAAAAGGAGTAGAGTGATGGGTACTGATGCATGTGAGAGCATGGTATGGGTACGTCAACAAGTCATTGCTATGTTCATTCCCAAAATGGCTTTCATAGCATGAAGTCAGTTCCAATATAGTGACCAAAGTCCAACTAATCAGTATGCCTCCCATTATCTCTTCCCATTAGATCAAGTTAACCTTTGACTATTTTCTAAGCAGCCTTTCTCAAAACCCTAAGTGTCACTCATCTTTTTATCTTGTAAAAGTGTTTTAATTATAGAAAATAATAGTAATTTGTTATTTTTAAATTTTAAAAATACAGGAAAACATGTGGGCTTCTGGATCCTTTATCTGCTCTGCAGTTAATAACAAAATGTTATAACTAATATGTTTATTATAGGAAAAAAGGATTAATATAAATAAATACGCCTGTGTGCTTTTGAGCAGCAAGTTTCATTCTCTCTTTTCTAATATTACATAGGTGTATTTGTATAAAATCATTTTGCCCAAACATGTCAAGAGAGGCCATAAAGGGGGAAATGAGGGGAAAATGAGTATTATGATTAGCTTTCAATGATTTTATAAGCTCTTCTTTCCAATGCCCTTTCCAACATTCATGTTACATTTCTTATCTGCCAATAACACCCTGTACAGATGAGCTTTATGATTATGTTTATGTTCTAGATGGAAGTCAAGTTCAATTCATTTCTGCTTCCAATAGACTAATTTCTTACTGTCTCTCAATTATAGCTCTGTTTTTGCAGATAGCCAGAGGTAGTTCTCATCCTGACAAACCAGCTTGTATAAACAAGATCAGTTTAAATGCAGCTGTAACCAATCCATTCTATGTAGTCATGATATCTTATTCTTGTAAACATTCTCCTATATCCTAGAGCCCAGAGACAAGATCTCACCTTCACATTGTGTAACGGGGGGGGGGGGGGGGGGGAAGAGAGAAACAGAAGCTAAATTTGATAGACTGGGGGCTTTCCCCAAAGGAAAAAGAAAAATAACAAATCCTAACAGTAAAAGATAGTCCCAAAGGTGCCTTTTCATGTACAGAAAACATCTTGTGCTTAGAAACCAGATCACTTGGTGGGAAAAAGAACATTAAATCAAAAGATGGCACTTGGTGTATCCAAGTGGTTTGGCTGCCTCACCTTAAAACATGAAAATAATTCTATGAAAGCCTTTTAGAAGCACTGATTAGATCTAGTGGCTATTTTGACTCTGTTCACATGTTTCACTGGACTAGCATAGTTTGATCCTAAGGTTCCTTAAAGCCATAGCAACACGCTAATCAATAAAATAAGTCTTAAAAGTCTATTTATTTATTTGTCTAATTTATATAGCTGCCCATTTCACCAAACAAGCAACTCTGGGCAGTGTACAACAAAGCTAAACAATCAATAACTACCTGAAATCATTAACATTATTATCTTTAATGTGTGGATTCTTTAAAACAACTTCCTCTATTTTCAGGCTCATGAAATAGACAGAAGCTGGATGTCCATAGGGAAAAAGACTTCAGAGTGGGGTGAAAAAAATCACTATTTGATAGGTCAGTATTTTTTGCTAACTTTGCCTTCCTCTCTATAAAATCCTCAGCCTCAAAAACTATGTGCACTGGCACTAAGGCAGTTTTGGCAGTTGGCAAACCTTGGCAGTTTTAAGAATATGAGCTTCAATTCAGTGGTGAAATCCAATTTTTTTTTACAATCGGTTCTGTGGGCATGGCTTGGTGGGTGTGGTGTGGCTTGGTGGGCATGGCAGGGGAAGGATACTGCAAAATCTCCATTCCCACCCCAGTCTGGGGCCAGCCAGAAGTGGTATTTGCCGATTCTCTGAACTACTCAAAGTTTCTGCTACCGGTTCTCCGAGCTACTCAAAATTTCCACTACTGGTTCTGCAGAACCTGTCAGAATCTCCTGGATTTCACCCCTGCTTCAATTCCTGAAATCCATGGCTGGCTGGGGAATTCTGGGAACTGAAGTCCACATGTTTTTTGGTTACCAAAATTGGAAAACCCTACACTAATGGTAAGTGGGTTCAAAGGATATGGGCAAAATTTATTCTCATTCAAACAAAGGAGAACAGCTCTAGATTCAATCCAGTTTTATTAAATGTTGAATGTGGATTGAAACACTTAAATGTTTATTTCCAAACATCCAAAGATGTCTTATTCAAAAACAGGCAAAAAAAGAAGGTAATTCACAAGGTTGAAGGGGTTTCCATGCCATTTTGCAAAACAAACAAACAAACAAACCCAAAAACAGAAAATAAAATTATTGTCCTGTCTTCAGTTTAACCAGAAACAATGCCATTGAGTCCATTGGAATTTATTTCTTGTGCTGAAAGATCACCACATCAGAGAAATAATATGAAAAGACAAGACATTTCACAAATTGAATCAGCTTTATTAATAGTGGACTGAATCACTGTTTTCTCAACCTTAACATTTAGCATGAAAGAGTGGAAGCATAACTGGTTAACTTGGTTCTTGGATCGTTTGAAAAAGACCACTAAGATTTATAGGGACTTTAATTTATACATGCATGGAAAAAATGTCAATAAGATTGCAATCTTAATCAACAGTATACCAATAACTTCTATTTTTCTTCCGTTTCCAAAACACTTTTTTTTGAGAGGGAGACATAGGATCAGAAAAGACCAATAGCTATCAAGTGTTTAATAAAAGCTACAATAATATGTCTATTTCTTTTTTAAAAAAATATAGTCTTTATTAAGCATTTTTCACCTTTAAAAACGGGAAAAAATGTCTATTTCTAAGGCATTCCATTTCAGATCTTGGGGGGAGCAAATGTTTGCATAGTGTTCCATAGAAAATGTTACTAAATCATACAGGTCTCAATGTAGCAGTTATCTGGAGTTTTATCCTTAGAATATCAACAAATGTTTTCCTGTATGTTTACAGCATGTCATTGTTAATACAGACACCTTCATGTCAAGTATACTATAGAAAATTATAAGGATTGAGGCTGGTGAGATAGAGATAGCATTTTCCAGACTACAGATGGTCATTGTCTAAACTGCTACTTAACTTCAAGATCACCAAATATTATGTCAAGTATCTGTTCATCCCAAACAATTGTAAGAAGCAACCTAGAGTTTACTCCCTTGTGGGTATATAGAACATCTATATATTTTTGCACTGCAGATGGTAATCAGTGAGAATGTATATGGATTCATTCTTTTCTGCTATTAGAATTCTAATCTAGCAAAACCATATCTGTGTGAGTCTTCTACCTAGTCAAACTAAGAATTAAGCTAATGTAAAACTGAACATAGCCCACCAGTCATAAATGATAGTTATCTCGGTACTTTCTGATGTTTGACAAGCTCCTTGTGCTATATTTCCATTGCATTGAACCCTCAGCAAAAACACAAGGCCTATAAAGCTCCAATTTTTGACTTGGCTTTGTTTATAGTGATGCACTGTTATATGAAGACTGGAGGGTAAAATTAATAAACAAAGCTCAGTCAAAAGAGGGCAATCAGATCTAAATAAAAATAAGAGGAGATAAGACAGGCTTCCCCTGAAGAAGAGTCTTACAGAAAACAGAACCTTGGATAGCTCCAGACTAATGTCAGATGTCTTCACTAAGACAACAAAGGATGTTTCTTCAATAGCACTCCGAAGTATCCTTCCTAATATGGCTGTTTTCCAGATGTGCGGATGCTAAACTGATCTGCAAACCTGGAAGGTGTATTCTAATACCTATTGACATTTTATGCAATGCAGCCAGATTTGCTTTCTTTGGAGGAACAGGCTCAACTATTAAAGGGCTTTGATCTGTTCATGTGATCTCATACTTCTATAGGAAAGGGGACCTAGAAATCCTTCTAGGAGCTCATCCCTGGATTGAAAGAAGAAGGTAATTTTAGGTAATTCCCTTTACCTAAGAGAGCTCTGAATCATCTATAACTTCTATATGCTGAAAAGCCCAAGAAATGCAATCTATGATTGTCAATCATAAATGATACAAGTTTATTCTGACAGGGCAACCTTATTATTGATTCATAATACAGTACTGCCACAGAATTTCTAATGGATGAGACATTACAACATTTGTGATGATGAGCACTTCCTGCTCAGAGCTCATTAATTATGTTGGATAATCAGACCAAAAATCCATTATCCCAAGTGCCTGATTGAAGTGTTTTCCCTGACTTGTTTGTAAAAACATTTTGCTATGCAAATTCAGGTTGAAAAACTTGAGTAAGACACATTTAGATATTGAAATGCAGACAGAAACAAGGATAACAAGAAAAGCTCAACAAAGAAGTGCTACTTGATGCCATCTTATTTTACACCACAACTACCATTTTTATAGTTTAAATGGGTGGTTGATTTCATAATTTCAACAGCACATCTTAAGTGGTTGTTTACCTGACTCTCTAAGCTTGAAAATCAGTAATAGAGAAATCTTTAAACTGAAATTCCAAAACCTTCTATCATTGGAAGGTTTACATTGTTCTTCTAACAGTATTGGAAGTAATAGAATGACTATAATACAAAAGAAGAAGGAAGCATTGTTCAGGAAATAAAAGATGTTCCAGGTAAATGAAAGACACAATAGATGTGTTATCAGCACTGGACTGATAACAGGCACAAATAACACAAGAGAAGATACACTTGCTCTTTTTTTTTCTTTTTTTTTTTTTTTTTTTTGAGATTGTGCCTATAATTTAGATATTTAAGTTCTAGGCATTATAGTTTATGTTGCAAATGTGCACATCTGTGTACTAAACTTAAAACAGGTGTTCTCCCTTTAAAAGTGACACTGTCAGTTTCACATTACAGCTTATATTTTCATTTGTAGAGATGGACTTTTATTTTTAATCATATTGAGTTCATTACAATTTTAGTCTCAAGCTATTTTCTCTAAGACTGTAAACTGTACTCTGTACTCCAACAAAGATAATTTTTTTTTGTTACTATTTATTCCTTGCCTTAGCAAGAGATTTAATTTGGAAATAGAGGGAAGAGTTGTTTATTTTTATTATATTTTATTTGTTCAATTAAAAGTTTCTTTTCTGCTTTCTCTCTAGGTAAAACATTCAACAGAATCACTAAGAGCAACAAACCAAAATACAATTAAAAGCAGTAGTAAATCAATGAGATTGCTTGCACAAACACAAACGCACACCCCACATACATTATTTTATGAATTCTCAATGACATCTGAGAATTGTTGGGAAAATAAAGCCAAAATGATATTTCTGGAAGATTGCTCTAAAGTCAGAACACAATCTCAGTTGGTACCTTTACTTAGCCATTTCCCATATAAGCTCTGAAAGAATTGGACACTTTAAAAGAAAGGAAGATTAGGAAGAAATCCTAATCCCAGGTTGTACATAAACATATTCTGAAACTGTTTAAAATTTATGAATCATTTAGAGTCATTGGGAGTTGGATGATATACAAATTGGATTATATACATATGGCAGCAATAGGTTGGATATTACTTAGATAGTAAGCTACCAGGAAATGCTATAGGCTACTCTATAAAACATATCAAAGAAAAAGGCAGTGGCAAATTGTCTCAGTTATGCTGCAAAGAAAACTATGTGGATCTGTCCTTAAGTTTCTAGGAATAGAAATTGACTCAAAAGAGAATTAACCCCCAAAGGTTTAGAACATATCTGAAAATTAAGTTATTCTGGTGGCATTTTATTGTTCCCAACAAAAAGCAACATGGTATTTAGGAAAGTGAAATACTGTATGTGTACCACAGTTTTTGAGACAAGAGAGACTTTGCCTCAGACTGCTTAAAAAACATTGAACAAATCTTTTGTGGCTATCATTCTCCACTCAAAAATATGGCAGATGGATAGTAGACTGTAACCTTGTTGCTGGTATCCTTAAGATTTATATTGCCTGTTTCCCTGTGACTATCATTAAGTGTTGTACCTTATGATTCTTGGCAAATATATCTTTTCTTTTATGTACACCGAAAGCGTATGCAAAGACAAATTCCTTGCGTGTCCAATCACACTTGGCCAATAAAGAATTCTATTCTATTCTATTCTATTCTATTCTATTCTATTCTATTCTATTCTATTCTATTCTATTCTATTCTATTCTATTCTATTCTATTCTATTCCATCCCATCCCATTCCATTCCATTCCACTCCAAAATAGGTAGGTAGGTAGGTAGGTAGGTAGGTAGGTAGGTAGGTAGGTAGATAGATAGATAGATAGATAGATAGATAGATAGATAGATAGATAGATAGATAGATAGATAGATAGATAGATAGATAGATAGATATAGATGATATAGAACATCCAAGTTGAAAGAATGAATACTATATACTTACACACATACTTTTATCTATATATTTATTTGAATCCTACTATATTATTTTTACAAAGAATTCAAGACGGTGAACATATCCAACATACCTTCCTCTTCCTATTTTCCCTATAACACCAACCTTGTGAGATGGGTTGGGCTGAAAGAGAGTGTCAGGCCCAAAATCACCCAGCTGGCTTTCATGGCGAAGGCAGGACTTGATCTCATGGTCTCCCATGTTCTAAGATTGGGGCCTTAACTAGTACACCAGACTGGCACTCATACTGTATAAATGGAAAGGATTATATAAATAATGCATATATTGTTTCAGCTATATTTTTAAAGAGCCAAAAGCTTACAGTAAGGCAGTTTCACATCTGAAGGTTGGGATGGAATGATCTATGATCTTGTAGAGTATGACAAGGACCAGGTAAAGACAACCACATATCCTTATTAGAGGTATTACAGAATGACAAGAACCAAGGCTTTTTGGCAATAATAAAAAATTGTAGTTTGACCTCACGTTATTTGCTTCCATGACATTCTCTCAAGGGTTGATTGAATCACTATTCCAGGACAAGGCGTTGGATAAAGCTGTCCAGGAACTCTGAAGTGGCTTTTTGCCTATTTAGATTCAGTCCCACTACCCCTTCTGTTTTCCATGGGGTTCTGCAATTACATTACAGAGTCGTAATTCATATACATAAAGTGGCTGCATTAATGGAGTTGAAGTCTAATCAGAATGAAGTGGGATTTAGGCTAATTTTTTTTTTCCTGTCAGGGATGAGAGGATAATTGTAATATTGCATCAAGTTAATGCCAAGCTTAGAATGTCATCTGCATAAAATTCCATCAGCCCAGTTCTGAAGCTGACTTGCTCTAGAAACATAACATAATATGTTAAGCATCTCTGGCTCCCATGCAGCAGCAATAGGATTCTTGGTGCAGGGCAATTCCTATGGATTAATGAATGGCTGGGGTTAATGGACTGAGGTGAAAGCCAAGGCCATCAACTCTCCAACTAGTTATTAATCATAGAGAAGTACCCTATGCACCAACAGTTATGGCTTTTTATTTAGTTTTCCCTAATTTTCTAGCATAGTCTTCAAAGTACTTGCTGCAGCCACTGAACACCTCCAGATTTTATTAGACTCTACTTTCTATTGCTAAAAACCTACTTAACGTGCCTAAACACTGAATAGTGAACACTGAATTTATTAAAATTAGGCTATTTGAGCCACTAAGTATGTTCAAACATTTAAAAAAATTACATGAGTTTGATTTGAGCAGCTTCCACCAATTTGCATGTTGTTTCATTAAGACAGCTTTCTCCTGGCCACTTTTTGGTTCTCAAGAACTCATATATTTCACATAAATTTGCCAGCCTTAGAGCATCTTTAAACACAAGTAAGGGACTAAAATGTATTTTTCCTTTCAAAAATGTTCAAACATACTCATTCTTCACAAGTAATTTCTAGCTACTCTTGCTCTAGGTGTAATTTTTTATTTATTCATTTATCTGTCAAACTCCCACATGACCTTTTTCTACTTCTTACATTTCTTTTAGTGGAAAACTCCACTACTACATGACTGAATAATCACAGTGGAACAACATAAACAGGGATTTTGCCTGCACCACAAAAATAGGAAAAAAAAATCAGTCAGTTCAGACAGCAAAACCAGACAACAAAATAATGCTTTAGAATTTAGATATAAAAGTCCAAAGACTGTCATTGCAACAAGCATAAAATTCTGAATTAAAACAATTTGATATCGCACAAGATATAGATCTTTAAAATGTATACCAGAAACATCAGCATGTTAATTCTTTTCCAAAAGGATTGACCCATGATATAGCAGTGTCAGGGTTCCCATGCTGACAAGTGGGGTTTTTTTCCCCCTATAGCCCAATGTTTCTCAACCTTGGCAACTTAAAGACATGTAGACTTCAGCTGGGAGTTGAAGTCCACACATCTTCAAATTGTCACGGTTGAGAAACACTACTATATAGCAATAACAGGGAAAAGAGGAAATTCCAGAACCCTCAAAAGTGATAATACAAACTATTTTCTCTATTCTGATTATTTTAATTAGGATTATAGTCAAGTGATGTTTACTAAAATCAGTAGTGGGTTCCTCTTACCTTCACTACGGTTCGGAAATGGGAGTGCACACCTGCGTGCTTCGCTCACACGCAGTGCTTTTGTGTCCATTATGACATTTGGGCAGGTGGACAGAGCTTCCTGCCACCACCGCTACCGGTTCGCGCAAACCAGGGCGAACCGGTAGAAACTCACCACTGACTAAAATGCATATAAAAAGCTATCAACTTGTTCTGATCTAGGCATCTTGATTCCGTAACAAGCACATAATTAGTCCCCCAAACCCTCTTTTTATTTCAACAGCTGTGAATTCTGTTCATTCACAGCCCATGCTGAATCACCAAGAGTTTGTAAATAGTCCGACAGAAGTCTGCCACAGTCCTTCGGGATAAGGCTGATAAGCACCCACCTTTGGGACTCTAACATTGTTGCTGGTATCTTTACAATTTATTGTAAGGATGGTATCCTATATGATTGACTGTTTCCTAATATGATTTGATTGCTTATGTGTTCCCTATGACTATCCTTAAGTGTTGTACCTTATGATTCTTGATGAATGTATCTTTTATTTTATGTACACTGAGGGCATATGCACCAAGACAAATTCCTTGTGTGTCCAATCATACTTGGCCAATAAAAAATTCTATTCTATTCTATTCTATTTTTCTTCCTTGACACACTGCCAAAGACCTAATTGGTAATTAGCTTTGCAAGACCACACAGAGCACAGAGTCAAAATGAAGCTTCAGAATACAAACCGACCAGAATCAACAACGTTGCTTCCTAACTTTGCTCTTCTTTTATGTCTTATGGCAGGGGCCAATCATCTCCAATCCTTACTCCCGAGTCACCTTTTTTTTCTTAACTGTTCTTGCCTTCTGGCAGCTCTGTGCATGTGCGCACTGGGAACAGGCTCCCCCTGTTCCACGGTCTGATGTCAGACTCTGGAGGCTCCGGAATCAGCACATAACTCCCAGATGGCCCTGGCCCCATCTCTGCCTCCGACACAGAGCCCTCTTCCAAACCTTCCCCAGACTCCAAGACTAGCCCCTGTTCCTCCCCAGCCTCCTCACTGTCCGACTCAGCTGTCAGCTGCACAAGCTGCGGCGGACCACAACACAACTTCAGAAAAACATAATTATAGGTAGTTTTGTTTAAATCTTTCCCTCAGAGTTAGTAATGCATAAATGGCAACCACCACCATCCCCAATGTCAGAATAGTTACTTTTCAGCTGATGTTTTAACCAAAATTGATATGGAAGGGAATTCATGCTGCTATTATTAGAAAGCATCATTTTGGCCTTGCACGATAGCGTCTTATAATTTCCATTTTGACTACATCACTCATTTATGAATAGAGATCTAGGTGCTCTGAACTTTAATTCCCATCTTATCAATTCCAGCAAGCACTGCCATACTGTAAACAATATGAGGGAATGACCTTCAGATACAGAAGGAAGAGCCACAGACTGGACTACCAGCATGTAAACAATATCTCAGCCCACAGAAAGAGAGGAAACATGGGATACATTTCATGTATCACCCTGCCTAATTTTCCAGAGAGTAAAAAGAAAAATTGCGGAAAATACTCTTAGTCTTGCAAGATTTTGTTAATGTAACCTTACAATAAAGATAGAGTTAGTACTATACTTTTTGTCTGGACTATTTTGAAAAGTTAACACATCATCAAGGGAATCTAAAACACCTGAAAAGCATTAAGTTAATTACTCGTTAGCAAGCTCTGGAAATTAGTAAAAGCTATCATCACCAGCTGTGTTTGCAGGATTAACTACCATCCTCTGCTATAGGGGTGCACAATTTATTTTTATTTTATTTTTTCCTGGCCTTAACTAGCTTCAGTGTAGCAAAAAGCCATTAAAAGTAGAAAAACTAGATTTGGTGCAATATGATCTGTGCATAATTTTAATTGAATAAGATACAATTACAGGGAGTCCTTGACTTAGACCTATTCAAAGTTAACTAGCATTGAAACAAAGTTACTTACAACTGGTCCTCACACTTGTGTCCATTGCAGCAGCCCCACGGTCATATGATCAAAATCCGGGTGCTTGGAAACCAGCATATATTTACAATAGCATCCCAGGGTCACATGATCACCATTTGCAATTTTCCTAGCTGGCTTCCAACAGGCAAAGTCAATGGGGGAAAGCAGATTTGCTTAATAACCATGTTATTCACTTAACAACTGCAATGATTTGTTTAACAACCATGCCAAAAAAAAAAGTACATAAAATTGGGCGCTGTCTCACTTAACAACTGCTTCGTTTAGCAACATAAATTCTGGCTGCACTTATGATTGTATGTTGAGGACTACCTTTAATAGAACCATTCTTCGGTCATATTAAAAACAATAATTTGATTACAACTTCTGAAAGACTCTGCAGGTTGTTTCCAAAGTTTCTAAATGCTGCAGCCTTAAGTTCTACATGCTTGGGGTATTAATATGAGAAAGAATATGTCCCAGCCCCCTTTGCTTCAAGAGTAAAGTACTCTTGAATAGAGACAATAATATCTTCAATTATTATTGAGAACACTGAAATTTGATGTAGCAAGTTCTAAAAACACTATCATCTGGATGCTTCCAGAAAAGTTTCCCAGTGCAATGCATTAATTTTTATATTACTTCTCTACTTTTTTCTCCCTATTCTTTTTTTTTTAATGGATAAAAGGGAAGATGGAAGAAGCCCAGGGAAAAGATGAAGATTTAATAAATGATGAACACCTCTATAAAATGTCATGCTTCAGCCAAAGATATTCTTCTGACTATATGAAACCTGCAAAATGTCAGACAAATAACTAGAAGCCTGTGTTGCTTTTTTTTTTTTTTTTTTTTTTTTGGTTACTAAACTTAAATTTTAGAATTTTTTTAATAACAATCTACGCTCTATTTGCTCTCTGGTTTTAAAGGCAATTTACATAAGCATAAAGTAAAGGTAAATTTACTTGATATTTCTGATTTGTTCCTTTTGGAATTAACTTTAAAAGGTGAAATACATTTCTTATTGCTCAACTCGTTTTATTTTAATACATTCACTTACCTTACATTTAATTCTTAATAGCTGAAATATCAGTGCAAACACAGACTGAAAGCAATAAATGAGTACTAAAAAGAAAAGACAATGTTGATCATTCCTTTGAAAATAGAGAAGCATAATTATATTGAAATTGGATTCAGTTTGGTCCATCGGGAATGAATTCATTATTTACTGTATCTTGATATATATACAAATCTGTTATATGGAACAGCAATATCAGATTACACAAAAAAAAAAATCTGGATAACGATTCATTGCCTTAAAAAGCATATTTGCCTTTCATCGTTCACATAATTCCTCTTATGTCACTGTAATATTGTCTTGTTGATTAGAACTGCATATGATGATAAGGATAGATATAAGAAAGCTCTTTTTTCGGTGACAGTTGGTATGCACACATGAAGATGGAGGGAATAATTTAGAAGGAAACTAGATGATCTCTCACTTTCTCCTTAACCCAGTTGTTCCATGCATCTGGTAGACCAAGGGGAGGAGATGTGACTGCAAAGAACAAAGGCATTTAGAGGTAAATCTCTCTTCTAGGCTATAAACATTGGAAATGAATTATCAGCTTCATCTTCAGCTGGATCCAATATTGAAGTGGGTTCTCTTTATTATTGGTCTCATGTGGCACAAAAACATTTGAAGCATATTGTTTGTGATTAGGAATAGATTTCACGGCAGAAATTTCTGCAATTTAATTAGCAAAAAGGAAGATATGAGCATACATTCCCATGCTCTTTCACCATTCTATGAAGCTTCTTTATTCTTTAATGCATTTTCTATTGTGATCACTTACGCTTAAAAAAGTTGTCTTTTCTCACTAGAGATGCTCATAATCTGCTAAACAATAGTGTGAAAGGGTCTAGGAGGATTTTAAATATTTAATAATATTTTTATATAAAGGGGTTTTTTATATAGTGATTAACATGTAATATGATACAGTGGAATAACTTGCTTCTTTTGCTGGGTTCTTATAGCCATATTTACATTTAAGGATATTTGTCTACTAGATGTTTAAACTGGAAATAGTTTCATTGGACATCAACATTTCTCATTGTAATGTCATCATCCAATCATAAATCCTGTTTGGGAAAGATATCTAGTACTCCCTTTGCGTATTCTTCCTTCTGTGATTCAAAATCACAAATTATAATAGTATCTAGGCAGAGATCAATGTGAAAAGTGGAAATTACAGCTCAGTAGAATGCGTAACCCAGGGGCGGGTTTCAAAACCCACCGCTACCAGTTCACTTATGGGTGTGCGCTCGTGGGCATGTGCATGAAGCGTCCAGATGGGTGGGCAGAGCCTCCCACTATCGCCGCTATCAGTTAACCCGATCCAGTGCGAACCGGTAGCAACCCACCACTGGCCTAACCATTAAAGCTGCAGTCTTGCATGTTTTCAAGGAAAAAAGGCAATACATTTTTATATAAGAAACTATTGAGACTAATTCAAACCTGGGGTCATGCCCAAAAGCTGCCTTTTGTGCATTGGGCTCTCAAAATAAACTTCACCCCTATTCAAGTAACCACCGTGTTCTTTATTCCTGGCTCAGAAGTGAGCCTGGTTAAGATTCCTTTATAATGTTAAATTTATAATTTACCGATAAAGAAATAAAAGGAGACTAGAATAGTTCTATTTCAAGCTATTTAGCTCTTGTCAGATAGCTTCTTGTCCTGCCCCTCAGGTGCTTTGGAGAATAGGTTGAGTCCCTCTTCTTTGTGGCAGCCCCCGAAATATCAGAACACTTCTAATATATCACTCCTAGTCCTTCTTTTCATCAAACATGAAAGGAGCCTGTGTAGCGTAGGGGGCTAATGCCTCCTACTAAAGGCAGCAATTAACACCAGCTGCCTGTAATTTCTCTGAGTTCAATCCTAGCCAGGCTCAAGGTTGACTCAGCCTTCCATCCTTTCTAAGGTGGGTAAATTGAGGACCCAGTTTGTGGGGGCAATAAGCTGACTTTGTATAAATATACAAAAGTATGAAGGCTATTACTTAACGCATTGTAAGCCGCCCTGAGTCTCCGGAGAAGGACGCCATATAAAACAAATAATTTTAAAAAAAACCATAATAAATTGGAAAGGAAATAAAACTTTGCTGTATCTTAAAGAAAACCACTGAAATCATCAGTGATATCACTGAAATCACAGCCAAGTATCTTCCACCGTCCCATCTTCACAGTCACTTAGATGAATGGAAAGTGGTGGTATGATGATAATCACAATTATCACAATACCCACCCCTGTAAATAGCAACCATGGAATGTGATAAGGCAGAGGAAAGTACAGCACAAAAATAAGCAGTAACATATGAAGGGAATACAGGCAAAATCAGTTTCCCATAGACTGAAAATCCAGTTATGTCAAAATAAGAATGCTGGCAGTAATAAAAATACAAGTTTTAAAATTTTATAGTTTACTAGCAATATGATTGTCAAGACTTCCATTCAAGGAAATGATGTGACAAATTATGACATTTTAAAGAGAATGGAAGCTTCAAAGCAACAGAAGAGCATATTATAGCCCTTAAATCAGAGCAAACACAAACAGGTTAATCGATCTTGCTTACAAAAATTGCCCTTTAATACTTCACAATGAGAGATCACAGTATGAGATAAAACAAGCACCCCAACTGCGTACAAAAGTGCCCCACTCATCAAAATCTCTAGTAATTAGGTGTGCTACAGATCCTTCAACACCTGGGGTTTTTTTTTGTTTGTTTTTTGTGAAGGAGGAAAAAAGAGGCTACTTTTGTTTTCTCTCTTGCATGCTATTTTTCCCAGAGATAAAAGGAAAAGTTTCATTTTCATCTGAGACCTATAAGCATCTCAGTTTAAGCAAAAAGAATTTACTAGCTCTGTCTCTATGCTCAGCCCTGTCACTGAATAACAACAGTCAATCCTTTGTAATGAGATCCTTAATAATTTACTTTTATCACTACAGTAGGTTAAACCACATCAGCAGGACAGAGGAACAGAAGCCAACTAGAGCAGGGACAAAAGGTCAGAGCAGTGAGAAGACAAGGGATCAGTTTTATGTTTTATTATCAGAAGACAATGCCTAGTATGGGAAAAAAAGTTCAGGTGAAATCATTTCATGTCCCCGGAATTGCCATTGCCAAGAACAAACATCATTAGTGCCTTTTCTACAATACACCAAGAAAACAAAGACACTACTTTTATAGAAGCTAGAAGATAATATGGGAAGATATGGAGAGGGGATCATTCCAGGGGTGAAATCCAGCAGGTTCTGACAGATTCTGGAGAACCAGTAGCGGAAATTTTGAGTAGTTCAGACTCAACTGAGGAGCTCATGAGGAATGAAATATATTAATGCACTAAAATACTGATTGTGAGTTATAATATCCACACACTACTTATTTGTTCAATTTCTGTGGCCACCACTTCAGCCAATTAACTCTGGGCAGCTTACAGTTCTAAATAATAAAACAATTAAAAAGAATAAAAGAATAAAACGTTCAAATAATATGATTTGAAAAGTGGGTTCACATGCTGACTCATCCATCTGAGGGCAAACTTTGCTGATTACAATGGACAACAGAGATCTTGCTTCTTGAGCACTTTTAGGTATATCTTATAGATTTTTCTGCTAATCATGAAAATAACCTGTAATTTAACCTATCATGCACCATTTTATAGTAATCTGTTTTTACGCAATGCCAATGTACTTTTTAATACCTGTTGGCTATGCTGCATCCGTGAAAGAAACATATGAAAATAGGACATGTCCCAGGACAGAAAAATGTGGCACTTGAACCATTTATTGATCCAATAAAGATACCTTTTCTTCACTTCACATAAAATTCTGAGTGATGAAACATTAGAGTGAAAGTGATGAACCAGGAAGGTGAAGGTTTTTGTTATTTGAGACAGATGTTTCCAAGAGTAACTGATACCAAAATTAAGGAAGGCATTTTTGTTGGTCCACATATCAGATACATCATCAGTGACAAGCTATTTGAAGATCTGTTAGTGAGGCTAGAGAAAATGACCTGGAGAGCATTCAAGGATGCTGATGAGAATTTTCTTGGCAACTACAGAGCACCAAATTATATTCATCTGTCTGACAAACTGCTTGGCCACTATTTAAAATGTCTTTCCATACTACTCAAGCTATAAGTCCTAATTATATTTGTCCCACCCTTGTAAGTTGCTTAAATAAGATGTTTTCAGGGTACTATTTAAGGATGGTGGACCTTGCTCTTGAAAACATGAATCAGATCAAAATGTCTTATGTATTTAATCCAAATTATTCCAAGTTGACCTGTTTTTTAACTGAAAATTTCTGTCATGGATCAATGAAGAGATAGGACAATATAGGTGTCCAAATGTCAAGAGATATATTTCAGATTCCTAATTTTAACCATTAAGCCATGGATTCTGTGACACTTAATATGTCAACATGTGACTCTCATGTTCAGATTGCATATCTCCTGCCACTATACTATGTGAAATCATGTAAATTTTCAAAAGATTCACTTTTTCTATAAAAGTTGCTTCTATCTGGAGCACACAGTTCTTCACTGAGGGGGAAAAACCATATCTTTCATTCATTTCATTTTTTAATCTGACCAAACATGAACTCTGTGATGGATATAATTAAATTACAGCATTGTCTAGTAAATCAGACCCAGATGTGATATGATGATCTCATGAAATAAAGACCTCCCATTCCTTAGCTTTGAATGAGATCAGAAAAGGAGAATTAACTCAGCTGTCCAGTTAAATCAGTTCTTGTTCCTCCTTTTCTAATACAGTACTGCCAAATTCATCTTTTACAGTTCATGTAAACTCTAAAACATTGAGCCTCTGTACAAATCAATAAACAATATTAAAATCTTTGCCGTGATTCTCTGCATTTGCCAGTTCAGGTCCTGCCCCCAAGAGACTGAAAGATTTTTCTCAAGCATAATTAACTCATTTAGCTTAAATATAAGGCATTCAATTAAAACTATAAATTCAGTGAGGTAATTTAAGAGTGCCTGGTACCATTTATGTTCACCAACTCAGATATTCTACAATTTGATCAGAGGGCTATTTACCTTTTATGTGACTCTACTATGTTAACAATTTTATTTTGCTACATAACAATTGCTAAATAACATTAAGAATTCTATTTTGTTATTTTTATTTTGCTTCAGTTGGGAAGTAGAAATGAGGTAAAAATTATCCTAAAATGAAACAGGATATTTCTGAATGTTTGTTCATTTGCTATGGCATAAATTAAAGATATAAGAGATTTGAGAATTATGTTTCATTTTAAAAAATCATGATGATTTTTTATAGTTATAGCAGAGAGGCAAATGGTCCACATCCATGACACTGGAGATGGTAAGAAAATAACCTTATTATTTCCCACAAACATAGTTCTTCCCATCAATAGTATCCAAAGTTTCTGTTTGACCCATTTTCATAGAAGAGCTATTTTAAAAGATAGGGAAAAGAATATATCTCCAACCCTCAATACAATTGTCCAATTTTGATACTGTCCTCTGCTATAAATTTGCACATAGCTGCAACTAACACGTTACATAACATGCAGAAATCCTATTAAGGGATCTTTCACCCCATGTCCAAATTAGCTTTTAAGGATGAGACATAGTGATAAATCATAGTCTAAGGAGCAAATTATAAGGAGTTTGACACTAATGAAGAATTCCCTATATTTCTCTCTGTGTGTCTCTCTCTCTGTGTCTCTCTGTCTCTCTCTCAGACAGAGACAGACAGCAAATAGTAGTTTGAGGAAAGAGATTTTCAGATTTAAAAAATCTGCATTAAAAGAGATTTTCAGATTTAAAAAATCTGCATTAAAAAAACTGACATATTAAATAAAACCAATTCAAACAATTAGCAAACGAAATATTCTTGTTTCTTGTTATCTAGAATATTTCTGCATCGACCCTTCATACATTGAAGTCTTTAGGCAAAGTTCCAATGAGAAGAATAGGAAGGATAACATATAGCATAAAGAACAGAAATTTACACGCTACAAACTACAGGGCAAATGACAAATTGGAGGACAAAACTAAGGATTAGTCATAAGCATTGGAGAAAAGCAAGAAATTGTGTCAAAGTCAGCAACTAGATTCACATTCAGGCCACTCTGACAACAAGGTCTTGTTCTTGGGTCTTTCCACAGAGAATTACCAGCATTATAGGATTTTCTGAAACTTTCAAGCAAAGCCGATCATAAAAACAGCAGCTTTTATTTTATTACTTTCAGAGCACTGCCTTGTCTTGTGGCAAAATGAAATTCTGCTTTCTATTGCCACATTTGACAGTTCTCAGACATAATATATTTAGAGAATACTTCTAGAGTTAGTATTGCTAAGTCTGGCTGAATAAGAGTTGATTGTATTTAATTCCATCATATGACATTGCTGTAAGTCTAGATCCACTTTCCTGTTGATAATTCTTACTGAATTCAGCGGATCTAACTACTGAGTACATATATTGGATTGCATTTCGCAAAGTGGTTATTTTGCCTCTAATGTCAGAAGCAAAAAGAGCCTATCACAATTTTCCATTTTCCATTCAATTATTTTACTCATTAGAAATACATAACTCATTATCCTGCCAGAATGAAGGATATTTAAGTCCTATCAATTTTACCATGAAAGTGATCTATGTAAATCACTCCTAATGAACTCTGTAGGACCTTGCAAGTCCTTCTCGTTGACGGGATTGTACCCAGCTGAATCAATGGGCACTTAGCAAAATAAAAGAAATAATCATAGTGAAATGCTGAGTATAAAGGGCTGCATTATTATTTTGCACGATCATTTTCTCTGAAGAGAACAGTATAACGTAACACTTTTCTCTCAATATATAGTCCAATGTTTCTCTATCTGGGTCTACCTTCCATTATTCTTACATGAAGAAGCCATTTTAAAATCATCTCATACCCTACAGAAATCATGATGTTGTTTTTTTTTAAAGGAAATTGAAACCAGCTAGCAAATCAAATTGTAAAATGCTGGATAGGTCAAAGTGGTAGAATTTCCCATTCTCTTTCCAAGATTATATGCCAAAGTACTGCATAACATATGAGATTTCTCCAACCTTGGTTTTTTTTCCCCTTAATAACTTTAATGTATCTACAGAATATCACTTTCACAAGCCCTTTTAGATGAAATTGCAGAATCAGGCAAAATTTTCAAATATAATCTCAGCCAAACTGTGCTCTAACGGCTTCAACTGCCCAAACTTGTATTTATGTTTTTAGAATTCCATGTACAAAAATGAAGCAGCTGTTATAAAGAACACAAATCCTATTTTTTCCCCAGAACCACCAAACAGCTGCCAATTAACTAAGACAGAGAACCCCCTTTTCTACTTCTGAAGCAGCTACCATTACTTCCCTTAATTATATAGCAAGAAGTAAAGCAGGGAATAACCCTGCAGTAAATTTAAAGGCGACATCAGTCAACCATGCCAGTCACTCAACAGCTCCTAGTTTTGCTTTAGGATAAAAGTAAAAACCCATCTGCATGGGAGTTGATTTTTGAAAGACCCAGAACTGTAAACTCATCAACTAGGTGACATTAATCACCTTGACATTGTTTGAAATGGTGACACTGGAGGAGTCTGAAGTAAGCCTGGAAGGGCAAAAGCCAAGGCTCAGGAAACAAACAAGCTTCATTTCAGCCATAATGGCCCAGTAAAAAGGCATAGAAATCTTTTACCCAGGTAGATATATTGCCCTGGTGAAACATGGAAAGGATGAGGGAGGCAGAAAAGTCAGCAAGCCAAACTGGAGTTATGTGGGATTGACAAATAGCCAGATTGGATTACTCAGAAAAGGTAGGAAGCAATAATGAGCAAGTAAGTTTATAAAAACCATTAACAGGGAAAGATTTAAGAACATTAGAAATGAGTCAACTTCCTCATGCACCAGGTTATATAAGCATTTTTTTTCCTAAGAAAATAATCAAGTAGAGTTGGGGCATCTGTAGATGATTTTATATTGGCAATTTTACTCCTAAAACCAAGTTGTAGTTACCTAGTGGGGTTTTATTTTATTATTATTATTATTATTATTATTATTATTATTATTATTATTATTATTTTGCTTCATTTTTAATGACCCTTTTTTGGAAATTAAAATAAGAATTATGTTCCAATTCAGTCACAATCAGCTGAAGTAAAAACTTCTCAAATTGGAACAATTTCTTTTCTTCCTTTTGGCACCAGTAGCAAAGTTAATATTGATATCAGTGCTTAATAAGAGGGCTCTTACTGCAGCATAATGATAGCATACAAATTGTTGGAATGCATTAAAATACTAATGGTGTGTGTGAGTGTGTGTGTGTTATAATTCTTATTCTAAGAGAATTAGGGAAATGTTCCTATTTGCTCATATGAATAATACAGGTTAATATAAAAATTAAAGTCTATAGCCCTGCATTTTTCAAAATTAACTGTCAGTGTAGCTAGTCATTGAGAAACCGTATTTACTTCAAAAAGCCAACCAAATATTATACTCAAGTGCTTGGGATTTTGATTGGCTCATCAGAGATGAAGTACTTTCTAGAATGCAGACTTCAACTTTTCTTTAGAATATTCATTGTGATAAGGAATATGACCAAATACTGAGCATGTTGGACTAGAAGATATCCAAGGTTCCTTCCAATTCTGTTATTCTGTTAAATGTTCTGGGTACTTTTCTATCATTCAAAACCCATAAACCTTACCTGTTAAAACTAAAGAAGCTGATAAATAATCTATTTCAGGTATATTTAATTTCAAGACTAAAGGGTATGATGATGAAATATGATGCTAAGCTTGGAAGAATAGCAATCTGTTTAATGGAGAATGGAGACAGATCAAACCCATTCAATGTAAAATGCAACATGCGGAGGTGGCGATTGGCGGCGATGTGCTGTGGCGATCCCGGCAGCCTGGAACGCGTCTAAAGCAAAACATATGGAGGTCAAAAATGTGACATAGGGAGGCAGCAATGGGCTGTGGCAATCCCTGCAGCCTGGAACAGCTGATTAGCAGTATTCCGGGAGGCCGATCCAAAGTCAATCAGCTGCTCATGCTGAATCAGGCTACGATAACATGCTGAAGCTGTCCAGGCTGTTTGCTGTTTGTGCAAGGATGCTAGCTAGATGAATACCAATGGATGCTGGAAGGCAGAGGCAGATTTTTTTTTCTTAGTTTTTTCTCCACAAAAACTAATGTGGGTCTTATACTCCGGAGCATCATATGCTCCAAAAAATATGGTATATGCCAACATGTTTGCATGACATTTCATAAACACCACTGAATATCCTATTCAAACTTCAACTAAGCTACAAAAACTGAAGTAAATGTAACTGGTAAGTGAATTATATGCTTTTGCTAGTGTTTAGTTGAAAAAGTACAGTAATAAAAGCCAGTGTTTTTGCTAATTAAATTTACTAATTATTAGAAGTGTTTGCTGCTGAAAGATTTAAATCACTTATTGAACCTGAATGAAAGCGGTAGCATAAAGCACAGGCCTCTAGAGAGCTTGGTAGGAAAGGAAGGTATTAAAAATATAATTGGTTTTAAAGCATGTTAGATTATTTTGTTCCCATGATTTAGTATATGCTGTCTGATTTCTAGTCACCTTAATGTTGTGGGATTTCCCTTCCAGCTTGTACTCTGGTAATAAGTTATTCGGAAAAGGTGCTAAAATGGTTCTCTTTTTGTGACAAAATCCCAGCATTTCAGAGTCCAAATTAAAGTTGAACAGCAAAGTTTCTCTTGAATTGCTTTGGGAAATGCAAGTCTTCTGAGATAGTTAACTATAAAAAGCCTGTCCAAGCCTTTTGTTCTGTCTTTCTGTCTTTCTTTCTGACAAGTATCTGACAAAGAATCTCTACATTTATCTACAAAGTCAGGACTTTCAGATTTCAAGCATTTCTACAACTCTTGAACTAGAAATCTCTAGTTCAGCGGTGAAATCCTCTGCGGGTTGCCACCAGTTTGCTGCCCGCACATGCCCATTGCACACCAAACATGCCAAATGCACGCTGTGCATGCACATGCAAAATGCACACCAAATGCATGCTGCATGCACATGCACAATGCACACCAAATGCACACTGAATGCATGTGCATGCTCAGCATGCACCAAATGCGCTTCACACGGAAAAAGGAGCCATTTGAAGGTGAGTAGAACAGTGGGAGGGAACAGCTGTGCCGCGTGACTTAGATTTGCTAGAAAGTAGGATTTCCTGCTTTCTAGTGAATATAAATCACGCGGCACAGTTGATCATCGGAAATACCGGTTGGGACGAATTGGTAGCTTTTTTTCACTACTGGTTTGCCTGAACTGGTAGTTTTTATTGCTACCGGTTCACCCAAACTGATGTGAAATGGTATCATTTCACCCCTGCTCTAGTTACATTGCACCAATGAGCTGGTGTATACAATTACATGGAGGTGCTGATTGTTGTTGTTGTTGCCATTGCAATACAGCCAAATTTGTTATCATGTTAGCCATTTACAGAAGGAAGGGATGAGGGGGGAGCTAAAAAAACAAAATGGATGTGGTACGTCTATGGAGGCAACCCTACTTCTTTTTTTAATTTATTTGTACTAATGAATACCAACCAAGCAAGATTAAAAAATACATCACTGATAGAATACTACTGATCAAATCAAATAAACTTAAGGAGAAGCAAAAAGAAACAAAGGAAAAGAGAAACAAGGCACCACATCATAATTACATAAAATGGATTCAATCTTTAATCTTCTTATTAAATTTAAACTAGAGACAAGACATTGTTCCATCTTCTCATTTTTAAATAAAATGACATTGATAACCCATAGCTTGAATCTATTCTTAAATATCATTAGTATAGATTTCTTTCCAACTATATAAAATACTTACCTTTGCCAAACTCTAGGCCAGAGATGGCGAACCTTTTAGTGCCCAAATTGCATGTGCGTGCATGACCAAACTGAAAGGTGCACGCACACATGAATGTGTGCATGAGCTGACATGTGCTGACATGTGCACACCCATGCGCCAACATGCACACCAACATGTGCTAATGCATGCATGCACGGACATGGGTGCATGCACAACAGAGACCTGAAGACCAGCTGGCCAGCAAGAGGTGGAGCATTCCAACACCGGCAGTGTGGCAAGAGGTAATATCTTTTTCTTTCGTGAACTTCTTTTTGTTGTTTGCAGGGAAACAAAAGCTCACGAAAGAAATGAGATCTGGAGCCATGGAGATATAACCTGTGGTGATGGCCCATGTGCCAGCAGAGAGGGCTCTGCATGCCACCTCTGGCACACATGTCATAGGTTCACCATCATGGCTCTAGGCTTAACAGCCAAAATTCTTAATAAGTATCAGTGCTGTATTTCAGGAATATAATGTCGAATTATATTTTTAACTATTACATTTTTCCCAAAGCTATATTAAACACAGTATATATTGTAACTTGAAACCAAAATATGTCATGACTGGACAAGACCAGGTCATATAAGCCAGAAAGCCCTCAAAATTCTTACAACGCTCTATCGCTTCTTGAAATGATGATCAAACATTATTTTCTCCCTTGTTAAATAATGAAAAGACCAGTGAAACATTTATTCAGGCATTTTAAAGAGAAATCATCCCTCCCACAAAGTGCCATTCCTCCACTTTTGAAAGCCATTCCTCCACTTTTGAAAGCAAAGGAAAAATCTTTTGCCTCCTCCCAAATTGTAGATACTATAAAAGCTCAGTTAGAGATGGATTGAGGGAAACTGACTGGGCTTCTGTTCTGTTCCAGCTTCTGTGATCCTTAGAATATCAAACCAAGTCAGGATGGCATGGGATATCTTGAAGTTGTAAGAGAAATCTACAATCTTAAAAATAATCATTGGGTCTGACATGCGTATGAAATTCAAAACTTATCACATTCTGTTTCATTCTGAACCTCATTCCAGGCAGGGGTGGGTTCTACTTACTTTTATTACCAGTTCGCAACGGGATCGCTCGCACATGCGCAGAAGCTTCTGTGCATGCGCTGATCGCTTCTGATGACGTCAGGGTCAGTGGAGGAAGCCTCCTGCCAGTTTTACTACCAGTTCTATAGAACCGGTCCAAACCGGGGGCAACCCACCACTGATTCCAGGGGATAGCACTTCAAACAATGGACAAGGCTTGACAACCTTCATTTTATTACATTTAAGGTAATAAAAATCTAATTTGTGTTAACTCGTGATATAGGTTCCCCTTATATATAATATTTTTTCTTTTTTTCATATCAAAAATCACAATTTGGTAGCTTGTGGATGGTGTATGGAGGTCATACCCACAGTAACCTTGGAATCACAGTGTTGGGCAAGGCCTGAATTAAATTATCTTGCTCTACAGACAACCACTACCATATGAGATGAAAATATAGTTCCTTTCTTAAATTAGTTCAGTATTCAGATTTGCAGATTTTACCTGTCTGTCTGTCCATCTTCTGTCTTTCTAACATCTACCATTTAACTATCTTTTTATCACCAGAAGTGGCAATCAACCTACTTTATTAGACGGTTGGAATTAAGATTTTTTTTATATCATCTAAAAAAAAAACTAAAGCAATTTGGGAACCTATAATTATATAAGAATTGATTGACACACATTCAGATCTTTACATTTGCATAGTTTATAGCATGTAATTAAATGGAGATTAATATGCAGCTGACTCTTAATGGAAATTAATATTAGATACATCAACTTTTCACTATTATTTAACACTGGATTCCTTGTCTCAGAAACCCCTGAAATATGACATGCTAAATAGATACTGTTTCAGAGAAGCAGGATTTTTCTAAGGACAAGTACATTAAGCCAAATATTCAAAAGTGTCATTACTAAATTGTCTGGCAAGCAATAGCAGTTCGGCCCTTAATGAACTTGCAAATAAATGTTTGTCTACTGCAGCAGCAAGTGCACAGATGCTTATTCTTAACTATCTGTGGATGTCAAAGTCAACGTGATTTATTAACTTCCATTGAAACTTCTTTTCAATGTGAAACAAAGCTGGCAGAAAAGCGCTACTTTGCATGCAATGTTATGATGAGAACTTTATCCCTATAATTTTTATAGTTTTCTATATGCAGCCACTCTAATTGCTTCAGAAAGACACTTAAATGTCTTCATGGGGAAAAGGTTGAAAGAAATTATTGTTCCCTTTACCCATATTTGGCATGTATAATTTGTTCTGTATGAGTAGGGCTAACATTTAGAGATAAGATTAAATTCCACAAGTCCTAAGAGCCACATGGGAAGAGCAATATTGTGAAAGAAATGTACGTACTGTAAATATCCATGATAATTTGGAGTCTTAAAAATGCGGAAGCCACATGAGGATTATGTGGATATCTCTCATAATCCATCTTTCAAGACCTGTTACCTCTCTTCTTCCCCATGATTTACAATATACATGGAAGGCTACTGGAGAAGAAGGCTCTATCCACATGGCAAAAGGAAAATCTGAACTTGCATTTATCATTTCCTTCTGTCTTTAACAGTTCTTGAAGAGAACAAAAGTTAAATGATCTTTTAGACCCCTATTTTGCACAACAACAATGGTCATTCAAGGTATAAACCTAACAAGAAATATTGTCTCCAGACAGGTGGGTTCAAGGAGATGTTTTACACATTCTGTAGACTAAGTAGAGTCTGGTTTTTTTTTTAATAATTTGTTTATATACAGTGCTACTCTCTGACCTATCTTGATGTTCATTTTTTGAAAGCAGAGGAATTTGTTTGAAATCTGTTTTGGTTACGATTTTGTGATCCCTGCTGTTGTTAAACTCTCTGTAATTCAGTTCATTTATCCAGATACATAGTTAATATTTTTCTCTTAAAATTAAAGCTATGCAAAGTCTACAAGGAACTAACTTTGTCTTTCAGATTGACAGTCTCCAGGAAAATGCTTTCAACAAGGAAATGTTAAACCAGGACCTATTGCCCTCTTCGATGATTTTCTGGGATTAGAGAAACACCATTTACCCTTTTATAACTAAGAGGAAGCTCAAATTTGCATTTCTGAATACATTTCTTTATGTGAGGCTCCATGGGATATTCTGATCCAAGGGTTGCAGTTTTCACACTCCCCTTAGTCAAACAAATCAGTTTTGTATTCCAACATATCACTTTCTCTATAAAATAAAGCAAGAGAAATCTCTTCCATTCATAAACAGATCTTTAAAGCCTCCTTATTCAGTTCTGGTCAAAACGAAATTCCATTAATAGCTACCAGAAACCACAATACATATATTTTAATCCTGGTTAAATAACTTCAGTTTATATTTCTTCCATTGACTCTTATAAAACATAATCTTTAATCCCATCAAATAATGTCCCACAAATTGATTTATCATTTTCTATTTGTCTTCTTTTAGGAACAACTTCAGTAGTTTGACCCATCCCCTTTGCAAATCCAAGATAAGAAGGCTTTCCAAATCATTACTCTGGTTTATTATTTGTGTGTCCTCTTTAGTTGTTAAGACAGGAGCCAGTGTCATATGTAAATCCATTGTGTCATTCTTTTCCATATCATTCTTGTAGTCAGGCATTTTTAAATCCATAGAATCTTTTTTTCCATTTCACTCTTGTATTCTGGGATTTTTAAAAAATCCCTTTTCAAATCCACATTCAAATCAATCTAAATCTCTATTTTAGCCAGTAAACTCTGTTCTTCTTTTATATCCTCTGTTAAATCCATTTTTATAGTATCAGACAATCTTGTAAGTAATTTCTGAATATATTGTTCCCAAAGAACTTTACTTTCTTCCATAGTCAAATAATATTACTTCATTGTAATAATGGACCTCTTCTTCTCTAATTGTATCCTTAGTTTTCTCAGACTTCCCTCAAATCAACCTTCAAAATCCCCTCTCACCATATGTTTATTTTCCAATCAACAAAACTTTCCCACAGGAGGATTTCTTACTGTTAATTTCAAAATCTTCATTATATTCTTTCATAAAATTTTAAACACCTCACAGGAAATGCTCTTTCAACTCCATCCAACCTTTTGGAACATCAATGTTCTAGTTCCCCATTTGCTGTTTTCCAAACATTAAAAGTTTTCTTTTTAATCCTTAAATTTACATAACAAATTTCATCCAGGGTAAAAGGAATCTCTCCTGGCATGATAAAACTTGCTCTAAGAAAGTTCTTAGCATACAGAAAATCAGTAACTGTCAACAATCACTGACAGTTATTGTCAGTGATTGTGACAATAATCACTATCCCACTGTGGATAGTCAGATGGACAACGTATAAATTTAATAAATACATGAATAATAAGAAACTTCTTAAAGTAGTTAAAGAAAAATATGGGAAAAGCCAGTGATTATTGGAAGGTGCAAGACCACAGCTTAAGCTGGATGAGTTTCTTCCTGCTCCCAGAGTTGTCACACCTGAGGAGCTCTTTACAGGTGTGCTCTATGCAGAGCAAATTGGCAGGTGGCCATAGTCAACTTCTTGATCCAGAGAAGAGTTCTGGGAAACCAGTCCATTCACTGACTCCTTTTAATACCACAGTCATTAGCTTCACTCTCATGGAGCTATCTTCAGACCACCATTGCTTCCCTGGAAGTCTCCTAGTAAATGTAATTTTAGACTGAAGTGTTATTTATTTCTAGTCTACTCTACAGGGATAACAATTATCTATTCACTTTTGCTGTTGAAACCCATATTCTGCTAGAATTCAAGGCAGCAAACATAGCAATAGCACTTAGACTTATATACTACCCCATAGTGCTCTACAGCACTCTCTCATTTTACAGATCTCAGAGGGATGGAAGGCTGAGTCAACCTAAAGCCCATCAGGATCAAACTCCAGGCTGTGGGCAGAGTTTGCCTGCAATACTACATCTTAACCACTGTGCCACCAGAGCTCCAGACATAGTTTCCTTTCTCATTTTATCCCCACCACAGTCCTGGGAAATTAGGCTAAGAGAGTAGCTGACCAAAAGTTATCCACTGAACCTTATGGGTAAGTAGGGATTGAAATCTGGTTCTTTGAGATGTAATGTTAATTATCTAGCCATTGCACTTATTCTCGTTCTCTAATAAGTGGGCTGGTAACCTGAAGTTCAAATTGACCTAGGACCAGGTAGATAAATTAATCTTATTTTCTACCAGTTGACATTCAATTGAGTGAAGGAGAATTTATTTTGAAAATTCTTTGAAAGAAAAGAGGATTTCCAAGAAACACTCATGGATGGAATTCGATGTTCTTGCACTAATTAGTTACAATGTGTCCAGGGGGTGGACATGATTTACTTTTTTTCACCATCATCTTTCCAGTGGTGTGCAATCCCTCTGAATTCAGTTAAATCTTAGTAAAAAAAAAAAACACAGAAGGAAAGTCCACATTTTCATTTATTTTTTCAATAATTCTGCTACTTTTAATGATAAAATGGAATTATCGTCTTGAGAAATTTGGGGATAATGTTTTCTTCCACTCGAAAAAAAACCCTTTGTATCTGGTTCTACTGTAGGTTCATTCCTTGCTTGGTGTAATTACTGCCTTTCTGATTATTCTGTGAAAGTTAACTAGCAATAGTAGCCGATTGTCTTGGGAGCCTCAATTATTGCTCTCTGGTAGTAAGAGAAATCCCCTTTCCCAGTGGATAGGAAACACTCTGTATCTTCAGGAGAATTAAAAATTCTGCTGTTGTTGCTGTTTCCACTAATAAGTACTATGGGACACAGACAACTTCAGACTCTATTAATTTTTAGTGTGACTGCTACAGCTAAGCAGAATATCATGCCAACATCCTCAAAATGAACTTCTCTATGAGTAAGAAGGTATCAATGCACAACTAAATCTGTTTTTAAAAGAAGACTCACCCTTTATAGCCCAACCCTATATCCCCTGTAGGGCTCTTTCAAAGGGAGCTGATGCAAATGTGACCAAGGATGATTAATAGAAAGCAAATTGAAGAGTCATTTATCAACTGGCCTGGTAGTGGGGAGGAGGGCCCAGGAATCGACAAGAAAATTCTAAGTTCCTTGAACTTGGTGTTGGATGAAAGCAAAAACAGGACAAGGCGAAAAATTCATGAATATGCTCCAGTTAATCTGTATGCGTGCTGCAGTGCTCTGTAGTTTAGATCCATTGAAATCTGAAATTCCCTTCCCTGTTGATGTCAGCTAGTTAGCCAAGATGGTGCATTACAGTTATGATCACTGCACGGCACATAATTTAGATTTATCTCTTTAGGGATTCAGCTCCACCCCCTGCTAGCTAATATGCTCACCCTGTTTAATGATGCACAAAATTTCCCTGAGTACAGGTTATTTATCTTTATCAGGGCTTGCTTTTGGCTGGCTGTCAGTTATCAACAAGAATATTTGTTCCTAAATGGTTTGTGCTCATCCATATTCCAGTGCAATCCAGAGGCCCATAACATCGCTAATATTTGCAGTAAAAAATGCTTCAGATCTTCTGATATATTTTAGTAATCCTGATTTATGAGCCCCAAGTAGCTCTCCTTTTGATTCAAGGATATGAATGTCTTGACAAAAAGTGGCAAAGACTCTATCCAATATAAGAAAGCAAGCTGATGTATTTTGATATTTATTTGTTTGTTTTTCTCACCAGACATACAATGACCTCTATATGATTATGTGCACATAAGCATGCCTAGAATCAAGATTGAAAGTGGGGAAACCATCTTTTCCCTACTCCACTCTCACCCCCCCCCCACAGCCTTCATACAGAAGCTTTACATATTCAAGCTATCTCTCTACAAAGCCAGATGTGTCATTTTCACAAGGACAGAATTTATTTCTTGTTCAAAATATCTGGCTGGCTTGCAGATGAACGTGGAGCTGGATTCTTAATCAAAAATGTGAATCGTGGCGTGCAACTGTACTCATTATCCAGAGCTTTTTGCCACTGCTAATGTAGAATAGAACAGAATAGACTTTTTTATTGGCCAAGTGTGATTGGACACACAAGGAATTTATCTTGTGCATACACTCTCACTGTACATAAAGGAAGATACGTTCATCAAGAATCATAAGGTACAACACTTAATAATAGTCATAGGATATAAATAAGCAATCAGGAAACAATATCAATGTAAATAGTAAGGATACAAGCAACAAAGTTACAGTCATACAGTCATAAGTGGAAGGAGATGGGTGATGGGAACGATGAGAAGATTAATAGTAATGCAGACTTAGTAAATAGTTTGACAGCATTGAGGGAATTATTTGTTTAGCAGAGTGATGGCGTTCAGGAAAAAATGTTCTTGTGTCTTTGTTCTGGTGTGCAGTGCTCTATAGTGTCATTTTGAGGGTAGAAGTTGAAACAGTTTATGTCCAGGATGTGAGAAGTCTGTAAATATTTTTTTTTAAAAAAAATAATTTTTATTGAATTTTTAAGTTTTAAAAAACAAAGTAAAGAAAAATACAACATATTAAAAACACGTAACAAACATAACATTACATTTTATATTATTTTACAACTTACAGTATCGACATGGATATATATTCTCTATTCTTATTCAATCATTCATCTACATCCTTTTATTTACATTAGTATCTATTTACAAACCCATCATTATCCGGTTAACGCTATTCAGTAATTTACACTTCCTAGTTTTAACCCAATTAAATTAACATTCCGAATTATTGTTTTGATTTTTTTTTCTAACCAATCATATAGATTGTACCACACTCTATAATATTCTTCCCTGTCCTTAAGTTCCAGCATCACATTATCAATATCTGCACATTGTTGAATTTTTCGAATTACTGTTTTCTCTCCTGCTACTTTATTTTGTTTCCATCCATATGCAACAGTAATCCTTGCTGCCGTTAATATATGGAGTATTAGATATTATAAAGATTTGTCTATCTCTGGGTTAATTATTCCTCATAAACAGAGTACTGGTTTAACTCCAGTCAATTTTTAATTTTACGTCAAATTTTTTTTCTCTTGGGGCACATCCACCACATATGATAGTATGTGCCTAATTTGTAACCACATT
Source organism: Masticophis lateralis (assembly GCA_030761175.1). NCBI lineage: Eukaryota > Metazoa > Chordata > Lepidosauria > Squamata > Colubridae > Masticophis > Masticophis lateralis. The sequence goes on from JAUDYJ010000001.1 coordinate 112,209,568, forward strand.
TCCAACAATTAGGTGATAGATTTGGGAACATTTTGGCTAATCTCACTGGTGCCAAGTTCCATCTATGGAACATGGAACATTTTATACAAATTTTCTTGATAGGCTACTGCCATTGTTAATTTCTATTTTCATAGTTTCTATACCACAATTTGTCCCACTTTTCTAATTCTATATTGTGAGTCTGTAAATATTTTCACAGCCCTCTTTTTGACTCATGCAGTATACAGGTCCTCAATGGAAGACAGGTTGGTAGCAATTGTTTTTTCTGCAGTTCTAATTATCCTCTGAAGTCTTTGGTTGCAGAACCAAACCAGACAGTTATAGAGGTGCAGATGACAGACTCAGTAATTCCTCTGTAGAACTGTATCAGCAGCTCCTTGGGCAGTTTGAACTTTCTGAGTTGGCGCAGAAAGAACATTCTTTATTGTGCTTTTTTGATGATGTTTTTGATGTTAGCTGTCCATTTTATCCATGCAACTATTTGGAAACTCAATGCTTTTATTTGGAACACTTATGCTCAACTGTCTGCATTCATATTTTTGCACAATAAAACTGTTATAACAAATGGTCTTGTCAAGTATTGCTGAATTCATTGTCATTATGAGATTTCTAATCCACCTAAGGGACAACAATGTTTCTATGAAGACAAATCTGTAGGGAATGGAGGCGGGGGTTATATATGATAGAACTGAATATTATTGGTATCATTTTCAGAATACACTTTGATTGCAAGACCTCAAAATAGCCATCAAGCTTCTCCTTCTTACTTCTGCAGTATCTGATTTTTCTCAAGGCAGAAATCCATTGTCTTCTAAGAGGGGAGGGCAAAATTAAGTCCCATTGAGAACTTGATCATCTGGGTTTTTTTTTTTGTGTGTGTGTCAAAGTTGCATTGGAGCCAGCACTTAAAATTAATAAACTACACCAAAAATAAGAATTCAACCTACTTCAATGAGGTTTTCCTCCCTGTATAAAAAAAGCTGTAGCTGTCCTGAACATTCATGTCCTGAACATTCATGTGGGGAAAAAATGTTTTGACTGCTACATTTGAGCCATAGTGGTTAACTACACTAGGAGATAACTCCAACCATAGAAACATGAGACTCAAACAATCTAGAATGCATGCTTAACCTAAAATTAATTCAATTTATTTAAATGGGTACTTTGAGGAGTAGCATGGAGGATCTGCATGACTTTGGTGGTGAAGGTTGAATTTGCTCTCAAGGCTTCCTGACTTGGACTCAGCAGAAAATCATCCATCTCCTGACATTTCACAGCTTAGTGCCATCTCTCAGCTTGACTCAGCAGAAGAGCCACAGACATGGCACAGCTGAATTGGAGTCTTTAATGCAAATGTAACGCAACTACCAGAAAGCAATGCTATATAATTGATTTCCCACTGCCAATAAGTAGAGGTTTGTGATTTTCATGCTCTTCAGAGTTTAAACTGATGGCTTCTTTCTCCCACCCTTTCAAATTAACTCAGTGCAGCACTTGGTGGCCCTGAAACTGAAAAGTTATATTACATTGACATTGCAGCCATCGTTGGGCTTGAAAATTGCTCACCATCCTTTTCTCCATTTACTCTCTTCCCTCTCCATATGAATTTAGAAGTGTTGGATCCTTCTCCTTTTACCTCATTTTTTGTTTTGACAACTATAGAATTAGTTTATTTCATGGATTAGCCAATGGGCCATATCAAAGTGCAGAGTTCCAAACACAAATTATTACTAAAATTGGATAAAAACAATTCAAAATGAAATTGGAGGCAACTATAGAGGTTTACCCATTCTTTCCATCTTTATTTTTTTTTCTTTCATCAGGAAATTTCTCCATCTCTAAATTCAACATGTCTTCCCTTTCCTAAGACAACATTCATTTCATTTTTTTCCCTTGCCAGAAACTATCCATTTCAAAACTTGCCTCTCTTCCCACTTCATAGATAGAGAAATCAGAGACAAAAGCATTTTCCCCTTCTACTGCATCATCAAGAATTTCCTCCCATTTTAAAATTTTCCTTCCCATGTTCTGACACGGCAGTTTCAGCACTTTTCTTGTCAATTGTGCAGTTGTTACCTTCCTCCATTAATTAACTTCTCCTCAGAACTGCTGACAGGTGCAAAACCATTACTTCATGGACAGTTGGATGCCCTGGTCTTAAAAGGTACCTACCTACAAAAAGAGTAATAATCTGCTGCCCCTCAAGAACATACTTTGTCTGGTTGTCCCTTCCAGTGAATATTCAGGTTTTCCTCACCTGAAGCATGAGTCAAAATATCATTTTCTTCCATTCTTCACATTCTGCCACAAGTTCTTTTTGGACTCCCAACTGCTATTCAATGAGCAGGTAGCAGCCGTAGCCAAGATGGCCTTTGTCCTCTTCATACTGTGTGCCTGTTTCACCCTTTTTTATGTCAGGGACCATTCAGATAATCATGCCCTGGTCACCTTAGAGCTTAACTACTGCTAAGTGGTCTATCTGGGGCTGTTCTTGAAGACAACCTAGAACAGAGGTGCCAAACCCGATCGCATCACGGGCCATATCATATCATGACATATCTGGATTTTTTTGCCTTTGTGGGACTGGGGTGGGTGTGGCCTGTGTGGGCCAGATCTGGCCCACTGGCTGTGTGTTTGACATGCCTGACCTAGAAGCTTCAACTGATCCAAATTACAGCAGTATAAGCAGTGACGGGCATTCCTTTGTGAGCTTCACTAGATGCCAGTTTATTTCTGGATATGAGTCAAGGTACTATAAAGCCCTTCATGGCATAGGGAAGGTTGGTGAACCTTTTTGGCACTAACTGCTGAAACAAGAGCATGCATGCACGTTTGTGTGCTGGAAGCCGGACGCCGGAAGAGCAGCCGCCTGGTGCGCATGCGCATGATGGGCGACTGCTCTTCTGGTTTCCAGCATGTGTATGCACACCAGTCACCTGGTCTTCTGGTTTCTGGCTTTCATGTGCGCGTGAAGATCACCTGGCCGGTATGCATGTGCATGCCAGAAACCGGAAGAGCAGCCGCCTGGTGCACATGCATATGACAGGAAGATGATCTTCCTGTTTCTGGCACATGCATGTGCCCCAGCCAGCTGGTCTTCACAAGCACATGCATACCAGAAACTGGAAGACCAGGTGGCTGGTGTGCATGCGCATGCCGGGGGGGCTGCTCTTCCAGTTCTGGTGCTCCTGCACATGTGAAGACCAGCTGGCTGGCACGCCAGAATCCAGAAGAGCAATGGGCAACAGCTCATGTGCCTGAAGAGATGGCTCTACATGCCACTTCCGGCATGCTTGCCATAGGTTTGCCATCACAGGCATAGGGCCTGGTTACTTGAGGGGCTGCCAATTTTCTATATTATCCAAGCCAGTTCAATCTGGTTAGTCTGGTACACTCTGGGTTCCTCCAATTAAGCATATATTGACATGTGTTGAGACCTCATCTGTTGCAGCACCTGCCCTTTGGAATGAGGTGCCCCAAAAGATCTAAAAGCCCTTATCTTGCTGATGCTTTGAAGGAGCCTTAAAATTTTTGGCAAGTGTCATTTTTATTATCTTGTTTTTCACTTTTTAAATATTTTGTAAACTGCCTAGAGCAGTAATGGCCTTTTCCCCGTCACATGCCAAAAGTGGGGGGAGCATGGGAGGGTTGCATGCAAGTGTGCCCACACCCATAATTCAATACCCCGCACCACGCGCATGTGTGCAAAACCCCTCCACACTCCCACTTTTGGCATGTGACGGCAAAAAGATTACCAGTGGGCCAGGTAGGCCCATTATTCGCTCTCCCTAGGCTCCAGAGACTTTCTTGGAGCCTGGAGAGGGAGAGAACGGCCTTCCCGACCCTCCCAGAGGCCCTTCGGAGGCCAGAAATGGCTCATTTCCCGACTTCCGGTGGGCCCAAAAGGCCTGAAAATCAGCTGGCTGGCACACGTGTGCACGCTGGAGCTGAGCTAGGACAATGCTTGCATGCCCACAGATATGGCTCCATGTGCCACCTGTGGCATGAGTACCATAGGTTTGCCATCACAGGCCTAGAGTCATTGTGAGTTAGGTTACATATTGCATATAAGTATAGTAAATAACAGCAACAACTAACCAAATGCCCATTAGGAGGACAGGCATCTCCACAGCATCTTCCCTACTTGTGTTGTTCATCAACTGTCTTTCATAAAATACCAAGCTGGATGAAAATTGTCACAGAATTTTTCACATGGAAAAACTGTCTTGGCTTCCAGGAATCTGAAAAAGGGTAGAATATATGCAGAATTTAACATTTATTTTCACCTTGCATTCTCTGCTAGTCTCTCAGCATTGGAATAAAACTCATCCTGTTTTAATTATATGAGCACTAAGCCAATATAATAAAGCCAACAACAAGGAAATCACTTACACACTGCTCAGGTCTATAGGGAGAAACCGCAAGTTCAGAATGGAGAGCCAGTATGAAACATCCATTTTCCCTACTTATCCACTTGGGAAAATATTATTCCAAGGTGGAGAATGGCCCCTTCTCTAAGCCAAAGTTGAATGAGCTCATGATATAAAAAGTGAAATATGCCCAAAGGCTACTTGTTATACATTGCTCAGTATTTTAATACCAACTCCTGGAAAATAGATCTAATTTGTATTCTAGCTGTAAATAGTGGAAATGCTCACAGCCATTTTCTCTTCCAACCAAATGACTGAATGGAAACAGTGATGAGAAAAGTATGGCATCTCTGATACTGTGAGACTGAGAGAAATGAGAAAACCCAACATTTAGAATTCAGTTTCTTCTATCTGTCAACTGTCAAGCCAAGCAACAGGCTCGACAACATTACCTGCACGGGGGGGGGGGTGCACTGGTGATGGGAGCACTCAGGAATAGGCGGACGTGTGCGGGGTGGGGAAGGGGGGGCGATGGTATTAGGGCTTCAACACACCAACTGCTGTATTCGCTGACACCCTCACTGCAGAGACGCTGGCATGAGGAGAGGCTGGGAAAACGCTGAGACGCCGAGACCAGCATCCGGAAAGAGGAGGGAGGGTGTGGCTTTAAATACAGGGCGGGGCGGCACAGTAACAAGCTCTTTGCTATAAAACAGCTGCATGCCTACAGAATGTAGCGCTAATTTCAAATCGTTTAACGAGTGCAGTACGTTCCTGGAGCCAGCCGGATAATAAACCAGCATAGCACCGACCTGTGCGCGTGTGTTTCTTGGTGTTGCCGTGCTTAGCCTAGGATGGCTGAGATCAACATGTCAAATCTTCCTAGAAGAGAAAGTTTTAACTTGAAACTCTAAGGCTACATACAGCTCCCAGAAAGTCTTGAGTATGGCACCCAGGTACCGTCGGAAACTGATACCAGTTTGCAAATATTAGATAGGAATTGTATGAACTGTATTTAATTTTAATTAAAAATCAAATAGAGTTTATAACCTTGTCCCACTCAGCACTATTGGGGGTTTGGCTGTTGGCAGCGCCTCTTGAAGAAATATTTAGTCCCCTGTTCACTTTGGCAATGAAATTACAGCCCATTCTCTATGGTTGCCTCCAGAACTGTGGATCTCTTTATGATATGGCACACATACAGGACCAGTAGTAGCCTCTGTACCTCCAATAATAGGTGAGCCATGTTTCAAATACAGAAATTGATCAAATTGCTTCAGAGAACTAGTCTTGCATCTGAAGTTACAATATGGTTGTTTATGTTGGTGTGCATGTGTAGAGTGACAGGAGGAAAAAGAAATAGCAGGTGTTTATACCAGTAGCGCTAGAAGAGCTTCCTGGTTCTAAAGATACTTCTGTTAATAATAATCCTGAGTTTTAGTTTAGTTTTTTAGTTTAGTTTTTTATTGAATTTATATACCGCCCTACTCCCAAAGGACTCAGGGCAGTGTACAGCCATAAAATAAAACATATAAATACAAAAAAATTAAAATAGAATAAAACGAATTAAATAATTTGGTTGACAATTTAAAACCCCAATAATTTAAAACAAATTAAAATTCCCATTTAAAAGGGGGGAAAAGATTTAGGTCAGGCTGGCTTGGTGGAATAAGTGAGTCTTGAGCACGTGACGGAAGGTGCACAGGTCCGGGATCCTCCATATCTCCGGGGGGAGCTCGTTCCAGATGGTATTTGAGCATTTAAGAAGAGAGAAAGAAAGACAAGGAGGGGGTTTTCCTTGTCTTTTGGATACTTTTAGGTGAGAGAGTTCTGCCAGAATGCCATATGACCAATTATCAAATCATCTTCTGAACACCATAAATTACCACAATGTTCCTTTACTTTGTCCTCACTATGTTCAACTCCCAAACTTATTCCCCTAGCAGCTAGCAGTTATACGAAATACAGATGGAAAGATGATTTGAAATGACATTCTCACATATAAAACCTTTCACAAATAGAGGAATGATGCAGGAGTGGGTTCTACTTACCTTTGCTACCGGTTCACAACAGGATCATGTGCACATGCACGCTTCACTAATGTGAGCATGCACCTTACTTCGGCACATACACAGAAACTTCTGCGCAGGTGCAGATTACTGATGACGACATCTGGTTCACAGGAACTGGGCCTCCCGCCACCAGTTCTTGTGAACCAGTCTGAACCGTGGTCCAAACCGGTCCAAACCACTGTAATGATGCCAAGGAAAGTATGATCCATCCAATCAAAAAGAGGCTTCTTTCCAGGACACTCAGAAACCATATCTGGGGATGGGAGCAGGAGAGAGACATTGTATTGCTTAATCTTGCTTTGCTGCCACTGTCTTAGGATGTGTACTAAATAAGTGAATGGTCTACCCCTTATGTGATAAAACTCAATAAAGAGCACAGAACTTGTGCATAACCATCACTGTAATTTATAGTTCAGCATCACCATAGGACCAAAAACTGCCTTATCCTTTCCTTACAACCTAGATCAGTGATACTAATGTCTACTATTATTAATGAGAGTGGAATCCCCAGCTGAAAAATCATGTATTAACAAATAATTCTGTCCTAGATTTAATAGGTTTTTTTCCTAGTGAATGGGATTATTATAAGAGTGCAAACTTTGCTACTAACAATATCCATATATTTAAGATGCTTCTGATATTAAATAACACAGAAGGGAGCAGCTTTTGAGAGCATTGCTTTAGCACCCCTAATTATCCTTCCTTACACACTACCCCAGCTATCATTTCCGTGATTTACAACACAAGCTTATTCTTATTTTATTCTTTTAAAGGAGTTTTCTTTTCATAAATAAAGTACAAGCTTAATTTTAAAGATATTGTTTGCCTGTGATCTATATCTGTATTTTGATCTATATTATATTATATTATTATATTATATTATATTATATTATATTATATTATATTATATTATATTATATTATATTATATTATATTATATTATATTAGTCCCATGTGAGAGGTTGATGAGTGAGTGAGTGTGTGTGTGTGTGTGTGTGTGTGTGTGTGTGTGTTGCTTCTTATGTGTGGAAGGAAGGAAGCGGAAAGAAGCACCATATCTGCATGCATAAAAAACATCTATTAGCATTAGAATGCTGCCATTATCCTTTCTTCAGATGACAGCACTATTTAGAGTTATCAACTAAGATCAAATCCCCTTTGTGCTCTGCATTACGGAAATACAAGGCATTAAGCAATCCCAGGTTTTAGACATTACCAGCAATTAATTAATCAATTAAAGATAGGCAGCCACCTTATAGGAAGATCTAATTTTAATATTCCAGGTTTTCAAAGGCAGGAAATTGAGAAGAAAGTCATCATGACACTTCAAGTATATTTGTGAGTTCCAAGTGAATATTTATTCTATGTAGCAAGATATCATCTACTGAATACAGGTACTGACTGACAACTCTTCTGATTTTGTACAATGCTTAAAAGAATGTTATGGGTTCTTCCGTCCCAGGTTGTCTACCAAATTAATAATGAGGAAGTTACAAAAAAAGGCATTACATGTTCAGCCTTGGCTTTTTTCTGGTACCTTCTAAGGGCATTATACAATCCCTGTTTAGCAATGCTGATTGGCAATTATGACAAGTGTAGACTTAAGGTGGCCCTACCATATATGGTCTGCATTCATCTAGACAACCACTAGGTTACAGTAAACAGATATAGCAAAGTGAAACATCAGTAGCCACTCAAGAGTTTTGTAGCCAAGAGATGGCAGCTTTGGCCATCATATTGGGGAACATTCAGGAATGTGTGATTGAAGTGGATGGACAACTGGATTCAATTGTGATGACTAGTTCTCTTAATACGATATCTCAGGCAACAGAACCGAACCTGCCAACTATTAGATAACCTGAATTTGTATCACAGAACACTAGGCACTGACACGATCACAATTCACCATTAAAATTTAATATATAAAACAGCTGAACTACTGTTGCAGTCATTTGAGAAAGAATAATTTTCTGTTTGTTCTTTCTGCCAACTTCTTATGGTTAATACACAATTTACTCCTCAAATAAAATTCGTTAAAACAGGCTGAGACTTCCGCCCATTTCTCATGTTAAACCTGGACCTCTTGTGGAATGGAACTAGGATTGTGTTGCTCCTTTTTTAAATACAACATTTCTTTTTCCAACATAAACCTTTCTATCTTGTGAAACACCCGGAAAACCAAATACTCCAGTCTCTTAATACTACTTTATTGTTTCTTCTGGAGCCAGATATGTTCTCATTTCAATTTCTATGGAGATGACAATGCTCGCATTCTGCATAGTTTCAAATGCACCACAGCGAAGATTCTCCCCTCTCCCAGATAAATCGAAACATAAAATCCACTGAAAATAATTTGGTTTTTTTAAATAAGGCAGAAATAATTTGCCTAGCATGCTATATCAATTTGAATAAGCTGATTGCCCACATATACACAGACACACATAAAAATTGAATACTTTCATACTTCTGAGCATTGCTTAGTGACCAGGGGTGCTTTTTTTCCCTCTGCTGTCAAAAATTCTGCACATACCATTTATCATAGGCATAGCAATAGTGTGTTTACAGTCTTTATTGAACTTGTCCTTATAACAACTCTATCAGACAGATCAACATTTTTTTTTTACAGCTGAGGAACTTAAGCTAAAATGTAATGTCTTGTGAACTGTGAGAATATTACTATGGTGGGTCTTGAATCTAGGCACACAGGCTCTTAAATCCTAGAAACTGATAAAAATAACAATAACCACTTTCAGCCAACATAGGAAAAGTGAGCTTATTCTTTCTTTTTTCCTTATCACAATTAATTTACCAGTTAAATGTATTTATTACAATTATTTAACATTCTCCAAAACAGAATAACAGAATTGGAAGGGACCTTGGAGATCTTCTGGTCCAACCCCTTGCTCAAGCTGGAGACCTATACCAGTGATGGAAAACCTTTTTGACACTGAGTGCCAAAAAGGGAGTGCATGTAGGGTCTTCTGGACCGCAAGCCAGAAGAGGAGCTGCCCAGGACGCACGCGCGCACCCGAAATTGAACTTCTGGTTTCTGGCACGTGCATATGCACTGGCTAGCTAGTCTTCCGGGTTTCTGGTGTGCATGCACACACAAAGATGAGCTGGCCAACAAGCATGCTCTCGCAGGAAAATGGAAGATCCAGCTCTTCCAGTTTCTAGCACTGCAGCACGCAAAAAGGCCAACTCATCATCACACACACATGCACACCAGAAACCGGGAAGAAGAACGGGTGATGCTGTGTGTGCCAGGTGACATGGCTCTGTGTGCCATTTTGGGCACATGTGCCATATGTTCACCATCATGGCCCTATACCCATTTCAGACAAATATCTTCTTAAAAACTTCCAGTGTTGGAGCACCCACAATTTCTAGAGGCAAGTTGTTCCACTGATTACTTGTTCTAACTCTCAAAAAATGTCTCCTTCATTCTAGGTTGATTCTCTTCTTGCTTTACCAAGGATAGCATTGGTTTGCAAGGATGACAAAGAATCATTTAAAAATACAATAAATGTTAATTAAACATGTAAATGGAATGAAGCATTCTGGGGAAAATCCTACTAAGTGAAAATTCTAAAGAGAGTTCTCCACCGTATATTACTTCTCTCACATGTCACAAATGATAGACCCATATAGAGATGTCCTCAGTGAAATTTTTTAAGTTGTATTAAAACAGTAACCAAACAAATCTACAACCAGAGTTACCCAGATACAAGAATAATTTCACACATAGTAATTGCTGAAGTCAGTGGACCAGAATCTCAATGTCCAGAGGCTTGCTCAGCATATCACTCACTCAACTCAACAATTTCCTCAAAGGGTCAATGACTTCTCAATCACAGGATAAATACATAAACACAAACAGTGAATTTCTACCTAATTTAGTTCATATCAACCTTTGGTCAAGATGCTAAACCAGAGCTTTCTTGCCCAAAATCTTGCTTTTGCTGCCTTGGATTCTCTTGGTTTCCTATCAGATCTTCAGACAGTTTCTTGTCAGCTCTATGGCTCAGCCAGTCCTGGTCTACTTCCCTAGATATGGCATAAATGGGCATTCATTTAGCATGACAGTAGGCATGCTGTCTACATGCCTACTGTCCCTGTCTTACTGTCCCCATTTATTTGTACTTACTTCATCTTTGTTTATGTTTATACCAGTGGTGGGTTGCCCCCGGTTCGGACCAGTTCTATAGAACCAGTAATAAAACCGGCAGGAGGCTCCGCCCACCGACCCCAATGTCATCAGGATGCTTTTGCGCATGCACGCACACAGTCCCGTTGCAATCCGGTAGTAAAGGTAAGTAGAACCCACCCCTGGTTAATACCTATACTTGCTATCTTGTACATGTTCGACAAACAAAATAATAAATAAATGTTGGATCATTCCCTTCATGATAGAATTTGCCCACTAAAGCATCTACCTTGAATCTGGGCTGCAGGCAGCTACACCAACAAGCAGCACAGTAAGGAAGGGAGAAAAGCCTAGTGTAGTCTCTACTTATCTCTTACTCGAAAGTCATGTTTTTACTTCTGTCATATAAAATATGACAAGAAACAATAAAACAATGCAGTTAAAAATCAGTATTAAAGTTTATGTCATCAGAATCAAGTAATAGTTTAAGATTTGCTGACAAACTTGTGATTTTACCATATTTCTAAATACTGGGAGGATAGAGGCCATAAACTGGAAGTCATACTGGAGACAGTGTTCTTCCACATACTAGAAAGCTGAGTTTCTGGAGAGGCATCTTTTAAAGGATCTCTTGTTATTTAAGTAACTGAGAAAGTTTATAGCAGTGGTGGAATTCAAAATCTATTACTACTGGTTCTGTGGGTGTGGCTTGGTGGGCATGGTGTGACTTGGTGGGCCTGGCTTGGTGGGCATGGCAGGGGAAGGATACTGCAAAAATCTCCATTTCCACCCCACTCTGGGGCCAGCCAGTTCTCTGAACTTCTCAAAATTTCCACTACCAGTTCTCCAGAACCTGTCAGAACCTGCTAAGTTACACCCCTGATTTATAGTAAGAATGGCAATCCCTCCAATAGGCCTTAATTATCCCAGGCTTTAAGACATATACAAATTCTTCATATGTTGCATGCACAGGGTTGGTTTTGTTTTGTTTGTTTTTTGCTCTCTTTTTTTTGGTCAGTCAGTCTTGAATCTTTTATCAAATTCACTTCAGTTCTGCACACAGGGTTGTTATTCTAGAGAAAACAGAAGGCAGGAGGTATGTTCCCCATTGAGCTGACCAAATTTAAAAAGCCAGAATAAAAATCTAACATTTCTTTTCAAAGAAAACTTTGTTTGTTTGTTTGCTTGTGTTTGTTTGTTTTTATAGTCATTTTCTTCATATTACATATTGGCATAAGTGGAAGATTGTCTTCTAACCCAAATAACGCAGGCAAGTTTATGATCCAGGTGGGATCAGCTCTTGTCTTTAACAAAACCCTATAGAATCAACGAAGCACTATTTTAGCTTTGATCCCACTTCTGTCTGATGGAATTGTCAACTTTCTACACTGGAACTGTGCAACTCCTCTCTATATCTGATTAAAACTCATCAGCTTATTCAATTACCTTGACTAGATTTTTAGTTTACAGTTCTTGTGCTCCCTATTCACGGTGAACGAAATGCGGGCTTTACACACCAAACACATTTTATATTATGCTGAACTTCACCATATTTTAGTTCTGTAGTCTTCATTAACTGGAAAGTTTCAGCTGACAACAATATGAACTGTAAAACTGATTATCATAACCTTGAAATATATACAGCATGTGAGAAGAACTCTTATCATCTTTCTTGAAGTTTAATCAAGTCTAACATTGGCCCTGCTAACCTTCATGCTATTAAAATACATATAGACTTTTTTAAAAAAAAGAACAAAGGCATTTAAATGCCAGGAATTGGTTCTTTTTTTCTTTGCATCCCCAAAATAATACCGATACACAGATCATCGTTTAAGTGAATTATGGAACTCAGTTGCAAGCGAAAATAGAAATCTGCTACTACAATAGGCAGAACTCAGCCAATAATTCTGTAAAAGTGTTACTTTCAAAAGAAAGGAAAACTGCTTAGGGAAAATTATGCAGGAACTTTATTGTATTCCTTTCCACAGACTAATGGTTTATGGCTATCTCTTTTAGCAAAAGGGAAAACGTTCACTTATTTTTTTTTTCCCAAACATTTAAGTAATTTGAAAATCAACTAGGATTGTTATATTCTATTTTTGTAATAGTCCTATGCTTAGCATTAAGCTTATAATTTTTACTGTAGCTTCGGTTTCCTGCCTCCCTTAGATTCTTAAGAGCCTAAAACTAACCCTAACCTTAATTCTTAGTGGTTAGCCATCATATTGGGATTTTTCCATGTATTTTACCAGGTGTATATATAAGGTGTGAGATGCCTAGGCATATCTATACTCTACAATTCTATTGACAGTCTCTATTTTCCGCTATAAATTCGTGGAGACATAACCCTAACCCTAAGTGTATTTCCATCCTAGTGGTATTTTTCCATATATTTTACCAAAAAACGCAGATAAGGCAGTTTCAAAACATGAGAAGCTTCCTAAGTATACTGATACTCTACAAATCAATTGGCAATATCTATTTTACTGGGCAAATTCATGGAGTCCTAACCCTAATCTTAACCCTAATCATGATCTTAATCCTAACCACAATTGGAATTCAGTATGTATTAGAAGTCTGGTCTTTAATGAGCTGTGGTGGCTCAGTGGTTAGAATGCAGTACTGCAGGCTACTTCTGCTGACTGCCAGCTGACTGCAATATGGCAGTTCAAATCTCACCAGACTCAAGGTTGACTCACACTTCCGAGGTCGGTAAAATGAGGAGCCAGATTGTTGAGGGCAATAGGCTGACTCTGTAAACCATTTAGAGAGGGCTGTAAAGCACTGTGAAGCAGTATATAAGTCTAAGTGCTATTGCTAATATAAAGCCAAGAATGAAATCAAATAACATGGAGATTCATATTTCAATTTACTTTTTCAAATGTTGTTAAAAACTCTTGAACAACTGACTACAGACCATCTTGCTTCCCAGTGAAGTGACATGCCTTTAATGTTTTGCTACAATAATCATCTCTTGACATTAATAAGAAAAAACTTTATAGCAGGGAATTTCAGTATCTTCTCCTGCACTAGTACTCGTCCTCATGAAATCAGCTGGCTAATTATAAATGTTAGTAAAATGGATTGCACTAGTTTCTATAGGCTTGACACCATGTTTGCTCAGACAAAATAGTGCCATTTCCATTTCTATAAAATTTGAGATTTGCCGTTGATTATCAGGTATTATCATCAGAATGTAGGAATCATCAGTGTCTTAAGAAGTTTTTAATACTAGGAAATGTGGAAGGAAATTAAAAATGAGGACAACTATAGCAAGGTGTATGGATTCAATTACAGCAGTGATAGGCACAACATTGGAAAATCTCAAGGACTAAGTTGGGGGCAGATCATCCTAGATAAGGTCTATCTATGTGGTTGCTAAGGGTGGTGCATAATCAATCAAACCATTCATCAAACAACAAGATTACTTTTAAGAATAATTTGGCATTCTCTCATAATTATTACATTCAAAGAGTGAAACTTCTTTAGTTTAAACTCCTCTCCACTGTTATTTACTAACATTCACTCTACAGAATGAATGTATACTCCTTCCCTCCATGAAAGATACTTAAAACAAGATGGATCTATGGCATCAGCAAGTACTGCAGGCCCAATTGGCAAAAGAAAGCTCAGGACCGTATTGGTTGAAAACATGTGGAAGAGGCCTTCATTCTGCAGTGGATAGACATTGCCTAAAATGAGGATGATGATGATGACTCTACAGAATATAGGAAGCTTTTAACAGATCAGATTCTAGATGCCTCTAGAAAGATGTTTCTATTCTGACTGGGAGCACTTTTTCAGAGTCTGGCATTTCCCATCCCATTTTATCTGGATATAGCAAAAGCAATAGTGCTTAGATTTATATACTTCTTCATAGTACTTTACAGCCCTCTCTAAGTGGTTTACAGAGCCAGCATATTGCACCAAACAATTTGAGTCATTGTTTTATTTACTTTGGAAGCATAGAAGGCTTAGTCAACCTTCATCTGATCAGGATTGAACTCCTGGCAGTGGGAATGCAAAGTTAGCCTGCAATACTGCATACTAACCACTGCGCCACCACAGCTCCTTGGCCAGTACTTCAGAATCTGAAGCCTTATAAAAATCTGTTCTATCATTCAGCTGCAAATACCTGTTCAGGTCAATTGTCCACCCATCCAGATCTGCATACACTGTAAATCTGCAGTGTATTTCAGGCAGGAGGATTTCAGGTTTCATATAGTAAGTTTTTTATTTCATCTGCTGACTGATCTTCTATTTACATGGACATATCGGAGACACTGTAGCATCTAAAATGTTCTTCATTCAAAGCACATTCTTTTTGTATCCAAACTATCATTAAATGGCAAAGAAAATTAGTAATCCCACTCAAATGCACCACCTAATAGTTATAGAATGATGTCAATTTTGGGGAGAGGGTTACCATTAATACACCTAATTCAATCTGTTATCATCTCTGCACCATTTGTGGAGCTGAATGCCTTCTTTCCATCTACATGTTCATTAGTGTATTTTAATATCCACCCATTTTACCCATATTGTGGACTATGGATTCTCAACCTCGCATTTCAGTTATTTGTTTGAAACTTGTCTGAATCCCCAAATTAACTGGAATGAGAAATCAGGGAAGCAAGGAGAATAATAACAGATGGATGAAATCCGCTGTTCAGAAAAAGTAATTTAATAGCAAAGGTGAGATAAGAGACACTCCAAAGAACATCCATCTGCTATTATTTCCTCTGCTTCGTTGATGTCTAATTTATTCTCTTCTGAGCCTTTCTTACTCCATTTCCCTTCACTGCCCCAAGGCCCACAGAAAGTGAAATTAGTGAGATGCAAGTAAGTACAAAGTCCTGTAATCTGCAGGATTTCACCTTACTGAAAAGAAACAAAAAAATGTTTTGACAAGAACAGCATAAGACCTGCCATAATTTGCTATGGTACCATTGTCCATCCCAAGCAGTGGTGGTATTCAGCCTGTCCCATCCAGTTTGGATGAACCAGTAGCAGTGGCGCAAGAGGCTCCACCCACCCGCCAAACATAATCACGTCCCGTTTTTGTAGCATGCACAGAAGGTCCTGAGCACGCACAGAAGGTCCTGCGCATGCGTGAAGGTGGTGTGCATGCTCATATTTGTGAACCAGTAGCAAAGATAAATGAATACCACCCCTGATCCCAAGTGATACTGTCAAGGTCCTATTTCAAGTATCTGGAAATTGTGGGATCTAGACAGAGAGTAACAGACGTTGGCTTAACTCTAAGAAGACCATGTAGTTGTGGGTTTTTTCCCCTCGAACCTGAATCTATAGATTTTCTACCAATGGTTCTGGACATGTTTTATATTCTCTCACTTAGAACAAGTGTGGTATTTGGAGATTGTCCTGGATTCACTGCTCCTGCTCAAAAAGCAGGTGGAAGGTGTGCAGGAGAGCCTTTCTGCAACTCCATTTTGTGTGTCATTTGCACTCATTTCTTTATAGGGAGTCCCTACTTATGCTGTTCTGAAGCTGAAGCTCAAATACTTTCGGCCACCAAATGAGAAGAGAGGACTTATTGGTAAAGACCCTGATGTTGAGAAAGATTGACGGCAAAAAGAGAAAGGAATGACAGAGGATGAGTTGGTTAGATGGTATCATTGACACAATGAACATGAATTTGGGGGAACTCTGGGAGGCAGTGGAGGACATGCTATGGTCCATTGAGTTGCAAAGAATTGAAAATGACTTAGTGACTGAATAATACTTAGGCACTCTTCACTGGGCTGCCCTTGAAAACTATGCAGAATCTGAAATTATTCAAAATGTGGCAGCCCAGTTAGTTATAAGTATACCATGGTTCATAACTGTAATATCATTGCTCTACGAGGTACAATAACTCTCAATAGGCTTCTGAGTGCAACTGAAGTTGCTGATTATCATGTACAAAATTATAAAAGGCTGGTTTTTGGTTTTTTGTTGTCGTTGTTGTTATTTTTTATTTGATTTATATGCCACCCTTCTCCGAAGACTCAAGGCGGCTTACAATGTGTTAAGCCTTCATACTTTTGTATATTTTATACAAAGTCAGCTTATTGCCCCCACAAACTGAGTTCTCAATTTACCTAGTTTAGAAAGGATGGAAGGCTGAGTCAACCTTGAGCCTGGTGAAATTCGGTTATTTGGGAGACTGCCTGTCATATGATTTTACAGGTCAGACATGCTCTATGTCCCTTCTTTAAAGCAATGACATCTAATGAGACCTAGAAGGTGTGCCTTCGCTTTTGCTGCCCTGACCTTTTGGAATGCCCTCCCCCCTCTCTATGAGATTTGGATGCTTCTGTCTTTTAGTTTTTCAAAAAGCTTTAACAACTTATTTTGCCTAGACTTAGGCCACTCTGACAGCAAACCCATAGTCCGTATGTTTGAACATACGCTGTCTAATGTGTTAGTGGCAGGTTTTTTTAAAAAATGTGTTTGATTTTTTTTTTCATATGCACTTATTGGGTTTAGTTTGCTTATTTTTTCTTGTTCTATACTGGCCAGTATAGTATTAGACAAGTTAGGCAGCCATATAAATCAGATCAAATAAATAAATAAATATTTTTAGTGACTGTCATTTATGGCTTCATCAGTTTATGGGCCCAAATGTTGAGCCATTGGTCCAACCCAGTGGTGAAATTCTATTTTTTTTTACTACCTGTTCTGTGAGTGTGGCTTGGAGGGCATGGTGTGGTTTGGTGGGCGTAGCTTGGTGGGCATGGCAGGGGAAGGATACTGCAAAATCTCCATTCCCACCCTATTCCAGGGGAAGGATACTGCAAAATCCCCATTCTCTCCCCACTCCAGAGAAAGGATATTGCAAAATCTCCATTCCCACTCCACTCTGGGGCCAGCCAGAGATGGTATTTTCCAGTTCTCCAAACTACTCAAAATTTCTGCTACCAAACTACTGAAAATTTCTACTACCGGTTCTACAGAACCTGTCAGAACCTGCTGGATTTCATGCCTGGTCCAACCTACTAGCCCCAGATTTTCCACTGAACTATTACCCCATCGTACTCTGATTATTCAGTTGTGTCTCTTATATGTCTGTTTCTTTGAAACATGTAAGCTTTCTTTTATTTATTCTATTTAAAAGTATAATCATACTATATTGTTCTTGTTAGGATTCAAAAGAAATGGCCTTTCTCCTCCTAAGACCACTTTTACCATTTTGAATTAGATTATACAAAAGAAAACATCGCGAATGTCAAACCTTCTTTTGAGAAATTAATGCTAAACTGTAGTATCAATACAAAGCATTGAATTAGTTTTCTTTGTTAAGAGAAGAAAGGAATATGAGTTAGGTAACAAAAACTTGACCTAAATTCTATTGTTGAGATGGTAAACAGAGATTTAACAAATATTACAATTGGATATAAGAATGTTGTATAATCATGAATAAAAAGCTTGATTCAAAATACTTGTGAGCAACTTAAAAAAGAATGAGGGAAGGATGAAGCATTGGGTGGCTGGGGGTTAAAAAAGAAGGCTAAATTACTGATACAGCAGGAAACATTATGGATTTTTATTTGAACTTCAACATCAGCAAGATGTTTATTAAACAATAAGGAACGTATTTCTTTAGTATCAAGTCTTTGTTAGACTTGCTTCAGTCCTACTCTTCCTAGAATATGACCCAACAGTATCTTTATTTTCAGAAGTCTCTTGATTTACCATGTTAATATTAAGTTGAGGGCAGACTCTGATACACCCAAAGGAAAGGTGATAAAATATGGCTATTATTTCTTTGTAACACATAAAAAAGATCCCATTATCTAATTTGGTACTGTATCAAAACACAGGTCATTTTAATAGGACAGAATTGTCTCTTTAGACAAAAAGTATAGATGAGAGTCATTGCAGCTGAAACGAAGAGTGTGCCATCTGTATTTGAAAATTTCAAATCCTATAAGAGTATTGGAAGAAAGGATCTTTAGGGGGGAAACAACAAAGAGAAACATCCCCCAAAATCCCTATGGAATATTGTCAATTAGAAAAGAAAATGGAGGGGGAAGTGGCCCATGCCAGAGATGACCAGTTAAATGAAAGACATGGGCACAGAAGCTAAGGTACCATTTGAAGTACCCTTTCTCAAAAAAATGCAGTAAGATACAGGATAGAAGGGATAAAGAAAAAAACAGAAATATTGCCTACCATATTTTTTGGAGTATAAGACACAGCGGAGTATAAGATGCAGCTTAGTTTTGGGGGAGGAAAATGTGGGGGGGAATCTGTCTACCAGGTATTCATCTGGCTAGCGTTCTTAGTCTGGTCAGCTTCAACACATTAGTTTGCTGGTTTTTTATCCCCTGCTTGGGTATAAAAAACAGCTTCTAAGGCACAGCTGAGAGGAAGTAGCAATGAGAAAAGCAGGCAAAGCACAGAGATCGCTTCACTCGGATAGCGCCTAGTTAGAGCTGAAAAAAAAGCTTCTAAAGAACAGGTGAGAGTCGGAGCAAAGCACGAAGATCGCTTCACTTGCTAGTGCCTCGTTAAAGCACAATGGAGAGTCAAGGGAGCAGGCAAAGCTGGAAGATGACTTCACTTGCTAGCCCTCGTTAGTGCCTTGTTAGGGCTGAAAAAAAGTTTTGAAAAAGCTACATTCGGAGTATAAAGCACACCCAAATTTTCAGCCTCTTTTTTGGGGGGGAGAAGGTGCGTCTTATACTTCGAAAAATACAGTATATACTTTTGACTTCCTTTTTTCTATTACCTTTCCTCCTATTTTTCCCTTTCTTCCAGAGAAACAAACCAAAAAGAAGTGATACATAATTATATGACTAAGTATTTTTCCAGTGAGACTGGTCTATCAGGGCCACCTGGTCTACCCAAATACAGGACAGTGCACACTGCTTCTGCTTTCGTCTTTCAGCCCCAGTCCAGGAGCCTTTGCAGGCAATCACTTCCCTGATGAACTATTTTATTTTATTAGTATATAAGTAGCCATTTCTATAACGAGAAATCTGTCTAATTGACAAAACCAAAGCCAAAATTTCAAATTTTTTTTCAGCACAAGTACAAAATCTAGAAGTGATATCCAAACAAAAAACGTACTTAAATAGATTCTCCTCTTTGAATAAAATGATCAATTTAACCATTTCTGCTTTATCTTCCTTGCTATAGAAATAGTATGCATGTCTATTTGCACCTAATAATCTTTTGGGCTATCACAATTTTTATTAACAAGGTTCACTGTATTCTTTCAGATTCTTTGACTTTACAGGGAAGAAATGCTCTTTTTTTCACCCTTTTTATAATGCTAAACTTTTCTTTAAACACGTTTCTAAAAATCAAAATTTCTGTTGTGTTGACTACATCCATTCTGGGAATGGAAAAGGTGATGTTTTTTGTGCTGTCATATAACTGACAGAATACAGAACTGTCTTCAGACTACAAATTAATTTCTGTGCAAAGAAGAAAAAATCACAAAGGAAGGAAGGGGGGACGGAGGGAGAGGGGAGGAAGGGAGGAAGACATAAATCCATTTTGTGGATTTGGAGAGAGGAGAAAGGAGAGAGGGAGGGAAGGAGGGAAGGAGGACACAAATCCATTTTGTGGATTTGGAGAGAGGAGAAAGGAGGGAGGGAGGGAGGGAGGGAGGGAGGGAGAGGGAGGGAGGGAGGGAAGGAAGGAAGGAAGGAAGGAAGGAAGGAAGGAAGGAAGGAAGGAAGGAAGGAAGGAAGGAAGGAAGGAAGGAAGGACACAAATCACATTCAGGGAGCAAAAATAAACTCTGCCTATTTTATTTCAAATGAACATAGACTAAGGCTAAAAAGTATTTCTAATGAGGCAAATTACATCTTGACAGCATGTTTCCTAATGTTTATAATGTGGATTACAAGAATAATCAAGTCATTAGAAATATAGGCAAAGGGAGACATTAAAGAAAGGGAGAGAGGGAAAGAGAGAAATATTAAGTGTTGATTTGTTCTTCTTTCAAATGATTTTAGTTATTTCCTTGAGGCTCAGATCTAAACTCTCATGCGTATAATTGTAATTGGAGACTCTGCATTGTGCTAATGACCTGTTTGATGAGAAGAATAATTAATAATAAAAGCATCTGTCTCTTTCCAGGGTTATCCATATAGTATGTGGGAAGCCAGTTGCTTGTCATTTCTATTTAAGAGTATTAAAGGAATACAAGTACACCACTTTAGCTAAGCCAATTGTAACAACAAAGACAACAAAGGTGATGGTATTATAAGCTTAACTGTTTAATGAGTTCAAATCACTAAGCCAACAACTTTGAAACTTAGGCCACTTTGGTGACAATTTATAGGCCTCTATTTCTTCAAAGCATTCTGAAGTATGACTGTCTTCGTCCCAGTGCTCCCAGTTCTGTCTGGTTCTTTAGAACTGGTAGTAAAAGTGGGAGGCTCCACCTACCCATCCAGACATCATAATGATGATCTGCGCATATGCAGAAGCTTCTGTGCATGCGCAGAAGTGTGCACGCACAAGCGAAGTGAGCACGCTCCCATTGCAAACTGGTAGTAAAGGTAAGTAGAACCCACTCCTGCTTCACTCCTATCAATCTCAGAACCTAGAAAATTGGTATAGAATAACAAGGAGAGCTAGTTTGATGTAGTGATTAAGGCACCGGGCCAAAAAAAAAGAGGACAACGTTGAGTGCTAGTCCTGCCTTAGGCATGAAGCCAGCTTAGTGACTTTGGGGCAGTCTCTCTCAGCTCCAAAACACCTTTCCAAAGAAACTTCAAAGACTTGACTTGAAGGTACCCAAGAGTGAGAAGAGCAAAACCAAGTCACTCTAGCCAACTAATGGGAGAGCATACTACACTTTGAGCAATGTCAACTCCTGGCCTGAACATGGAGTGTTGATGCACTGAGCAGAAAGAACAAAAACATGTATTGCTACTAACACATTCTGACTTGTGTCTATACTTGCCTGTACTTGGTCTTTTTCCTCCAACAACCAAATTGTTCTAATGAAGTTACCTCCTCATGAGGGTCATCATTTCCATTGAAAATTTAACTAGCTGATTTTCCAACAGCTACAACTGGGGTTATAAACAAGGGGTGCCAGGGGTGAAATGCTTAGTTCACTCTGGTTCAGGCAAACCAGTAGTGATAAAAACTACCGGTTCAGGTGAACCAGCAGTAAAAAAAATGCTACCAGTTCGGGCAATCCAGCTGTATAAAAAGCTACCGGTTCCTTCGAACCGGTATTTCTGACGATCAGTTGTGGCGCGGGGTTTAGTTTTGCTAGAAAGCAGGATTTCCTGCTTTCTAGCAAAGCTAAATTGCTCACCACAGCTGATTTCCCCCCCTCCTCGCTGTTCTACTTAGCTTCCCAAGCCTCTTTTTGGCATGTACTGCATATGCGCGCGCAGACAACATGCACCAAAAGGAGGCTTGACAAGGTAAGTAGAACAGTGGGGGTGTCACCACTGATCAGTGCATGTTGTTTCTGCAAGTAGCAAAAAAATTGAGAGGGATATTTTTTTTATAGGGAGTATTACACTGATTAACATCTTTCCGGAAGACTGAAGAAAAGGTTTGCAATTAAATTCTATTTAAACAATTGGAAAAATCAAGTCTTTTACGAGGAGTTCAAAACTGGCTAACACTGACTGGAAGGATTAATCAAGAGAAGGAAATTTTGGTTGGTTGGATTAATTAAGAGAGGGAAGGATGGTTGCTAAGACCGTCTGAAATTTACCAGGAAGTTACTAGACCAAGCAATAGGAGGCAAAATGAGGCAAGAGCTCCCCAACATGGGAAAGTGAATTACTTTCAGACACCAAAAAGCTTGGAGATGGAAGGATTGTTGTTTCTCTTGTGACACAAGTAAAGTGAACGTAAATCATCTCAACTACCCAACACCTAAAAAGATTGAGAATACGGAACTGTAGACCTAAATTCGAAGTGACACAGTGCTCTTAGTATCCATAGAGGAAGAGACAAGATTTATATATCTCTCAAATTTCAGATGATCTAATAAAAAGGTTTGGTTAGTGAAAATATGCTGGGATGGAATGAAATTACTTTCTTTTTAATTCAAGTTTTCTAGTGGGTATGCCACTGTTTGCAGGAAGAACCATTGCAATAGCTGGGGTCCTTGTGTTTAGGCTGGCCACCTGTTCAGTACTGTATATCAAGGAACTTTTCTTATTTGGTATTCCTCTCCAAGCTGAAAAAGAAACACCACTTGTTCTTTTCTTGGCCTTGGGCAATATAGAGTGTAAGCACAAAAAAGAGTTTTCATTTAACTTATGCTATATATATAAATTGTTTGATATTTTATTGTCACCCAGCTCAGCCTTTTCTTTTCATGCTGCTTTTAGAAATAGACATTACAGGATACCATTCATAATATGTTGCTTCTGGGAAGCACTATTAAGAGACTTAGGTCTAATGTTAACTTACAATTGACTTAACATGAAGACTAGTTATGAATGCTAAATAAAGATAAAGGTTTCCCCCTTCCAGTTGTGCCTTACTCTAGGGCAGTGATGGTGAATCTTTTCAGCACCGAGTGCCAAAAAGGGAGCACTTTGTTCGTGCGCATGCTTCGTGCGCGTGTCTGGGCAGCAACCAGGAAGTGGAGCTACCCAGGGCTCATGTGCGTACCCAAAAATGAACTTCCAGTTTCAGCTACTGAACTTCCAGTTTCTGGCACTGTCACATGCAAAAAGGCCAGCTGATTGTCACGCACACATGTGCACCAGAAACTCAGAAGAGGAATGGGTGACACTGCGTGTGCCAGGTGACTTCGGGCACATGTGTCATAGGTTTGCCATCCCATCTCTAGGGTATAGTGTTCATCTCTTTTTCTTAACCGAGGGAGCCAGCATTATCCAAAGATACTTTCCATGGTCATGCGGCCAGCATGACTATACACGGAGATGCACGGAATGCTGTTTCCTTCCCACCAAAATGATACCTATTCATCTACTTGCATTTGCATGCTTTTGAATTGCTAGGTGGGCAGGAGCTGGGGCAAGTAATGGGAGCTCACCTCATCACTTCGCTCTTGAATCTCAAACCCAGGCTATTGTTGTGGCCCACCAGTGGCCTGCGTGGATTGTTGCTGATTCCCGACAATGAGGAGGCTGGTGTGGTGTCGCGCCAGCAACCTGTGCAGCCGGCACTCAAGTCAGACAGCAAGGAGGCTGAAGAAGACGTGGTGCCAGAGGCAGGAATTCAAACAGGGCCTTCAGAACCTCCAGAGGCTCTTTTAAGTGAAGAGGATGAAGTGGAGGAGCCTCTTCTCAATGCACGGGCACGCAGAGCTGCCAAAAGGCAGGAGTGATTACTCAGGAGGAGGTCTCCTCGAGAGTAAGGCTTGGGGCTAATTGGCCACTCCCTTAGCTTATTTAAGTTTACACACAGCTTGTAAAAAGCTGCAGGAAACAACATTCATTCGTTCGCTGATCATTGAGTTTGGATTTTCTTTGCAAACATTGCTTCTGGGCTTTCTGCCAACTCTAGTAAGCCTCTATCTTATCTGTGGAATTTCTGGCAGGTTGTTAAGAACGTTTTATTAACAGCCTGCATTTGCAAAAGACTGCGTTTTGAAGTAAACTGAGTTTTGTTCGGAGTTTGTGTGTGCTGCATTCTTTGGGATCTGTCACTGCGGCAGAACAGCTATCTGCTTTCCAGCTCACAAGTTCAGACTCTTTCAACCACTGACCCATCATACCCCTTGCATTATAAATAGAGCATGGTAAGAAAGGGAGCACAAAAATATATCGCTTAAGTCAGTTTACCCTATTGCACAGTCAGTAAGTGCTTAAACAAGACTGAATAAAAATGGAAGGAGTAATCTGAAATTCTCCACAGTTGAGATGGCAACCTCCAAGTTATCTTAGAAGTATTCCTTCCTCCAAGAACCTCTAGTATAAATGCTTAGATCACCCATTCCAGTTATTTCCAAATTGTAAAGCTATAGGAATTAATGGAACTATGACAAGAAGCAGATGAAAAGGAACATGAGGGGTTTTTTTAACTAATGGATGCCGGATAATTGAGAAAGCCAAAAAATAAGTGAGTAAATCAAAGGCTTTAATCATGCCAAACATATCAAGCTGTGAAATATCTTAGGAAAATGGGAATCCCAGAACATTTCATTATCTTCATGCAAAAACCACAATCTTGAAAAAAAACACATTAAGAAACCACAGTCTAGACACAACATGGTAAAGCAGAGTGGATGCAGCAAAGGAGTGAGACAAAGCTATGTAGTTTTCATATAAGCTGAATGAACAGACACATAAATACATGTATACAGAAGGTAAGCATGGTTTTTAAAAATGGAGAAATGATCAGTATTCATTCCACTGGAACAAAAAAGGGTGAATCCAAGCATTTCTCAAATTGCTGCACAATTGACCACATCCGTAATGCTTAAGATCATACAGCAATGTCTGGTGCCAACCACAGAAAGGACTTTACCAGGTGTTCAATCTGGCTTCAGAAGGGGTTGCAGCACTTGTGACCAAATTGCAACTCTATGCTAGACACTGGAAAAATCTCAAGAACATCAAAAGAACATCTACTGTACATCTGCTTTATTGATTAAAAGAAAGCCTTCAATTGAATTGATTATGACAAGCTGTGGAGAGTCCTATAAGACTTGGGAATGCTAACACATCTGGTCAAGTTGGTGAACTGTACAGAAATCAGGAACTCACCGTGTGAACACCATATGGAGACACTGATCAGTTCAAAATAGAGAAAGGAGTAAGCCAAGGTTGCATTATTTTGCCTTTCTTATTTAACCTATAAGGCAAAGTGATAATGAAGAAGCTGGAACTTGAAGAATCAAAAACCAAAGTAATGACTGGAGGAAGAAATATAAACAATCTTTGATATTCTGACAACACAACTCTCTTCTCAGAAACCAAAGAAGGCTTGAAACATCTGATCAAAAGGATTAAAGAAGAAAGCTAGAAATTTGGCCTCTTCCTGAACATCAAAAAGACCAAGTTCATGACAACTGCGGAATGGAAATGTCAAAATAACAATGAACAACTATTTTGATGAAGAGATCAAATACATGCAAGAATTCACTTTCATAGGATCGCAGATTGATCAAAGCAGTGGATGCAGTCCAGAAATAGTGTCAAATAGCATTGGGTTGCACAACAATGATGAGCATGAATCAAGTATGGGAAAGCAAGGATATCAGTCTGGCAACTAAATAAAGATTAGCCCATGCTATCATGTTTCCCATAGCTACCTATGGTTGTGAAAGTTGGACCATGAAAAAGACTAGAAACAAGGAAAATCAACTTGTTTGAGTTATAATGTTGGAGAAGGCTCCTGAACATTCCTTGGACTGCAAAGGTGACAAACAAGTAGATACTGGAGCATATAAAATCAGACATTTTATTTTATTTATTTATTTGTCAAGAACGTATTAGGTAATAAGTATAAGCATGGATTGAATACATAAAATAGATACAAATGGTGCAGTTTACCTTAAATTTGTATCTATTGTGTGCTCATGTATTGTTGTGATTGAAGCTGAAATAGTCACTGACACATAGGGCATTGTAGCAGATAATTTTATGAGCTACTCTTAGGTCATACCGAAGGCAGCGTAGTTCTAAGTTTTCTAAGCCCAGAATTTCAAGTCTGGTGGCATAAGGTATTTTGTTGAGAGCAGAGGAATGGAGAATTCTTCTTATGAAATATTTCTGGACACGTTCAATTGTATTAATGTCCGATATGCAGTGCGGGTTCCAGACAGATGAGCTTTATTCGAGAATTGGTCTAGCAAATGCTTTGTATGCTTTGGTTAGTAGTGTGATATTACCACCAAAGAAGCTCTTTTAGCTTCCTATTTCCACCTCCCAACATCCTCAGTTTATGGTTTGGAAAATCAGTAGCAAAATGGCTGAATTTCAGCAACATTTATTTCAATTCAATCCATCTGGGGACAGGGTTTATGGATCTGAGGATGAAAAAGGGAGCAGTTAACTTCCTAATTAACTTCCAGTTTGAGTCCTATCCAAAACTCCCAAAGTTGGATGCATTTATGAATTTGACTCCATCTATGTCAGAAGATAAGTAATACCAGCTTCTATCTCCTTTAATAAGTCGGAAAACTGATCCAGAGCATTCTTAAGAACAAAGTCCCTGTCATAATTAAGAAACACAAAATATTCTATTCTTAAATATACACCCGGCGTAGTATAAGTACAAAATAACTTGGAACTTGGAACTATTAGCTATGAAATTCATGGGGTGGTTTTGAGCTAGTTGCTTCTGTTCTTTTTTTAAAAAAAAATCAATTATTATTTTTCAGCTTGCTTTGCTGCAGGCTACTGGCATTTCTCAGTGATTTATAACCAAACATAAAACCAAGGCTAAAACTAGCAGTTAAGATTAGTTTAAGTTCACAGTACTTTTCAGACTGGCTCGTTTCTTTCAAGTCAGTGGGATCTCGCCTGTCAAACTGCCCAGCATTATGCTGCTGTCACCATTACTGGTAGGAAATGGAAACCCCATATTGTCCTTTGTCAAGAGCAACAAAATATCATGAGTCCCTGGTGGATTCTCCCGTTTTCTTCAGTAATGAGAATTCATAGGAAAAAAAAACCCAAACTTTTTTGACAGAACTTGGAAAGATCAATCGTAGAGAAATCCATCCATGGCCTTCTCTGCCACTCTCCATTTTAAAATGCTTAAAATGGCCACTTACAGAAAGTATGAAAAATTTCAGGAGAAGTAGAAACTTCATTATTAAGTTCTAGAACAGATTCTTCTTTATAAAATGTAGCATAACTAGTAAGGCTACAAAAAGGGGCAGCCTTTTTATATCAATCTAATGGAAGTCTGGATTTTTACAGTATATGTATGTGTATATGTATGTTAGCCCTATTATCCTAAATCCATCCCAAAGAAAAGGCCATGGAGTCACCCTGTGGCTACCCACAAACCAGAACAGAACAGAACAGAACAGAATGAGAGCCTTGGTGGCACAGCAGACTAAAGTGCTGTTAAGTAGCACCAGCTGCCTGCAATTACTGCAAGTTCAAATCTCACCAGGCTCAAGGTTGACTCAGCCTTCCATCCTTTCAAGGTAAGTAAAATGAGGACCCGGTTTGTGGGGGCAATAAGCTGACTTTGTATAAAAAAGAACACCGCTGGGGGGGGGGAGGCGAAAGCCCTACTAAGCAGGTATATACAAAAGGGTGAAGGCTATTGCTTAATGCATTGTAAGCCTCCCTGAGTCTCTGGAGAAGGGCGGCATATAAATCGAACCAATAAATAAACAAATAAATAAATAATAGAATTCTTTATTGGCCAAGTGTGATTGAACACACAAGGAATTTATTTCTGATGCATAAGGTCTCAGTGTACATACAAGCAACAAGTGATAAATCACAATTATAAGTATAAAATATATTACCATAAATCATAAGATACAACACTCAGTGATAGTCGTAGGATATTAAATAAGCAATCAACATAAGTTATACTAGGATACTAAATAAAACAATTAACATAAATCGTAATATGCAAGCAACAAAGTTGTAGTCATAAGAAGATAAGGAATAGGTAATAGAAAAGGTGAGAAGGATAATAGTAATACAGCCCTACTAGGTATTTTAACAGTGTAGTGAGAATTAGTTATTTAGCAGAGTGATGGCGGGGGGGAGGGGAATTGTCTGTGTGTCCAAAGTGAAGGGCAACCTTATTTTGAATAAAAGGTGTAACATCTGTATTAATAGTAAACCCAATCCTGATGACATTAAATTTCAATCTGGTTCACCCCATCCAGTCCATCACAGCCTCCAAGCATTGGGTCCATTCGTGTCAGGGTTTTTATCATATATTTGCTTGGCTAGGTATCAAGATGTAAAGCTGAGAATCATTAACATGTTGATCATACCAGACCCCAAACAGATAGCTGATTTCCCCTAGCAACCTCAAATACATGTTTAAAAGTTAGGGTGGGTACACTGGAACACCCAAGGCCTTCACTTTTCCTGTCCCAGCAAAAATTTCCAATCCTTGCAGATGGACCAAAACTGAGTTAGTGAACACTGCTGAGATTTAACAAAACAAGGAAAGGTAGGCCACCTCTCTTTAGGTCTTGCCATAGATCGATGATGGGTTGCTACCAGTTCGCCGTGGTTCAGGTGAACTGTTAGTAGTGAAAGCAGGAGGCTCCGCCCACCTACCCAGATGTCATCAAATAAGCTCTGTGCCTGCACAGAAGTGGTGCATGCACAAGCAAACTGGTAGCAAAGCTAAGTGAAAGCCACCACTGCCACAGATCATCTATAACAGTGACCGGAATGGTCTTGATTCCACTTGAACCTAATTTAAAGGGATCCAGATAATCTCATCCAGGATGCTATGTAATTAGAAACAAAACACCTTCTCAACAAACTTACCAGGAAAAAACAGACTGGAAACAAGCCAAAAGTTATCTAAGAGAGCTGAGTTAAGGGGTAGCTTTGTGAAGAGAGATGCACTTCCCACCATCTCCTCCAAAATAGTGGCATAATTTCTCCCTTAGAGATGATTTAATCCTTTTCCTGGATCCATGCCATCAGCCTTCTTTATAAATCAAGACCACAGTTCTCAGTATTCATATTTAAACCATCTCTAGAGTAATAGAGTAATAGAATTTCTATATACTAAGGGACTTATGGAATGGCTCATTAGTTATTTTTACTTGCTCAATCCACATTACATCATGCTATAATAAAGCAGCTCTGTTAAACTTTTCCTTTGTTTCTTTTTCTTATTTATTCCCGAACATTGCTCCCACGGAAATTAAGTTTCTACCTAGGTGTTTTATAATCCGAAAGATATATAGACAAATGGAAATATTATTAAGGAATTGAAAATTAATTTGGAGTGAAGGAATTAAATATGTATGAGGGAGCTTGACTAGGAAATGACAAATGAAATGCTATAATGTATTTGAAGGTGCAAACCCTTGGGAGCAGAAATAATTATTTAAGAGTTGTTCAAAGTATTAAAACTAAGTCTGATGGGGATGAAATTAAGAAAAGCAAAGAACTATCAATTTCAGGTCTGGAAAAGCTAGTTGAAACTTAGATTTCTGTTACACAGTGCACAAGGTTCCCATGTGAATTCCTTTAGCACTTCAGTTTGGACAATATCCAACTAAATGGGCACCAGGAATGAAGCTACTTAATGAAAGAAAATTTCTCATCACTATAATTATACTGCAATGTTTATAATATCTTTAATATCTTTCATTTCCAGTAAAAATAAATCCAAAATCTCATACCTTTTTATTATTCAGAATATCCAGACCTACAATTTAAAGATTTCTTGACAAATCTTCTTCAAACGAATCTTTTTCTTCTGGCATTGTCAGTTATATGTATGATGCAAGATATACAGGTTTCTATTATTTCTAAAGTGATCAATTCTACTTAAAAACTAGCATTCTCATGTTCTACTTTCCTTCTAATGAAAGGGTGGGATTTTATATTATCACGGAGGCACTTTTTCAAATAGAAGTATTCATTTCAAAAATGTAGAGGACAGGGTTCGGTGCATATTGTGGGAAATCAACATCATCACCATGAAAGGCATGTAAATGTTTTTGTTTTGATCTGGTTCATTTTTTCCTGTCTCATACCAAAGCAGTAGCAAAATCTTTCTAGAACTAGCTGCCACTTTGCTTTTCTCAAAATGAGGAATGCTTTTTTTTAAGGGCATGTTGGGGAAAATGTTATTAGGAAGGATCTTTTTTACCACCAGTGGTGGCAAAAATATATTTAAAAGATCCACTGTACTGTTCCCATTTCTGTTGATATTGCTAAGCAACATTGCAAGATATAATCATGCTGATTGGGGTATTGTTTACTTCTTGATTGTTGGCCTAGTATAAATTTTTAGGTTAATTTTTGGGGTTTTTTTATCTCAGTATTAATTCCTGGAGAGGATGTATTTTATTACTTTTGTTCCATTTTTGGCTTGTTGATTGTCTTTTTTGAATGGCATGTAGATATTGTTTATCTCTATGTGTCTGTTGATAGCTGATTTGTCTGAGTGCCAGGCTCCCAGGAATTCTCAAGCATTTTTGGATTTAGCTTGGTCACAGTTTACCAGTTGAAACATGAATGTGCTTGGGGATGGTAGCCTCAGTTAATACAGGCTTCCCATTGTTCTTCTATTGGATCCTATGTTGTTCTGATGCTCCTCATACACAAGTATGCACACACACACACACACACACACACAAATACACACCTCTATGGAGTCCTTCATTGTTCTGCCTGCAACTTATTCATTTTTTGGCAGCTGTTCCTCAGGTGCTTATATATTAAGTGCTTATATATTGAGTGGTTTGGTCCATGTGTAATGATCCAGTTCCAATCCAGTTCTTTTTACACTTTCAAGGCTTAGATCCCTGTCCTGTGCATCTAAGTGATTTGTGTGGTGTGTGTAGGCACATGTGTATGAACAAGTAGAGAAAGGTAGAATGAGAGGTTAAAAAAAAAAGCTCTCTGTGCAGAAACTGACCAAACTGTTATGTGGTGATGGGATTTTAACTCTGGAAAAGGCCAATCAGGAGACCTCCCTCACAATGATTAATAGATGGGAGGGCAGGAACAGGAATTAAAGTCAACC
Source organism: Masticophis lateralis (assembly GCA_030761175.1). Lineage (NCBI taxonomy): Eukaryota > Metazoa > Chordata > Lepidosauria > Squamata > Colubridae > Masticophis > Masticophis lateralis. Next base: position 112,240,773 of record JAUDYJ010000001.1, read on the forward strand.
CAAGTGTGCAGCAAAGTTCCAGCGTGGGAACTTAAAGACAGTGCAGATCACAGTTGATACCAGTATGGAAGATAAGCAGGAGCAATAGCACTTAGACTTATATACTGCTTTACAGTGCTTTACAGCCCTCTCTAAACAGTTTACAGAGTCAACATATTGCCCCCAGCTATCTGGATCCTCATTTTACCGACCTTGGAAGGATGGAAGGCTGAGTCAACCTTGAGGCTGGTGAGATTTGAACTGCCAAATTGCAGTCAGCCGGCAGTCAGCAGAAGTAGCCTGCAGTACTGCACTCTAACCACTGTGCTACCATGGCTCAGGAGACAATAAGGTGCAGGTCTGACCTTATTAAATAGGTGTCCCAAGTTGTCCAATTTCAGAATTTCAATTTCTGCCTCCAAAATATCTAATGCTGGATTTTAATGTGGAACTTTGGAAGATGCACATTTTCAGTGCTAAAACTTTCTAAAATGCTAGTGAAACCTGATCGTCTGAGGGGGAATCAAGTATGAAATTTCCAAAAGCCTCTGCTTTAGTTTCCAAAGCTAGTGGAGCCTATATCACATCAAAGGATTCACTTTTGTCTTTAGTGAGGAATTCCAGATCCAGTGGTATGGTATTATATTAATACTTTTGCACCTTTTGTTGTCAGCCCTGCCGTTTGGGCTACTTGGGGATCATCATTCAGAAAACTAATTTTCTGAGTGCCATTTTAGAAAGACACTCTGTGTGAAGCTTCTGTGTGTCTCATCTTCAGAGGGAACTGTGAGTTTAAAAACACCCCAGAATCAGCATGCATAACAAGTGCTATAAGTAGTTTAGATTACTGTTGTTTAAATTTAATAGTGGTATTTTCATAGTGGTATTTCTGAAGCTAGTATTTTACACATAAAAGCATGAAGATCCATTTGGTATCAGACATTTGCCCCCATATTGTTCCCTGTGCATGAGTTTATAGCCCTTCATTAGCCTGCGTCAGAAATGGTGACTGATCTATGTAATTAGCGTGGAAGAAATTCCATTTCTTTTCATGGAGGAAGATTGGTAGCTATAATTTTATGGGTTGAGCTAATGTTTGAGGGAATAGGTTTGAAATGTTTTGAACTAAAAGCCCTCTGATATATTTTTTTAAAGCTTTATATACCTTATGCTTTAAAATATTTTTAACCGCTCAAATGAATTTTATTTAACTTTCATTTGAACTAAAAACCTGGAAAAATTCAGATGCTACAGATGGCCTAAATGCCATGATAACTCCTGGAAAGTTATGAAATGTTTCAGCTTTTATTTAGGTATTAAATCACTTCCAAGTTAATGACACTACAGAAGAATTTTAGTTTCACATTAAACAGTTTCAAGGATTTTTTTAAAAATTTGATTTATATGCTGCCCTTCTCCGGAGACTCAGGGCGGCTTACAATGCGTTAAGCAATAGCCTTCATACTTTTGTATATTTTACACAAAGTCAGCTTATTGCCCCCACAAACTGGGTCCTCAATTTATCTACCTTAGAAAGGATGGAAGGCTGAGTCAACCTTGAGCCTGATGAGATTCGAACTTACAGTAATTGCAGACAGCTGGAATTAATCACAATGCACAATGCATTAGTCTGCTGAGCTATCCAGGCTCCTTTTATTCTAACATGACAAATACTAATGAAAAGAGACCTCAGGACTAGGGACTGGTAACTCTCAGGAAAGGAGTTTATAATCAACTATGATTAGAGGTTCCCTCTCTGGACTGAAAAGTCATCAACAAGTGACAAACAAGGTACAATAAAAGAACATGCTAAAAATTAACAATAGAGAGAAAACTCTTAGAATTTGCAAAAGTTAATTATCAACAAAAGAAGACTGAACTGATTCGTGATTCTGTCCTTACAATGGTCAGAAGCCCCTTCGTGATATAAGTATCCCCAAATGAGATAATGAAAGAATCTGGAAGGAATTATAGAAAAATAAATGGTGGTATGCTCAGAGACATGAAATAATTGTAACATCTTCTAGGGTTTATATAAGTAACTATTGAAATATGAGTCAGATATTTCATGTTAAAGATTGCAGGATCAAATGAATGCAGCACTCAAAGGGGCAAGTAATATGCAACAATGGGAATATTAGTGGAAGACACATCACTGCAAATAATATGCCAAGACAAAATGGATGTTAAGGTGTTTTTCTGCTAGTATATTACCCTAATTATACTGGATAAAATAGATAATACATATTCAGAAAATTGTTGGACTTATAAAAATCATATTGGAATGTTTTACCATAGGCAATAGCAATGTCATAAAGTCCAATTATTCTGAAAAATGATTGCCCGCAGGTTGCAATAAGTCTAAATGCTGACTTCCTTTTTTATCACTTATTTTTCGTTTTACTAATACTTACAGTGTGTGTGTTTTTGTGTGTGTGTGTGTGTGTGTGTGTGTGTGTGCAAAAAGTGATATTTTCTTCCAAAATTTGTATTTTCTTGTATCTTATATTGCTTTATAAAAGTAGTTTCTATGGCATTTAACATCTATGTACTAGTATATATCTGCTTCTTTTTAATAAGTAATTTAAACAAGAAAAAGAAATGACTCAGTGGGTCATTTTCAATCAGCCTTCTTACTATGAAAATAGCCTTATGAGACACTCCCCCCCCCCCCGTGCCTTTGAGTCAGCATTGACTCCTGGAGTAGTCCCTGCAGTTTCTTGGCAAGATTTTCAGCAGGGGGTTTACCCTTGCTTCCGTCCTAGGGCTGAGAAAAAGTGACTGGCCCAAAGTCACCCAGCAGGCTTCCATGCCTAAAGCAGGATCAGAACTTAGGGTCTCCCCTAGTTTCTAGCATGGTACCTGAACCATTACACCAAACAAGTTCTCAATGAGGCACTATAGAATCATTCAAGAAGTCCAGCACACTAATTGTATTCAACTTTGTGATGACTTTTGTTGACTGAATGACTGTATAATGAATTGGGTTTTTCATTTTCATTAAATGCAGATCCTTCACTTACAATACAAACCAGTGGTTAATTCTGGAGGAAGTATTATGTTTAGAATCACAGCCTTTGAGCTGGCTTTTCCTTCCTGTTGCTCCTGACATCTCTGAAATCTTGCCAGGTGCCCACCCTAAATTAACTCTGGTGACAAATATATATTCCTATAGATGCTGCTGAGTTCAATTGTGTTTTGTTTCAAAGGCAGTGGCAAGTTGTGCATTTATTTAAACAGAATTCTCTGCTGATTTGGCTTAATTTAGTTCAAACCATTACTGGTTCAGTCTAAACCAGCAAAATTTATGGACCCATTTACCAGGTCTTTTAAATGCTTCTTTTGTTTCTGCACAATGAACACTGAAGGAGATGTGATTCCAGAAGCTGGGCCAGCTTCTGTTCCTTTGTGCCAAGTTCCACATTATATTTATCTCTCAGCTATCATCCAAACACAGGCCAGTTAGCACAAAACTGCCTTTGTCCTGCCAGCAAGATTTCTTTCTTCAGGCAGCATACAATGAACTATGAGTTTGTTTTCCTTTCTTAATTGTTCTCTTCCTCCCATCATTCCTTCAACTCTTTGGCATTCTCAGCTGCTTGTTCACTTAGGTCTTCATTTACTGCTTTTTTTTTAAACCTTCTCTTTCCTACCCGACAACTTTGCCCACAACAATAGTAGCAGAAAAAAAATATGAAATAAATAAAGAAATCAAAATCTGTTATCACATGTACAGTAGTGACCAAAATTGTGGAAACCTTTTGGGAAAAGTGTATTTTCACTTTTGTGGGGGGTGGGGAGGAGTAGTACCATAAAATTATATATCAGTGGAAAGATCATTTAATCAAGAATGTAATGCAATAACTTTTATGAAGGATTTGCTATTAGAATAGCAGTTACGGTATAAAGAAGAAAAGTGAAACACATAGAAAAATGAGATATACAAAAATTATCACTGTCAATTAATAGTTGGGTAATCTTTAGCATGAATGACAGACTTAAAATGTCTGCCTATGGACTGAACCAAGTCTTTTAGTTCTGCAGCTGTTATCATGTGAAACCAAGATTGAATGATTGCTTCTATTAACTGGGTTTTATTGCTGGGTCGCTTCTGACTAACAAGTTTCTTTAGTCAGCTCCATAGATTTTCAATTGGATTAAGGTCTGGGCTAATCCCTGGCCATTCCAGCAGTGGAATATCTTGTAATTCAAAAAAAAAAGTGGTGTTATTAGCCATCAGACCTCAAAAGATTTCCCACAATTTTGGCCACTACTGTATATACAAATAGAGAATCATCTTTAAAAAATAATCCAGAGAAAGACCACTTACTACAAATGCTTTATTAATTGTAAGAAATTGTGAGATGGAATTACAAGGTTCTTTATTCCTTTCTTTCTTACACTCTCATCTCACCCTGTTTCATCTCCTTGCACTAGAAAAGAACAGTTCTTGCATCAGAGATAGAAGCTGAGCCCAAAGCAACATACTTTTGACATTAGGTTGAAGCCTATACATGCCAGAATCTACAACGTAAAGAACTGTTTCAAGCAGCAGCTACCGGCATACATTAGTGGAACCCCCCCCCCCCCCGCAACTGGAAAGACACCTATTATAGACAGTATTATCTCTTATAGGGCAAAGTTGTTTGTGACCCACAGCCTGTCTTCTCTTCCCAAAACAAACCTTGCCTTCCAAAAGTACCATTTAGACAAGTACAAACATACAGCAGCAACATCAGAAAAGGGTGGGGGGGGAATCATATAGTATGTAGCACATCTTCCAACAATATGGATATCCATGCAACTTCATCAAATGTGCCCCAACCCAATATAGCACAACCACCACAAGCTATAAAGGCTTTTAGACCACAAAAATTCCTTGAGCCACTTATGTGAAATCAGGTTCAAAATCACAGGTTCTTTGCCTCTCTTCTAAGATGTTCCTGTACGAGATCTTTGCAGCTTCATCTGTCAAATCCTACCTAACTGAAGCTCTTCTGCTTCCTCAAAAGAGTCCACTCTTTTTCTTTTGCTTCTGCTTCTGCTTGGAATTGTACTATTTCGATCAGGTCATTCCCCAAACCAACTTTTTCATGAGTTCTTTGATCAGGTAACTAACTCCTATTGTCAACATAACAATTCATTTGTTCTTAAACCAAAGCATAGATAGCTGGAACAAGCATCTATTGCTTTTTGTTTATCTTCTGTCCTCTTCTTCTGCTGGACTATATCAAAATTGTAAGCTTTTAGGGCCAGTAGCACATCTCCTTGAGCTCTCTGTAAAGCATGATGCATATTGATAGCATTATTAGCACAGAGATTTGAAAACATTTGTTGTTGATTCATTAAGGGCAATAATTATGAACTGCTCTTTGTGTTCTCCAACTCTTCATTTACTGGATCAGAGTGCAATTTCCTTTTTATATATACTTCTTTTTCACCATTTTTAATGTTTTGTGTCCCATAAGTCATTCATTAGCACCCCAATGAATAAAATACCTGTTGCCATTAAGGAAAGAAATCAAACTCTAGATTTTAAGTAAAATTTGACTCGTTTCTAGCTTTTCAGTTCATGAAATATAGTTGTGAATTAATAGCCAAAGATGCCTTCAATCCAAAATTATTTTAATGAGGCATAAATTTCAGTTGTTCAATATTTATACAAGACAGAAATAAAATAATGCAGATTGCTTGATTCAGTGATTGTTTGTATTTGTCTTGGAATGGCTAGTCACTGTCAGCAGCAGTCATATTAGGTCTCCCCATCAAAAGGTGATGCTTCTGACAGTGCAAATTGCCAGATGTCTGCCCTAAATTAACTCTGGTGACAAATATATATTCCTATAGATGCTGAGTTCAGTTATGTTTTATTTCAAAAGCAGTGGCGAATTGCCCCATTTATATAAACAGAAGTGTCTGCTGATTTGGCTTAATTTAGTTCAAACCATTTCTGATTTGACTTAATTTCATTCAAACCATTATTGATTCAATCTAAACCAGCAAAATTTATGGATACATTTACCAGGTCTTTTATTTGCATTTCATTGTGCAAATCCCATGATTTTTATACTTAAAGCAGATGTCATAATGCCATTATCTGGTATTCATGTTATTGATGTCATAATATATATGATGTCATGTCAATGTCATTGTGACTTTCCTTTTGCTGGATGTAAATTTAATAGATTCAGTGGGTGCTGTTTCTGAGATGTTTAGCCATGATGAAATCCATTCAGTCGCTATGAAATTTGATTCTGATGGCACCAGATTAAAAAAGTAACAAATTATTTCCCAACTTTCAAAATGCGTGCACAGTTCTAAGGTTCATTCCTTCTCATCTTACTTAACAAGTTACACCCATATCGGACAAAGTAGAACAGGTTCTAAACTAATTCTTGATAAATATACCAGCTTTTTAAAATCAAAGGTGACCTACTGTTAGGAAAATAGCAATCCATAGGATTTGCTGATTCGACTTGCATCATTGAAGTGGCATCCAAAATTAATGGCTATAATTTTACACCGCAATGGAAAAGGAAGAATTATCACCTTCAAATGATTAGATCCATGAGAATCTTCAAAATAGAACCACAGCTGTGGATGATCTGCTACATTGTCATAAAGCTTCTTTTCAGCATTTTCTCATCTCCCGAAGGAAAGAGAGAGAGATGAGGAAAATGTTGATAACACTTCACTGAATAGCTTGACAAGATTGCAAAAGCATCGAAAGAAAAGAATTTTGGGCCCCACACAAATCAAGCTAGCAGTCAATTTTCTCACTAGCCCTTTCATCATTGGTGAATAAGCACAATTGCTAAGATACACACAGCTGATGCAAAATGGAAAACATAGACTCTGTAAACATATGCAGAATTGGAAACCAAGATAATCTGAACTGGATTGTCGGTCATGAGCTGAATGCTGGAATTTCCATATTGAAGCAAAGCTCTGTTTGTGGAATCAAAAACAGTGGACTTCAGCTGACTCTGGGTAGATGCAGAACAAGTTCCTGCTTCCCTGATGGCAGTTATGCCAAGCTACAGATGTTGACTGAAAAATGTCTTCATGGCAACTCATATAAAGAGTATATAATTTTGTGTTTGCTGCATGTTGTCAACTATTATAGTTACAGTATAATCATGACATTGTAAACTCATTACTATAGTTGTAAGATTGCTTGCTAGGACCTAAAATAACAAATCTCATCTAATGCCCAATGAACGGTCTTGGAGATTGTAAACATAGCCTTACAGCCAAGTTCAACTATAGATTCATCCCATCATCTTGGTCACCAAGGTGCCAAAACTAATTAGAACAATTCCATATGGCAGTTGTCAAGATATGTGTCAATATGGATCAAAACTTCAGCTCTAATTAGTTTCTTCAAGTATATCCTTCTAGCTGCAGATCAGCTGCCGATCTTTAATTCTAGTCAAGCATTCTCCTTTATGGTTAAATCTTGTAACATTATCCTGAGACAAGTATTTACACCTTCATTTATGGAATGTATATCTCCTGATATCTCCTGATATAAGATCAGGAGAAGAAATCATCCATTTATATTGTATTTGTCAGACCTCAGAATATGGTTTCCAATGCTGGGCACAAAATAGAATATTATTATTGATAAACTGATAAACTGAAGCACTTCAAAAGAAAAGTAATCAAGATGATAAGGTGCCTGAAATAAAATTTATGATGAATGACCGGAAATACCAGGCATGTTTACCATAGAGATGATTACAAGGAGATGTTACGAGCATCTTCAAGAATCTAAAAGGTTATCATCTAGAAGGCAAGGCAGAATTGTTCATGATTATGCCAGAAGAGAGGGCAAAAAACAAAAGACTTAAATACAAGGAGGAAGAATTTGAATAGGATAGGAGACAGAATTTTGTTTTGGTTTGTTTTATAGATAAACCTTTTTTCTTGATACATAGCTATGAAAAACTCTGACAAGGTGATCTGATTTCAAAAAGATGCAATCAAATAATCTCAAGTATTCAAATAGAAATGTGCAACCAATTAAAAGCATCCGATCAAACCAGATGTCTTGGATTCCTTCAGAGATGTTTGATTCAGAGATCCAATGAACTTTAGGCTTGCCAGAATCTCAAAAACTATTGGAGTTTTTGTTCCATGTATGACCAAAGGAAAGACATTATTTGAACACTCTGACATTGAGTACCCATCCAATTAACTGCCTATCAGAGCATTTAAGAGAGTATTCCTCTGTTTGTTTTGTTCTTCTTCTAGAATGCCAGTGTGTTTGCCAGGTTAGAAAAACACGTGGACAGAGGGTCTTTGCCCCTTGCAACAGCTTACTTTTAAATGTATTATTGTTATGTTCAAGTAGGATACTTTTTGCATTGCTTTAGCATCACATCTATTCTGATCCAGGCAATTTAAAAACCACCGTATTTTTTTTCTTTTTCATTTCTGCTGCTTCTGTCATAAAATAAGTTTAACAGGATATTTCAAAAGTTTATTGCCAGGAAGAAGTTCAACAGAAACATGGCAGGATTAATATCCTCTAAGGGGCCAATCATCATTGCTATACTCATACCATTTTGCCAAAACAACGAAGCAGTTTCTGACATTTTGATGCTTTCCTTCTATAGCAGAGGGTGGAATATTTGATTTTACTAAATTGCAAATCTCAGTTTGATGCACATTGAATCTGGTTACCTTTAAATCTCAAAGCACAAATTCAGAACAAATTATTGTATATTCAAATCTCATATTCTGACTCTGTTGGAATTTGGTTGAGGTTCAACCAAATGGTTCAAAGGTATTATACCAGTAGCTCATGGAAATAATATGAAATTAAAAGATTTTGAAGGTAGAAAAAGCGATAAGAATTGTTGAATTCATCAACATCTTATATGAAGATGTAACAGAGAGGCAATGTGAAAGTTGCAACCTGGTGCAGAAGATTCAACATTTGACCCACAGAATAAAATAGCTTTTTGCTATTTTTTGCCTCTGGTATATCTCTTCCTCTCAGTTGAAGCTGAAGCCAACATCCTCAGTACTGCTGAAAAATATAGCAAACAAACAGACCTAAAGCAGAGAAAATGAGTAAGTGTTGTTGACAAAGCAGACAGGATAAAGCTGAATAATATTTTTCCATCCTCCAATCCCCTTGGAAGAAGAGCACAGATTCATAGAGTTTATGGGATTATTATAAATTATTGTGGGAGTCCACATTGTCAGTAAAAAAAAAGAGAGAGAGAGAGGAGAGAGATGTAATATAAGAATGCCCAGAATAAAACTGAAATATCGAATGGTGTCCTGAATGATTACAAAGCAAATGTAACTTTAAATTACTTTTTTTCAGTTGGGGAATCATACCTTTTAAAGTAATAAATTGTATTGGGGACAAAGTGTTACATGAACCATGGCAATGATCTGATGGCAGCACCAGAAGTCAGGGGCTTGATGTTCAACCCACAATCCCCCTGGTTGAAAAAAGTTTGTGTTAATAGGTACATTAACCCTATCAGAGAATTACTGCATTTGATTTCCTGCCAAAAATGAATGGAAAATTGTGTGAGAATTGTTTAGTGGTTTGCTGCCAAATATTGATGTTATGATCCATGGGAACATAGTAAGTACACAGAGACACAATGGCTCAAGGCTCATATGTGGTCCATAGATCACTGACTGCCAATTCTACTTTCATACATATTTCACATTTCACTGTGCTTTTTTGAAAGCAAATGTAAAACAAACCTGAAATTTATGATTATGTCCTGACCTTGCATAGTAATGTCATTGAATTTTCAAAATAGGGGGTTTATTTTACAAATAATCTGCAAATTTTAAAGCAGAAGCTGTAAAAATATTCTGTGGGGATTACTTAAATAATAGTAAATATACAAAAATAATTTCATCTTCTGTCACAGGAATTTAACTGGTGTTAAACAACTCCTCCCTCCCTCCCTTCCTCCCTCCAGTAATTCTGAATATTCAAGTTCTGCTTCCTAGTTAAATATATATATCACACATTCCAAGTTGTTCCATGGCATACCTTTATTATTAAATAATTTTTAGCTAGTAGTACTGAATTAAAGTTTGATTCTCATATTTGATGCATGTTGAATTTATCAACCATGTCTATTTTTTATTATGGTGCTTCTAGTCCAGCCTAATTGAAAATTAACATGATAGAATACAGTAGAATAAACATTTGATAAATAAATATTCTTTAGGATCATGTGTTTTTTTGTTTCATCTCTATATTCTCTTTAAGATCCACGACACATTTTCAGAAAGCAAAACATGTCTAGGTCTCATCATGAGCCTAAGCAAAATACCTTCACAATCCCTTATTTCAGTTTTCATGGCTTACTTGTTGATGCATGAAGCTGAGCTCCCAAGAGATTCTGATATGCCTTATAAGCAAATTGGCTTTGAAAAGAATAATATTGCCAATTTCAATGTATATTTCTGTATGCTATTTGTTTAGCAACCTGAAGCAGATGAAGCTTGGAAGTAGTCTCATTTACATTTACCCCCTGTGCTTTGTCAATAACACTTACTCAAGTTCTCTATTCAAACACTATATCCCTGTAGATAATAGTCTTGGCATTTTTACAAGTTTACATTCATTCAGGGAAATGAGTGAATGGATGACCATCATGAATTACTGCCATCTGATAGTTATGCTGTTTTAGCTCTTAAAACCATGATGAGTGAAACCTTTTTCCCAGGTTTTTTCACAGGTTTTTCTTGACTTCATAGGTCTGTAGGGAGATTCCTGAGAAAGGACCATAAGAACAGAAAGAGACCATGCAGGACCATATTAAAGAATGATTTATCTAGTCCACCAGCAAGGTATGGAGCTATATGAAATACTGCAGATAACATAAATTGCTTTTGTGAAACCTTTGATTCTTGTCAGTTCTCAGTGAAAATGTGACTGTGCAATTTAATTGAATGGTTAGTCTTGGATATCATCAGGTCATTGCAATGGATATGCTGAAGTAAGAACTTCTTAGCATATTTTGGAAAGGATGGATGCTTGGGATGAAATACAAAAAATGTTATCTAGATCAATGCTTTCAACTTTAAGAGTCCTAAACCTCCATGAGGAATTCTGGGAGTTGAAGTCCACAACTCATAAAGGTACCAAGTTGGAAAAAAATCTGTTCTATACAAATGTCCTCCAGATCTGTTGATCATCACTGGTGAACTAAAAGTTGAGTAAATCTGCTAAATTACAGGATATCGTCCTCTGAAACAGAATCTTCATTTTAAGAGAAATGATGGAACTCACCCAGTAGTGAAATCCAAATTTTTTACTACCGGTTCTGTGAGCATGGCTTGGTGGACATGGTGTGGCTTGGTGGGCATGGCAGGAGAAGAATATTGTAAAATATCCATTCCCACCCCACTCCTGGGAGAAGGATATAGCAAAATCTCCATTCCCCCTACTCTGGGACCAGCCAGAGGTAGTGTTTTTCAGTCCTCCAAACTGCTCAAAATTTCCTCTACCAGTTCTCCAGAACCTGTCAGAACCTGCTGGATTTCACCCCTGAACTGACCCTAACCCAATCACATTTGAGCCACTATATTTATTTTGATTTCATGGGCAATATTTATAGCTCTTTTCTCTCCATCTTTCTCTCTGTGTCATCTTTTTAGTATTGCTGGTGACAGACTTTTTTTATGCTTTCTTTCCATTCATATTATGCTCATTTATCTTTCCTGAAGTTTTGAGGATTTGCTTTACGAGCTGCTACAAAATAAAATAGTGTCTTCTTTTATTTAGGTAATTTTACTGATATTACAACATATTTGAAATCTTTTTTTCAAACTTCAAATTCACTTGAGGGCATCTACATCAAAAACACTGTAGCTGTTGAGAACTATTGATGTAAAATGCTTCAGATCTGTTTTGGGTTTCATTTAATAAAATTCATATTTCAAATTTTTTAACAGATTTGGGTTTTTTTAAGAGTACAGTACATACTAATGAAAACTAGATAGATTAGTTTCTTTATAGCTACTTTACTATGGAAATGCTGAAACTCAAACCCATTCTATTGCTTTGTCACTAGAGTTCAATTATCAGAATGATGGTTTCTATAGCTCCGTTCAGATTTCTATGTGAGACATGCTTTATTGTAATAGTGTAGGAAGAAGACATCTCTGTTTTGTTTCCCTTGTGATTTGTGAACATGATATTAAATAGTGCAGAGATAGGCAGGCAGGCAAGATAGATGATAGATAGATGATAGATAGATAGATAGATAGATAGATAGATAGATAGATAGATAGATGATAGATAGATAGATAGATAGATAGATAGATAGATAGATAGATAGATAGATGATAGACAGACAGACAGACAGACAGATAGATAGATAGATAGAGGAATGGATGGATGGATGGATGGACGGACGGACGGACGGACAGACAGAGAGACAGAGAGACATTGAGCAAGTGGTTAAAATACCAGTTTAGAAACCATAGATCTTGAATTCTTTGTCAGTGATTTAGACATAAAGCCTGCTGAATGATTGTGGACCAATCACTCTCTCTTAGCTTTAGGAAGGAAGCAATGGCAAACCGTTTCTGAAAAACTGGCAAATTGCAGTGTGTAGTCCAAGCACTTGCCAAGGGTCAATAATGACTCAAAGTCACACACACAAAAGTTATATACATATTTAAGAAAATGTTTTAAAACTGTAGAAAGCATAGGAAATTGGCTTGAAGGACCAGAGAAAAGCTACTAGAAATGCAGTGGTCAGACAAACAGGGCTTGGGCCTATTCCAAGAAATTAATTTGAATAAACATTAGGCCCCGTTGTGATTCACGCAAAGATTTGCAAGTTTTTATTGGTGTAATTGTTACAATAAAGTAGTTATAGCCTATAGGCATTAGTATATACCTTATAGGACTAAAAACCCAAATATGTAACCCTAAATATCTCAAGGAAGAAATTCCCATGCATGTCACTATCCAAAACCTATGGTCATCCTCAAAGACATTTTTCGAGATATCTTCTCTAAGTGAAAGTAGGGTAGATGGCTACAAATAATAGGGACTTCTCATAGGTTCTGGTCATAAACTCCCCACTCAAAAAAATAGGCAAGTGAACTGGTGATGATGATGCTAGTAGACCAAGTGTTTTTCATCACTGCAACCTTCAGCACCATGTCTTGCATGCTGAACTGGTTGGAAATGGTGGATTCCTCTGTTTCTTTTTCCCTCTCGTCTATCTCAGGAAAGCAAATGCCAATTGCTTTCCATTCTGCAGGCATGTTTTTCAAGGGGTGGGGAAAAACAACCAAGTATTTACTATTCCACTAATGAATCCATAAAAAGAAAGGGGGGGGGAAACAAGGATCCCACCTTTCATGACAAGAAGTCCAACACAGTCTTCAAAATGGCTGCTGAAGGGGGGGGGGCTTGGGATAGATGGGGAAGCAAATCTTCCAGAGCATCCACCAAACAAATGGAACATTTTCATAAAATGGAATGAAGGGTAGCAGGAGGAGCACACTACCATGATTATTGGAGAATAGATTGGGGAAACATTACTTTTGATGTGGAATCAGTAGCTTTTGGGTCCCAAGCAGGCTAAGGGTAAACTAAGGTCTGTATCATCAGTTCTGCTATCTGAAGCAATAAGTGGCCTTGGGAAAGGCCACACACTTGAGAATATAAGAAGCGTGGTATTAATCCTAAAACGTTTTTATGTTTGTCTTTTTCATATCCCTTTCTGAGCCATTATTTTTACATTCTACTGTTTCATTAGTTTTAGGGTACCTCTATTTCTTAGCCTCCAATTTGTATTCTTATCAGCAGCAGAGGACAAAAATCCACTACCATCTAAAACCTCTTCAAGTTCACTTTGTTTTCCTTATTTATTTCTTCCATTAGCTGTCTGTTTTCCTTGAATTTGGCTACATCGACATCAGTTTTGCTATGACTTTGCTATCAAAAAGTCAACTTTCAAAGAGAAGCCATACTTATATCTTCACCTATAATCCTGAGGTCAGATAGTCAAAATCATGATGCATCAAAAAAAAAAAAAAAAACAGACCCCATTTTGCAGACAGGATTTGAAAGGTACAAAATGCAAGAATAGTATTAACCCCAAAGCCTGAACTGGTTTTGTTGCAAATCTGCCTTGAAAAACCTATTCTCAACCCTTGACATGCATAATAAATATTTGTCTCAAGATCATAAAATGGGATAGTACGAAAATGTGGGGGTGGGTTTTAGTCGTGGAAGTCAGTTGTCCTAAGTCAGAAGAGGGAAAAATTTGGCTTAGCTTTTATTTCAATGTGAATTTATCTCATTTTGCATTTTTGAAACAGTACATGAATCCAGTTTTCACCTTCAAAAACTTCATTTCTTCAAACTTTGCAATGAAGTTCATAAATAAAAAAAAAAAAGAAACATGTATTAGGAAAAAGCTTACGCAAATATAAAGATACATGACATATGAAAATGTCCACCACCTACTGGAATAGGAGGAAGATTACAAAGTAGGCAAAATTTGTTTGCAGTAGACAATACTGCAAGCCACAATGCCGATTTAGAGAAATGTGAATAAAGCATACATGAGCTAAGGTGGGAGTTTTGAAAAAAAAAAAAAAAACTGTTACAGGAATGGGAGAGATAATCTTGATAAATAGAAAAGTGCAAAATTAAAACAATGCAAATGTCATAATTAGCGAACATGAGAAATGAAGAGAAGTTCAAACTGAAAAATTATCCCATCCTTAATGCCAATATGTTATTGAAACCAATAAACCTGTCCTCTTTACATCATTATTTTACATTTAAATTGTTATTGCTTTGCAGATCCTCAGAGTAGCGTATATTTTCACTTCTTCCATTTTGCAAACTTCAAGACTGTCTCTTAATATACACTGTGCTTTAAGGTGATTTTTATTTAACACCTGCAAAATTTATCCTTCCCCTGCAAAATTTATCCATTTCATCCTCACAATCACTCTGTCAAGTAAATCTGCAAAGTCATGAGCATGAGCTTCCCAATAACCTTGACAGAATAATAAAGCCAATATATTAAAACATTCTAAATTCTAGTCCAAAACCTTTACCACTGCATCGCAATGCCTCTCCTTCAAGTTGAATGGAGCTCAAGTCCATATGATGATATATTTGTATTGCTAACTAGGGCATACAAAACCTTTGCCAGACCAATTCTTGAATACAGCTCATCCGCCTGGAACCCACACTGTATATTGGACATTAACACAACTGAGAAGATTCAGAGGTATTTCTCAAGAAAAGTACTCCACTCCTCTACTCACAATAGAATTCCCTATGCCTCCAGGCTTGAAATCTTGGGTTTGGACAATCTGGAACTGCACCACCTGCGATCCGATCTAAGCATAGTACACAAAATTGTCTGCTACAACGTCTTGTCTGTCAACAACTTCTTCATTATCAACCATGATAATACACGGGCAAACAATCAATACAAACTCAAGGCAAACCACTCCAAACTTGATTGCAGAAAATATGACTTCAGCAACGAAGTGGTCAATGCCTGGAATGCTCTACCTGAGGGTTTGAAGCTTGTTGTTACAGCTTCAAACCCTCACAGCTTCAATTTCAAACTGTCTACCATGGACCTCACTCCATTCTTAAGAGGTCCATAAAGGGGGTGTGCATAAGCACACCAACGTGCCTACCGTCCCTGTCTTACTGTCCCCATTTATCTGTATTTACTTCCTTTGTTCATGTTTATGTTCATACCTATACTTGTTATCTTATATGTTTGACAAATAAAATAAATTAATAAATAAATAAAAATTTCAAACATTATTAAAAGAGCATACAATGTAACCATATGGAAACCGTAGTGGTGTCACTTAGATAACATATGGGAAATGTCTTTGCTAATGCCTAAGAAGGATTGGAGAGAGACTTTGTAGCTTTGAGACTTGGGCTTCCTGCTGAAGGCCTAATCTATTATTAAAGCTTTAATCAGTTAATCACACCAATTAAGAGATTTAAGGTTACAGCCCTAATTAGTTCCTGTTGTCTTTACTTTGGACACATACTTTATAAAGAAACAGCAATACTTTCATTTTCCTTTAAAAAAAAACATAGTGTCTTAAAATGAGAGTTATCATGTCACTGCGTTTTTATATTTACCAGCAGAGCTAATATTTCTGAACTATCAGACTGACCGTAGTTATATTCCTTATCAGCACCTACTACGCATGTCATTGCATTCTTTTGTACTTCTTCTAGAAACTTTCCTTTGTTCTCCAGCCAGCTAAGGTCAGGCTGGAGATTCTTTGCCAACATGTAATCTGTTTTAGATAGTGAGATGTTTTTATTTTCTTACAATAAATATGAGTTTAATTAGATGTTTCTTCGGTCTTATTGATCAAAGTATGCAACAGGATAAAAGCCACGATCCAACTCAAAATGAGGGCAATTACCCCACGCAAGGTAACGGGGCTGATTGCCGCTCTGACAATGGTAGCAGAGGATGGTTGATTTATGGCTATTCCTGACTTGTTACTTTTGATCATGACCGTCTAGGCTAATTAGACAGATAGTTGAGTTAGTGACTGCGGAACACTAAACAATTAACTTCTAAGATGCCGAGAAAGAAGAAAAAAGGAAAAATGAAAGAAAAGGGCAAAATGAAGCCCTTCTTATCTTCTTCAGATGAGGATGATATGGAAAGATCTTCCAGATTTCATCCTCTGGCATCTGCCACTCAGTTAGAAGCAGGAGAAGAACAAACGAAACTTAGAGTTCTCTCTACAAATGATTTGATCTCTTTCGATCCACTGGCACCAGTCATTCAGCTGGAAGAAAAAGAAACCGTGGGAGAAGCAGAAGACTCAGAGAAGATACTCTTAACAAAGCTTCAGGAGGAAAATAACAGAAAAGCTGCTTTTGAAGGTGAAGTACTACGACCGAGGTCAGTAACTCAACCTTCTACTTATGCATGCTCTCAAACTTCTGATTTTGAAATGCTTGGGGCCAAGCCAAAATTTCCACAAACGGCAAAGCCTTTTTCCTCCCACGCAGAGGGAGAAACATTTTATTATTCCTCTCAAACCTTCAAAGTCTCTCCTCATGAGCAAGCTATAAGAAACTATCGTGACCAGATAGAAATTTTTGAACGTGAGCTATCCGAGGCAAAAATGGCTTTATCTAGGCTTGAGCTAGATAAGAGAGAATCCCACGTTCATGAAATCTCAAAAGCCGCCATATTGCCTTCTTCTCTCTCAGAGCCAAAGACACACCCCCTGGTGGATATTGTGTCAGGCAAATCAGAACAGAGAGTTGTGCACACGTCACATTTGCCACATTATTCTCAAATTACAAACGCCACGCAGACAGAAAGATTATCTGAGCTGCCTACAACAAAAGTTGCAGCATCATCTGCCGGCCAAAGTAATTTACAAGAGAAAGCTGAAATGCATCATGATCTGAGAGAGCGATTACAGGCATTGCAACAGACTTTGTCAGATATGTCCTTAACTCACTCAGAGATTCAAACTGCAATGCCACAAGTGTCTCCACAGGCTCAATTTTCAACACCCCCTGGTGGTGCTGGGGTCTTTTTAGATGGAACACAACGCTTAATGCAGCAAAGGCAAATGACTGCATCTCCAGCAGGTCATTTTAATATTGCAGCTCAGATGCCACAAGTACAAGCTCATGCACACGTGTCTCCAGCTGTGCAACCAGGGCCAGCCCCTGGTCCACCTCCAGCACAACAAGTGCCTTTGCCCCCACAGCCAGCACCTCAAATGCCTATTCCTCAACAGGCATACTCTGTTGCTCCACTGGCTGGTGAGTCAAAATTAAAGATGTCAGGGCAGAATTACAAGGCCTGGGTCAGTGAGGTTGGACTTTTGCTACGCAGAGAAGGCACACATCGTATGGTGTTTAACCCTCCTGTCCAACCATGGACACCTGAAATAAGAGACTTAGAGACTAAAGCCTGCACAACATTATTGATGTCCATGGATACTGAACTGCAGGTTACTTTTCCGCCTGATGCAACAGCCCAACAAATTTGGGTCCAATTAGAAAATTGCTACAGGCCTGTCTCAATTGAGTCTTCATGTTTGCTCATGTCTGAATTCCATGGTTCGAAATTGAAACCTGGTGAACAAATTGGAGGACATTTGACCAAACTGAAAGGTATGAGGAAAGAATTGAGAGAAAGGGGCTATCTTATTGAAGATATTCAAATGATTAGTATTATCATTAACTCTTTGAACTATGAATGGAAAGATGCCATTACAAAGATTAACCAAGTGCCTATTGCTCAACGCACAGTGGACAATGTGTGCAGACTCTTAATTGAAGAAGAATCACTGATGTTAGCCACACCACATTTGAGAGGACCACCCGCATCAAGAGCTCCAGCTAGGCGTCCCTTCCGAGGAAGGACCTATGCTCCAAGGATGCCAAGATGCAACATCTGCAACCGTGTGGGACATGCAACCCGGGATTGTCCCCAACGAGTTCCAGCTCCCGTCACGTACCAGCCCAGAGGAACAGACTCCAGAGGCAGAGGCAGAGGTGGTAGACAAGGTCATCATGGTCCAAGGCGTGATTCACAAGCTCCACTCGCCACATTGGCTTTAACCAACGATCCACAACCTCATCCAGAGTACGACAGACGGCTTTTGTGGACTTTGGACAGTGGTGCAGCTTTCCATGTTACTTACAGAAAAGAACTTTTCACAGAGATGCACGAGCCTGAACCTGAACTACGTGAACTTTATTCTTTTTCCAATCATCCTTGTCAGGTCAAAGGAAAAGGAACTGTTTATGTTGAAGAGCTCAATGCATTCATTCCTGATGTCTGCTACATACCAACAGCAACTTTTAGTTTGCTTAGTCAGGCTCACTTGTCTAGAGTTTTAAAGTTCCAGGTTCACCACCTCGAGAAAGCAAGTTACATAGTTAAAGATGGAGATATTGTTGCTGAAACCATGTTAATTGGTGGTGTTTATTACTTAAAACCAAAAGCTAAACCGCAAGCACAGGCAAGTATAAAAACTCCAAAAGAGGAGAGCACAGGCCCAGAGAGAGACGTCCCAGTGAGAGATCCTGTTGCTACTCCGAAGGCTCCTAAAGCCAACAAAAAGAAAATTGAGAAACAGGTTGCTCAGAGCAAGCCTGAGGTTCCTCATAAAACTGTTAATGTTGCAAATTCACTAACTGGTAAACCTTTGCATTCCAGGTGCATCCATAAGTGGCATAGAAGATTGGGACATACCAGCTTCCGGGTTCTTAGAAAAATGCCGGAGTTCGCAAAAGGTTTGGATCTAAAGGGGTGTAAGGTGTTTCTGGATTGTGCTGTCTGCAAGAAAGCCAAATCCAAAGCAGCAGCCATTCCAAAACGCGCTACACGCCTGTCAACACGCATTTTTGATTTGGTACACACTGACATAGTTGGTCCATTTCCGCCAACAATTGGTGGTAGAAAATATTTTTTAACAATTGTTGATAATTATTCTAGATATGGATATGTATATCCAATGAGAGAAAAATCTGAGACCTTTCAGATCTTTAAAGACTTTGCAGCCCTCGTCTCTACCCAACATGGAGTAAACATTGCCAGAATCCAGAGTGATCGTGGTGCCGAGTTCATGTCTCAGCGTTTCCAGGACTGGATGCGTAAGAATGGAATTCTTCATCAGACTTCGGCTCCTTATACTCCCCCTCATAACGGAGTTGTAGAGAGAAGACAGGGGGTCCTGCAAACCATGATGCGTTGTATTTTAGAAGACGCCAACCTCAGTAACCCATACTGGGGTGAAGCTCTTAAATATGCAAATTACATCATCAACCGTACTTGGAGTAGTGCGATAAATCAAACTCCTTTCTTCATGATGTATGGCTACAAGCCAGATCTCAAGAACCTCCGTATTTTTGGTTCATACGCCATGGTGAACATTCCCTTAGATCAAAGAAGGAAAGGAGGTCCAGCAGCAAAGAGACTGAGATTTATGGGTTTTGATGACAATTCAAAATGGAGCAAATTTATTGACTCTAATTGTAGACTAGTGACTTCCCAATCTGCTAATTTCGAGGAAGATGCTGACTGGTCCAGGATTCATTCCAATGATCCTGGAGTTTATTTTCCTAAAGATGAAGTTACTGATGCCACGCAGCCTGATGACCAAGATTCACAGGCAAATGTTCCACCCACCAGTTCTTCCCAACATGATGTTCCGTCTTCGCAAGCCGCGGATGCTGATGCTAGCGACGATGATGAAGACGAGGACGAAACGGAAGAAGAATGGACGACTGTTCCGAGGCGTTCCAAGAGAGCCACAAAGGGAATCCCTCCACAGCGATATTCGTGGCAACTGACAAAAGCACCGTTGCCTTTGATTTGTAATGTTACACTTCCTCCCGATAACTTCACACAAATCAAACATCTTCCTGATTCAGAGCAAGAGAAGTGGTATGATGCAATGCAAGCTGAAATGGACAGTCTAAAGAAACTTAAGGTGTTTACGCCTGCAAAATCTCCAGCAAAGAAAAAGGTCATTGGCACTCGATGGGTCTATAGAATCAAAAAGAAGCCAAATGGTGAGTCATTGTACAAGGCCAGACTTGTAGCTCAGGGTTTCGCTCAACGTTATCCTGAGGACTACACAAATACCTACTCACCGACAGTCAGAACTGAAAGTGTAAAAATTGCTTTAGCCACTGCAACTATCCTTGGTTTAGAAGTTTTCCAGTTTGATGTTGACACCGCTTATCTACATGCTGACCTAGATGAAGAAATCTACGTGAGAGGTCCTCCAGGATTCCGACAGCAAGAAGGGGATACCTGGTTCCTGAACAAAAGTCTTTATGGTCTGAAACAGTCTGGTTTAATGTGGTACTTATGTCTAACTGACAAACTAAATTCAATGGGCTTTATTAAGTCCGAAACTGATGAGTGCGTGTTCACAAAAAGATCTAACAATGCATATGAGATAGTTCTTGTTTATGTTGATGACATTGTTTACATTGGTCCAAATAAGCAGATGAGTGAGAATTTTGCCAAAGCTTTGCAGAAATACTTCACATTGAAATCTTTAGGTCATATTAGCACTTATTTAGGTGTGCAGATTGAAAAAACACAGAAGGGGTTTAGTCTTTCACAAGAAGATAAAATTGAACAAGTTTTGCATCATTGCAACATGAAGGATGCTAACACAACAAAGACACCCATGCAAACAGATTTTCACAACTTGACACATGAACCAAGTCCTGAGTTCGAGGATCAAACACTTTATCGTTCAGTTATTGGATCACTGTTATACATTAGTAGTTGGACAAGACCAGACATTGCACTCAGTGTTAATCTCTTGTCTCGACACGTAGGTAAGGCAAAACAGTTTCATTGGTCATGTATTAAGAAATTATTGAAATACCTAAAGCACACTAAACACATGAAGTTATTGTTAGAACCAACACACACTGATTATGCAGAATTAAGTTGTTATGCAGATTCTGATTGGGCAAGTGATAAGAAATCACGTAAAAGTACTTCAGGTTATATAATGTTCTTAAATGGATGTCCTGTTTATTGGCAAGTGCGAAAACAGAATTTTGTTTCTTGTTCTTCTACTGAAGCTGAATATGCTTGTGTTTCAGATGCATGTAATTCTTTAACGTGGTTTGATGCTTTGGTCACAGATATCTGGACACATCCGATCCGACCAATCACAGTGATGGAAGACAATGAATCGGTGGTTTATATTTCTGAATCACATTTCACAGGTTCTAGGTCCAGACACATTGACATCCGTTATAGAAATATCAAACAATTAGTGAAACAAGGTTTTGTAAAATTGCAGTATGTATCTACACATGATCAGATTGCAGACATGCTCAACAAACCGCTTCCAGCAGCCCAACACGAGTATCTGCGTAAGAAGATGTGCCTTATCTGATGATATACCTGATGTTCGCTCAACTGGCAAAAGAAGGGGTGTCACTGCGTTTTTATATTTACCAGCAGAGCTAATATTTCTGAACTATCAGACTGACCGTAGTTATATTCCTTATCAGCACCTACTACGCATGTCATTGCATTCTTTTGTACTTCTTCTAGAAACTTTCCTTTGTTCTCCAGCCAGCTAAGGTCAGGCTGGAGATTCTTTGCCAACATGTAATCTGTTTTAGATAGTGAGATGTTTTTATTTTCTTACAATAAATATGAGTTTAATTAGATGTTTCTTCGGTCTTATTGATCAAAGTATGCAACAGGATAAAAGCCACGATCCAACTCAAAATGAGGGCAATTACCCCACGCAAGGTAACGGGGCTGATTGCCGCTCTGGCAATCAGCCCCGTTACCTTGAATTTTTGAATAGTAACTTTTAACCAAGAAATGTATTGTAGATGATGGTTGTGCAAACCACCAAAACTGGTGGCCTCCAGATGTCATTGAACTTAAATTCCATGAACTACCAGCATAGTCGGAATGAATTATAGGAACTTTGGTTTCAGGTCACTTGGATATACTAGATGAGGAAAACAGCTACTGGTAATCATCTGTAGAACAGTGGTAGCCTATGCTTAGTATGTTTGGGTTTCAGAAAAATCTATCACTGTCACTGGGAGACTACATCTGCAACCTTGTTGGTGTGCCTGAAGTTTCCTCTCAAAAAAGTTAATAATAGATTAGGAAGGGACCTTGAAGTCTTGTAGTCCAGCCCAGGAAACCCTATACCATTTCAAACAAATGCTTGTCCAATCTTTTTTTAAAAGCACCCTCAATTCCTAGAGGTGAGTCCTTCCACTGGTTAATTGGACATTGACTCAGCCTTCCATCCTTCCAAGGTAGGTAAAATGAGGACCCGTATTGTGGGGGCAATAAACTGACTTTGTATAAAAAAGAACACCGCTGGAGGGGGGGGCGTAAGCCCTACTAAGCAGGTATATAAAAAAGTATGAAGGCTATTGCTTAATGTGTTGTAAGCCGCCCTGAGTCTCTGGAGAAGGGCGGCATATAAATCGAACCAATAAATAAATAAATAAATAAATAAATAAATTGTCTTCACTGTCAGGAAATGTCTCCTTAGTTCTAGGTTGGTTCTCTCCTTGATTAGTTTCCATCCATTGCTTCTTGTCCTGCCCTTAGGTGCTTTAGAGAATAGGTTGACCCCACTTCTTTATGGCAGCCCCTTAGATAATGGAAACTGCTTTCATGTCGCCCCTAGTCCTTCTTTTCATTAAACTAGACACACCTAGTTCCTGCAACAGTTCTTAATGTGCTTCTCTATCTAGAGTCAAGTGAATGCAAGTTATTCTACTGTCCAGATCTTGTCATTTAATAGGAGAAGGAATTAAATAAATGATCTGGAACACTTCACCCTTGGAGAATGTAGCCAATAAAAATTTCTCAGAACTTTCTCTCAGGTTTGTCTCAGGTTTGTCTCAGGTTTGAAAAGGGCTTTTATATACCCTTTTGGTATATAGTGTGGAATAAGAGATGATTGGATACAACACATGCATTTCATCCATAAGATAGATTGTTCTAAGATCTAGTATTTTCAATATGTGAATGATACCTTTGGCTGACAAATATAGCAAAACCAAGATCAACCAAGCAGACCTTATAAAACGAGGTCTCTGATGTTGGCTGAAGTGAGTTAATATTCAGGTTTTGTTGTGTGCTGCCTATGTTTTATTGCATATGACGTGTGTCTAAAATTACTTTAAAGGCATGCACATGTATATGTGCACCTAAGTGTAATAATTTTAACACAACAACTTAACATTCACCCTGGAACTCAACACACTTAGGAGCTTTGCACAAAAAATGCATATTGGGAATTTTTGGTTTATGAAATAGCTGAGCCAAGTTGCACTGGTGATCAAGAGCAAATATTTGAGTTTATGTGGAAGACAAGTTAAAGTGTGCTGAATATGTAGTTAAAATGCCTTGGGAAAATTTTGAGACGTTATCTGCTTCTGCCTACTTAATGGTGAATGGAGAGTAAATTATGGAATTTATTTTAAAATCTCACCTGAAAGAGCAATGTACATTCAATGACACTAGCCTAGTTGAAAGAGCAAGAAAGTGTCTTGGAAATAGAATTGGGGAAATACAAGGTTGTATTTTGAATGATTTAAAAAAATGTTTCCATATAGCTAAGGGGGGGAACCAATCCTTTTTCTGTGGGGTGGGCACTTCATATAAACGTAATGGAGTTGGAGAATGGAATGGAACGGAACAGAACAGAACAGAACAGAATAGAATGGTTCTTTATTGGCCAAGTGTGATTGGACACACAAGGAATATGTCTCCAATGCATAACTCTTGGTGTTTATACAAACAACAAGGTGGTAAGTCATAGATCATAAATCATAAGATACAAACAACAAGTGATATATCATAAGATACCAATAGGAGAAGGTAGTAAGTAAGATGAGAAGATGAAAAAAATGAGAAGATGAGAAGGACAATAGCAATATAGCCCTACTACACAGATAAATATCTTTAGGCATAGGACAATGCTATGGGAATTAGGTGTGTGCGTGCATGTATCAGTGAATGAAAAAACATACATACATACATACATACATACATACATACATACATACATAAATACATAAATACATACATACATACACAATGCACACACATAGTATACATATTATATCTCTCTTTCAAAACATTTAAAACTGATTGTAGATAGACAGATCAATTTGTTTCTGCCCCTGTAATGTTGCTTCTGGAAAGTTTTCTTTTATGGAGTTTTAGTTCTCTGGAGCTTTGCTGTTCCAGCATAGCTCCCTCTCAATGTTCTGAATAGCTGATCAAAGTTTTAAATTGCATTTGGATCCTGTAAAAATGACAACTTTTATTTTATATAGAACTTGAGACTTCCAGAAATAGAGATATAACAGAAGTGACACTGCTAGTCAGCCCCCCCCCTAATACTTTGTGTCTCTGTCTTTCTTGCACACAAAAATTGAGATGATGATGATGAGAAAGAGAGAGAGAGAGAGAGAGAGAGAGAGAGAGAGAGAGAGAGAGAGAGAGAGAGAGAGAGAGAGAGAGAGAGACTATCCTGTTAAGGGTATGGTGGAGTAACGATGCATCTATTCCCTTCACTATATATATGCCAGAATATGCAATATGAATATATTAGAAAGAAGCCTCTGTGTATATGCATGTCAATTTATTTTCAGTAAACTCTTTATATATATCACCACTTTAATCCTGACTGGATATTTGCAGGCATGTATAGAAAACTTTTGTTTATGTATTTATCCAGCCAGTTTATGCCACCAGTTACTGATACCTGTCAGAGGTTGTGATAAAATATTTTCATATACACAGGGAACAACATTTGTTGAAATCTAAGTTGGTCTTATGGATTACACTAATTAATTTTATTTATTTATTTATTTATTTATTTATTTATTTATTTGTTTATTTATTTATTTAAGCATGTATTTTATGACAGATACAAGTGTAAACATAACTATAAATACATGAAAAGGATACAAATAAAAGAAAACATTAGGACAGGGATGGTAGGCACACTGGTGTGCTTATGCATGCTCCTTACAGACCTCTTATGAATGGGGTAAGGTCTACAGTAGACAGTCTAAGGTTAAAGTTGTGGGGATTTGGGAAGAAACCACAGAGTCAGGTAGTGCATTCCAGGCATTGACCACTCTGTTGCTGAAGTTGTATTTTCTGCAGTCAAGTTTAGATCGGTTTACCATGAGTTTGTATCTATTGTGTGCTTTTGTATTGTTTTGGTTGAAGCTGAAGTATTGCAATATTACCCTTATATCAAGCAGGAGTATCATATCAACAAACACTTGTCCTTATTTTCTAGTAAAAGAATCTAAATTGTCATTCTAGTAAAGTTATCCAGAAAGCCACCCCATTTTTGAATTAGTAATTGACTTTTTAAAAGTAAAGATGCCCTCAAGATAAATATGAATAGAAAAAATGAGTACAAAAGTAGTTAATCCCCTCTGACATATTTTTTGAATTCCACTATAATATAAAACAGCCCAGTCTACTGTATTGGAGTTACATTTCAATTATGATTGCACAAAATTTTGGAATTAATTCAGAACATGTGCATTTAAGCAGGACAGCATGAAGCAGCATCAGTTTGAAACCCTTTAAAGCAGTTCCATCTTTCCTCAGACTGCTTAATTGCTGGGTGCAGCAACATGATTCTGAAAAATTGATATGGCTGCTCTAAAGAGATGAATCTCCAAGCTCTCCAAAATGCTTTTTTAAAAACAAACCTGAAGTATTGCATAGCCCTAATCTCAGTCCCAGAATTCCTATTCAGTATTCATCAGCTTTAGAAAAGAGCTATGGAAGATTATTTTTATATATGATTATTGTTACAAAACTATTATATGAGGGGGGGAAATAGAAAGATTCTGAAATATTCACAATGTAGGAATTTGTTGTTAGTTGCAAAGGTGTGTCCGACCCATTGCAACCCCATGGACAACGTTTCTCCAGGCTTTCCTGTCCTCTACCATCCCCCGAAGTCCATTTAAGCTCACACCAACTGCTTCAATGACTCCATCCAGCCACCTCATTCTCTGTCATCCTGTTCTTCTTTCACCCTCAATCTTTCCCAGCATTAGGCTCTTCTCCAGTGAGTCCTTCTTTCTCATTAGGTGGCCAAAGTATTTGAGTTTCATCTTCAGAATCTGGCCTTCTAAAGAGCAGTCAGGGCTGATCTCTTCTAAGACTGACTGGTTTGATTACCTTGCAGTCCAAGGGATTCCCAGGAGACTTCTCAAGTACCATAGTTCAAAGGCCTCAATTCTTTGCTGTTCAGCCTTTCTTATGTTCTTTCACTGCCATACGTTGCAACTTAGAAAACCATAGCTTTGACTATACGCACTTTTGTTGGCAAGGTGATGTTTCTGCTTTTTAGTATGCTGTCTAGATTTGCCATAGCTTTCTTCCCCAAGAGCAAGTGTCTTTTAATTTCTTGGCTACAATCCTCATCTTCAGTGATCTTGGAGTCCAGGAAAATAAAATCTGTCACTACTTCCATTTCTTCCCCGTCTACTTGCCAGGAATTAAGACAGCTGGATACCACGATCTTTTTTTAATGTTGAGTTTCAAGCCAACTTTTGCACTCTCCTTCACCCACATCAAGAGGCTCTTTAGGTCCTCTACAATGTAGGAATAGTTGGTGAAAATGACAAAACTAACAAGAGATGGCAAAAATTAATTTATTTGATTAGAGAAAGATCAACAATTATATTTATTAATGCCTGGAAACCCCTTATGGACTTTTTGCTGAAAAAGAAGAGAAAAATGAGCTTGTGATTTATGGGTTCAAAGACTAGAAAGGGTAACTTATGGAGGGGAAGAAAGTATGACATAGTTGTGAAGAGAGAGGACAAATATATCTATAACTACTGTCAGGAAGATCGGAAGCTACTTATTTATCAGCTTTCTTTTCTTTTTTCCTTTTCTTTCTTTCTTTTCCTTTTCTATTTATTTTTCCAATATATTTTCACTATTTACTATTCTTCTTTATTAACTTTGTTTTGTCTTATGTTTTTTTATTTTCTAAAGCATTATTTAATAAAAATTATTCAAAAAAGAAAAACACACTTTTCTGTTTCATGTAAAATCATTTTTATAGGATCATTTGTATAACATAACTAGGAAAAATTAGGAATGATATATAATGACTTTGAAAAGATACATATTTAGTGACCCTCCTGTATTTCATTTTTAGTAAGCAAACCTCAGTTGCAGTGAATTTACCTAGAGGGAAAAAAATCACACAGTTCAGCAATTTTAGGGCTCACAGCTTGCAAAGAACAAGAACAGTTAAGAAGATTGATATGCAGAGTCTCTAAAGCAGAGCAAAAAGTAATTTGCTCTCAGTTTAGTGATATGCCATCCAAAAATCCAAGGCAAAATACATATGATGGTATTTAAGCAATTCGTCCATAGCCAATTTGCATAACTGTTGGATCTCTGTTGGCCACAGTTGATGGTGCACAAATGCTATTTTATGCAAGATTAACCTTCTTATGTATGTCATCAGAACTTATCCAAAATGTAGATTTGCAATGACAGCTTCCGCATATACATGGCACTGGCTTTGTGTATAAGTCCTTATGTACCGTAGGTAGCTAAAAGATTCAGCAACGTCAGGACCCATCAGTGGGCTTTTGTATACATATGTATATGGATTATTAAAGACAATAGGAAAGACAATTCTTATTTAAACTACATTAAAATCTGAGCCAGAATAAATTCAGAACTTTCTTAAGGACAACTTTTTTATCCAGAGGTGATTGTTGTTGTTGTTGTTGTTGTTGTTATCAGCTTCTGGAAGGCTCAGGTTACAGAAATGTAACTGTAATGGACATAACTTACGTGTTTTGTTTGTTTTTATTATTTGGGGGAAGACACAAAAGATAATATGGCACCCCTAGTATATATTTGAGTGCCAACAACAGCAGCATGAAATCCCTACTGGATTTTTTAGCTACAGATTTTTGGTAGACATTTGAACATCACTGGAACTTGAGGCTGAGGAGATAAACTTTTTTTCAAAAAATCTCTTGTATCTGCTAATTTCCTTTTTGCTGTTTTTCTTTCGTAAAGCCATCAAGTATATGCAATCAGAGTGGGAAACCCAGGTGAAATGAGAATACTAAACTAATGAAAGCTATGAATTTACGTGACATTTTCTCCCGCCATGGAGTCCCCTCATCCCACAGAGCAACGCTGATTATCTTTCATTTGAGTGGCTGTTGTTGTTTTCCCAATGTGACCAAATGTTGCTCCTTTTAGATCCCCTCCTTATTAGATACGAAAGGGCATGGAGAAAGTTTTATTAAAGAGCCTTAGGAATTTGCAAGCACATGTGTGCCACTGCTGTGGAAACCACATTTCCCATTCAACATTACCAGCAGGATGCAGACAGATGCTCTCTGAGCACTTATTAGCTACAAATGTTTTCAAGTTGCTGTCTGCAAAGACAAGCATATTCTTCCTTACACTGAAGAGAAGGTAGATAGATGTGTTCAACCATCACAAGCCTGCTTTCATCTCACAGTTTAAAGAAGGAAATGTTGAGCATCTCCAGATGTTTTGATCAAAATGACTAGCACCAGCTGTGCTTCTCCCTCTCCCAGACAGTTTACTGAGCTGATTGCAAAGTAAACACATCCATTCTCATAGCTTATTCTTCATATCTTCTTTTCACCCCACATACATAAATGGACGTCCCATTTTGCTATATTAAACACGTCTGTACAATATCTCCATTTCAAGTTACTAATAATGTTGTAAAAAAATAACTTCAGTTCAGTTCAGTTCAGTTCTTTAAGAAAGAAGATTCCAGAACCTGGAGGGTCATGTTATGCCAAGTTGAATGGAGCTTATTTCCTGTCATCCTCTTAATGTTCACAAAAGACATCTTTCAAAGGGGTTCAAGCATCCTTTAAGTTGCAAGCAACTACATTTTAAACAAAACAGTTTCTTACGTTTTCAGCATCAAACATTCAGATAGATTTCCCAAAGCAAGTGGCAACATTTCAAGTTATTTTCTCATTTCTAAGTTCTAGTTAGCTCATATTTCAGCTTTAATCTAGGATCTGCCAGATCCAACAAAAACACACACTAATATAAATGCATATAAGCAAACAAAAAAGCTGACATTAGTCTTCGTTCAAATAGATACATCTGCTTTCTCAAAATAATGCTTTTTATAGGGAAGTTGTAGGAAACAAATGGATGCGTGAATAATGGCAGTGATCCATTTTCTTTATAGGCCTTACCATAAACTGAAAATAAAATGGGCAAATTAGTGGGTGATGCTGTGTCTCCATTACTATATAACAGAATTAGAACAACTCATGGGGTGTGTGCTGACTCCTTGTATAAATGGGGAAAGATGCCTTCAGCACAATGTGATTGCGGGGCCCCTCGACAGACTATCCAGCATGGATAGTCCTAACAGAGGGAATGCCCTAACAGAAAGTATCCAGGAGATTCTAGGGATTTCCTCTGCATAACAACGGCAGCTACTGACTGGATCTCCAAACTCGACATCAAACTTTGAAATATTATTTCTGTTTTCCTTTTAGGTTTTCTTAGTGCTTTTTTTATTGTTTTTAACCTGTAAAAATGAAGTGTTTTAATATTGTGTGTGACCAGCCATACGCTAAATAAATAAATCCATTACTATTGCTATATAATTAACTTTATGAAAAGATTGGGTCAAATCTGTATGTATCCAACAGAGATAAATCTTATTCAATGGGACTTCTACATAAGAGGTAGCATCTAATGCTAATTTAAGATACTAGGATATGTATGATACGTTCCCTGGTGTCTGTTAGCAATTAAGTAGCAGCAAGGAAGTAACATTGGCTTACTACCATGTGTAAGAATTACAGTGCCCATGGCTCTCAGTATTAGCTCCATTGTGCAATATGAAGAGAATTGTATGTCATAAGAGAATCAGTTAGGTGGAGCAGTTAAAGTACTCGACTAAGACTGGGAAAACCAAGTTCATATATGCTGTCAACCATAGACCTTACTGGGTGACCTTGGACTAATAACTTTGTCACCTATCAACAAGATTATTGTTTTGGGAGAAATTGGAGGAGAGAGAAGTATTTATGCTATGCAAATTTCTAGATAAAATTTGGAATATATTTCTAATAAAATAATATAAAAATATGCCTATGTACGGATGTACTATGTAATTCCTGAATAGTTACTGATAAACTGACTGTTGAAATGCTTTGGCTAATCTAACATATTTCTATTGTTTTATTTATATTTGAATTTTCAAAAAAAAAATCCACAAAACTGATACATTTTAACAAGCTGATAATATTTAATACAAGCTGTTTCCAGGATGACTATCTTGGTTATAATAAGGAAAATCTATTATTCCTTGTAAAAAAAAAAAATCACTATTTTAGCTTGTCATACAGTGGATTTTATCAGATATTTTTCAGATAAAGCCATAGACCAGATGTTAACATTCCATCTATCCATTAAAATATCCAAATATTTCCATTGTTTAGCAATGAAACAATGGACTTCTTGTTTGGTTGCTATAACCAAAGACTTAATGAGGCATTTGTTTGTTATTTTGTAATGTCTTATTCCATCCCTCAGATATATGTAGCGGTCCCAGCTTTACTATGGGGATAATTTAACGCTTGCTTGCTTGCTTGCTTGCTTGCTTGCTTTTTCTTTCTTTCTCTTTCTTCATAAAATTTATTGACTTTTTCTTTAAAAATTTCTTTGCAAAATTCCAATATTTTATTGCATTCCCACCAACTTTTACCTAGCTATATCTTTCTTTCTCTCTCTCTCTCTCCCTCTCTTTCTTTTTCTTTCCTTCTTCTCTTTTTTTCTTTCTTTCTTTGTAAAATTTATTGGCTTTTTCTTTAAACACATCTTTGCAAAATTCCAATATTTTATCACATTCTTACCAAAGAGGGAAAAAAATTTCTTTCAATTAACAATCTTAACAACAGCTCATGGGACAGTGAGAAAATATATGAGATACTTAATGGGGTTTAAATGTTTCAGATATCATTCCTGTATTGTTGTTGATTAAAAAAATCTTTGATCTGACCATAAGGACTGCCAAATATTATTCTGTAATTGTTCCTCTAAGTCTAAATGTGTTTTTAAATTCTTTGGTAGATTCACCATAATCTATTTCAAATTGAATGTATTGATTTTTTAAAAAAAGATGTCTATGGGGAAAAAATACCATTCTTTTTTTTCTTCCCAAAACAAGAGAGATGTCTATTTGCAAGTTCCATTGAGGTGATAAGCAGGGCCGGATTAGGCCTCAAGCCTGAACCAAACTTGGCCTTTATGTTATGAAGTGCAATTATAAAGTGCATAGCTTGCTTTTAGGATGTACTGACATGAATCGCTGGATCAGCATAACTAACATATGTGCTTAAAATAAGTTGTAACCAGACATCTTTATCCTGTTATTCATAAATGTATCTAAAAATGTATAACTGCCTACTTGTTTACTGGACATGTATCATTAGTTCCCTAAAAGTGTGGTACGTCATTTACATTATATAACTATATTCCTGGCCCCTAATCGGGGTTCAGGCCATTTTACTCTTTGCTGTGCTTTGAACCTGCGCAAATAAACCTTTCCTTCTTTGAAGTGCTGGCTTGTGTTCCGTCATTTCTACTACATTCTCTGGCAGACCCAGATGGGACACTAAGTGAGGCGATGTTTCGCTGAGGGCAGCCTGACCCCTCAGACCCTGTGAGGGACCACTTTCGAATATTCTCCAGGCGCCACAGGGGACTGAGCCTCTGGGAGACGGTAGTGATACCTCAGCGGGACCGACGGTGCTGAGGACTAGTTCAAGATCCCTTGGAGGAAGGAAAGGAGTTCTGAAAGGGATCCTGGCCAGGACGGGGCTTGTGAAGACGTCTCAGGCAACTATATGTAATGGAATTAGTACCTATCTTATTTGAAGATAGAAGAGGGGGCCTGATCATCTCCCTGGACTTGGGACGGCGATCCTAACAAAGTCCGTTTATGCTGTGTGGGTGGTTAAACCTTCATGGTTCCTCTCAGTGACCGTTGAGTGTCCGGCACTGTAGGCCGAAGGTAGTGTTGTTAGGATGGGTGGAGGTAGTAGCATACCCAGCACTCTGCTGGAATGCATGTTGAAAGGTTTTGACAACTACTTTAATCATACTGAATACAGGGTTCCCTACCCTAAGGTGACTAGAGATAGGCTCTGTTTTCTGTGCCAACAACTATGGCCACATATGGGAGTAGGGTGGCCCCCAGAGGGAACATTTAAAGATCAAGTTATTAATGATTTAGTTGCTTTGATTGCTGCAAATGAGGAAAAATATTTATTTATTTTGTCATACTGAATGGATCTGACACCAAAGAAACCATGGGACCTTTTGTTCTAGCTGTTGTTCAGTTTTCTGTTTCATGATTTCAATTGTATATCTCCATCCTTATTATAATCATAATCATAAGTTTATTTGTCAAGCATATATAAGATAACAGGTAAAAGTATCAACATAATTTGAATACATGAAAAGAGTAAGAGTAAAAAAGAATATTAGGACAGGGACGATAGGCATGCTGGTGTTCTTATACATGCCTCTTACAGACCTCTTAGGAATGGGGTGAGGTCAACAGTAGACAGTTTAAGGTTAAAGTTTTGGGGGTTTGGGGAAGAAACCACAGAGTCAAGTAGTGCATTCCAGGCATTGACCACTATGTTACTGAAGTCATATTTTTCTGCAATCGAGTTTGGAACAGTTTACCTTGAGTTTGTATCTATTATTTGCTTGTGTATTGTTGTGGTTGAAGCTGAAGTAGTCATTGACAGGAAAGACATTGTGGCAGATAATTTTATGTACTACGCTTAGGTCAGACTGAAGTCGGTGTAGTTTTAAGTTGTCTAAACCCAAAATTTTGAGTCTGATGGCATAAGGTATTTTATTGCAGTTAGAGGAATGGAGGACTCTTCTCATAAAATATCTCTGGACTCTCTCGATTGTATTTATGTCCAATATGCAGTGCGGGTTCCAAACAGATAAGCTGTATTCAAGAATTGGTCTAGCAAATGTTTTGTATGCTCTAGTTAGTTATATGACATTACCAGAGAAGAAACTATGCAAGATTAGGTTAACAACTCTTAATGCCTTTTTGGCAATGTTTGTACAGTGGGTTTTGGCACTTAGATCTTTAGAAATGAGTACTCCAAGGTCCTTGAAAGAGTGAGAGTCATCTACAAGGTCATATCCGTCTAATTTGTATTTTATGTTTTGATTTTTTTTGCCAATGGCAAGACAGAGCATTTGTTGGTTGAGATTATAATTTGCTTATGTTAGAGATGTGATTCCTGGAAGGAGTTTGAAAGCCTCATCTTCCAAATTCAGCATATTATTTGTGTAAAGTCCTTCATTTTTATATATCTCTACTGGTGACAAAAGAGAGAAATTTAATTTCTTTCCCTGAGATTCATTTATTCTGAAGTACTTCAAAAGCAGCATCCCTTTTGTGTGTGTTTGTGTGTGTCTGTGTATATTTAGGTGTAAAGACAGAGGGAGGGAGGGAGTTTTTGATCCTCATTCATTCTTTTTCTATGAGCAACATGCTTATTTTATGCTG
This sequence comes from Masticophis lateralis, assembly GCA_030761175.1. Lineage (NCBI taxonomy): Eukaryota > Metazoa > Chordata > Lepidosauria > Squamata > Colubridae > Masticophis > Masticophis lateralis. The sequence goes on from JAUDYJ010000001.1 coordinate 112,274,907, forward strand.
ATCACTTTTGCATTCAATCGCCATTCATTCTTTTTAAAAAGAGCTTATTGAGCCCTTTTCTTTAATCTATTCCCACTGTTACGTTTCTCCTTGACATAGTTGCCTCTCACTTCCATACAACAAAGTTGCAGAAGCAAACTCATACACGCATTAAATTTGCTTCTTTCAATGCACATGCAGAGGAGTATTCTTGTCATAACTGCACATGAATTTGGAATTGGTCTTACAGTATATGTGAGTATTTACAGGTTACTAAATCACCATATCAAAACAGAACGATAACTGGTTCTCATTCCTCTGCATGGACTTTTTAAGGCTACCATGAATCATCTTTTATTTATTTATTTAAAACATGTATACAGCATTTAAAATATTTGTGCTTTATTTACAGTACCTTTTTAAATGGTCAATAAACACAACGGAATATTAAGTAAATCTCCTTAATGAACAATAAATTGTAGAGACTAGGAATTTTTCTTTGCTTGAGGAAACTTTTTAGAATGATCTTTGATGAGAGTTTATTGTACAATTTAGGGACATTGGTTATACATTTCCTGTATGTGCCACATTTTATGAGCAAGTCAGGAATTATACTTACCTATTCTTTTCTTTTTATTCTTTATTTATTTATTGGCCAAGTGTGATTGGACACACAAGGAATTTGTTTTTGGTGTATATTCTCTCAGTGTATATAAGGAGAATAAAATACATTCATCAAGAATAAAAAGATACAATACTTAGTGATAGTCAAAGTTACTAATAAGCTATCAAATCGTACTAGGAAACAAATAAAAACAATATAATTGAAAGATAAAAGCAACATGGTTATAGTAATAAGTGGGAAGAAATAGATACTAGTAAGGAAGAGAAGAATAATAGTAATACAGTCTTAGTAAATTATTTGACAGTGTTGTGGGAATTAGTTGTTAAGCAGAGTGATGGCTTTTGGGAAAAAACTGTCCTTGTATCTAGTTGTTTTAGTGTGCAGTGCCCTGTAGCGTCTTTTTGAGGGTAGAAATTTAAACAATTTATGTCCAGGATGTGAGGGGTCTGTAGATTTTTTCACAGCCTCTTTTTTGATTCTAGATGGAACTATATCCAGAACTATAGACATGTCAAACTCTGCAAAGGAACCTGTGCTTCTGCTGAGAGAATTTTCTCAGTTAACAGGTAAAATGGGATAAATGCAAACAGATTGCAAAGGATTATAAGCAGGCAAGTGAAAAATGGAAGGGGGGAAGGAGAAAGAGGCAACTCCTTTATTATGATTATCCCTGTATGTTTCATTTACATAATATGCATCAAATTCCAGTATGTCGAATTCTTGACATGACCTGCTTTGAATCCTTGAAAGTATCTTGCAATTAGCCACATGCAACCCTGGAGTTTCCAGGAAATTCCCTTGAGAGTAGGAAGATCAAGCTCCATGTGATTCAGCTCCAGGTTCAAGGAACATGGATGAACTGCATGTTACAAAAGAGTCACCAGCCCTCCCCAAAAACATGGGTTTTGGAAAACAGATTTTTCTGAATAAAAGAGAAGCTGTTCATAGGAAAGTATGAGCAACATTGCAAGAGAAAAGGAGTGACCTGGGAAAAAAATGCACAGGAATAAAGATTCAAGAAATATTTGTTGGTATCTGTGGTTTTAAAGAAAAAATCTTTATGTAGCTTTTTTATAAGGATGGGTCATTCGGAAAGCAAAATGCTCATAACTTAATTATTCTCATAATAAAAACTCCTGAATAAGGTTCCACATCTTATTGCAAACAACAATGAAAGCCTTTGCTTAGAATTCTAGATACTATTCACCGTCCATGGAGATTCACCGGAGAAAAAGAGAGACACAGTTGCAGCTTATTTTTCAAGAGCATAGAAAAACAGGTAGGCTGATGAGCCCTTTTCTAGAGTGCTATCGACCACAGAACCTTCTTTCTAGCACTGTGCTTTCAGTCAGAATGGAACTGGAAGGGGCCTTGGAGGTCTTCTAGTCCAACCATTTGCTCAAGCAGGAGACCTTATACCAGGGTGTCAAACTCATGGCCTATGACCCAGATGTGTCATGCATTGGCCATACAGATGCCCAGATTAGCAAAGGGGGAAAAAGTCACAAAATGTCACTTGACAACACCATGACGATGCGGGTTTGATACCCCTGCCCTATACCATTTCAGACAAGAATGTCCAGTCGATTCCTAAAAACCTCCAGAAGCATCCACAACTTCTGAAGGCAAGCTGTTTCTCTGGTTCATTGTTCTCACTATTAGAAAGTTTTTCCTTAATTTCAGGTTGCTTCTCTCCTTGATGAGTTTCCATCCATAGTTTCTTGTCTTGCCTTCTAGTGCTTTGGAAAATAAATTGAACCTCCTCTTCTTTGTGGCAGCCTCTCAAATACTGGAATACTGCTATCATGTCCCCCTCCCCTCCTACTCCTTCTTTTCTCTAGATTAGCCAAACCCAAATCCTGCAACCATTCTTCATATATTTTAGTCCCTGGGCCTTTAATCACCTTAGTTGCTCTTCTTTGCACTTTTTCCAAAGTCTCAACATTATTATTTTTTTTGTAATGTGGTGACCAAAACTGAATGAAGTATTCCAGGTATGGTCTTACTAAGGCTTTAAAGAGTAGTATTAGTACTTCACGTGATTTTGATAGTTTGCTTCTGTTTATACAACCAAGAATTATATTAGCTTTTTTGGCTTCTGCTGCACACTGCTGCACACACTGTAAATGTTACATAGTTCAGTTTGTGATTCCACCTACAAAAATGTTTGGTCCCACCAACCATTAGCAGTCTTGTACACTGCCCCACCAATCCTTCAGCCAGTGCTTATTTACTCAGAAGTAAACAATGGTGGATTAGTTGGAAACATTCCAGGAATGGCTTACTCCCCATTAGCAGACGAAGAAGAGCTAAGCTTTAGAGGAAAAGCCATCAACGCATGACAGAGCATATATCTGACATACAAACTGCCCTAGGTTAGAAAGGGAAAGTAGTTAAGATTAATGGGGTAGATTTATCAACGGGCCACATAATAGATATCCAGACCACCCTCGGGAGCCACAATAAGAAGGTGAGGAAGACAGCAATGTCCAGCTACCACCAAAGAATCAAACAGGTCCTGAAGAGTCAGCTCAATAGAAAGAACAAGATCCATCAACATGTATAACCTTCCAGTCATCAGATGCCCTGCCAATATAGTGAGTTGGCCAAAGGAAGACATACCAGGCAACAAGTGACCAAAACATACATACATACATACATCAGGGGTGGGTTCTATTTACCTTTACTACCAGTTTGTAACAGAGCCATGTGCGTGCTCTTCTGCGCATCAGAAGAAGCATTCTGTGACCTCGGGATAGGTGGGAGGAGCCTCCCCCCAGTTTTATTACTGGTTTTATAGAACCAGGGGCAACCCACCACTGACATGCATACATACATACATACATACATACATACATACATACATACATGCTATTAAAATAATGGGAAGAAAGAAGCAAAGTCAGCATCAGCATAGTTATCTTGTTCTCATGTAAGAGTCTTGTCATTTTTATAGGATGGAAAACAACTATGTGTTTTCACAAACAATTGCAGTGAAACTTTTAAAATCATGTTGGATTTTGCTGTTGCTTGTGGTTAGCGATTTGCAGCAAATAAAGTGGACAGCCATTTTGTTTTCCAATTACCTTCAGAAATCGTGTTGTGGTTTTTGTGCCAGGGAAGCATGATTAACTACCTTAAGAGAAGACAAAAGTAACTCTTAAAAATAAACCTGGAGGATTGTTCTTCATACCAATAAAGTTCTTGACGCTGAACACAGCAAGGCTATAAGCCAACTAAAGCCAGGTCATGCCTTTTCTCATTAAGTGACTTTTGGTTTGGAGGGCTTATTGCACTGCTTCAGTTATTGGTGAGAATATCTGTTTTTATTTCCCACAAGCCTTGCCTTACTAAATGAAAATGTTATCCTTTCATGTATATCTCCTGGAGAGCTGAGGAATGTTAATGATTGGAAAGCCAGTGTCCCTTGGAGACTCGTTCTTCTAACAATGGTTAAGGCACTGGACATGCTTAGGATGGACACATACATAGCGAACCTCCATCTGCCCTGGAGGCTGTTATAGTAACAGGCAATTAATTTAGACTGCTCCATGTTATGCTTAGAAAATAAGCAACGTATGTCGAAGAAATTGCATTCCCATGGTTAATAACATGTTAGCAAAAAATTGCAAATAGACATGGTTGAGTTTTGAAAGAGGAGAAGAGAAAAAAAGAGAAGGAAAGGGATGTTTTCAAAACTTCTAGAAACTTCATCACAGAGACCTTTTCTGTTTATTTGGAAGGGGTTTGTGTTATTGATTCTTTCTCCAATAATTATTGTTCTTCAATAAGTAGACTGTGCCAGACTGGGAAATGTCTCTACAGTGTGCTCATTAACGAGACAGCCAAATTCCTTTTCCACTAGAGCTGAAAATTGTGGGTACTCATCAGAGGGCAACAATATTGCAATGACTGGCAGTTACAGTTAGCAGACATTAAACACCACATTCATTTCTTCATTTGGCATTTTGAAAAGGGCTTTAGGATAAGGAAATATGAATAAAACCACCATATAAACTTACCTATGGGGAAGGGTTCTTACAAGGGATGGGCAAATATCAAACCACTTGGACTTTTCTTTCTTTAAAAAAAGCAGCTAAAGATCCACCAAACAAGACCTCCGATAAAGCACTTACTTAGTTTGAAGGATATTAAACCTGGGAAATTGTCTTTGAAAGAAAAATATCTGAACTCACATTCCTTCCACACAAAAAATATCCTTGATGAACTAATCAGTTTTCTTCCATTCTAGCATTATCATTTAGAGTAGAAGTATTGCCAATCAACTTCAAATCACACAGTGATTTACCAGGCGATCCATCCTTAACTCATGTGATATTCAGAGTCATCTCAACCATTACACAGAGCAATAAGCTTTCTTCATCAGCAGATTTTGGCTGCCAAAGCAGAATTTGTTTATTATTTAACTTAGTGTAGCACAGGTAATTGCTAAGAATAGAAAGAAGGAATGTCAGATTTTTCTGACTCATATTTCACAGTATTGAGTTGTGGGGACTTTTATACTTATCACTACATCATTGTCATGTCAGCTCTGATGTTATAGGTTTCAAGCAATTCAATTATGGAGCATCATACTGAGTAAGTTACACAGCTTGTCAAGATGTAGTAAAGTTGCATGGCACCTGCCCCCAGGATGAAGGGAGGTAGTGAATTAAGTAAGCATGAAAGAGCCATATGTTCCTGTAGCTCTTGACTATGATGTGATAAAAACTCTTGTCAAGACATACAGAAGCTGAAAAGCAATTACAGCAGGGTGTTCCATGGTAGAACATTCGGTAGAAATGATATGAAACAGCTCCATCAAAATCCCAGACATTGGTTGTACATCAGCGCCTAACCAAATAAAAAGGCAAAGCAGTGGGTAGGTAAGATAACCAAGAAACATTTAACTTGGATTTTAAATATAATTAAGGCCTACACAATAGTCAATAAACATGTCAAGAATCCTACTCATCAACTTTTTCAACTGCTCACCAAATCTCTAACTACAGGTTCTTTAAATCAGCTTGTGTATGCCTTAAAATGCTGTCTTGTAATAGGAAGCAATCACACCTCTACCTAATGTAATTTCACTGTGAGATTCTTGAGAAAAGTTAGTAAAATTCGACACTTGTTTTGAGAGTGAACTGTGCACCAAGGCAATTATTTGCTAAAGCATCGGCTGTGAAAGAATATGCTTCTCATGCATATGTATGCAATGTATAGAGTCATTTTCACTCATTTCATTAGCTGTATTACACAATACTCCATTAAGTCCCTTCAAGAGCTGAATTAGGGTTCTGGGGCAATAAGAAACTACAATTTAAAGTTGCATTCTTCCAACGGTGTTACTGGCATTTTAAGGAAGAGATTAAAAAGAAAAAAAGCATTGGTTAAATTGTGGAAATTCTCTTCAGGTGCAATCAACTCCAGGGTAAATAAATGATATTTATATGTTAACATATTCATTTACTATTTAATTGCAAGGGGACTGTGAGTCCTCCTAACTATCTACATAGCTTTGCTGCTGTTCAGTGGAGGAACACTTACCTTCACAAAAGACTGCCATCACATCAACTGTTCCTAAATCTCTTATTGAGGAGATACTTGAATGCTTCCCATTACAGCATGATTACACTCATTTGTAGTTAAGCATAATTAAAATAATGGTACTCATGTTACCTTGGGTGTATTACACCCACTTTCAAATTGTCCTATGGAATTTTTAAAAAAAAACCTGCACATATGGCTATTGAAGCCATGAAAAGGAAATGAAATATAATTCTTTCAGTATCAGAAAAAAAGAATATTTAAGAAATTAAGCCAAGTCATTCATCTTTCTACATACAGCAATAGATGGCTTATATCTAGAATGAGTTCCTTTCCCCCCCTTTTAGTGTTATCTCAAAGATCACTTCTAGAGAAGTTCGGACCAGTGAGCCAAATCTTTTTTCCCATTTGCAATATTGTTTACGGTCTCTGGCTATGACCCCATTCACTTGCAGCAAAGATGTCTCTTTTGAAGTGCTTTTTGCATATTTAGCAGCCTTGGGAAAGGTATATTAAGAGACTAGGCATTGCTGCACACTGGGTCACCTATTTAATGCTTTGCAGTTGAATCGGTCAGAAGAAAAAGTATTGGTAGAAAGGTCATGTATCATAATCAGTAAAAATGAAAGAGATGGTTCCACATTTGTTCACCGAGAACAGGGATGGAGAATGTCTCGTCCATGATCTAATCTGATTCTCCAGTCTGGTTCTCCTGGTCTTCAGGTCACAGTCAAGGCCTCTCCCCTTCAACAAGAGTGACAGCCTATCAGCAGAGGTGGTATTCAGCAGGGTCTGACTAGTTCTGGAAAATTGGTAGCAGAAATTCTGAGTAGTTCAGAGAACAGGTAAACACCATCTCTGACTGGCCCTGCCCCCATCTATTCTCTGCCTCCCAAGTCCCAGCTGATCGGGAGGAAATTGAGATTTTGCAGTAATCTTCCCCTGGAGTGGGGAGGGAATGGAGATTTTATCGTATCTTTCCCCTGTCATGCCCACCAAGCCATGCCACACCCACCATGCCACGCCCACAGAACCGGTAGTAAAAAAAATTGAATTCTATTGGAGCCTGTCAGTCTCCAATAGAAGCAGAGCCTCTTTTCCCCCACTGGCTACCTATTTTCTTGCAGGTTTTTTTATTCATTTCTTTATTCCTCAAATGAAGATTTTTTTTTACTCATTACATGAAGCAGAAATAATTATGGGCAAAAGGTTGAAAGTTCAAACAAATGAGAGAAGCTATAGGACTGAGTTTCTTACCTTTGACAGGACACTACAATTTGACAACTCTACCTATGCCTTTAAATCAAGTTACAGTGAAAGAAAAGATATTTCAATAACAATCAGAAAAATTATGCTGAAGTTTCAATGAAGTCATAAATTTCTTTAATCCAATCTTTATTTATGTCCTGCTGGGCTCTTAGTCTTTCCTGAAAATGGAGCCTAATAAAATATATCAGTTTCTTTCCTTTGGATTCCAAAAATAGGTATTCTTGTTAGATTTCTGAGTGACCTCAGCCTCTTTAATACTGTTTATGGCTGAGTAGTAATCCCTTTAGGAAAACCTCTAAAGCCTTACATAAAGCAATAGTCACATCAGTTCTGATTCACTGACAGTGACTTTCGGAGTCTTAACGTTCAGGTGAAGGTGCCTGTTATTTAGAACAGCTTGGGTAATGAGGCTCAGAAGGAAGAAAGTGAGTTGCAAGTGGTTTCACACCAAGGGTTGACATGATGCCAATGTGACATGAGACCTGGTGGATTAGAATACAAATTAAATTGAGACCACTTCATCCATGAAGATTATTTCCAACAATTCTCATGGTACCCTGTAGCCATTTCACATGCTAGTCAGAGATTTTGAGAACATATGAAGAGACAAAGATGAGATAGATAGATAGATAGATGATAGATAGATAGATAGATAGATAGATAGATAGATAGATAGATAGATAGATAGATAGAGAAGGAAGGAAGGAAGGAAGGAAGGAAGGAAGGAAGGAAGGAAGGAAGGAAGGAAGGAAGGAAGGAAAATGATAGATAGATGATAGGCAGACAGACAGAAAGTTAGATAACATTAGGTGGATACGCAGGCAAAAAGACAGGCAAACAGGTAGGCAGAGAGAGAGAGAGAGAGAATGACAGAGACAGAGAAAGAGTGATAGTTACATTAATAATTATATTTATTTATTTTTATAGTTTCTTAACATTAATCTTACTTTTATTTTGGAACATTCCAATATAAATTCATTCTCCCCAAACTAGGAAACCTAAATTATTTAATATGAACCCTGAAAGTGCCATATCCTCTATATTGGCACCATGAATAGCATACATAAATATAAATAATATTTTAATTATTTTTAATAAAAGAAATAAAATAAAAAACGAAGAAAAGTAAATAGAGATTAATAAAAAAAAGATAAAATTATCTTTGTCAATTTCTTCACAAGTGTGTTAATTTTTCAACCAAAGCAATTTATTGTGCTTTTATTTATCACAAAATAAACAATCAATCAAATGCAGGGTTGATTGGCAAAGATTTTTTTTTTAATTATTTTCTCAAGTTGTTCAAAAATGCAGATCTATTGGCATTGTCATCAAATAAGACAGTGACTTGCTTCCAAATTTTCCAAAACAATCTAAAAAGATTACAGTTTATATAATTAATTTTAGAGGAGCAGAGTGCCATCTATGCACATTTTTCATGGTTAATTCACAATTATTTACTCAGAATGTATTGAAAAGGAATCCCATCCATAGGGAAAAAATTCATCAACTTTAAGGAGCAAATCAAAAATTGGATTTTTGAACTCATTCAGAACAGCATTCTGTGCCAGACATAAGACTGTGATTAAAAAATTGAAGAGATATCTTTGTGCCAGCCTTCAAATATTGTTAACAATACCAAATTAATAAGGTCTTCTAAATACAGTATGAATTAATTTCCTCCATTTGATTGCAGGTTAGTCCAGTAATTCAGGCACACTCCATACAGACTGCCTGCCACTACCATACATACCATATACTGTACATATCAGAGGTGGGTTTCAAAAATGTTTACCACGGATTCTGTGGGCTTGGCTTGGTGGACGTGGCTTGGTGGATGTGGCAGGGGAAGGATAACTGTAAAATCTCCATTTCCTCCCCAATCCAGGGGAAGGTTACTGCAAAATCCCCATTTCCTCCCGATCAGCTGGGACTTGGGAAGCAGAGAATAGATGGGAGTGGGGCCAGTCAGAATTTTTACTACCAGTTCTCCAAACAACTCAAAATTTCCGCTACCAGTTCTCCAGAACTGGTCAGAACTTGCTGAAACCCACCTCTGGTACATATGATACCTTTTTTATTGGTCACAGATCTACAAATAGGATAATTTCACACTGTCAAGTTTCACTGTGACATGTTAGGATGAATTTCCTAAATTTTATAGGCAATCAATCAGAATTGAGCTGAAAGGGACCTTGGAAGTCTTCTAGTCCAGTCGCCTTCTCAAACAGGAAATCCTATACCATTTCAGACAAGTGACTGTCCAGTCTCTTCTTAAAAACCTCCAATGATGAAGCCCTTATAATTTCTGAAGGCAAGCTATTCCACTGACTAATTGCTCTCACTGTTAGGAAGTTTCTCCTTAATTCCAGGATACTTCTCTCCTTGATTAGGTCCCATCCTTTGTTTCTTGTCTTGCCTTCTGATGCTTTGGAAAATAAGTTGACCCTCTCCTCTTTGTTTCAACCTCTCAAATACTGGAACACTGCTATCATGTCCCCTTCTACTCCTTCTTTTCTCTATATTAGCCAAACCCAAATACTGCAACCATTCTTCATATATTTTTGTCTCCAGATTTTGTCTTTAATCATGCTGTATAAATTCCATTAATATGCAGTTTTTTTGCCGATTTTTTAAAAACTGCACTTGCTGCTTTGATGGGAAGAATGGTATTTCTGGAAGATATATATGCAAACGAGACTTACTAAGAAATAAACATGGGATTTCATACTCAAGAGACCAACTATGAATGTATTGTTTTCCTTTTTTCTTTTTTTTTTTTATGTACACTGAGAGCATATTCACCAAAGACAAATTCCTTGGTTGTCCAATCACACTTGGCCAATAAAAATTCTATTCTATTCTATTCTATTCTATTCTATTCTATTCTATTCTATTCTGTTCTGTTCTGTTCTGTTCTGTTCTGTTCTACTGTACTCTACTCTACTCTACTCTACTCTACTCTACTCTACTCTACTCTACTCTATTGAGGTGAGATTCAGTCTATTCAGACTGGTTCGGGCAAACTCGTAGCTCCGATGATCAGCTGAGAGTGAACTGGTTTGCTCTGACAATCAGGTGGGCCTGCCTCCCCACCCCTGCGCTATACTGACCTATATTTTCTTTGTTTGAAGTCCAGCTGATCAGCGCAGTACAGCGGATTGCCACGCCTCAGCTGTTTTGTTCACTGAGGCTGCAGTAGAAGGTAAGTTTTCAAATGCACCGTGTGCGCAAAGCGTGCACTCAGCAAACCAGTTGTTATCCACTGATTCTATTCTATTCTGTTCTGTTCTGTTCTGTTCTGTTCTGTTCTGTTCTGTTCTGTTCTGTTCTGTTCTGTTCTGTTCTATTCTATCGAATTATCCAACTCTGCGTCCAAGTAAACTTTCTGCAGATACAACAAATTGCAAACATCCACCATCTATGATGATGATGAAGGAGGGGGGGAGGAGGAGAAAAAGAAGTAATGCCTTGAGTACAAATCCAAAACATCTGCAGCATCACTTGAACACCATCAGCCTTGACAAAATCACCATCAGTCAACTGCAAAAGGCAGCTTTACTTGATACCACTAAGAAACATCTGCCTATCCGCAAGCCCTTGGAAAGGACTCTCAATAAATCCAGACTAAAACATCTGGCTGATTGTGTGACCAGCACTCCGACAACAACAATTTATTCTGTGGCTGATGTTTTTCTGCCTTTTTTCCTTTTGTCAGATAAATGAATGGTGTTAATGTGATGCAAACGAGCAAAGGAACATGTAATGCACTATTAAGAAGCACTGACCGCAGTGCAGTGAAAAGACTTTCTCATTATAAACTCATGTTTTAGACATAAAAAGAAGGAAACGGGATTAAGGAATTTTGTCTGCCTCAACGGAAATAGATTTGCTTGGAGTGTATTTCAAATGTAGCCTGAAAAAAAAGAGCTTTACAATTATGGAACATTTTTTTTTTATATTACCTGTTCAAGGAAAGACTCCCTAAAATCAACTGAAGACTGAGAAACCATTAGCCAGAATTTTGTGTGTGGTTTCCAGTCTAATATCTCTTCTGCAAACTCATAAAACTCCAGGCACATACAAATCACCCCAGTTCATTTCAATGGAAGGACCACAGAGCATGGCAAAATGAACCAACCAAAAAAACAAAACAAAAACAAAACCCCTTCTTAAATAAAATATATTCATGAGAAGCCCAATAGCTTCTCTTCATCCCTTTCCACCCCCTCCCACCCCCGCCCAAAGTGTTTTCAGTTTTCTTGGCCGCTGGTGTCTTCTAATTTTATTTCTGTGTTTCAAGGAGATTATTTGCTTGTGTGAATTGTACCACTCACTCAACCCTTGCTGAGGAGAATGTTCACTTAAAGACATTAATGATGGCATGTGAGTTGATTACAGAAGCAGAAGGCTGATTAAAAGCACTATAAACCCCAGATACTTCCGTTTATTTAGCTTTGAGGTCTCTGCTATGGAGCTTCTAAACACCGTCCTGCACTTAGAGATGTCTCTTATTGTTTACCAGGCATCCTGCCTCACTAGGCTTTTAAATTTTTCTTCAAGTTATTATAATAATTTTAAACCAAATGGGAAAAGCACCAGCCTCCCAGAATAATGTTGATTTTCAAGAACAATCTTAGATTCCACATAGATACAGGTAGTCCTCAATTTACGACCACAATGGAGGCCCAAAATTTTTTGGTCGCTGAGTGAGAATTTGTTAAGCGAGTTTTGCCCCCATTTTACAACTTTTCTTGCCACATTTGCTAAGTGAATCACTGCTGTTCTTAAGTTACTCACATGGTTGTTAAGTGAATTTGGCTTCCCCATTGACTTTGCTTGTCAGAAGGTCGCAAAAGGAGATCGCATGCAACTGTCATAAATCTGAATCAGTTGTCAAGCATCCGAATGTAAATCACGTGACCATGGGGATGCTACAACGGTCATAAGTGTGAAAATGGGTCATAGGTCAGTTTTTTAGTGCCGTTGGAACTTTGAAAGGTCACTAAATGAACTGATGTAAGTCGAGGAATACCTGTACCAGTAGTATCTAAAAAAATATGAAAAAAGGTGGCATTTACATCTGAATAGTTCACCATCACCACCAGATAAATGTCTGCCTGTCTAAAAGAAATAACAAAGGTTAGTTTGAATTTTCAATGAGTTGAAAAAGACAACACAGAGAAACATTTTTGCAGTTCAGGTTTAGTAATCCTAGGATTTTTTTTTTTAATCTTCAACATTGATTATTGCAGGAATTTAATGAATGAGTAAGGCTCTTAATGGCAACCATTTTCATTCAAGATTTAAAACACCAGAATGGGCCACGGACAGAGTATACAAAAACATATTATGCACTAAGAGATCCAGGAAGTGCTGCTTGTATTCCCATGGGTTAGAGTGAGGGGATGGGGGGCTGCAATACAGTGCACAGCTAAGGCTCCGGTCCAAACTTACTTATTTATCAAATTTTAAAACTGATCATCTTTCTCTGACAGAAGACTCTGGATGGCATATGGATAAAATATTATAAAATCTTAAAATATATAAAATTTTACATACTGGTGGGTTGCCCCGGTTTGCACCGATTCTATAGAACCAGTAGTAAAACTGGCAGGAGGCTTCACTCACTGATCCTGACGTCATGAAAATGCTTCTGCGCAGCCCTGTTGCAAACCAGTAGTAAAGGTAAGTAGAACCCACCCCTGGTATTCTTCCAATACCAGTATATAAAATTTAAGAAGGCACAGATGAATTAGTAATCAATGTTACAGAAAATGAAAGGGTGGGGGGGAGCTTTCAGGTCTCTATCCTCAACTCTGGGTGGGGAGAGTGAATATTCCACAGGAAGGGGGCAATTGGCAGAGAAAGTTCTCTTTCTGCACTCCATCAGTTGGAATTCTTTATGTCCATAACATAATTTTTCCTGCCTGAATTCTGCCAGATTTTGCTACAATGTCCATGGAGATTCTCAGTCATCCAGGTCATACTTGTCCCTTCTTCAGCTTCTTGGATGAGAAGCAAAACATCTTCAAAAAAAAAAACCAAGAAAGTGCCCAGTTGCCTCTTGAAAAAGCACCTTAGGGATGTTTTGCTACAATGCTATTCCATTGGGGCAATGAATCAGTTTCTTCCAATACACCATTACCAACTTTGAACCATAGAAAACTAGGCAATGAGATCCCATTGACTTAATTATGCTGGGGCTATTAAATCTGAGGTGGAAAAAGCTAGATAGTCATTAGATGTCAGCAAAGAGAGTTTTCTTAACTCTTTCCTAACATTTATTTCTTTATTATATTTATATATTTGTATCCCACCTTCATTATTTTTTTTCAAATAACTCAAGGCAACAAACATATCCAGCACATGTCCTTCTTCCTATTTCCCCCACAACAACAATCCTGTAAGATGGGTTGGACTGAGAGAGAGTGACTGGCTCAAAGCCACCCAGCTGACTTTTCATGGCTAAGGTGGGACTTGAACTCATGGTGTCCCGCTTTCTAGTCTAGTACTTTATCTACTAGACTAGTGATGGCGAACCTATGGCACACGTGCCAGAGGTGGCATACAGCACCCTCTCTGTGGGCACATCGCCTCAGCTCAGTTCTACTGCTCATGCATACATGCCTCCCGCCAGCCAGCTGGTCTTTGTATCTCTGCCATGCATGCGGGGGGAGGGGGAGAGGCACATGCTGGGGGGTGTCCGGAAAAGGTTAGCCATCACTGTACTAGACCAAACTGGCTCTCATGTACTGCTGTGTGGTTTCTTGCACTGTAGATCTCACAGTTGATTTTCCTGAGTTTCAGGCAACAATTTTTCTAGCCAACTGTGGAGATATCTAGCTTTTTGTTCTTCCTATGAACTACAGCATCTTCATCTTAGAGGCCCTATATGTCCCCTCAAATAATGTTCTAGCAGGCTGGGAGATTCTCCATAATAATTCCTTGGAAACCCAAGAATCTGTAGAGAAAAGGAAGAATTAGGGGGAAAAATGGGTCCCTTATTTCATCCATTATGCATTTATTGCATCCTAGTTACCTCCATAAATGGAAGAAATTCAGTGGTTATTGGCAATATGAGCCCAGATCAAAATCACATCCCTTTTTAAAAATGCAAAAGTTTGCCCTTCATTCTGTCCTTTAAGAGAACTGAAAGGAAAACATAGATCTGAATCTAAAAGAAAATCAAGGTTATGTGTTCCTGTTTTATCTATAACAACTCACCTTAATGAGAATTAATATTACAGCAACTACCCCCCTTTTCTCTGATTTGATAAAATATTTCCCAAGGTGCATCTATTTCCATATTTTATCTGCATTAACACACACACACACACACACACACACACACACACACACACACACGAAATTTCAGAGGAGATTTACCACCTGCTTTGCAGATAAATATGTTTTTATGATATATAGCCTGCTCAGTCTTAGAAACATAATAAATATTTAAATTTTAACACCAAGACCAAGAGCAAAGTAACAAAAATTATCATTGGATAAAAACAATTTTCAACAAACTGAATAACAGGGTGAAAAGCTGAGAAGTAAGTTTTTCTGCAGGAAGAAATGCATTTGTTCTGCAGGAACAAATACCTATTCAGGAATAGGATCTGGCCCTAAACAATATTTTTTTTATTTATCAAATTTTTATACTTGCCCACCTCACAAAAGCAACTCTGGGTGGCATAAAACAATTGAATGAAACAATAGGCATAAAAATATAAAAATTAACATGAGAAGATTAAACAAATAAACAAAACCTAAGCAAAAATCTTGAAGTGATGTCCCGGTGCCTGGAGGCCGTGTGGATCTGGATGGGGAGAAACAGACTCAGACTCAACCCATCCAAGACCGAGTGGCTGTGGTTTCCGACATCCCGGTATAATCGGTGCCATCACTGACTATTGGGGTTGAGTCATTGGCCCCCACGGATAGGGCTCGCAAATTGGGTGTTCTCCTGGACTCACAGCTGTCTTTAGAAGAGCAGTTGACGGCTGTGGCCAGGGAGACTTTCTATCAGGTCCGCCTGATTCACCAGTTGCGTCCCTATCTGGACCGGGACTTGTTAAATACGGTCACTCATGCCCTCATTACTTCCCGCCTGGACTACTGCAATGCTCTCTACATGGGGCTCCCCTTGAGGAGCACCCGGAGGCTCCAGCTGGTCCAGAATGCGGCCGCGCGGGTGGGTATGGGAGCGGTGTGGTGCTCCCATGTGGTTCCCCTCCTGCGCAAGCTGCACTGGCTCCCGGTGGTCTTCCGGGTGGACTTCAAGGTTTTGGTTACCACCTTTAGAGCGCTCCATGGCATTGGACCAGGGTATTTATGAGACCGCCTTCTGCTACCAACAGCCTCTCACTGACCAGTACACTCCCATAGAGACTTCTCAGGGTGCCATCAGCCAAACAGTGTTGGCTGGTGGCCCCCAGGGGTAGAGCCTACCATCTCTCGTTCAGGGGGAGCTTGTACCATCTGGAACGAGCTCCCTCCGGAGATACGGAGGATCCCGGACCTGCGCACGTTTCGACGTGCTCTCAAAATATTTTTATTTCAGCAGGCTGGCCTGGCCTAGCTCTCCCTTTTAAATTTTTTAAATTGTTAATCTGTTTTGTAATTGGGTGTTTTAAATTGTTTCGGCCAAAATATTTAATAATTTTAATGGGTTTTAATATTTGTACTATCTGTTTTTTATCCTGGCTGTGCACCGCCCTGAGTCCCCCTGGGAGTAGGGCGGTATATAAATGTGATTGATAAATAAATAAATAAATAAATAAATAAATAAATAAATAAATAAATAAATAAATAAATAAAAAGAGGATAAATTGGGTGGGCTAATATAAGGGAGAGGTGGTCCCTCAGACTGCCTGAATTTTTTTCCTACCCTGCCTGTTCTCATTCAGCCTGATGCAAGAGAATTTGCTGTTGTGAAATTCTAAAAGGTTAACTTTCTTAGATAGGTCTAAACACATTGAGAACACCCTGTAGCATCCTATATATTAAACATATTTTAACTGCATCTAACAGAAATGGCATCACTAAAAACAATGCCAAATCACATTGCATCATGTAATTCTCTCTGTGTGTCTCTCTGTGTCTCTCTGCGTCTCTGTCTCTCTCTCTGCTTCCCTCCCTCCCTCCCTCCCTCTCTCTCTCTTTCTCTCACCCTCCTTCCCTCCCTCCCTCCCTCCCCAAAAGCCTGGAGAGGATTTCCTTAAGCCAGCATGAGTACCGAACAGCGATAAAAGTGGGTGAATCCTCAGTCTGCATCAAATGAGAGTGTTGCCTTCCTTTTCTTCGCCAGGTGCCCATTCCATCCTAGCCATGGCCCCAAACAGAGGCAAGTCCTGTGTTCCTCATGAAGGAACATGGGAGCCAAAGTAGTTGGCTGCAGAAGACTGCGATAAGAGAAAACAAAACAAAAAGGAGCCAATGTTAGAGGTCACATTTTACATTGTTTACAAGCCTTCAGGAAAGGTATTTAGATTTGTAAATGGGTAAGAAGGAACATATATTTATTACATACAAAACATTAAAGGCAAGTGGGAAGACAAATCATCCTGACAGCTAGGCCACTACAGTCTTGGGGGGTAGGCTTTCTAGTTCAGTTTGCAGCGTGATAAATGAACAGCTCTTTGATGCAGTTCAGTTGAGAGGAATCTCATTTTCCAAGCAATGGTTGAAGTACATGCAGACCCTGTTCACGTGACTTTTTTATCTATCTTAAAGCATCCTGCTCTTGGTAATTATTGTTATTTTTAATCATCTATCTTCTGTACTTTAGTCATCCTTCTAAAATGCCCACAAGTTTTCATCTGTCTTAAAGCACGTTGCAGACTGCTATTATAGGATGTTATTGCTATTTTTCATCATTTAATTCTTATATTTTATATTTTGATACTCATCAAAAGAATATCAGGATATTAAAAGCGTACCAAGATAATCCTGTAGAATATTTCCTTTAAAAAAAAAACACTGCATTTTTTTAAAAAAATCAGATAATGCAGATGGTGTATTCTCTCTTCCCCATAATTCAAGACTTTCTCTTTGGAATTAGGTTCAACTAGATTATGTCAGTGAAATACACATTTGTTCATTCAAATCATTTGTCGTATTGCTGACTCATAACCCAAGCGGTTATAAAATAGCAACATAAATGTTGAAATTAAAAGACAGTCAATAATCACAGAATGATAATCAATTTAATGTCCTTCTATTTGATGTCAATTTGCTGCTCATGTCTGAATGACTTCCCAAAGAGCCAGGTATTCACAAACCTCTGAAAATGTCGTAGGAGGAGGATGGTCTAGATAGAATAAGATAAAGGTAAAGATTCCTCTTGCACATATGATTGTGCTAGTCGTTCCTGACTCTAGGGGGCGATGCTCATCTCCATTTCATCTCCAAAGAGCCAGCACTGTCCGAAGACATCTTCAACAGCGGTGGGTTCCTCCCAGTTCAACCTGGTTCAGCCGAGCCGGTAGCGGTGATGATATGTCACCGAACCGGTTCTGCCCTCCTGCCCCACCACCCCCTGCCCCCCCATCCACCCCCACATTATTCTTACCTTTTATTTGGCCCCACCCTCAATCTATTTCTGCCTCCTGAGTCCCAGCTGATGGCTAGAGGGAAAAAAAACTGTTTAAACTCTTGCCTGGGGGCTTCAAAGGGCCGCCCTACAGCTGATCAGTGTTAAAAGAAAACAAATGAGTAGACCGGCGCCTGCAAAAATAAATGGGTAGACCAGTGCCTGCAAAAATACATGAGTAGATCAGTGCCAGCAAAAATAAATGGGTAGACCGGAATAGCTCTGCAAGCAGTTGAAAGCCTGGTAGGCCAGTACCTCTGCTAAATCCTAAAGAATTGTCACATGACCATCAAGCCACTCCCACAAATAAGCCACGCCCACAGAACCAGTAGTAAAAAATTTTAGAACCCACACATGATCTCCATGGTCATGTGGCCGGCATGACTAAACGCCAAAGGTGCATGGAACACTGTTACCTTCCCACCAAAGGTGGTCCCTATTTTTCTACTTGCATTTTTATGTGCTTTTGAACTGCTAGGTTGGCAGAAGCTGGAACAAGTAATGAGAGCTCACCCTGTTATGGGGGACTAGGGATTCGAACCGCTGAACTGCCAACCTTTTGATCGACAAGCTCAGCGTCTTAGAAACTGAGCCACCATGTCCCCTAGATAGAATAGGCTGATCCAAAAGAAGAAAGTCATTTCAGACAGTTTGACATGGAGTCCCTCTAGATGATATTCCCTCAGTAATGAGAACCTCAGCATTCGCTGAAGATTTTTTTCAGAATGTGACCTTCTGCAACAATGAACCACATTCAAGATGTAGAGCATATCGACCACATATTTCCAGAGGAGATTTACACAATTTGCCAACATAGAAACTGTCATGTTAGCAGCATCCACTACATAGGCAGCATTGAATAAAGTCTACTAACATCCATCTTTTTCTGATTGAAAATCCATATTAAATCCCATTTGTCTGCAAAAGTTGGTTTTGGAAAAGAATGGATTCTGCATTGCATTAAAAAAATATGTTTATTACTGTTAAAATGTATACAACAATCATTATTGTAAACATCATGCAAATCATGCAAATAAATAACATTGAAAATGAAGGCATTAGGGTAATTAACAATCTTACAAGGAAATATGTATAAATACTTATAAAGTTATAATAAGTTAGGTTGGCCATGAGGAAAAAGGAAGGCAGCTGGCAGTGCTTAGAAACTGTGGTTGATCTTGAAAAACCTAAGTAGGGTCAACACTGGTTACTAATTAAATGAAACAAAGGACCGCAGGCTTGACTGTAAAAAAATAAACATCCTGGTTGAAAGCAATAATAAATCATGTCCATGTTGCCTCCAAGAAAACTGACATGTAGTAATTCACGCAGTCGCCAAGTTCAACCAAAGAAAGTTGCTATCTTCGCAACAGTTTTATTAAGCAGTTGAGATTTTATATGGTATCAGTTTCAAATTTATTTGAACTCTGCATTAACCAAAATAGTTTTTAAAGCATTGGGGGTGGAAAGTGGGGAGAGAGGTGAGCAGCATTTCTGTATTACAGTGGAAGATTTCTTAAATATAAGTATCTGCAAAAAACCAATAGTTTTAGCAAGACAAAAAGAGTATTGCACAGTTGCCACACAAGTATTATTATCCCTTATATAGCTGCAATCAGTACTGTAACACACCCCTAAAGGAGTGGAGCTTATGTCATATTTTACAACACTAATATCAAAAGTTACAATGCTAGTTTATCATTTGCTGCTCCTTATCCCTATCCCTATCCCTATCCCCATCCCCATCCCCATCCCCATCCCCATCCCCATCCCCATCCCCATCCCCATCCCCATCCCTATCCCTATCCCTATCCCTATCCCTATCCTATCCTATCCTAGAGTTGGAAACAACTAACACATATGTTCAAGGGGAACCTTTACCTTTACTTTTATCCCTATCCCAGAAGGGACCGCCTTCTGCCACCTATTGCCTCCCACCAGCCGGTTCGCTCCCACAGAGAGGGCCTCCTCAGGGTGCCATCAGCCAGACAGTGCCGGCTGGCGACCCCCAGGGGGAGAGCGTTCTCACAGAGCGTTCTCTGTGGTAGCTCTCTGGAACGATCTCCCTCCAGATCTGAGGACAATCGCTGACCTCCGGACTTTTCGTCGGGCTCTGAAGACTCATCTCTTCCAACTTGCCGGACTTGCCTGATCCCTCCTATTTTTTAAACTTTTTAGAGTTTTAGAGTTTTATTTGGTTTTACATTTTCAGCCTAAATTTATATTGGTTTTAGTACGTTTTTAACTTTTTTGTATTGTATTGGTTTTAAATTGGCTGTTCACCGCCCTGAGTCCGGAAGGAGAAGGGCGGTATAGAAATTTAATTAATAAATTAATAAATAAATAAAGACATCCAAGAGAATGGAATGGGAGAACTGACCATGGCCAATTGACCATGGCCAACTCGTGCAGGACAACTCACTGTGGCCAACTCGGCCTGGCCAACTCACCACAGGACAATTCAACAAATACAAAAGTTAAATTAATTTCAATGGAGACATGGCCAATAATAATAAAAGAAAGAATCCAATCCAGAAATACAAAAGTTACTATCATTTTGATGAAAATCACTAATAATAAAATTAACTGAATGAAATGATTAATGCAGCACTGAATTGTCCCACAGTGAGTTGTTCCATGGTGAGTTGGCCTGTGGTGAGTTGGCCACGATGAATTGGCCATGGCAAGATGGCCATAGTGAATTGTCCTAGACTCCATGAGAACTCCCAAGTACTCATCAGGAGACTTAGCAAGTACAAAGTAGTATAAAATAGTGAAGAGGTTTTGGGGAGGGTGGTTGGTTTTATTAGCAGGTTTCCCAACACTACAGTTTTTGTTTGTGGATCCAAAAAAAAAAATCTATTGGAGAAACATGAACTGGAATAATACCTTATTTGTATGAACAATTAAATTGCATTTCTATGGAACACATCTGATTTACTTCTGGTTGACTTTCTAGAAGTATGGATTTAAAAACAATATCAGACAATGGATCCTTCAAAATGATAGATTGCCATAAAAGAGACTCCATTTGCATTTCTTGGATATTAGTTTGTTTTTCAAACTGAGCACAAATTTCAAATGCTTTAAAAAAAAATCTGGTTGTTAGAATGGCAACTTCAAATCATCTTTCAAAGTACCAGTATCTCATTTTTCAAATTGAAAAGCAGAGCTTAATGAGCCACTCAAAATATAGAAAATTGAAATGCACATTTCTAACACAATTGTGTATTTCTTCTTACAGGTTGGTATGATATTTAGAAAAAGAAGATAAACAGAATTCCAACTGAATTTTATAAAAATTGTCAGTCTGCAATAGATGAAATACTTCTCCAGGTCTTTAATGATGCATTGCTTGAAGCAGAAATACCTAAATCCTGGACTGAAACTATTATTTCATTAATCCCTAAAGAAGATACAGACCCGACCATGGTTAAAAACTATAGACCTATCTCGCTGTTAAACGTTGACTATAAATTATTTATGACAATTATAGTACAAAGACTGAAAGCAGTTATACATAATTATATACACCCTGATCAAAACGGCTTTATCCCAAGAAGATAGATAAAAAATAACATGAGGACAATTATAAACATTTTAGAATATTATGAGCAAAAAATTAATAAACAGGTAGCCTTAATTTTTCTCAATGCACAAAAGGCATTCGACAACTTGAATTGGAAATTTCTTATAGCACAACTTGAATTTATGGAATTCGGCGACAAATTTCTAAAAATGATTAAGAAAGTATATTCTTTTCAGACAGCAAGAATTACAATTAATGGGGATATGACAGAAAGAATAAATATACAAAAAGGGGTAAGGCAAGGATGCCCTCTATCACCTTTACTGTTCATAATATCATTGGAAGTCCTACTAAATGAAGTAAGAAAGGAAGAAGAAATAAAGGGACTGAAGATAAGGAAAGAGGAGTATAAATTACAGGCCTTTGCCGATGACATGGTATTCATAGTAGAGCAACCAGAAATATTGGGAACTAAATTATTGGAGGAGATAGAAAAGTATGGCAAAGTGGCAGGGCTCAAAATTAATAGGCAAAAAACCAAAGCTTTGACCAAAAATATGACTAAGACGCAAGAGACAAAATTGGAAGAAGAATTAGGATTACAAATTGTAAAGAAAGTTAAATATCTGGGAATTTGGCTCACTACAAAAGCAATAACGATTAGAGAGGACAATTATACCAAACTGATGAAACAAATTAAAAAAGATTTGGAAATATGGAATAAGGTACAACTGTCACTTTTAGGTAGAATAGCGTCAGTAAAAATGAATATATTACCAAGACTCCTCTATCTCTTTCAAGTGATACCAATCGGCCCAGGAAAAGATCTTTTCAAGGATCTTAATAAAACAATAATGAAATTTATCTGGCAAGGAAAGAAAGCTAGAATCAAAATAAAATGTTTACAGGACACTAGAGAGAAGGGAGGCCTAGATTTTCCTAACTGGGAGCTATACTACAATGCAGCATCCCTAAATTGGATTAGAGAATGGATAGAATTAACAAGCAAGAGAGTATTATACCTAGAGGGATTTGATCTGAGTCGAGGTTGGCACGCCTTTCTGTGGGACAGTGCAGACAAGCAACATGGGTATTTTCAGAGACATTTAATTAGAGGCTCACTATATAAAACATGGCAAGAAATCAGAAAGCAACACTACAGTAAAATCCCACAATGGTGGTCGCCCATGGAAGCTCTAATCTATCCAAATATCATAGAGATAGGAAAAATGATAAAATATCAAGAATTACTGAGTAGTGAAGGAAATTTATACACAAGACAAGAATTGGAAAAGAGGGGTATAGTTATCGACTGGTGGCCATACCTTCAAATAGAGTCAAGATACACAGCAGACAGAATACGATATGATTTTCAAACAGAACCAAATGAATTGGACAGAATATTAAAAGGTTCGGATGAGAAAACGATAACTAAAATTTACAGATATTTAATAAGGTACAAATTGGAAGAGGAAACAGTGAAAGAAAACATGATAAGTTGGGCGAGAAATATAGGTTATAACATAGAATTGGATAAATGCAATAAACTATGGACCGAAAATCTAAAGATGAATATGTTGATACCATACAAAGAAAACCTATATAAAATATTCTACAGATGGCATCTCCCACCAACACGTTTGGCTAAAATGTTTCCAAATACATCACCAATGTGTTGGAAATGCAAGTCACAAAAGGGGACATATTATCATCTCTGGTGATCTTGTAGAAGGGTGCAACATTACTGGCAAGAAATTAAGAGAATGATTGAAGAAATAACGAGGTTAAAGGTTGAAATGAAACCGGAACTCTTTCTATTTGGAATGACTACATCACAATATACGAAAGAGATGAAATATCTTATTGTTCACATCTTAACTGCGGCACGCATAGTGTATGCTCAAAATTGGAAATCCGAATTATTACCAACAGAAGAAAAAATAATTGCAAAAATAACAGAATGTGCAGAGATGGATAGACTTACAAAAGAGCTCCAAGAGAAAGAGGATACTGATTTTTACAGAGTCTGGCAAAGATGGTATACATGGCTTGAAGGAAAGATAGGGTTAATAAAACAAGATTCTAGGAGAACCTAAATGAAAAGCATAGAAAATAGCGCAGGAGGAAAAGGTTAGGGTTATATACAGAAATAGCTAATATGATTCCCAGAAAGATATATGTGGATATATATAAATGTGTGAAAGCGCAAACAAGTAAATATGTAGAATGTTAAATAAAGAAATAACAGGTGAAATAGGAAAATATACCACCGATGTGATATCTATTTTGCTTTTGTTAGTTTGATGCAATGTATCAATGTAAATATGTTTGTATGTACTTTTGTTTTATACTAATGTTCAATAAAAAAACTTTAAATTAAAAAAAACAGAATAGATCTCTCTTGTTCATGCTTATTATTGTAAACTTTGTGTCACAATGTGTGTGCAAAAAGTGTGTGCAAAATTAAGTGACACAAGTGTGCAAAGTAACTCACAAGTGTGTAAAATGAGACAGAAAATGACAGCACAAACATCAGATCAATGAAGACAGATTATTTTTGATCCTTCCAGAATGGATTTCACTAATTTTCTGTTTACACCATTCTCTCTTGTGGATCGGCCTTCTCTTAAATTCCATTCCTTGATCAGTCTTTTTAAAAATTGTGTTTGCATAGCTCTTCCACTATTTCTGTGGTACAAACCCTATTCTCTTTTCCTCGAGGTTGTTTTATTTCTTAAGAAACAAAATGCCCATGCTTTTTTTGCAAAATGATTCACAGGACAAAAACATTTACAACAAGAAATAGTAATATTAATATTAACTCATGCCATTAATTAAAGAGAATACTTAATAGCAATAGATGAGATTTTGCATCTGGGAAAACGAAGAGGGTTGTGTAATTTCCCTGTCTTTCTGTGTTTTTTCTTTTCCCTTCCAATACTTTTTCCCTACAAACATGTTTCCGGTAACCAACAATTCTGTATCATGTAACACCCAATGTTCTCTGTTTTTTCACTCCTTGAGACCCATAGAGAGAAAAAACAGGAGATTGGTAAGGCACTTAGGAAGAAAACAGCATTGGTGAACAATTTTAGCTTTGTTTTCAAGTTTAAAAGATAGCTCAAGGAGTATTTACCTGAGTGAATTCATCTGCATTTCACAAAAACAAGTGTTTGGAGATAAAGATTAATGCAGCATTGTCAACCGGTAACAACAACATGAACAATTGGCTTGCAAATGTCTTTGTAAATTATCTTTCTCCTTTTCTGAAGGAAAAAAAATATGAAAGATTGATGAAGTATCATTAATTTTTATTTTTTGGGAGAGTCTTAAGAAACACTACACTGATCAACATAGTTAGTCTTCTTTGTTTATTTGTTTATGAAACAAAACCAAGCTAGACATGATAAAGTTGCCATCTTTATCCTCAGAGAATAATCAGAAAACAGAGGACATCAGGGAAAGGGACCCATTTCTATAGTCAGTTAAGCATCTTTATGTCTGGTGCTATTCAAGCTGCTGTGAGTCAACAATGACTCGATACGACATGATCAATCAATTCTCGCATTCCAGGAATCCTTCAGATAAACACTTTCCCCAAATCCTTGTTAAAGAAAGCATGTCAGAGCATGGGGAGGGAGGAGGAGGAGGAGAAGGAGGAAGAGGAGAAGGAGGATAAATCAAGTCTATGTTGCTTCCAGGGATGGGCTCTTGGGGGTTCACAGGGGTTCGGGAGAACCTCTACCTAAGATTCTGTGCAGTTCGGAGAACCCGCAAATACCACTCCTGGCTGACCCTGCCCCACCCAGACTGCCCTGCCCCTCCCAGGAGTCTGTTTTGGATGCAGGTAAGTGCAAGGCACAGGCAGAGGCTCGGGAAGGGTGAAAAATGGGCCTACCAGAAGAACGGGCCCATTTCTGGCCTCCAGAGGGCCTCTGGAGCCTGAAGAGGCTATTTTCGCCCTCCTGGAGGCTTGAGGAAAGCCTCTGGAGCCTGGGGTGGGCAAAAACGATCCCCCCACTTTGGTGCAGGAGGCCAAAATGGCCATGCCCACCCAGCAACTGGGCAAAGAACCCCTTGCTAAAATTTTTGAAGTCCACCCCTGGTTGCTTCCAAGAAACTGACATCCTTCCAGGATGTTTTTTTTTTAAATTTCTAAATGTGAACTACAGCTCTTTTCTGTAGATAATATTTTTTTCTTAGTATTATTCTAGTCCCAACCAAGCCTTTTTGTCCCCAGAACAGATGAAATATATGAGGGATTAAACACTTCATCCAGCTAATATTTTCAGACATTTGTTCATAACTGGACAAGAAAGTCTCATTAATTAATTCATTCCTAGTATTCTCCCACAACAGCGTACATACATTGCTCAAATTATTCCAGCAAATACTAGCAATTTGCTCTAAGAGTATTGGTAGAAGCATAACTATTCACAATCTTCCTTCAGGAAAACCTGAAGGAGTAGGGCTGAGAGGGCCAAATCCAAAGACACTTCTTTATGCAATACATTACTGTTCCATCAGGAGTGTCTGATTAAACCAAGAAATAAAGCAAGAGATTTGTGGGTTGCCTTTTTCACCAAGGGAAAATGAGCCAAGCATAAATTCAATGCACACCTTTTTAGAATTTGCTGCCTGCTGCCAACTTGGTCCAAGCGGTTCTCATGCCAGTCTCTATAATCTATCTATCCCCATTTCCTACTAATTAGGTGATTCATTGTTGAGGACAGGAGTCAGTCATTTGCACCACAAGGCAGCTACTCGTTTAAGATCCCTGGGCCAGCTGTTCCCTTTTGGAGGGGAGGGGGCTCATATTGTACAAAGAAGAGTAGAATGCCTTCAAGGAAGTACATTTGCAGCCCTGCCAAATTAACTCACTGCAATTAGTAGCTTTGATTTCAATGGAACAGCAAAACATAAAGCAGGGACCATGGATACAGTGCAATGCGATAACTGGGTAAAATAAAATGTGGAGGTTACTATTTAAAAGGTTTTTAAATGATCTCTAAAACAGAGATGAGAACTGGAAACCATTGATACAAGGCTTTAGAGTTTATGAATGAAGGGCAGACAAAGCCAAATATCATATTTTTAGTCCATCAATAGCATCCTGCTGATATTTTCTTACAGTTTATTATATGAGCTACATAGAAGGAATGCAGATCAGAAGCATTCAGGTGAATTCAGGTTTTCCAATCCCAGAGCCTCCAATGGAGCAGACTACAAAGTACATTGCCTTTCATCTTCTTAAAAAGCTTTTGATCTCTGATTAAGGCAAAAGGTTCACTCTAGGAACTTAGGCAGTGAATAAATCTTAAAAATAGGTTGATACAACACAGTGGTGAAATCCAATTTTTTTTACTACCATTCTGTGGGCGTGGCTTGGTGGGTATGGCAGGGGAAGGATACTGCAAAATCCTCATTCCCTTCCCACTCTGGGGCCAGTTCTCCAAACTACTCAAAATTTCCGCTACTGGTTCTCCAGAACCTGCTGGATTTCACCCTGAAACAACAGCAGAGCAGAGATAGTGCTGGCCTCTAAACATGCCACTGAATTCAGACATATTCTGACAAACAAATATATAACATGAAACTCTGATTTCAGCAAGGGTCAATTATGCAGATTCGCAAGGGAAATCATGCCAGTGGTCCCTACTTCTGCAATTATAGCGTGAGTGAATTTTTGGAAGACTTTATCCTATGAACATCAGGTAATGATCCTGATTGCACCATGTAGGTTTAAAATTAAAATTAAAATTAACCTGGAAATCAGCTAACTCCCATCATTGGGAAAGAGTGATTAGGAATGTGCATTAATACCTCTGGTCCAAAAAATAAATGGCTATCGCAGAATCTGCATCAATTATATGGCTAATCATGCCTTGTATATAGTGATTGAAGAAAGAAGCACGGTTTGGAGTCATGTAGTCTTGGTATGATCACTCTACAAAATGCTGCCCAAATGAGACATACCTATGGATTCCAGACTGGTGTGTCTTGCCAATTTAGCCCCTTCACAAAGTAACCCAAAGTTTTTTCCTTAAAGCTCAAGGGGAGCATCAAAGCTATTTCCTTTTCCTTGTTTTAACAATGACTGTAGTTCTGAAATCTCTCAAACAAGGTGGGCATCTTCTTTTACAACTCAATACAGTCTAAATCTCCCTTTCCTTTTTGTTAAGCACAGAGCAGAAACTGAGAGGAAGGCACAAGTTTTAATATGCAGATCCTTCATACTCATACAGACAATATATTATTCAGTTTCTCCCACAAAATCGGCAAATCTGAGCACATGCAGAGCTCCTCCATAACACTGGACATAATAAGTATCACCTTGAAGCCCAAGCTAACAATGACATATACAGGTTGCAAAAATCACTCTGGATTCCATATAGTAGCAAAGAGATATGCAATATGCCTACCAAACTACCTGAGCTTTTACAGCAAACTCCCATTTGGGTGTGAGCTAAAAGCCCTGCAACATTGTAGAAGTCTTCATAAGGGGACAAGAACCAAAGGTGAAAAGGCAACTGTTGCTTGGATTCAAGGGCAGCTATAGATGCACAACTATAGAGTTGGTGTTATGCTCCAAATGGAAAAAGCTAAACAAGATAGAATGGAATGGAATGGAATGGAATGGAATGGAATGGAATGGAATGGAATGGAGTGGAATGGAATGGAACGGAGTGGAGTGGAATGGAATGGAATGGAATGGAATGGAATGGAATGGAATGGAATGGAATGGAATAGAATAGAATAGAATAGAATAGAATAGAATAGAATAGAATAGAATAGAATAGAATAGAATAGAATAGAATAGAATAGAATAGAATAGAATAGAATAGAATTCTTTATTGGCCAAGCGTGATTAGACACACAAGGAATTTGTCTTGGTGCATATGCTCTCAGTGTACATAAAAGAAAAGATACATTCGTCAAGAATCATAAGGTACAACACTTAATGATAGTCATAGGGAACATATCAATCATATTAGGAAACAGTCAGTATAAATCGTAAGGATACCAGCAACAAAGTTCAAAAACTTTGTCCTGTATTTTGCCAATAAACTTTTGGGAGATTCTTGGCTAATGCACATCTGTTTCTCAAAACACAAGCTACAAGGATACTACAGTATGTCTGAATTGCAGTATTATGAAAAACCTCAAGCTGGCAGCAAAGCAATAAAGGTTTTTGTAACTTTGCAGTCCAAATAAACATTTGGTAAGCTTTAGACCAGCAAGTTTCAGAAGATAGGGAAACCAATGTCAGAATGGATTCCTGATCGGTGTACTAACCATCTGATCTATCTTTGAGGTGGAATACTTCTAATTCTCCCACAAAAATTGTTAATTAGACAATTTAAAGCTACTGTCATGAACTAAGAAGCAAGCTGATTTAGAAATCACATAGGGATTTACATGCCAACAGAGTAGTTGGCATGATTTCCTTTCAATCATGCAAAGGAGTATCATTCTCCCTCATTACTCACACTAGTCCTTCACTCTTCAGTCTTCAAAGGTAACATTCATTTTCCACACAACAGAGTTTAAAAATACATTTTCATGACTCGCTGTATGACCCATATGTCAGGGAATTGAATAGCTGGTGTCCAAATGAAGTCAGTGACATTGACACAAACTTGTAATTTTAGATAAATAAATATATTTTACATCTATACAGTATATACAGCTAATTAGATAGTCAGACAAACAGTAGCATCAGGAGATAAATCACAGAGCACATAGGACACACAGAAGAAAAAGGAGGGGGAACAAAAGGGAAACTCCCTCTCCACATCCGTAGCCACCAACCATAGCACAGATCACCTTACACAGGAGCAAGCATTCTGGTATCAGTCAACCACAACTGTGTGTTCTTGCTCACCGCACAACCACAACGACTAACTTTAAATATCTTAACATCATACATCCCTCAACATATGACCCATTTTTCTGTACTTTTCCCAATTTTTAGAAATCAATAATAAAATGTACCAGATAGGAAAGTGGCCCCTTCCAAGAGGACAATTACTCAGGGCAAATTTATCCTAGCCCAGTCATTGCTAATAGATAACAACGAGGATGGAAATGATGGAGATGATGAAGCTGCCATATTGGTCTCCATTCCCTTTATAGGATTTAAGAACATTAAAAATGATGATGATCCAAAAAGGCTAAACCTTTCTGAGTTGAGTGTTGCTTCTCAGTTCCAGGCAGTTCTGAAGCAAATGATCAGCTAGGGAAATGTTCTCACATCGATGCTGAAGGCTTCTTCAAATCAGAAGCTGTCTATTTGTATCATTTCCATTGTCTCTTAGTATCTTCTGACTCTTTATTAGCAAAACATGTCTGCTGAACTTCTGCTAGAGGCTAATCCCCTCCTGCTTCAGAAGCCTACTATCCAAAAGTCAGACTTAATTGCTCCTGTATGAAAAAGTCCAAGGACATTCCTTAAAAGCCTTACTTCAATATGTTAATTCATTTAAGCTTTCTCTCTGTGTCTGTCTGCCCACCAACATCTCCCAACCCTCCAGTATAATTACTTCTTAGATAAATAACATTAGCAATAAAAAATGCAAAAGAGGCTGGGGGATCAGATTAAACAGAACAATTAAAATGATGCAGTGGGTATGTATGTGTGTGTGAGTGAGTGCATTTTGTTTAGAGTTGCTTAAGACACAAAGACTGTGTCAATGAGGATAAGGATCATACAATCCTTGCTAGTGCTTATGAAAACACACCAAGCAGCACCTGGCAAGATTGCAAATATAACTGGAAGAAATATTTTCCATGGGCCCTTAGAACCGTGGAGTGGATTTATGAAAACTAGATTGTGACTGAATTTAGGTTTGTTCCCACTGTATTTTCAAGAGCAGTGATGGTGATAATGATGATGAAGAGAAGGGAGGAGAAATATCTTACATTTTATGAGCGCTATCTAACAAAATGAAATTCAACAATGAAAAAAGTAAGGTTCTACATTTAGGCAAGAAAAACAAAATGCACAGGTACTGTATATGTGGTACTTTGCTCAATAGTAGTAACTGTGAGTGGGATCTTGGAGTCATAGTGGACAACCATTTAGATATGAGCCAGCAGTGTGTAGCAGCTGTCAAAAAAGCCAACACAGTTCTGGGCTGCATAAACAGAGGGATAGAATCAAGATCACATGAAGTGTTAATACCACTTTATAATGCCATGGTAAGGCCCCACTTGGAATATTGCATTCAGTTTTGGTCGCCACAATGTAAGAGAGATGTTGCGACTCTAGAAAGAATGCAACAAAGATGATTAGGGGACTGGAGGCTAAAATATATGAAGAACAGTTTCAGGAACTAGATATGCTTAGTTTAATGAAAAGAAGGACTAGGGGAGACATGATAGCAGTGTTCCAATATCTCAGGGGCTGCCACAAAGAAGAGGGAGTCAAACTATTCTCCAAAGCATCTGAGGGTAGAACAAGAAGCAACCGGTGGAAACTAATCAAGGAGAGAAGCAACTTAGAACTAAGGAGAAATTTCCTGACAGTTAGAACAATTAATAAGTAGAACAACTTGTCTGCAGAAGTTGTGAATGCTGCAACACTGGAAATTTTTAAGAAGATGTTGGATAACCATTTGTCTGAAGTGGTGTAGGATTTCCTGCCTGGGCAGGGGGTTGGACTAGAAGACCTCCAAGGTCCCTTCCAACTCTGTCTATTCTATTCTATTCTATTCTATTCTATTCTATTCTATTCTATTCTATTCTATTCTGTCAACTCAGAAAATGTGTGTGCAGTGTTCACATGATCCAAGAAATTGGTCTCCATTTTGAGCTCACAAACTGTACTGATAGCACTAGAAATTAAATTGACCCTTTTATTTAAAGATTTCAGATGAGATGTAAACCTCAGCAGTGTGGTTACCAGTGCATCAGGGCTATGCATGACCTATACCTGGAATTCAAAGGATTGTGCTGGCAACACTTTATAATAAGTGGCAAAAGATTATTTCTGCCTTTGGTTCTCATTATTATAACATTAATTGAGGTGAAAGGTAATCCATTTTGTATGCTAAATCATGAATCTTCTTTTAAAAAGCGGGGCGAATGTATCATTCAGTGCATTATGCTAACAGCTAAAGTACTTCTCCTACACCTCTGCATAGTGCCAAGCTTTAAAATTTTATTATATGAACTAATCAGATTATTAAATTGCATACACTGGTGTTAACAATGTAGTGTAAAAGTCACTCCAAAAAATCTAAATTGTTCAAAAGAGAAAGAAAGAAAGAAAGAAAGAAAGAAAGAAAGAAAGAAAGAAAGAAAGAAAGAAAGAAAGAAAGAAATCACACAATGATCTATTGCAACCAGATCAGATATAGTGAAAATGGATATAAATTTCTCTTTCCACTGTTGCATAGTAATTATTTTGGTCAGCTCTGTGTGCCCCAAATCCATAATTCCTAATACCTTTATAGTCTGTAATACCTTAATACCTTCCAAATATTAGAGCTACAGTAAAATATTTTTTTTAAAAAAAATGTCTGGCTATATACAACTGCCACAGAAGTAAGCTAGGAACAGACTGCTGAGCATGCAGCTCTGTATGGATTTCCCCCGTGAACTGCTGTCTTGATCAAATTTTTCAAAGGACAATGGACACGGTCCTACATTGGGGAAATAGTGAACTGCTGAATGGACTTGAAATCTAAGTCTGTGAATATTTTGTATTGTGTGAGTTTAGAATGCAAAATGTGATGCCTGTGAGTAAGTAATGTACTTATCTGAAAGTTAGATTAGGGAAGAGAGATACTCCCTTGGTGATCTACCTAAAATGAGAAGATTACCTTTGATTCCTTGGGTTCTCTTTCAATCTTATTTCTTTTATTTTATTTATTATTTTGCAAAAACTAACTCTTCAGTCTTCTATTTCACATAGGGATAATAATAATAATAATAATAATAATAATAATAATAATAATAATAATAATAATAATAATAATATAGCTTAATTGTGAATAAACCAACCTTTCTGCATGCCCTCTTCAACAATTCTAAGGATCTCAGAAAAGTTGGCCAGTGAAACCAAAAAATGAATGAAAATGTATATTTGTACATTTATTTGTACAAATAAATTGCTATATTTATTTGTATAGTTACAAATAAATCCTAACATTTATTAAATGTAAGGAAATGCTGAGCTATTTTAGTTATCTATGTGTGAAACATAATCAACATTGCTTAAAGTGAGATACAGTTATTGACATCCTATTCAAAAACTTGAGCAAGAAGATCCACCTAGAGATGCCAAAGTATCCATAAAAAGCAATAGTGGCTAAATAGTGGGAAATGCCAAATGATTGGATGAATAGTAGAGCAGCCAAAGAGGTATTGAGTGACCAAACTAAATAGTAACAATCCTATTACTGTACAATCACTATTACTCTCCCTGGGTGGATACTTGGCCAATCTTCCATCCACAGATGTTAGGATAAGTAAGGTATTAGAAAGGATTTTCTATGCTTATTATATCTATATTTTGATTTTACTTTAAAATCAAAATTGGGGCTTTAATTACAGCCCCAGTTAAAAACCAAATGAAAACTATTAAAATGGCCAATAGTACATCTTAAAAGCATGACATAAATTGGAGAGACTTGAGGTTTCTTAAAGATAGAGAGAGAAGGGGAACACATGAGCCTTCAGAGTATGCATTCTATAATTGAGAAGCAGCACCAGAGATCTTCCTAACTGGTTGGCCTCTGAAACTGGGAGATTTTTAAGAGCTACTTTCCTACTGGTTTAATGTATGATCCAGTTTAAATCAAAATAGATTCCGCTGGTATGAGTTTTTTAGGTGATACGATTTCATCTAAATTTCCTATATTTCCCATAGCAGTTTTCTACTTATATGGATCTTCCCTTCTCTGGTGATATTCCACTGTGTTTCTTTTGTTCAGTTTACCTACTAGATTTTCTTGTTTCTTCCTTTCAGTTTAAGTAACATATTTACATTGATGATATTCAAATGTACAGTACATCACTGCACTGGTCTTAGGTAATGAAGTGCAAACTTCTTTCTCTAACCACTTTATTGGCTTTTCAATTGAATACTTACCTAAACTAATGGGATAAGGATTACTTGTATTTTGTGGAGTATAATACGCACTCCCCCCACACACACACACACTAAAATTGGGTGAAAATTTCGGTGTATCTTATACAGTGAATGTTGCGGCAGTGCTGGAGGGGGGTTGGCGTGGCACCGATTAGCTGTTCTAGAATGGCCTGCGGTGGCGAATGGATCACAGTGGTAATGAATGGGCCACAGTGAACGGGTGGCAGTGAACAGATGGCGGCGAACGGGCCAGATGAATATCAGATGGATGCTGGGAGGCAAAGGCAGATTTTTTTTCTTGTTTTGCTCGTCTTTTAGTCCGGAGCATTATATACTCTGAAAAATATGGTACTTTTCAGGATTGTTAGATGCCAGCTTTATTTGTGGTCTGAATTTGGGACCTTATGGAATATAAACTTTCCTCTTTTATTGATTAGACTATAAAATCTTTCAACATTTGCCTTCCGAACATCTGAACAATCCAACAATTTCTTAATGTTGAAAGGGCATAGCAGTCCATGCCTCTGTGGACTCTTAAGTGTTACTAGCATAATTTGTTGTCAGGCCATATTGTCCATATTCTATTCTCTATCTTTTGGTTGGGCACAGAATAGCACAGCCTGAGAGTATCGATCTTTCAAGGGAAAACAGACAAAGAAACCAATGCCATGTAGGTCAGTACTATTTTTATTGTAAAGCTTTAATAACAGAATCTTGTAAGTTTTAATGCATTTCCCTCTCCCTCCCTTTATCTTTCTGTGAAGGAAGGAGAGACAGATATGAGATGTTTATTTAGGTTACACTTTTGCCCCAAGTTCAATCCCCTTTCATCTGACCTTTGCCTTGTTGACAGCTCTTCCTCCTGTCCCTCAAGGCCGTTCCCTATGGCATCTACCAATGGCTTCTGAACCTGTCCCAATTTACCCTTATTCCTTCCGCCAGTCTCTGTATAATCTGTGTTGACCATCCAGGTTATATGT
This sequence comes from Masticophis lateralis, assembly GCA_030761175.1. Lineage (NCBI taxonomy): Eukaryota > Metazoa > Chordata > Lepidosauria > Squamata > Colubridae > Masticophis > Masticophis lateralis. Next base: position 112,309,530 of record JAUDYJ010000001.1, read on the forward strand.
ATAGGAACATCCAGGTTTTTGAAAATTCAATAATGGTCAAAATTAATGTTCTTACAGTCAGCTCAGTTGTGCAATCTATCAGTTTTCCCATAGGTCAGAATGCCACGTCATGTTTCCCTTCCTTTTCTCATTTAGTTCCCAATCTTGACTCAAACAACGTTATGTATGTGTGTATATGTATACCGTGTTTCCCCGAAAATAAGACCCTGTCTTATATTTTTTGAAGCCCGAAATAAGCGCTTAGCCTTATTTTCAGGAAGGTCTTATTAATTTGGGGTGTGTGGAGCAAGATGGGGCTCCTCTTGCCATCTTACCTGATTTCCAGCTCTACGTTTAAATATTTTCAGGGAGGGCTTATTTTTTGGGGGGAGGCTTATTTTAGTGCATGCGCTCAAAAGCCCGATTGGGCTTATTATCAGGGATGTCTTATTTTTGGGAAAACGGGGTATGTAGATATATGTACACCAAATAAAAAAACTACTACTACTAAATAATTTAATGTTTAATGCAATTTAATGTAGGAAGGTTAATAATACCAGAACTGAAATATGGGGAGCTGCCTTATATGATTAGATCATTGTCCACCTCACTGCTCTGTCTAGACAGCAGTTATCCATCAGACAGAAGTTCGACACTGCTCCTTTCTCAGGATGGATGTTATTTTATCTTGATGCTGTTGTTGTTACATTGATCAAGAACAAACTCCTTAATTGCAATCTAACTTCCTCTCATTGCTCTTTTTAATTATTTGTTAATTTTCTGGCTTCCCACGCATATTGTACAGTCCTGAACAACAAAACAATTTTCCAGGTATTGTCAGTTCACATCCTGTGTTGGTCAAATATATGTTCACCTATGACTTTAATAAGCCTTGAACACTCAAATTCCAAACTTTTTTGTGATCCCTAACTCTTGAAAACCAAGTAAAGTATGAAGAGTACCAAAATGTATCTCCTGAGATTAAAAAGAGAATATCCCGCACTATTCAAAACATATCGATCCAATCTATTTGATGTTGTTTTAGGAAAAAAATATAAAAGAAATTTTATTGAATGAAACAAAATTGGCTCATCTCAAAACATATGTCAGCTACAATTTTTTAAAGTGTTTTGTCCTTTGCCTGCTTTTTATTTAATTTTGGAATGTGTCTAGTGTAATTTATCAGACAAAAACACAGTATTCTGCAGTTAACTTTAATAAATATAACTGAAATAAAATTGGGGTGCTTTCCTATGTATAATACATAGATCAGATGAATGCTCAGCAAGAAGGAACCAGCAACAAATGGCAAGGAAAGCTAATTATTTTAATGGTTAATTTATGTGGATTAATTTGCATAATCTGCAGGTTTTTTCTCACAGAATCATTTATCCAATAAACAAGGGTATGCCATTTTTGTTATCATGAAACAGTAAGGTACCAATGGGGGTTTTTGTTAGAAATATTCAAAGGCCAGTATGTACAAAAACACTAGATCACATATTCTGAGCTGTAATTGTCCTTATGTTTTCCAGCTCCTCAAAATGGATAAGTAACTTTATATATATACATACATACATACATACATACATACATACGTACATACATTCATACACACACACACACACACAAACACACATAAGCAAGTTTTGGTGTATTCAGGTCTTTTCCCATGTAAGATTGAGAGTATTCTGGCGACGTTTCGATGAGGTCTCACTCGTCATCTTCAGGCTGGTGTCTTTGGCTTCGTGCTTGTGTGAGGAAAACGTGATCGGAGCTGCCGTCTCTCTATAAATACTGGTGGGGAGGTGTGGGGTGCTGGCTTTGTTGCTGTGAGCAGGTTGGTTGCCTGTGTTGTTACATCTTGATTGATTGATGGAGTTAATGTTTGCAAATTAGTCAGCTCTTTCATAACATCCAGTGTAGGTGAGGTCCTTGATGTGTGCCCATTAGTCTTTTGTATTTTAATGACCTGGGTAATGGGCTGTGTCTTAACATCCTGAGTTCTAGTGTTATGATATCCTGAGTCTTTTTGATGTAATGTCCTGAGCAGATGGCTGTAATGCCACATTCCAGGCTTTGGTTTGGCTCCAAATTTGCGGTCTTGCCATGTGCTCATGGCGTGTGTCAGTTTGCTTTGTGTGGGGATCAGAGGGGGGTGCAGCAGCTGGTGATGCCACCATAGTCTGGCTTCTGGATGGTGGTGTATTTCTTCTATGGGATGGGTTTGGGTTTGGGTTTGAATCTGGTGAGGATGATTGGTGGACTTTTCTGTTGACTAGGGCTAGTTTCCAGATGTCCAGTAGGTGGGAGGTATCATCACGTTTTTTCATGTTATGGGGGTGTTTCTCTATTTCAAGGGCTTCCATGATTATTCTCTTGTTGAAGTGTTCAGTTTTGGAGATTAATTTGGTTCCTTCAAAGTCAATTTCGTGTCCTGTTGTTTTAAGGTGGTGGAAAAGGGAGGAAGTTTTTTCTTCTTTTCTGATTGTGTCCTTGTGTTCTGCAATGCATGCATTTATTCTCCTATTGAAGGGTAGTAGCGACGTTTCGACAAAATCACATTCGTCATCTTCTGGCTGATGTTCTCAGTTTGGTGCTTATGGGCAAACTTATGGGCAAAACACGTGTGTGTGTGTGTGTGTGTGTGTGTGTGTGTGTGTGTATCTCCTCATTTTTTGACAAAGAATAACATCTGAGAGCCTTTAATAAATACATTTCCTCTTAAAGCCTTGAAAAGCAACCATTCCTGATATTTAGCAACTAAATCCTTTTAGTATAACCAGGCTTTGCCACATTTCCTATTTTTAGTATAACCAGGCTTTGCCACATTTCCTATTTTTGCTGGTAAATAATACTTTGAAATATATTGTGCTCTAATAATTTCATGAAGGTTTCAAGTTTGATTTTGTAGCTGCCTGTCCAAAACTGTAACCTTTTGGTAATAAGAATATATGCTCATATAAACATTGAATATGTACAGTCTATTCCATGAGGTTTTCTCTTGAATATTTTAGTTGCTGTCTTAACTCTGTTATAAATTCTGTGTTGGATTAACAGGTTTAGCCCTAATGCTTCTGAAATCCTGACCTGGATCAAGGTATGGATTATCCACACAGTTTTCATGATTCAAATTTCTGAGATTTATTCAGGGATGGGCTGCTGGGAGTTCTCAGGGGTTCGGGAGAATCTCTAGCTAAGATTCTGTGCAGTTTGGAGAACCCCCAAATCCCACTCCTGGCTATTTTGGATGCAGGTAAGTGCAGAAGCTCAGGGAGGCTCGGGGAGGGTGATAAACAGGCCTACTGGAGCCTGGGGAGCATGACTAGGCCATGCCCACATGGGGAGCAGGAGACTAGGCCATGCCCACCCAACAACCGGGCAGAGAACCCCTTGCTAAAATTTTTGAAGCCCAAAAATGTGTGAGTGTTCCTATCTCACTGTTCTCTCCTCCCTGGACCTGATTTGTATTTCTGGGTGACTTTAAGACCAAACCTTTCTTCCAGTGTTTGGAAACCATTCCATTTGACAGAAGAAAAGTTGCTTGTGAGCAAAGCATCAAAGAGCATCAAAGAAGTAAAACATACATTCTTGTGTCTTGGGTTTGAGGTCTTCCGTTTGCTCCATTAAAAGTTGTGTGAGAGATAGGTGATGCTTAACTAAAAGACTGAGTTATCCTTCATTTTACCAACAGAAAGTTCTTATGGAATAAGAATCTCCCATAATAGCTTTGGAGGACTTTTGGAGAGTGGATAAAGAAGTGAAGGAGACACCAATATACCATCAACACAATTCTAAAGTATGCTGAGAAAAAAAAACCTTTGTCTCCCCTCCCTCACTCATTGGAATAAAACTTTTTAAAAATTGTAATATACCACGCCTGTCAAACTGGCGGCCCACAGGCCAGATGTGTCACCCACAAGTCATACCCACTCCCACTCTGCAAAGGCAAAAAATGCCATGATACATCACGTGATGCGATTGAGTTTGACACCTGTGTAATATAGATTTCAATGCAGTACTACAACTGGTTTTGAGGTGTAGCTTCAGAAAAGAAGATAGGGCAGGATCATCATCATCATTATCATCATCATAATCATCATCATCATCACCATTTTAGCCATTGTCTATCCACCGCAGGATGAAGGCCTCTTCCACATGTTTCCAACCGAATACGATCCCTAGCTTTCTTTTTCCAATTACACCTGCAATACTTGCTGATGTTGTTGATCCATCTTGTTTTAGGTCTCCTTCGTGGACACTTTTTATCAAGTGGGATCCATTCTATGGCTGCCTTGGTCCACCTGCCATCAGTTCTTCTTGCTAAGTGACCAATCCATTTCCATTTCACTCTCTTGATGATATCCTATACTTTTGTTTGTTCTCTAATCCACGTGCTACTCTTTCTATCTTGTCTTGTAATGATGAGTATGTATCTTTCCATGCCTCTTTGTGCCACTCGTAGCTTTTTATTGATTGTGAGGTTAGTGTCCATATATATTTATATTCTTTTAAAGAAGGTATCAGAATTTCTTTTTTAATGTGTGCCAGTGTGTGCACAGAAAAAGTGACAATAAAGCTTATCTCATTTCATTCTACCCTACCCTACCCTACCCTACCCTACCCTACCCTACCCTATCCTATCCTATCCTATCCTATCCTATCCTATCTTATCTTATCCTTTCTTATCTTATTTTGAAATTAATGTATTTCAGAATCAAAACCATTGACCTAAATGATCTTAGAAAGCAGTCTTCATTTCTATTTTTTTTCCATTGATGCATTTAGTGCATAGGCATCCCGAAGAGGAAAGTAGGCAAGGAACTAAATGTGTGTTGGGACACTGCAACAGAAACCCTAACTTTTACATCTACTTGTGTGTCTTGTTGCAACACAAGTACAAGAGTGAAGAGGACTTAATTCATGTCATGATGGATGGTCATAAAAATGGAATGGATAAATTTATCAATATATAAACTTGTGATAGTCAAACCATCATCAGAATTACACTTTTGCAACTTCCTTGTAGAATTTGGCAATTTGTGCTTCCAAATACAGGTAGTCCTTAACATACAACCATAACTGAGTCCAACATTTCTGTTGTTAAGTGAGACATTTGTTAAGTGAGTTTTGCCCCATTTTACAACCTTTCTTGCCACAGTTGTTAAGTGAATCACTGCAGTTGATTAGTTAGTGACCCGGTTGTTAAGAGAATCTGGCTTCCCCATTGACTTTGCTTGCTAGAAGATTGCAAGAAGTGATCACATGAGCCTTGGTGGTGCAGCGGACTAAAGTGCTGTTAAGTATCTGTTAAGCGCTCCATGGCTTAGGACCTGGTTATTTACGGGACCGCCTGCTACCACCAATAGCCTCCCACCGGCCTGTATGCTCCCATAGAGAGGGGCTCCTCTGGGTGCCGTCGGCCGAACAATGCCGGCTGGCAGCCCCCAGGGGGAGAGCCTTTTCTGTGGGAGCACCTACCATCTGGAACGAGCTCCCCCCGGATATACAGAAGATCCTGGACCTGCGCACCTTCCGTCGCGCGCTCAAGACCTATTTATTCCAACAAGCCGGCCTGACCTAAGTTATTTTCTCCTTTTAATTATGAATTTTAATTTGTTTTAAATTATTGGGGTTTTAATTGTCAGCCAAATTATTTAATTCGTTTTATTCTATTTTAAACTTTTGTATTTAAATGTTTTATTTATGGCTGTACACCGCCCTGAGTCCCCCGGGAGTAGGGCGGTTTATAAATCTAATAAATAAAATAAAAATAAAATAAATAAGTGCTGTTAAGTGCTGCAAGCTGCCAGCTGCCTGCAATTACTGAGAGTTCAAATCTCACCAGGCTCAAGGTTGACTCAGTCTTCCATCCTTCCGAGGTACTGAAGGTAAAATGAGGACCCGGATTGTGGGGGCAATAAGCTGACTTTGTATAAAAAAGAACACTGCTTAGGGGGGGCCAAAAGCCCTACTAAGCAGATATATACAAAAGTATGGAGGCTATTGCTTAACCCATTGTAAGCCGCCCTGAGTCTCCAGAGAAGGGCAGCATATAAACCGAACCAATAAATAAATAAATAAATAAATAAATAAATAAATAAATAAATAAATAAATAAATAAATAAATAAATAAATATGAAGCAGTTGGCAAGCATTTGAATTTTGATCCCATGATCACGGGGATGCTGCAAACATCATAACTATGAAAAACAGTCAAAAGCAACTTTTTTCAGTGCTGTTGTAACTTTGAACTTTGTAACTTTGAACGTGACTAAACGAACTGTTGTAAGTCAAGGACTATCTGTATATATGCCTGTAGCTGCAAACGGTTGTGCATATAGCCATATAAATAAGCAGTAAAACTCTACACAGCTAATTAAGAAAACCCTGTGTGTGATAATTGTTAAAGAGATTATCAGAAAAAATATACCTATACAATACTTTTAGATCAGATCGATACCTTACTTGTATTCATCACTTGGGATTATAGTGTAGTTTTCTGATAATGTTGTGGCCCCGTCCTCTGAGCCTATCCCATTGGAGGAAGGAAACTCTGAGCATGAGGAAGAGGAGCCAACCAGATCTCCCAGCCCCCCCCCACCTCTGGCACCGTCTCAGGTGCCAGCTGAAAGAGAGCAAAGTAGTGGGGAAACAGGTGTCTCAGATGAGAGTGAGGGAGAGACGTCATTCCTGGACGCACGTCAACGAAGGCAAGATAAGCGCTTGCAGCAACTGAGGAGGCGTGCGAGGGAATAGACCTGAGTCATTGGACTTGAGTCACAGGACCAATGAGTCCTGGACCACACCCCAGAGACTATATAAGAGAGGGTGGTGGTCAGTGATCCCTGTGACGAACAAAACTCAATCTGGTAGTCATTGGAGCCTGAAGCTGCTAAAAGAACGGATTTTGGCAAAGCTACGTATGTGATTTTCTTTCTGTGAACAATTAAAGCACTTGGCAGACGGTGTGAATATCGCTGCCAAGTTGGAGATAAGGACTGTGGTGTGTGCCAAGTGCTTCTTTAACCCTCGACTGGCTGTGTTTTTGTGGGTGTGTGTAGAGGGGGACAGATCAGATAATGAGTGGATCATATTGAATACTTATTGCAGGCACAATAAAATAAAATTGCACTTGCAATTTTAAACTTTAAATTGGTACATGTTCAGGAGAAATACCTGTCTCTGATCCATTATCTCATCCAATATCTCATTTAACTCATAATATTCATAAGTCTATCCTTCTAACCTTTGAAGTAAAAATAAAAAAAGCATAAGCAGACAGCTCCTGCTCTAAATAGTCTGAGCAATGAGATTAGGGGTGAAATACAGCAGGTTCTGACAGGTTCTGGAGAACTGGTAGCGTAAATTTTGAGCAGTTCAGAGAACCAGTAGCAGAAATTTTGAGTAGTTCGAAGAACCGGCAAATGCCACCTCTGGCTGGCCCCAAAGGGAGGTGGGAATGAAGATTTTGCAATATCCTTCCCCCAGAAGTGGGGAGGGAATAGGGATTTTGCAGTATCCTTCCCCTGGAGTGGGGTGGGAATGGAGATTTTGTAGTATCCTTCCCCTGCCACGCCCACCAAGCCACGCCCACAGAACCGGTAGTAAAAAAATTTGGATTTCACCACTGAATGAGATCTCTTTTCTCCACTAAAAGCCTGTTTTACAAATATGATGTTATACGTTCAGGAATTTCAGCCATTTTGAAATGAAAGCATAGTAGCTTTGCAGAATGAGTGACTTTCCATAACTGGGATAATTGTTACAGTGACCCTACCATGCTTGAGCAATTCCATACCTCACCGCAGCTGATGTATCAGTGTGAAAAGACAAACATTTGGTAAGTAATACCGGCCTATAGCGATCAAGACGGAAAAGGCAAATCCATCTTCCATGGTTAGAATAAATCACCTGCATTCCCACCACATGCATAGGTACTTTGCTGTTGCCCCCCAAAAAACTATGCTGAATTTAACGATATTGTCAGCAGTGGCAGTTTTGCTATCTCACCACACTGCTTTCAGTAGGAACTTAAAATGATTGTCATGTTTTCAGACATTTGCAGAAAGAGCAGTTATATTGTGACTGAAAGCCCCTTATAGGCTTTTTGCATGAAACAGAAAAAAATACAGTTATGCTTTGATTATGAGGGGGGGAAATAAGACAATAGAAAAAAAGGGAGATTGTTTTGTAATCACAGAGTAAGAGATAACTTTGTAGTTACTACAAAAGAAATTGGAAGCTTCTTCTTTCTGTTTCTTTTTAATCTTTTCCTTCTGCACTTTTGTCTTTTTCTTTTTTCTTTCTGTTTTTTATTATATAATAATTTGTGTTCAAAAATAATTTATTTTCTGTTGAATAATGAGAAAGAGAGAGAGAGAGAGATTATAAAGTACATGGGAAAAAATATAAATACGTAAGAAGGTGGCCAGGCCTTTATTTAGTTTATCTTTTCTGATAATATAATGATAGCAGTTCTCTCATTTCTAGGGCTGTGAACATCTTCAAAGGAATGCTTCACTTCAGTCAAAGTTTGTCAAAGTATTTCTTAGAAGCGCTACCATGAAGAGCTATCTTGCTTTTAATGATTGGAGTTGACTGACACCTTCACTTATCAGAAATGTTCCTGCTCATACAGAATGGTTTCTGCAAAGTTCTGGGAAGTTCTGGTCTTAGAAATCTGAATTGTCATCTAGTTTCAGATGAGTGTGACTGTGGTATTTCACTTGTACAAGTCTGGCCTCTCTAAATACATATTCCATCTTCAGATGACCCTGTTGCTGCTGTGGCTGATACTATTCTATAACCTTGCTTTGTGTTTGGTTCCTCCCCTAGCATAAAGTCTTCTACCTTTTCTATGTATCTTACTTCCATTTATGGACAGTGCTGTCTCTATCCTTTGTCTGTATAGAAGGTTATGGTCCTTTGTCCTTCATAGCATGGCCTATATCTGCTTCCTCTACTATTTTCCCCCAGTTTTGGTTTGGCTTTAGGAGTTTAAAAGTTTTATTTTACTTTACCTTTTATTGGTAGTTCATAAGCCTGACTGTTAAGGTATACCAGTTTTATAAACGATGTCCACATGTTGTCATAGTGCCTGACATCCAGTGGTGGGTTGCCCCCAGTTTGCACCGGTTCTATAGAACCAGTAGTAAAACCAGTGGTTGGTGGGCTCCACCCACCAACCCCAATGTCATCAAAACACTTCTGCGCATGTGCAGAAGAGTACTCGTGCTTGCGGCCCCATTGCAAACTGGTAGTAAAGATAAGTAGAACCCACCCCTGCTCACATCGTGAGTATAAAGTATCTGGTTTGCACTTGCATTTTTCTCAGTCTCCTTCTAGTTCTTGATCTATGTTAAACTTGGCTCTAAACTTAGTTGGATCTTTTTTTAATCAAATATGCACATTAAGCTTGTGTTCCGTCCAACTAAAGGTAATGTTTATATTCCACACCTCATCTTACTCTTCATTAACTCTTTCTTTAGAATATTCCTGTTCTTCTTTATGTGTCTCTTTTAATATATTGCCAATTACCTAGAAGTGAGGAGTGAGATCTTGCAGTGCCATCTTTGGTTCAAAGTGCTCTCTTCTTCACTAGAAACAAAAATCACTTTTCCATATGCCCTTATGTGCAGGAGTTCTACAGCCATGTGCTATTAGAGATTGTATTTTGGGTATCGATATGTTTGGGTTATGTAAGCCCCTCTTTGAAATCTGTCAAGGTCGACAATCCTGATTGGAAGAGTCTTCCCAAAGTACATGATCTCTAGGTTTTTCTAGCCAAGGAAAGGACTGTAAATATCATCCTGCAAAGAACATAAACTCTCAGTGGAGTTTTTCTATACTATTAATTAGTAGAGTTTTAATAAAAGGAATCTACATGGTTGATTTGTACCTATGAACCTTGTTCAAAAAGTGCCCCAAAGCTACCCTTAACAAATTGAGATGGATGATCAAGTCAGTTAAGGTACAACTGTGCTTTGTTAAGAGATATAAAGCAAGATTGCTTGGTTGTGATTCACACAGGCCCATCAAGCTCTACATCTTCAGAAGAGCTCTTGCACGTTACTTCCATGAGCATAAATCAGTGCAGCCGAAACAACTCATCTTAATTGTATCTGTTTCAAGATTCATTATAGAAGAAACTTACTCAAGATCATAGCTCTCAGAATACCAGCGAGCATGCAAATTTTTAAATTGAGTAGGACATGAAATACACATGTTTTAAAAAATGTATCCAATTCAAATATTACATAGCAATGATGCAAAGAATTAAAACTGGTTTAATAAAGAAAAGTGTGCCAAACAAAAGGAGAAAAACAAACTCAAGAAATTCTGTCAAGGAAAATAAGTTTTAAAAACCTTCTAGTTTAACTTCATTGTTCTTATTGACAAATAAGAAATGACAAATAGCATTCAGCCAAGCTGCCAAGCTTTGGATTTGACCCTGCAAGTGACATATGCAGGGGTGGTATTCACTTTCCTTCACTACCAGTTTTGCAAATGTGAGCATGTGCAGTCACATTTATTAGGTGGACTTATTATTTATTATTAGGCAGACTAATAATAATCTTCCTTCACAAATGCCTGGATTTTTCTTCACAAACTCCTCATTGTTTTAGTTGATTTCTTTCACTAGTGAGGGGGTGCCAAAATAATCTGTCATCTTGAACTTTCCCTCTTCAGTTTCCAATTGCATTTTTCTTCATAGCAACCAATATGGACCATTCTTTTTCTGTGCTTTTTTCAAAACCTTTGTGATTTTGGTTCCCATTTTCCTTTTTTCCTCCTCAGAGATAAAAGTAACCAGCGATACGATGGGAAGGTTTCTTTCCTAATCGCATTCTCTCAATGTCAGCTTTCAAAAGGTCAATAATGTTTTCCCTCTTCCTTGTAGAGCGTGCAGTCGTTGGGTTGTCTTTCCCTACCCTGAGCAAGATTAAGTTTCGGGAATGGAGAAAATCAATGTTGCCTTGTTCAGTGATTTCTCTTTGTATGTTTCTTTCTCTGCTTGGGTAGGAACAATACCCATGCCTTCACTTGTCTGAAAATGCATTATTTAACAATACATTTCTGGGCCGAGACAAATGTATTGTATTATATTAGTCTTCTGAAGAAGTATTGATCACTGCTATGAAATGAAAATGCATAATTGATGAAAACATCAAGATTCTGCAGGGACAGTCAGGGAAAAAGAAAAAGAAAGAAAATGATCTGCATGCTGTCTAAATTGACTCAGGAAATAGGACTTTTCCACCCAGGCTGCAAGCGTTGTTAGCAAAAAGGAAATGTTCCTTTGAGTGGGATGAGGAGCTAAGCTTGGCTTAATTTCATCTTTTTTTTCCCCACCACCATCCTCCCATATAAATAAGAGGATCTTATTTGTTCATTCCTCAAATGTTTGTAGCTTACTTTAAAGGCCACCTGGGGTCATTTCAAGTGGATCTGGAGAAGACTATTTTAGTTCTCTCTCTCTCTCTTTGTGTTGTCTGTCTGTGTCTGTCTGTCTGTCCATGTATTTTGCCAGGTTGGGTAGTATATATGGATATTGTCCAAAAGTTACTTTTGGGCTGTATAAAATCACACGCTAATACCCAGCAGTGACTCATTGAAGTAGCTGCCACTAGGAAAAACACTTGTACTTTAATAAGACATTGATTGCTGCTCTATTCACATTTGTCTGTGCTCTTAAACAACTTCTACAATCAAATCCAAAGTACTGCACAGTGATAGCATTATGTAGAGCTGCTTAACAACCCACTTTTGTGATGGTTCCGAGCCAAACAGATTTTATGAGTTAGATTCATATGTCACTCCGAAGCATGCTTTTTTTTAACAGGCTTCACAGCCTGCGCTAAGGCATAAACTACTATTCCCAGAGCAAAATAACCAGAGCTCACATAATACTACAATGAAAAACCAAATAAGCCATAGTATACCTCAGTACCATCTACAAACTCTGCCATCAACTCATGAATCACTTTCTCTGACTCGGGGCCCATATGTTTTTTAAGGGATCACAGGCTACATTATCTGAATATGATTCAGTAAAATAAATAAGTGCCAGCAGTCTTTGCATAATGTGGTATTGGAAATAAAATGAATTAATTGTGTCATTTGGAAGGGTCATATGTGAAATTATGGGACAACCTAATAGAGTCCTTCATGCTATGATGCAATAATGAAAAAAGATGATCCTTCAGTTAAAGGAACATCTGGTAAGCCACTTTGTCATCACTGTTCTTCTTAACAAAAACTCATTTGCTTTAAGTGTACCTTTTATTTTTCACACATGAAAGATCCAACATTTGTCACACAACTAATGGAGGATTCATTTTCTAAAACTCCTCAGACAGAAAAATGAACTTTGTATGAGGAGCAGCTTTGGGGGTTAACATTCCCTATCTTAAAAGACCTCAATCCTTGTTCTGAATTAAGAGCACTTTAACAATATCCAGATGACCCAGAATTAACATCTTTGAAGCAATTTAGTTATGAAAAAGTATTCTTTAAAAAAAAAGTATTATTTAATTTAGCTGCAATTTCTCTAGTTTTCTTTTATAGACTCCCTTCAAAATGATGTATTAGTTTCCTCTTTTGTAAGTTAAGCTAGTATTTTTCTTCTTTATTCCTCTAAAATGGAAATGCTGAAACTGAACAATAAAAAAGAAATTAAAGTGGCCTTTGTGGTGTATTTTTCAAAATATTGTTTCTTGTCTGGTTACCTATTCTTGTTAAATACCCCTGAATTATGTTAGAAATTAACCAGTAAATTAGACTAGTATTTCAAGTATTTCAAGCTTGCTTTTAGCTCGAGAAAAAGCCTATCCATTGAAAGCATACCCTAATAAGGAAGTAGCTTTGAAGTTTAATAAAGATTATGTGGATTTATTGTTTTAATATTTTAGATTTATAATCAGTGGTCTTGTTCTTTCACTTTGCTCTAGTCAACTTCTGCTGTGGTTCCTTTTTCAATCTTATTTCTTTATATCTCAGCTTTCTCATGTTTATTTAAAGTAAAGTTCAATACTCTATCAATATACCATAAGCTAAGGGCATAAAGAAAATGTTAAAATGTTTTGGCACTAACCAAATATCACCACAGCAATTATAGCCTTTTTTTAATGATATTGTTCCTAGAAAAATTAAGTCAATGTCATCATGTCATCTGTCATTTGCCTAAATGTATATGGATTTCAAAGGCATTAGAAGCTAACCCAAACCTTCTCCAACCTTTTTAGTTATAAATTGTACTTGTGTTTGAGTATAATCTGGGACACATTTCTTTCTTCCAGTCCTACCTCCTTTAACAAATCTCCAGTCTCCAAATTTTATTTATTAGGTTTACAATCACTTTGGAAAGGACTATAGAAAATATAGAGGAATAAGGGTGTTAGGAAATTAATGTCAATCAATTTAACAAATATTACTATACACTATTAATCAGAGCAGTCAAAATGGCTTTTTTTAAAAAAAATTCAACAGTTTAGGTTTTCTGGCTATTCTCTTATAAAAGATTACCCTTCATTTTCTAAAATTCCCAATCTGCTTCTCTGTATCAATATCAGAGACTAGATATTAATCATGTTTTCAAGATTCTGGGTCTTTTCCAAAAGGTATAATTATTTTTCTATCACAAAGATCCTACAATAAATTACATTATTACCAATGTGGACAATAAAAAAGTTCTTGATGTTTTCTGCCTAGGTGAATTCCCTAATCACCTGGAGGATGTAATACAATTCCTATCATGGAAAGTTTCAGTTTTAAGTGCCTGCATATTAAAAGATGAGATGGCAATTTCCCATCAACTAATGGAGTACTTCTATAACCCAAAAAACCTAAGAAATAAATCCAACACCAAATTTGACTTCTTAATAATGTACATACACAGAAATCAAATTCATTACATTATTGCTAAAAGGAAGCAGGAGAGCTCAGCTTTAAAAGCAAATATATAGCCTGAGCTGATTATGGAATAGATCACAAATTGTTCATGTACCATTCTAAGTCAAGATAAAATGGGGGAATAAAATCAACCACTTTCACAATATAATCTTGAAGAAATGTCCACCATTTTTAAGGAAAACGTCAAGAATTCCTTTGAAGCCCTGAGCCCAGTGGTGGGTTTCTACTGGTTCTACCCGGTTCGGGTGAATTGATAGCGGTGGCGGTGGGAGGCCACCCACCCAGACGTCATCACGGATACTCTGCACATGTGCGCTCACAGTTGCGAACCAGTAGCAAAGGTAAGTGAATCCCACTACTGCCTGAACCTTATGGCTAGTAAACCAGATGAAATGTGGGATGTTGTTAAAATTGTTAAACATTAATTTATGGGAAAAACTGCCAAAGATGAAGTCAAACAGACCAAATCAAACTGGGTGTCAAAACACAGGGTGGATGTTGCCAAGAAGAGAAGGTAAAGCTAAACAAGACAAAGATTTCATGAAGTAATTTCATTAAGAATTTCAGAGACCCGTTAGAACAGACAAAAACAGGATTACAACAGCCTCTGTAAAGAAATCAAAAATGGAAATAGATAGGAAGAATAGTCTCTTGAATTCAGAGGGATAATCCAATTTTAAATTGATAATCCAATCTTAAATTGACATGTGTTAAAGATACACATGGACAGATAGCAACTGATTTAAATGAGATTTTAAAAGATGGCAGAAGGAATCTGAAATTATTTATAGTAGACTGTTCTATGTACGCAGTGAGGTAGGCTGGGCTTTGAGGGGCTAAAATAAATTACTAACAATGAAAGAAGTAGCCAAAAAGAATAGTCAAGTAATACGCCATATTTTAATACCTGGTAACAGTGAAGGCCCTGGAAAATATATTCAAATGCTGTGATGTGTCAATATCTAAAAATCAGAATTGTACAAGTAATGGTTTTCCCTGCAGCACTCTATGGAAACCATAATTGAACTTCAAAATGTATTCATTTATTTAGCCTATGGCAAAAAATGTTTTTAAAACACATCACAATTGCATTCTTAATGAGCAAACATGACACTGTTTATACTCTATTTACAAATTCAAAGGTAGACTATTTATATAGTCAATACATGATGGAGTTGCATACAGAAAGTCTCAAAAGACCCTGTTCCAGGGGTGAAATGCTCCCGGTTCAGATCGGATCGCCCGATCTTGTAACGATGGTGGTGAGTGGTTCAGAGAACTAGTAGCAGAAATCCCTGGGCCTTCCCAAAAGCATTTTTGCTACAAATGCTTTTAAAAGTAAAAAAAATAGCCTCTGATGATCGCGCGGCTCAGATGGGATCATCAGAGCCCTTTAAAAGCATTTTTTACAACCTCTGAAGAAGTTGTAGAAAAAATGTTTTTAAAAGTAAAAAAAAAAAAGTTGGCCACACCAACCCAGTCACATTACCCCCCACCAAGCGATGCCCACAGAATCAGTAGTAACAAATTTTACATTTAACCGCTGCCCTGTTCCACAATATGTCTCATTGTCTGCTTTGGAGCACCACAGCTACATTCCAAAGAGGACTGAATCTTGGAAAAGCAGAATAGAAACAGTGCATTTGAATGTGGATGTTGAAGAAGATCCCTGAGAGTATCATGGATAACCAAGAAAACAGAGAGGTTAAAGAACAGGGATCAGCAGTAAAGTGAATAGACCCAGTTAGAGCGGCAAGGGGGGCATCATTGGAACATCTAAAGGTGCCCTGGAGAACATTTATGTGGATTGTTTATTTTATTTTATTATTTTATTTTATTAGATTTCTATACCGCCCTACTCCCGAAGGACTCAGGGCGGTGTACAGCCTCCAATTAAAATAAATCATACAAAAGTTAAAAATTATTTAAAAATATTAAATAATATTAGGCTTGAAAACAGTTAAAACCCCTAATTTACATAAAACTTAAAACCCATTTAAAAGCGAGAGTTAGGCCAGACCACCCTGCTGGAATAAGAATGTTTTTAGGGCACACCGGAAAGTGCGTAAGTCTGGGATCCTGTGTATCTCCGAGCTCATTCCAGATGGCAGGTGCCCCCACAGAGAAGGCTCTCACCCTGGGGGCCACCAGTCGACATTGTTTGGCTGATGGCACCCTGAGGAGCCCCTCTCTATGGGAGCGTACTGGTCGGTGAGAGGCTACTGGTGGCAGAAGGTGGTCCCATAAGTACTCTGGTCCTAAGCCATGGAGCACTCTGAAGGTGGTAACCAAAACTTTGAAGCGAACCTGGAAGACCACCGGAAGCCAGTGCAGCTCACGCAGGAGGGGGGTCACATGGGAGCGCCACTTCGCTCCCATAACCACCCGTGTGGCTGCATTCTGGACCAGTTGGAGCCTCCGGGTGCTCCTCAAGGGGAGCCCCATGTAGAGAGCATTGCCGTAGTCCAGGCGAGATGACAAGATCCTGAGTGACCATGCGTAATGAGTCCCGATCCAGAAAGGGTCACAACTGGAGGATCAGGCGAACCTGATAAAAAGTCCTCCTGGCTACGGGACAGCTGCGAGTCCAGGAGGACGCCCAAGTTGCAAGCCCCATCTGTGGGGGCCAACGACTCACCCCCAATAGTCAGTGATGGCGCCAACTGACTATATCGGGACATTGGAAACCACAGCCACTCGGTCTTGGATGGGTTGAGCCTGAGTCTGTTCCTCCCCATCCACATCCGTACGGCCTCCAGGCACCGGGACATCACTTCGAGGACATCATTGGGGTGGTTAAAATACATCAGCAACTTGATGGTACATAAGCAATCAACCAATGAATATGTCAATCTTTCTGTTATGCTTTTTCTTTCTCTTCCTCTATCATGGTAGAGATTTTGTCAATTGGCAAGTTTTTATCCTTAATGCTACACACTTTCCATAATGATTAAATTTGCCATGCATGCTATAATAAGCCTTTCTTTATGCTGGACAAGCTTGGGTACCTTGATAAATACTACATTTGCCACAGGACTTCCTAACTTTGTTGTTGTTATTGTTTTTTACTGTGCCCTTTGAGGTTTAATTCTCAGTTCATTTTGATTACTGTTAACATTTATAATGTCCAAGTGTTTCTATGGAGTCCCAAGTTCTCTCAATTGATTTGCTGTTATTTCTTCTACTCAGCAAGTATCTATAGATTTTTCCAAAGTTAAATCACTTTCTCCAAATAATTTTGCTTGCACTTTTTCTAGCCTAGTTCCATAAACAAATAGTCCATGATAAGAGGGTTCCCATTGTCCACATTGACACATTTATTTATTTATTTATTTATTTATTTAAATTGTACCCTACCTTTATTATTTTTACAAATAACTTCAGGCAGTAAACACATCCAGCACACTTCCTCTTCCTATTTTCCCCACAACATTAACCCTGTGAGGTAGATTGCTAAGAGATAATGAATGGCCCAAAGTTACCAGTTTTGTGGCTAAGGTGGGATTTGAACTCATGGTCTCTTACTTTCTAGCCTAGTGCTTTAACCACTAGTGATAATTTTAAATCAGACACCTAAGCATATACATTTTCTCCTTTTTATTGTATTCTTGTGAAAATTTATATCCCTCTTACATAGCATTCTTACCCAACTTACTATGAAGCTGGTAGCTTTTGTTGATCCAATTCATCACCAAATGGAAAACATTAATCATAGCTTCTTCCTCAGCAAGATCCAAGAACAAAATGGTTTGAAGGTTTCCAGTCTTTTTATCAACTCCATCGGTTAGGCATAACAGGTCAAATCTGTGCCTCCACTTTCTCAGTTTTTTTTTTTAAACATTATCTCTGAACTCCAAGGCTTCAATGGATCCATCCCAGCTCAATCTACCTCAAACACTTTTGACACCATGTTAGGTTTGTTCTTTAGACAAACATTAAGAAAAAAACAAGTAAATAAGGAGAATTTCGTTCTTTGGTTGACAACAAAGGCCTTCTCAATAACGTAGCTTCTCTATACATCTTCAGGATCATGGGTCTTAGTGGTAACAGGTATCATCTAACAATTTACACATTAAACCTGAGTGCACAAAGATAATCTGATCATTCCACCATGTTTAAGAAAACAATGAGAGTCCAATTGTTGTAAAAAACTGGAGGTTTTCCTTAAGGTTACCTTTCATTTTGTAGTTCTAATTTTTTTCTCTTTTAATATGTAGTGGTAGTCTCAAACTGAGATTTGTTCAGTAACTGTTTATATAAGTCATTAGAATGAAAACTTTTCTTTTAGAGTTGTTCTACATTTGTATTCATTAATTTGTCACAGTGACCTTGCTACTGAAATAGAAGACTGAAGACTATATGAAACATTCCCCACTCTTCTTTTTAAAAAGTGCACTTTACCAGAGTTTTAGTAGTTTTTAATGTTTACAGCACTAAGTGATCCAGGGTATATTTTTTTAACATCTAAAAATGTTTTGCATGTTTATATCACTCCAAATATGTTTTTTTATTATTAATTTAAAAACACATTTACTTTGATAAAGACATATTGTGGCTTTAAAAAAATCAAACTGTATAAAAAGATGGATTCATAAAGGCTAAATATCGCCACCCACTTTATGCATTAAACAAAATATTCTTATATAATCAAATGTAAGTTTAATTATAGGGATAAAAGCCACTCATAAATTGTAACCATGGAAAAAGAACTCAATGAGGGTTTTTTTTTTTTCTGCTAGCGTCATTCTGAGTATCACTTCTGTCATTTCAGCTCCCAAAATTAAAAACCAAATTCATCCACAAGGCTTCTGAAACAGACAATTTTAATAGATCATCCCTCTGTGCGAGACTGATACTGCTAACATTCTTCAACTCACCCCAAAATAAACTGACCACAACAAAGATCTATTAAAATTGTCTGTTAGTAATAGGTCCTATCATTATATCACATCTTAGCTGCTTATGTGCCCTAAGTGTTTAAATGCCAGATTTAAAGTGTAGTTCTCTGTGTTGTTATTATCAGTAGGGGACATCATGATGTGGGACAAGCCTAGCATGACTGCTATGATATTTTATATTTTTTTTTTAATTTTAAAAAGGTAACCAAAAGTACAACTTAAATCATTCCTTAAAATGTTTAAATCATTTTAGCAGCAAATAAGCTTGGGATATAGATACTCTGAAGGCCTGTCCTTCTCAGTATTAGGGTTGTGATCCTATTCTCCACTAAGAACTTACATCCAAAAGGAATATAGCCTTCAGCAACATACACAGCATAAAGATTTGTTACTCCTGGTACAAGTCTTCCAATAAAAAGGAGTCTGTATAAGTTAAATCATGAGACATATAATGCGACAATTCCTGGGATTTAAGTCATTTAAGATCTTTCCCATCAATTTCAATAGTACCTATTTGGCCAGTCTAACTTTTGTTTTGTTTTTAAATTGGGGCTCAAGACATTAAAATGATTGAAGATTACAACTAGGTCATTTAAAGTGTCTATAAATATTGTAAAGATAGCAAGTTAATACTAAATAAACCAAGAGGCACATTTCTCCACATATCTGTGCTAATGCTACAGAGGAACAAAATGTCATCTTAAAGATTAAAGGTCAGCACAAGATATACAACCAATTGAAATAGCAAACACTATATCTATCAAGCATTCCTTTCAGGGGTAGCTTTGCTTAAAGTACATGTATTGTAGACAGATCCCAAATGGCACCGAGTAGATTTAGAAATATTTAATCAATTAATTCAGTAACTTCTTCCACAATTTCAATTCTAAACTGCTTTTATGGGCTAAGATTGGCAGACATGTACTCTTTTGTATCTACTTTTACAGGAAGCATTAATCAGAACATTTCCTCCATACTTGTATCAATATAATCATCTTTCAATGGAATCACTCAGGATATTTCTTTTATTTGTCCATAACTCTGCCTTATGCTAGATTTCCATTTCCTCGGATAGAAATTGAAGTTGCCTACCAAGAGGATTGGTTGGTTGGTTGGTTGGTTGGTTGGTTGATTGATTGATTGATTAATTGATGTTAGGCAAATATCTTCCTTAGTGATATAGTGATTGGCAACAAGACTGGAGTCACAATTGACACATCTCAATTGAAAGCAAAATATACACTTGGGGAAGCTGGAACACAAATGTATCCACACACACCTACACACCAAAAATCCTGAATTGATCCTTTCTCTTTGAGATAAATGCATGTGTGCACTGGATAGTAAAGCTATATGAAGTCTATATTCAAAGATTAAAGTTGAATTTAATTAAATCACCTTTTCCAAATAAATCTTCAGACTGAATCATTGAATTGATTCAGCAGATCATATCAAATCAGGTCATATCAAACTGGTCAACTTCTGTGCATGCACAAAACATACTTTTATAGAATCAAATTGAACTGAACAGATTGAAACAATTTACTGAAATAATTCAGGTAATAGCTCTTAAACACATTATACAATATATCTGAATTGGATCTGATTCTTTGAATGTAATTCCAGTTCTAATCAAATATTGACTTATTCCCACTGCTCCCAAACAGTATTTCCATAAATTTACAATACTAGCTCTGACAGATTTTAAAAATTAACTAGGGAATAGGCTGGCAAGCTAATGAATAATTGGAAGCAGGATGATAGAGAGAGAAATATCTGAGCAAAGAAACTAAGCATAAAGGAGAAATCATATGAATGTCTATAATGGGAGAAAGAATGGAGGGTGCATAAGAGGAGACATCTAAAAGGTGGTGATGAAGGAGTCAAAAGAAAAGAAAGTATCAGGAGAAAATGTGGTAATGAAGGAATCAGAAGAAAAGAAGGCAATAATAGTGGAAGCTACTGACCTTTTCCCATCATTAATTTTCATGTTGGGAAAATTAAAATGCCATGTTCCCAATCTGAGGACAGTGCTCATCCAGAATAGACACCTGCATAAGTGGAATCAAAGAGGACAGAAACCAGTTTGTCAGCCTACTTCTTCTCATGCAGTGACACAAGCTGGCATGCCAACACTGCAAACAGTTTTAGGGACATAAACACAGTCCAATTTCTCATGGCCAGTTCCTCAAATTGAATTTCTGTGGATGTTTCCATACAAGGTTTCATTACACAAGTGGTCTGCTACTTTCACAGCATTTGATATGGAGTCCTTTCATCTTTTCTTCTTCCTCCTCAGAAGATCCAGTCATGTAGATAAGATAGTTGCCCAGTGCTGTATTTGGACATAAATTGGACAAAAAATTGGTTATGAACTAGTGAGAAGATCCAGTTTCCTGCCAATCTTCCTTAGCTGAGTTTAGCACCACCCAAGAAAGGATGAGGGGGGAGACACTGAGATCTAGCACAAAAGAGGATGAATTGGAATTATAGACAAGTTTCAGGGAAAAATAAAGTTGAAAGAAATGAAACAGCAGCTGTAAATACATTTACAATCTGTCCATATTATTTTATGAACAGTCCTTTTTATCTCTGAAAAGAATATAGATGTCTTAAGGGGCATGTTTTTCAAAGAAAAAATATATAGTGGGGGAGTAAGCATAGCTTCCAATTAAAATCAAACTATAAAATACAATCAAATGTAGAGATCTAGTTATCTATCCTAGGGTCAATTGCATAATATTGGCTTAGTCACTTTCTGCTCCAATTTTCATTTTTAGGCCTTGAAAGTTCAAAATTGGGGAAGGAAGGGGTAGTAAACCCAACCTTTAATTATTTTCCATACAGAGTTTGCATTATTCTAAATGTGTCTCTTTTATCTGGAATGCAGCTGGACTTGTCTCCTTTAATGAGCTATTTTATGGGCTGCTACAAGGCCATACCTGTGTAATTCTTCAATGTAAAGGTACTCTAAATATCAGCAGGAAGACCGGTTTCCTCCTCTCCTTATTTGTTAAATTCAGTTCTTTCAAAAATCCGGTCCATTTGAATAGGGGTGTCACAAAACATAGCGAGTAGGCATCCTTTAGTACTTCTTAACCAACAAGGAAAGTTTAGAAGCAAGTGGTGTGAGACAGTGTGTCCTATCGAATTTTTAATCTGCTACACTGATGCAGGATAGAAATGCTCCCTGTTTGGACCGGATCGCCCGATCCAGTAGTGATGGCAGCAGGTGGTTCGGAGAACTGGTAGCAAAAATCCTTGCACCCCTCACCATGCCCAGCTGGACCACACGATCATCAGAGGCTTTTTTTTTACTTTTAAAAGCATTTTTTCTACAACGTCTTCCACCAAAAAAAGGCTTTTAAAAGTGAAAAAAAAAAGCTTCTGATGATCGCACTGCTCAGCTGGGATCGTCAGAAGCTTTTCAAAGCATTTTTTTCTGCAACCTTTTCAGCCAAAGAGGTGATAAAAAAAACACTTCGAAAAGTCTCTCTGACAATCCCAGCTGAGTTGCCTGATCATCAGAGAGGCTTTTCAAAGCATTTTTTTCTGCAACTTCTTCGGCCAAAGAGGCTGTAGAAAAAACGCTTTGAAAAGGTTAAAAAAAAAAGTTGGCCATGCCCACCCAGTCACATTACTGGGTGACTGGGTGACCACCAAGCCATGCTCACAGAACCAGTAGTAACAAATTTTACATTTCACCCCTGCACTGATGTTATTTCTTTACCCATAAAGTCTTGTATCACGTTAGAAAATGCATTCTTTCCTTCCCTAAGCTGTCAAAATGAAAGGAAGGAAGGAAGAAAAAAAAGAACGATCTTCTGTTGCACAAGTAATTCTATCAGGCAGAATTCTAACTAGTGGCTTGGTTACTATATTTGCAGATCTATTTCATAAACCATATTTGTGGTTTGATATCCAGTCTAGTTCTCAGATAAGCTCTTTATATAAAGATGGAGTAAATCTGATTCAAGCTATTCTCGCTACTAAAAGATATACTGCCAGACCATTGTTTGCACCTATTCTCCATGAAAAGCAAAACGAAGAATTGATTTTTTTTTCCACAGACATATTGGAGCTTCTCTTGCAGCTATAAAAGGTATAGATCTCTGGCTTAATTTTATTTTAGGCAGGTCAATATATCAAGGACAATACTTTGTTTGTCATTTCTTTATTCAGCTACAGTTCAGATAAGTTTGTGTTTTATACAGCACATCTTATTTACCTTGTTAGGAAGGCATCTCCCTCAATTCTAACCTGAACAGTTTCTAAAAATATATAGAATTTCCTTGATTTGGTCCAAGATACTAAGGCTACAAATGGAGAAGAATTTAGCTCTAGCCTTGAGAAGGAAGTAGAAGAGATGAAACAGTTACTCAGCCCTGAGATGTAAACAACATTAGAAAGACACTTAGAACAGCCTTTACACAATAAAAAATTTAGACAGGCTTCTTAAATTATATGAATATACTCTACAACAATAAAATAGCACTCCTGGATTCTCTCCAATAACTGTTTCTTGAGCTGACCTACTCAAAGAGCTGACATTCAGTTCTGATCTGTAAAAATCTCAGCAGCCATTAGAAAACAGCAATGTTGAATGTTTAGAGTCTATTTGCTACATTCAGTGGTCTACCAAATGTTTGTAGTCCAGATCTGGTTGCCCTATCCTGGACATGAACCGTTTCAACTCCTACCCTCAAAACGACGCTATAGAGCACAACTAGAACAACTAGACACCAGAATAGTTTTTTCACCGAATGTCATCACTCTGCTAAACAAATAATTCCCTCAACACTGTCAAACTAGTTACTAAGTCTGCATTACTATTAATCTTCTCATCGTTCCTATCATCCATCTCCTCCCACTTATGACTGTATGACTGTAACCCTGTTGCTGGTATCCTTAAGATTTATATTGACTGTTGCCCTATGACTATCATTAAGTGTTGTATCTTATGATTCTTGACGCATGTATCTTTTCTTTTATGTACTCCGAGAGCATATGCACCAAGACAAATTCCTTGCGTGTCCAATCATACTTGGCCAATAAAGAATTCTATTCTATTCTAAAGTTGCTATGAAACTACACTAGTCTTTTAGAAGTATTGTCATTAGTCAATGAGAACTTCAAAGGAAGAAATTTTAGGAATGTCACCACATACAATTTTATTTATTTATTTAATTTCTATAACCATCTATCTCAATCAGTGATTTTGGGCGGAGTACAATTCCAAAACTATAAAAACAACTTTTAAAAAACATTTAAAAAACAACAAAGACATCCAAAATAAATAAACACATTTAGCATTCACTCATCATTCTTTATGTTTGGTAATATTAAATAACAACAACCATGGTAGGTCCGGGTATGCATTCCAATAACAATTGTTTATTTGCTTCAAAGTGACAGATTCAGAAATGATCGCACCCATTCGTTCTGCTAGATACTCTGTCTCCCTTGCCTATGTTTCTTAATTTCCTTCTCCTTCTGTTACTAGTCTTATGACTAAATGGTTCAATTTATTTGCCATGCAATGTCACTACACTCGATTTTGGTCGTTTATTACATTTTCTCTCTCTCTCTTGCTTTGCAGGATGGTCACGGTATAAGTGTGTTGGGGGGAGGGTTAGAAATCAGTGCTTTAAAGACATTGCAATGTATCAAGGTTTTCAATTTGATGCTCCCTGGCCCTTGAGGACTCAGAAATGTGTTTCACTGAGGTCGCGGAAACTTTCTCCTTTTTTAAAAATTTTATTTCTTGCCCTCTCATCTCAAGGTTCCCAGAAGTCATCCCAGATGGTACTTTGTTATGATGAAACAGATAACCTACTTTGTTGCAAATAAACAACCGAAGTTTGCAAGTAGAAAAGTTGAGCACCTGTTGACTATATTAGCCGAAGGATGTCTGTTCTATATCTTTTAAAAATATAATCAAGCAATCCAAATCAATCCAATGAGCACAAGTACTATTCAGGATCTGCAGAAGTAGAAACGGTTGATTTATAACCAAATGGTGCTATTGCACTGAGAGGAATGGAAAAAAGGAATTGCTAAGAAATGGTTTCCCTTTTGCTTTAACTTGAAGCTGCCATTAAGATTTAAGAGTATTCCGTTAGTGGAATAATTCTGGTAGGATAAAAATGTATGAGTTAAATTGTAATGTGTGAAAATGGGAACTATTGAGCAGCGCAGCCTCTGACATATGACTCCAAAAAGATGCTCTGGAGCTTGTAGGGGAAACAATATAACACGTCTCATTAAAACTGGCAACTTTAAAGTTATATTATATTATGTTTGCACCCTGTAGGGTTTGAAACACTTCTTTGGAATCATAAAGTGCTGCGCAATCCTATTTTCCTACATCATTCTACGTAACACATCCTGACCACAGTTCAAATGCACAAGGCATTATGTATCATATGTATCTATGCTGAGATGCCAACCAAAAGACAGGCCCTCTGCAACATGATCCTTTCCTTTCTAAAAATAGATTGCTAAGAATAAAATTTACTACTGGATCCTAGTCTTTCTCTCAAGCAAAGAGAGAAAAAGAGTTGATATTTCACAAACATATTGGAGCATGATGGTCCAGTCCTTAAAATGGATAATTGGACCATAATGCCTAGATCAGTGATGGGTAACCTTTTTGCCATCATGTGCCAGGAGGGGGGAGGAGGTTGCACACATGTGTGCTCACATCCATAATTCTATGCAACCCGCGCATGTGTGCGAAACCCTCCACTCTCTCCCACTCCTGGCATGTGATTTGCCAACTTCCCCAGGCTCCTAGAAAGGCTCTGGAGCCTGGGAAGAGAGAAACCCCCTTCCCCACCTCCCCCTGAGGCCTTTCAGAGGCAGGAAACAGCCTGTTTCCCTACTTCTGGTGGGCCCAGAAGGCCTGAAAATCAGCTGGCCAGCACGTGCATGTGCTTCAGAGCTAAGCTCGTGTGTCCACCGATATGGCTACGCGTCCCATCTGGGGCATGCGTGCCATAGGTTTGCCATCGTGGGCCTAAATCCTTATATTTCAAGTTCACCTACTTTGGATCAATAGCAATAGCATGTAGACTTATATACTGCTTCACAGTGCTTTATAGCCCTCTCTAAGCGGTTTACAGAGCCAGCATATCGCCCCAAACAATCTGGGTCCTCATTTTACCACCTTGGAAGGATGG
The DNA here is from genome assembly GCA_030761175.1 of Masticophis lateralis. Lineage (NCBI taxonomy): Eukaryota > Metazoa > Chordata > Lepidosauria > Squamata > Colubridae > Masticophis > Masticophis lateralis. The sequence continues at coordinate 112,335,502 of JAUDYJ010000001.1, forward strand.
AAGGCTAAGTCAACCTTGAGCCTGGTGAGATTTGATCTGCCAAATTGCAGGCAGCCGGAAGCCAGCAGAAGTAGCCTGCGGTACTGCATTCTAACCACAGTGCCACCGCGGCTCTTATAATATGTCCAATTAGCTTTCAAGGAAGCTTTAAAATTCAGCTACTAGTTTGGAAGTGCTTGAAGATCTGGATCTTTCCTCAGACATGAGATCTGGAGGTTAGATGATATTGTTATGATGTTTTTGTTGTTTATTATTTGAGTGAGATTTATGTCCAGCTATTATTATTTCATTATTAATTGTTTTTTATCTTTAATCCTCTTGCAATGTGACATAAGTGGTATATAAATTCAGATGATAAATAATACAAATTGACATATAAATTCCTAAATTACTTGATATCTGAATACATGATAATTCCCTTTCACCGGTACACAATTTATCAGTTACCAGGATAATTGGAAGAAGTTCTACCTACTATATGTGCTAAGATCTATTGTAAATAAATATTGTGTTAAGCTGCAGGTGTGTCTTCCCTATTGCAGCATTTGCATTCTGGCATGTTCTCTTCCTCCTGAAATTCAGGAAATAGCTTATATTACAAATTTTATGTTATGTTGGAGGAACTTTCTCTTGTTTGGTTTTTCTTGTTTGTTCTTTTACGATTGTGTATGAATGTATGTGTATAATTATTGGATTTAAATAATTGTTATGTAAACTGCTTCAAGATGTGGTAGTATGGAAAGTGACATACAAAGATATTTCAAGAGTAAAAATTATATAATTTTAAAACTAATTTCAATCTTGGTTCAAGTTAGTTCCTGGTACATTAGAACGTTAAACATATAGACAAGAAGCAATGGATAGAAACCAATCAAGAAGAGAAGCAATGTAGAACTAAGGAGAAATTTCCTGACAGAACAATTAATCAGTGGAATGAGACTTGTCTCCAGAAGTTGTGGGTGCTCCAACATTGGAAGTTTTAAAGAAGAGATTGGACAACTATTTCTCTGAAATGGTATAGGGTTTCCTGCTTGAGCAGTGGGTTGGACTAGAAGACCTCCAAGGTCCCTTCCAACTCTGTTATTCTGTTAACTAGTACAAGCTCTGCTCTGTGAAGACCTTCCCAAGGAAACACAGGCAGGAAACACAACTAGATGAGCTAATTCTACTCTACTCAGTGGTGGGATTCAAATAATTTAACAACCGGGTCTCTGCCCTGATGACCGGCTGGGTGGGTATGCCCATGGTGGGCGTAGTCAGGGGATGTGACAGGCAGCATTCAGCCTCCTGCACCCCCGTGGGAGCAGAAATGGGCCATGGGGGGGATGCCCCACCCCCACCCCCTGCACCCTGTATTGGGCCTAGTAGGCCTCCCTGCAGCCTTCTGGGAGCAAAAACTGGCCATAGGGGGTGCTGCACCCACACATACACACATCTCATTTTGGGCCTAGTAAGCCTTCCTGCACTTACCTGGGAGCCAAATTGGGGTGCGTGGGGACTCCTGGGAGGGGTGGGGAAGGAAGGGTGGGGATACCCAGCAATTTAACTACCAGTCTGCCTGAACCAGCGGAATCCCACCACTGCATCTCTTCCTCCTGTCTCCCAAGGTCATTCATTCATACTATTACAAGACTCTTGTAAAAAGGGCTAGAATCAAATCTATATGCTCCTTACTTCTCACTGCTTCTTCTAAAATTAGATTTTATCACATAACAAAAGAGAAAGGAAATAATGTTGATTCAAATGTTTAAGCAGATAAACAAGAATGGTTGAATCACAGTCTGGTTCTATAACTAGAAACAAATGGTTAGAATGATTACTAATAATATGCAAGGGATTACATTGGTTGGAAATGAGGTGGCATCAAAGCTGTAGGACTAGAAATGCCAATAGAAGGCTGAGGCATAGGCATGTAGGAGAAAAGTATTGGCCTGTTCTCCAAAATATCCTTTTGAGAAAAGATAAATTCCTGACAACTGAAAATAATTCTACTTCATCTCTTTAACAGGTGCTGGAACATAAAAGCAACTGGGTTGTGAAAAATTGCTTTTTCTTTCTTCCAAATCAAAATGTGTCTTTGATTTCCAGTTAAAGACATCATAAAGGGTTTTTTTTCTTGATATCCCTGCAAATTTCACCATTCTCCAACCTAATTAACTCAATTAAATATCCAACTAACTAAAGCCGGAATAGTAAGGCACACCAACCTTCAAATTTGCATCGTTTCAGTCAGCACTTTATTTTACCAATCATTCTTCTGGAACAGCTTTACAAAATTCTTGATTGTACAGTCGTATAAGTAAATAGATGTGAATGCATGCCAAAACTTGTTTCTGATTAAAGCTTTTTAATTTTCTTCAAGACTTGCTATGAGCACCTATAAATTAACATTCCCTTTCCAATATAAGGAGTAGGGGAGGGTTTCCATGCTTTCCATTAGAAGACTATGAAAATAAATGTGTTTAGCTTTTCAATATACAATGGATGAAACTAGTATTATAAGTTTAGGACATGCCATATATGCATTCCTTATTTTTCTGTCATGGGAATGAGATTTCTTTAAACCTGCCATGTTCTCAGTCAATTATTTCATCAATAATTGGAACTAAATTACCTAGGATTTAACTAGGAAAAGATGGAGTTGGAAGGGGGGAATGGCTGCAGGTGGCTTGCAAAGCTCATTTTGGACTTAACTCTCCTAAGCTCATGCAGTGGTCTTGAAGAATATTAATATAATGCAATGCATCATAGTACCTTTAGGGTGTTCACCTGCCAAACGATTTAATTTATTTTATATCTCATCTAATAGCCTGAATCTCCTCAATTAAGTAAATATAATGTGAAAGTGTTTCCTTCTTTCTCTAAGGACTTTAAACCAAGAAGGTCACTCCCTCAGAATTTTCTTGCTCGTATATAATTGGGTTGAAAATTGACTCTCTATGCCTTTCAAAAGAATGTCGAAAGTACAATATGCGATTGGAGTATCTTCGAATACTGTGAAGGTACAGCCGTTGTATAATGAGGTCAAAATAGATAGATATTGCAGGAAATTCACCGATGAATTAAGTCTCTCCCTTGAATCAAAAGGTTGCTACAAACAAGACACTCTGTATTTTAAACACATGCTAGATGGTTTGGGATATGTGATGCTATACACAGACAAAAAAAAACATGTATGGGGGGCTAAAGAATGCCCTTCTGTATTCATTTCATGGAAATAGAATTGTTTCTGTTGACTGGTGTTTAGACCAAGACTGTTATCTATAGAATGCATTGTCAAAGAAAGATGGCTGTACCTATGGGAAAAAATTGTAGAAGAAAAGGTCGAGCTCCATCTTCTGGCAGAAAAACAGGTTTGCACCCAATTTTTAACAGGTTGCTGAATTTTAATTTTCAGATCTGAAGCACTTTACGGTAAACCAAGCAGAAGCCACTACCTTTCCTATATTTTCAGTCTTTCAGATTATTATTTCAAAATATTATCCAAGACAATCGGTCTAGAAAAAAGAGATAGTATTGGATGGCACAGAGAATAAAATGTCTGGCCAATAAAAACAGGCTGTCTCTTTTGGAGAAAGCAAAAGAAATTGAAGATCCATCGCATACAGTCAACATAATCCCTTACATTATTCTAACTGCTGCTGTCTTTAAATTAACTATGAAACCCTCACCCACAAGGAGTTTCTATGTCAGTTTTTACTCTTGATTTTCACAATACGATGATTTACCTGTAATTATTCTGCAGCTCTCATTCTCTTTTTTTTTTTAATTAAAAAGATGTTAATGTTTCATTGTTATTTTCATGAATCTTGGACTCCATTAGCTCTCTGGCCTCCGTTATTCAATCAAAAGGGTGTTGTGATTTGATTTGCATGTCTACTGCACTAGAATTTCTTCTGACCCTTACAAATGCAAAATAGGGGTTGGCCCAAATCAGGTCTTCTTAATCTGGGAAGATTTTGGAGTGCGGGTGGGGTTTGTTAACCAGGATGTGAAAAAAATACAATTTTATTTTCACATATATTACTATATTATATGTTTCTGGGTATACACTTGAGTCAGTTCTTTGGCTCCTGGTGAACAGCCTGAACTAATCCCTGCAGGTTTCTTGATGAAGTTTTTCAGAAAGGGTTTGTTATTGTCTCCTTCATGAATCTGAGAGAGAATTCGGCCCAAGATCATCCAGTGGTTTTGGTCAAAGGTGAGATTAGAACTCACTGATTCTATGTATTAGTATATTACATATTTATTAATATTTTGGTAATTGTATTGGAGTATAATTGATTTTCTTTGCAATACAATCTGTAGGTATCTATGCACATTATTTTGTATAGTTAGATTTTAGATTTAAAAAAATTGTCCCACCTCTATTATCTTCATAAATAATTCAAGGCAGTGGATATGCCTTCTTCCTACTGTTTTGCTCCCAAAAACCAGCCTGTGAGGTTGAGAGAGTAACCAAAATACTCAGCCAGCTTTCATGCCTAAAGCAGGCCTAGAATTCACATCTCCTGGTCTCTAGCCTGGTATCTTAACTACTAGGCCAAACAGTCTCTGAATACATTTTAAATACATTTTTTTCTGAAAAGGAATCTGCAGGTTTCGCCAGACTCTCAAAGGAGTCATGGCATTTTAAAAAAAATGAAGGATCCTCCTGTAAAATGCCTTACATGATGGTTTTTGGGGAAAAGCAGCACCTACCTTCCACATAATCATGCTAATGAACTTGTGATTGTGCACATATGTGGACATGTGCTAAAGTGTGAAAAATGGACTAAGGATGAACCGAAAGGTTTCCTGATATGAAGGGTCAGTCAACTTGGTTTGTTAGAGCAAGGGCACAAAGGGGCAAGGAGGAGGAGAAGAAATCCTGGTTCTTAGACACATTTTCAGGAGAACAGCCCTGGCACTGGAAGGTAGGATCACAAAGAGATAAAAGTCAGAGAGAGAAAAGTGTTCTCACCTGATACTGTATGCTCCTTATGGTCAGACACCAGACCCAAAGAGATTATTCCTGAAGAAATAATAATAATGATAATTTCTTTATTCAAAAGAAAAGCATAACCTTTCAAAAATAAAAATAAAAACCAGACATACATCTCCCAGGGGGAATTATATAAAGCAGAATCTATCATTGAGAAGTCTTACTGATATTAGATCTGCAATGAGAACTTAAATGATTATCGCTTGCCCTAGTACATTCACATTTAAGAGTTTTACAAGAATAAGTACTGAATGCCAAATTTACTGGAAGACCAATTGTCTAGCAGATCAAATTTGGAAATGTTTAAGCATTCTCTATCCACAGTCTTCCCATCACAGGTGTCCTTAATCTGATCGCATTTTAATAAAATCAGTCAGTTTTGGGTGTCCACTAGCAACTTGCAGTAACAGCAGTGAGATCTAAAGCTTTCCAAACTGTATATCCACCACTTGCTCCACAAACAAGAATAAAACAACACTGAAATGACATACACATCCAGCACATAAAAAATCATACCAGGATGGGCGTTGAGACACCATTATGTGGCAGCCTATTTCTTTATTCCTCAAATACAGATTGCTGTCAGTTGTTGAAAAATACAGAAAATTTTATATGGTGACTAGCCTCTATGGAAAATGCCTTTTTAAAGGTTACATCTGCACAATGAACACTGTTTCTCATGGAACTGTTTTCAGTGAATTTCTGAAGGAATCATAAATCAATTTGTTATTTTTCCTAGGGAGGCCAAATTTTTCAAAGTTGCTATTTCTACAAGGCAGCAGGTAATCAAATTCTTGTGTTCTAGACGTACAATAAAGATGATATTATAAATCAAGCCATTAATAGACTAACAACATAGCAATGTTTTCGTGGTACATTTTATATCTCATGAGATAATCTAGGGACTCTTGATATTTCACTCATATATATGATTTTTTATTTGTGTATATTTTAAGCTACAGTAACATACTTTGGCCTATCATTCCTAGCTGAAAAGAGAGCAATACCTGTAAAATGGACCGAAGGACAAAGCATAAGTGATTGGGTGTAACTGTCTGGCATGAACAACCAGACCCACACAAATAAAGTTCAAACTACCGTGTTCCCCCAAAAATAAGACCCTGTCTTATATTTTTTTGAACCCTGAAATAAGTGCTTGGCCTTATTGCCATGAGTTCATAATAAGCCCAATTGGGCTTCTTATCAGGGGATGTTTTATTTTGGGGGAAACAGGGTAGTTAGTTTATTGTTCCATACCTATTTCGCAGGAATCTTGTCAGAGTGGCATATTCGCCTGGGAAAGACTAGATAAGGTTCAAAGGCATTCAAGGGGGGGAGGGGGGTACACTTTGCCCTCTTGTGTTTATGTAACAAGTCCATGTTCATTCCCCATTTGATCCCTCGTCCTGACTGGAACAGTTGCTCTCCAACAGTAACAGGCAACACCCAATAACAGCAGAGAATATAGCATCACAGCTGATCTTTACTGAAGCTAAATAAATGAGCTGGAATGTGCACTCATTTTCAAGCTGTATGCAGAATGCCAGTTACACCAACAAATATCCAGGTAGCCCTCAATTACAACCATAATGAAGCCTGCCCATTATGGTAATAACTCATGATGGTCACGTGACCAATTCAATTTGATTACTTTTTTAAAAAGCAGTCATTAAGCCAATCATGGCAGCCATTAAGCAAACCAATGGTATCGACATGATTTATCAAAAACCAGAAGCAAATGCCAGTTTTGGGGAAAAAAACATCATACAACACAGTAATGTGACCATGAAACTTTGCAAATGGCTATAAGCAGCAAATATTTTCACATGATCATGGGAGAGGGTGATTGTTGTGACTGGGTCGCAAGTACTCTCCACATATGTTCATGGAGACTTCAAATGTTTGCTAAGTGATCAGTCGTGAGTAAAAGAATACCTGTATATACATCTACCTCTTGGTGTATATATACTTGGGTCAAAGTTTCTGCATTGAATAAAAGAGAAAAGCAATTATTCTTGAAAGCTAGAGAAAAGGCAATTGCTAGTATAAATAAGGTCTTGGGTGTCCTATATAGACTATTGCTAATATTGTTTATTAAGGCAATAATCCAAAAGCAAATAGGAATATATTGTGGTGGAAAAAATGGAGAAGTGTATTATCACAATGATATCAAAGTAAAACATGAAGTCAAAATTCCACGGGAAACTTTTAAAAGCAAATGTGAATCAAAGATGACATTAGACTGTAGTGAAAATTGAATTCATCCTTTCTTGATCAGCGTGGCTTCATTATTCAACTTTGCTTCGAAATGACATGCAATATGAGGCCCTTCTCATGAAGATAAATCTGTGAGGTTTTCTATTCTTTTCCCTTTATAAAATGAATCTACTAAAATGATGGCACCAGGAAAAGGAGAGAGAGAGAGAGAGAGAGAGAGAGAGAGAGAGAGAGAGAGAGAGAGAGAGAGAGAGAGAGAGAGAGAGAGAGAGAGAGAGAGAGTACACCTAAAAAGACAAATAATTCAAGAATAATAATATAGAATGATTTTTCTATAAGGCCCTGCTATAAAGGAGGATCACCTCATGACTTTATCTGTTATTTAAACTAGATAATTAAAGTTAACTCCATTAATTTTAACTTCTGAACAGTGGTGCAGTTCATATCACGGTTTGCAAAACAGACTTCATACGTTTTCTTACTTTACAAGTGAGGAAGTAGCTATAATATCAAATCCCTGACTAACCCTCTGAGTCACGACTATATTCAAAAGCACCAAGCAGCAGCCACAATGCTCTTGCTGTTGAAAGAGGCCCGTGAATTAAATGAAGATCAACAGGCTGACCCAAAAGCAGCATTGTGCCATTATGACACCAGTCCCATCTCTTTTCTAACTGCCTCAAGATGACACAAAGGGCAAGAGCTTGAGGCTTGAGGGTACATGGCTACTTTCATCAGAATGTCAAAAGCTCTCAAGTATGGGTTTGTTGTTAATGCTTCTCTATAAAACCTTGGTTATTCCTATATTCTTTTGATCCACACAGGCATTTGAAAAGCTGTCAAGGCCAAAGATTTTTAAGTTAGTTTATTGTTTTTGTTGTTTAATTTTTTATCTTGCCTTTACATTAAATGAAATTCAATGTAGCTAAGAACCATAGTTCAGTTATAAAGTAATGGAATAGAGTAGAACAAATAGAAATAAAACTGGAATAAATTAGTAAATAAAACATCCCTTACACCTTTAAATAAAACAGTAAAAGGAAACAGTAAAGAGAAAATATTTGAGTCGAGTTTGATTTCTGGTGACAACTTGGATGTTTCTATGCAAAACTAAAACAAGTATCCATTCTGTACACAGCATTACTATAACTTGAGTCTTTTAGTACTAGTGGAGGGTACTTTAAATGGACCCTGATAGGCTACTTAAAATGTGTCTTGAATAGCAGTTAAGTACATCCTATTCTGCCAGGTGGATTAATCAGCTAATCAAAGCCATTTCACTGCATGGTTTCTCATTTTAGTCAACCATCAAGCCAAGGCCTTAACTAAAGGAAGATCCCTAAACCTCTAAATTCAGGAGTAAGGAATATTTATTTATTTTTATTTTATTTATTTTATTCAATTTGTATACCGCCCTTCTCCTGCTGGACTCAGGGTGGTGAACAGCCAAGAATAAAAACATACTGTATGTTTTTATACAATATTTTATACAATACAATATGAACGCATGGCTTGATGCAACATACAATATACAGCCAGTTAATGGAAATTTATTTTCTTGACTACAATCTGTAAATTTTACATGCAGATACTGAAGACTAGCATTTTAAAAAGACCATCAAGGATCCACACATAAGTCAGTTGACATGCCGTATCTTTGAAAGACATACAAAGGTACAAATTAAACTAGGTCAAAAATTCTCAATTTTTTTGAAAATTTTACTCAAGTTGGTAAGACTAGCAATGCTGCTATTAAGTTTACATATCATTAGAAGCTATGATGTAGCTCACTTGCTTTAGATTAGTGGGAGGTGTGAGTCTACGTATTATGGCTTAGTGCAATGAGCATTATGGATAAAAACTATGAGTAGCAATGATGATGTCAGCGTTCCAGAAAACCCCAACTCTGAGTAAAGACGTGGAAGCAAGCATTTTCCAAAGTTCTCTTTACTAGAATAGGTAACCCGGCACATTTGGGGAAACCCGAATCTGAAAGGTCCAGGTTTTCTCTCAGTAAATCAAAACCCTCAAAACCATCCCCTCCCTCCTCAGTTGATCACATTCTCCAATCAATGTCTGTCGCATCTCAACTCAGCATTCCGACCACTCCTTCTCCAGATGCCAGATCGCTCTGACCTTGATCGATAGGAAGAATGTATTATGTCTACAAACAACCCCTCTACTAAATCCCCCCTCCTACTTTCCCACACATGAGATGGTGGCAGCATGGAAGCTTCTGGCCTAATATGGCTTCCAACACTGACAGATGAATTGCTGTTAAAAAAAGGCAGCCAAAAGTAGTAAGTTGAGAAAGAGGTTACACCTATTCCTTAGCTTTTACATAAGTTGTTCTCAGAATCAGATCTCTCACAGGCATAGAAGCACTCATGGATTTAGGACAGGTCCATATAAAGTGATTTTGTGCACCCAGTACTTATATGGATTAATTTCCCCCAAAGGTTAGAACTTAATCTGAAAGTTCCCCTCTGATTGTTTAAGGTAACATCTTTCTCCTGCAAATGAGGAATGTAATGAGATGTACACTTCAAGTTCTACATGGCAAGTGTAATTTGAGAGAGATTGAGGTCTCTAGTTAACAGATACCTCAATCTCTCTGTAATTACTCTTGCCAGGTAGGACTTAAAGTATACATCCCATCTTGCCACAATGGGATAAGTAACAAGATAGATATAACTACCTGATTGTGAGTTATCAGGCAGGAGAGTGTGGACATGAATCAGTTTCAGAGAAATCCATCTGCCAATGATAACAATAGACAGACAGATTAGGATTTACTGGTTTTTAGCAACAGACCTGGAAAATAGCAGTTATTGACCATTTAACCATTGAGGCGTTCTTTCTGTGAACATTTATGTTACTTAACTGGTTCCATATAGACACAGATAGGATGAGATTGGAGTCTGAAGATTGTATTGGTTGTTGGTGAGGTGCCTGATTTTTATTTTAATGGGTTTTTTATTATTGTTATATAGATAGGTATCCCTATAATTCATTCAAATAAATCAACAGAAACTCTACATGAAAATTATCTTCTAGAACACTGCAAGAAAATTATCTTCTAGAACTCTAGCCAGCAAGAGTTTTAACAGTAGATAGTTGCACTGGAATGGGTTTTTTTTTTCTACACTCATATATTCTATAAAGGTTAAAGTTGTCATTTAGGTTTTATGCATGTAATCACCTACAGCAAAATCTAGTAAACCAAGTAGCATATCAAGTTTTGTAATATCCTGAAACTGAAGCTGATCCAGGATGCAGTAGTCAGCTGAATTCTGAATATTACATTGCATGTATCTTAAATAAATTTCATTTCAGAAATTTATTTGTTTGTTTATTATTTATTTATTTGACTGGTGTGCTACCCTTCTCACCTGTATACAGGCCATTAGTCATAATATTCAACACCTTCTGCTTTTAGATACTAAAAAATGCCCTTCAGTGAATATCATCAAATGCTAAGTGGTCCTAAAAGCTTCTAGTTTCTTAAAAGTAGCATCCAGATTATCATGCAGCTACTTTCCAGTTTTAGAACCTTTCCTGAAAGGGACCTCTCTTTGCACCTAAACACAGCACAAACAAATCTTGGCAACACGTTTTTTGTGTGTGTCCTCAGGAAGTTGCCTTCATTTCATCACCAGCTCATGAGTAAGATAGATTTAAGTCTTTCTTAGCTGTAGCTAGGTTAAAATATCTTTACTCCTTATTCTTATATCCTTCAAGAGCAGCCTTGAAGAGTACAAATCTGCTTGGGTTTGTAACCCATTACCTTGGCAAAAAAAAGTTAGTTGAGACAGATTGAGGACAAAGGCTATAGTGACAGGATAAAGATAAAGATCAACAGGAAAAACAACAAGGTTTTGTACACACTTTACTGCCAACTCAAGAATGAGTGAAGGATAGCATTCACTAGGGAGCGAGGAGGATAGGGGTTTTTGGAACAGTAGGATTAGCCACTAAGTTTAAACAAGACTAAAGTTTTAATTATTGCCTCAGATCTTATTGCTGTTTTATGCTTCTGATTTATATTATGCTCTTATTGGTTGGATCCAGGTTTGCTTTCTAACCGCATCCTCTGGCTGACTGGATGAAAAGACAAAGATTGAGATAGAATTGGGTTATGAAGAGGAAAGTTACAAAGAGAGGTGTGGGAGAAGCAGTGCATGACTGACTGACAATGATGGGAACTTAGAGATGAGTACACAAGATAAATAAAAGTACACAAGAAAGAATAATGAAATGGTCCATTGCCAATGAAAATTTCTTAATATGGTAGAAGACCTGGAGTTATCATCAAAGGTCAGCATGTAACTGAAGAACAATAATAGATGAAAAATTGGTAGAATACATTTTTCACATCCCTAAGATCTCAGGGCCAATGCCAGCTGTCTCAAAAGGACTAGGCATCTCAAATCTGAAATCTAATGGGACATTGGTCACCAGGGTCAAATGTAATCAGTTTGAAAGACTGAAACCATGAGACTTTTTTCAAACAATGCATAGTAACAATGCATACATTTGATAATGGAGTTGCACTCTCCATTAACTAGAGTTAATTCTCTATAAATGAAGTCACTTGGAGATGTTGTTAACAGTTCATTACTGCAAAAATTTCCAAGGTGTCACATAATGTGAATACATAATTCATATTAAAGTTGAAGAGCCCTTTAAAATCCATTAAGGAAGACGAGAGGAAGCGGCATGAAACAAAACATGTGTTTTTCCCTAGTACTCAATACCATGATGGTACAAGAGGTAGCCTAAATGTCTAGACAGAATAATTCTCATCAGAGTCATCAATGCTGGAAAAGATACTCCAACAATGGAACATTAGAGAAAACAGGTGGCCCTACAGAGCAAGTTATCCATTTTACTAAATAACAAGAGAAGGCTGCTGAAACATTTCAGAAAGGCCTCTATTCGTGATATGCACCGATCTGATCCAACTAGGTTTCCTATAGGAAAGGAGCATTACGTGATTTCAGACGCATTCTGAAACTATATTTTCAGAAAAGACTACAAGTAGTGAGGAATAGGGAGAATAATCAAGATGTTAAATAGCACCCACAGGAACAAATATGTAAGATGTCAAACTGGCCAAAATAATGTTGTGGTGTTATGCCACAAGACCCACTGGTTTTCACGTGCACAAGCAAAAGGAGTGGAACTTGCAGCACAATGGTATAACCTGGCTTCTTGCAATTTTATGAAAGCAACCAGAGCTATGAACACCTTTGTCTGCATCTAAAGTGATAGTCAGATAGCCCTTTGTCAACTTGAAAAGTTATTCTGGGAGAAAATGGCTGGCAAAGAAAAAGTGCATGTGAGTCAAAATTCATCTCCTATTTGTAATTTCATCATTCCAAAGTCTGAGCATTCAAGGCTTGGCCTAAGACCTTTTGCTATCTGGGGTTAAAGACCCAATGAAGCATACCTACCAATTCCATGATTAACTGGATTTTGAATTTTACTTCAGCATTGGCTAAAGATCTATAACTTGCCAAATCTCTTCACTGGCTACTCTGTGTGGTTCACGCTTGATGATGATGATGATGATGACGATGACAAAAATAACTGAATAAGAGTTGGAAGGCACCTCTTCTAGTCCAACCCCCTGCTCAAACAGGAGACCCTATGCCATTTCAGACAAATGGTTGTCCAATATATTCTTAAAAACCTCCAGTATTGGAGCATCTACAACTTTGGAGACAAGTCGTTCCACCAATTAATTGTTCTCACTGTCAGGAAATTTCTTATTTCTAGGTTGATTCTCTCCTTGATTAGTTTCCATCCATTGTTTCTTGTTCTGATTAAAGACTAATATGTGTTCTATGGTGCCTAGAATCCAGATGAAGTCAAATAAAATTTCTAGCTGTACTTTTATTGCAATTTTCCTGCTGTTGCTAAATTACAGGTCCAAAGTAGACAATAGTAAGTATAGCTGGTTATCAGTCTGCGAGCAGCATTGCAAAACTTGTTTGTCTTATCATATAGTACTTTAGGTGGATACTAATCAGAAAACTTTTGTACTCTCTCCCATATGCACACAATAAACATTTAAAGGAAAGCTGGAAATGCAGTCTAAATATATTGAGCTATACAACAAAGTCTAAACATGTTGAGCTGTACAAGTTAATCAGGGTTGACAAATGATGGGGGGTGGAGTGAAACAGCTTGTTCAGATAACTTTAAGAGAGATTTGATGTGCAAAACTAAATAATTTTTATTTATTTTTATTAAACATATTTGTATGCTACCCCAACTAGAAACTCCTCTTGGTAGTCCATATAACAATACAATACAAAGCAAACTTATATGTAGATATTAAAAATACAATAATACCATCAAAATGGAAAGAAATTGAAAAATGATAATAATAGCTCAAAGGAAGCTTTTTATATCCTTCAGTAACCCAATTCTTCAAATTCAAGTTAACTTTCATTCTTCTGAACTCTAAAAACTCAGTGAGAAACTTCTCAAGCAGATCTATAAAAGGGTTTTATCTATTTTAATTTAGATAAGGGCAACCCAGTCCCAAGTTAAAATATACAACTTAATGCAATTTAAGCATAGGTTGATTTTTGTAAACCAATTTGTGGGTCCATTTTAGTTCAAATGTAGAATGAAAAACACCTGGCTTTTAAAAAGCTAATTTTTCTTTATTTATTTTAATTATTATTTCAACGTTTATGACCACTCGGGTTCATGTGTGCTTATCCAGTCAAACAAAGTTTAGATCTCTGTTGCATTAAATAGTTGGATCTAGTTCTAATTTCAGAATCAACCGCATATCAAATGTTCTGAGCTCATCCTTTGAACAATCCTTTTTTTCCTGGAGCACAGTGTTACGTCTCTTTAACCATGCATTGTTAAATAAGAAACTCTATTTAAGTCCTATTGATTTCAAAAGAATTTACTCTTTATTTATAGGATTATAGCCTCAGGAGGAAGCTGAATTCCTGGAATTAAAATAACTCCAGACTTTTTATTTTGAGAGCACATTTTTTACAAACATGCTAAAATAGCTAGGCATTTTATTTGCTATGGGTGACTGGATATAATCCTATAATTTCCAGTGCAATAATGAGAGGTTTAATTTTCTATTTCTTTCCACTGTGAGGTAGTGTGTGGCCTGAATATTTATACCATTTGTGCACACGCTTTGCAAGGGTATTAACACAAAATCCAGATTTTCATTTTCTCTTCTTTGCGATGACAAAAATGCAGGGAGATGGAGAATCCAGAATTTGAAGATACTTGAATCATGTTCTTTCACTGGTTTTAGTTCTCAAGTTGTTTGAGGTAATGCTTCTCTTTCACATGGAGAGTTTACCATATGATTCTAAAATCTATCCATTCAGACTGAGGATCAATCCAGTCTGTCCTAGGTTTAACATTTGTCCTAAGTACTCAACGTTTACTAGATGAAGGATGAACAAGGGCTTTAACTGAGGCATTTCCCCATTAATGACTTACAGTATCTTCCTGTAAGCCATCTTAGAACTAATAGAACTCTGTACTATTATTTGGCACAATAATGGATGGATGACTCTAAAAGATGCTACAAATCTCATGTGAAGAAATGACTTTATAAAGATTTGTAGATAGGTAAGAGACTATAATTTTGTCCCTGAGAGTTACATTAGCTCACTCAAGTCAACTTCAGCTAACCTTAGAAAGCAATTTTTAAAAATCACCAATTCTTATCAAAAGTTATGTTTGTGATGTGGCCAATCCACAAGTCTTAAAGTTGCCAAGTTTGAGAAACACTGTTTTAAATGCTGAGGCCTATTTTAACCGTGTCTTCCTTGATCTCCAAATTCAAAGTCCTCTTGAAATTAGGGGACATCTTTTATGGCTATCATAGAGAGTGCCATCTTTCACTATTTTGAGTGTCAGCAACCTGCAGCTCCAGAGCTGCATGCGGCTCTTTGGGCCCTCTGCTGTGACTCCCTGTCAGGTGATCCCACCACTGGCTGGCCCCATCCCTCGCCCTCCCAGTCACTCCTCACCTGGCCTGAGAAGGTACGGGCGATGGTGGAGGATGGAGAAGTGGCCAGGGCAGAGACAGAGAGATACAGAGAAGTGGGGGGGGGGGGAGAGAGACATAGAGAGATACAGAGAAGCGGGGAGAAAGATGGAGAGGGAGGGAGAGGGAGGGGGAGAGGGAGGGAGAGAGGGAGGGGGAGAGAGAAATGTCAAAAGGATTTTGTGGTTCCCAGTGTTTTTTAACAACAGATTCTCTGCCCTAATGACCAGCTAGGTAAGTGTGGCTAGGGGGTCATGTGACTGATGGAAGTGAATGACACAGAGTTGGACATGCTCACCCAGTTTTGTGGCTCCCAGTATTTTCTTTTCTGTGGGAAATGGGTCCAAATTGCTCTGAGGGGTTGCAGACCCATAGACTAGGCCATTTTCTCTCCTCCAGTTTGTAGTGTCCTCATATCCCATGGTTCAATTAAATCCCAAGAGATTTGTGAGGGAATTCTGCCTGTGGAGCTCCAAATGGATGAGAAAATGGATATCCACAACAAACCAAGATTACATTCTGAAGCAAATCCCAGATGAATCTACTGGCATATTGAGGTACATCATTCTTGGCATTTGTCTCATTGTATCAGGACCCCCATTTTGTCATTTTCCCCCATGGATGAAAGGGATAGAGAGATGGGATACAAGACAAAGAAAAAGCAATAGCAGGACCCACAGTCTATTGACATGCAAGAATAAAAGATGCTCAAAAATGGTACTTAGGGGATTTATAAAGGAATTCTAAAGCAACCTAAGGATGAAATTGAAAAAATAGAACACTCTTTTATAGAGAAAGAAAGGAAAGCTTCAGGAAATTGTTGCAGACTTCGGTATATTATCATCTGGGGAAAGTGTGGAGTAGGATTTGATTGAGCTTTTTTATCCTGAAGCAATTTCTGAGGTTGTTAAACTGATAGCGCTATTATGAACTGAAAGTTACAAAGGCAAGTCAATAGCCATGCCAATCTTTTCATAATACATTTTGATTAGCAAAGTGCAATGCTCATGGTGCAAGCATGGCTATTCACAAGCAACCTAAAATTTGACAGGAAGTGTTCTGCCAAGATAAATGTTTGCAAAGGTTTGCAATGTGAACATCCTACTCAGTTTTATTTTGATTTTTTTTTTTTTGCAACATGTTGTTTACTATTAGGCTTGTCTAATCTGTTTGTTTAGATTGGAAAGCAGTTATTTGGCAAAGTGCTGCATGCTGTAAACATCCCAGTAACGAACAAGTTCTTAAATAAATGCATTTTGTAATCAGAAGAGTCCAATGCATCTTATCACTTCCTCTTCTGCCTGCCAGATTGGGTATGTTTAGCAACTTAACTACTAGATGTTTCAGCTGTATCCGATTAGTTCTCTTGCTATTGCCAGAAGGCTGGAAGATGTTATATCCAGCATCTGCACATTGGAAGACCTATTCTTCCTGGAACCAGTTTGTAAGATAAGAACAGGCAACTGGTGCTTCAGATGCCTACAATGACCTTCAAGGTATTTTTTTCCCCAGACTTACATATGTCTTGATTCCAAATGGTTTTCCTTGCTTTTCCAGCATCTTAACTTCTTTTCCAAAACTGAGATGCTGACCCACCCACCCACCCTCTTTCAAAAGAAATAGTCCTTTGTCCAGTGGAGCCAACCAAACGTTACATTCAATTAATTATGTTTTTATGCATTCTGATGGAATTGTATTTAATTTAATTTAATTTAATTAATTCAATTTATATGCTGCCTTTCTCTGAAGACTCAGGGTGGCTTACAATACATTTTATGCATTTATGTATTGCAGAGAAAAGAGTGTGATCCCCAGGCTACCTGAGATAAAGATACAGTTGAGGAGGAAAACCTTTCTTTCAGGTTATTTGCAAGACTGTATTAAAACATATTGAGAAATAAATGCTTACTTAGTGGTACTTAAGGAGCCCTATCTCCTGGCTTAGAATCACTATTCTTGGATGGTTATTCAGATCAATATTCTAGCAGGACTTATCAATGACCCCTTCCTCTTGAGTCATATTTCCAGGTTTGAGCATCAATTTTTTTTATATACAAAGGTCCCCAGTCTATTCTACAGAACTTTTAAAACAGAATCCTGTTTGATACTTAGAGATCTTTATCAACACAGCACATAATGTAAGAGATGACATGACCTAGCCCGAGAAAGGGGTCAAATTAAGGTAGGTAAATTGAGGACCCAGTTTGTGGGAGCAATAAGCTGACTTTATATAAAAATATACAAAAGTATAAAGGCTATTGCTTAACGCATTATAAGCCGCCCTGAGTCTCTGGAGAAGGGCGGCATATAAATCTAATTAAACAAACAAACAAAACAAATGCATCATCAGTCAGAAGACCATGTGCACACAATAGAGATCTAAGCCCAGCCTATATTAATTCCTTTCTATTCTTAACTCCCGCTAATTTCCCTTGACTGTCGGCAGTTCAGATTCTTGTAGGGAGCTTATGCTTGCAATAAATCTTTATACTCATCTGAACTGCCTGAATCTCCTGATTTCCCCACTCTTGACATATAATAAACTCACAGATCCATGATCTGACTTGCTAAAATTCAGCTTTCTATATTCCTAAGTCATTTTGAATCCCATAATGCCCCAAAATAGTTCTACATTATGGGAACTATACAGTAGGTAAAAACTACTTGGTGCTAAACAAACAAATGTCTGATAAATCATATCACCAATATACTACAGGACACCAGAAGCTACTATGTCAGGGAACTTTTTGGGTCTGAAGCTGTTTTTA
Organism: Masticophis lateralis; assembly: GCA_030761175.1. Lineage (NCBI taxonomy): Eukaryota > Metazoa > Chordata > Lepidosauria > Squamata > Colubridae > Masticophis > Masticophis lateralis. Next base: position 112,353,518 of record JAUDYJ010000001.1, read on the forward strand.
TTTTCCCCATGGCCAACTAGAATTCATAAATCAATTTTTTTCTTATCAACCCAAGAGGTGCTGGAGGCCACAGACATAGACAGACATAGACAGCCATGGAATTCAGTAGGTTTGGACCAGTTTGCCCAAATCAGTAGCTCCGATGATCAGCTGAGAGCAAACCGGTTTGCTCCGATAATCAGGTGGGCCTGCCCACCTGCTCCTGCACTATACTTCCTCCTGACCTATATTTCCTCCTGACCTATATTTGTTTGAAGCCTAGTGGATCGGCATGGCAGAGCGGATTGCTGCACATCAGCTCTTTTACTCACCGGGGCTGCAGTTTTAGAACTGTTTTCAAGCACGGAGCACACATGAGGCACACATATGAGTAAAGCGAACAAGTATGCGCAAAGCGCATACTCAGCGAACCAGTTGTTACACCGGTTGAATCCCACCACTGCATGGAATTGAGTAGTCATTTAATTACAGTCTCAGTCTACTGCAGAGGCATTGGGTTCTCCAGTTTAGCTCTCCTTTTCTTTCAGTCTTGACTAGTACTGGTCAATAGTTTAGAAAAATTGTAGTCCACAATATCTTCAGGGCATCGGGTGTCATTTCCTAGTTAAAAGCAACACAAAACTGAATGATTTCCATGCTGTGAATCATTCATGTTGGTCTTGACTATCTGTACTACAAATTTGTGGAACTCTGAGAAACTAATGAAAGCTGCATTGATCTCTAACAGTCTAACACAAAAGTTGATGGAGCATCACCAGGAGAAGAAGGTTACTTTTGGGGGGGGGGGGGGCACATAGGAAAACAAAATGTTATTTTTTTTCCATGGAGAGCCCCTGTAGGAATTTATTGGTTTTAGACACTTATTTATTCTGCAAATTCACATAGTTGCCCATCTTAAAATAATTCTGGAGAGCTAACAAAAAAACATATTTATTTATTTAGAAAATGTTTATGGTTATCCATCTTAAATATATACAGTAACTCTGAACAGCTAACAAATCATAAGGAAACAATGCTAAAAATAATCCTATACAAAGAAAAAGAAAGCAAAACATCAAATAACCAATTCATGAACAACTAAATGAATTAATAAAACACAGCATAAATAACCATCGACAACAATCGGCTTTAGAAAAGAATCGTAAAAAGGTTCCTACGGATTGTTTGAAAATAAAATTCACATACTGGTCTCCACTCGTACTAGGTATTCAAGGCTAGAGATGGATTTAAACAGATCTGACATTGCTCAGCCATCGTGACTTTGGGTAGTTTTAGATATCTTAATCTAGTTAATCTAATTCTCTCAAATTCTCTTTTGGGGGCGGGAGTGAAAGAAAAATAACAAGCATAAAAAAAGATGTTGACACTCTAGAAAAAGTGCAGAGGAAAGCAACCAGGATGATTAGGGACTGGAAACTAAAACAGATGAAGAACGGTTACATGAACTGGGCATGGCTAGTCTACTGAAGAGAAAGACCAGGGAAGACATGATAGCAGTGTTCCAATAGTTGAGAGGCTGCCACAGAGAGGAAGAGGTCAAGCTATTTTCCAAACCACCTGAAGGCTAGACAAAGAATAATGGATGGAAACTGACCAAGGAGAGATTCAACCTAGAAATAAGGAGGAACTTTCTGACAGTGAGAACAAGCAACCAATGGAACAGCTTGCCATCGGAAGTTGTGGGAGCTTCATCACTTGGGACTTTCAAGAAAACAATCTTTTCTTGACTGCCATTTGTCAGAAATTATATAGGGTTTCCTGCTTGAGCGGGGGGGGGGGGATTGGGGGTTGGACTAGATGACCTATAAGGTCCCTTCCAACTCTATTAATCTATTAAGTGTTTCAGCCAATGGGAGAGCAGAGGCAATTATGACTCTGCATTGCCCCACTGAAAAAAACATATTATCTGTTATCTCTGTTATCTTTAGTGCAAAACAGTAAAACAGTGTTTCTCAACCTTGAAGAATGAGTGGACTTCAAATCCCAGAATTCCCCAGCCAGGATAGCTGGGGAGATGAAGTCCACACATCTTCAAACTGTCAAGGTTGAAAAACACTGGTGTAAAACATTTTTAGTTTGCCAAACAGAAACCTATGATAGCCATAAAGTAATCCAACCCATTTCTTTCTCCTGTCACTTGGCTAGCGAATAAATGCACAGTCCTCATTATTCAACTAATGCAACAAATGCAAAGAAATAACATACAATTTCTTATCTACATATATTTCTTGTGGATTTTTTATACTATACAAACACCATGGAACATCCAAATGATTTAGTGGTTGGCATATGAAACTCTGTGTAATTTTCTTTGCAATGATACAAAAGTAGTTTGTTGCGGCCAACTTCTGGGATTTTGTTTCCAGCTTTTCAATTTAGCTAAAGTCCTATGACTTCCAGGGGGATTTCCTTCCAAGTGTTAACTAGTCCAATCCCATTTAGCTTTTTCCAAGCTTGACTAGATAGTTTGAATTCTCACACACCAGCTCATTGGGTAATTTTGATGAGTCACCATCTCTCAGCAAAACCTGCAAAAATACAAATTTCGTAAGTACTTTATTGAAACATGTAAATGAAGATTCAATCATCTAGGCCAAAAGTCTCTAAAAAGTTTAAATCATGGCAACTTGATTACTTGGATGTTTAAAAGAATGTCTCAATTTTAATAAACTTTAATCCAGTTGCCATGATTTAACCTTTTTAGAGACTTTTGGCCTGGATGATTGAGTCTTTATTTACATGTCGCTTTTCATTTAGGGGAGAAATCCCCTGCAGACTGTATGGCAATAGCTGGTTCATTCCAACAACTCTCTGACTCTCTGCCTACCCAAAATTTTCATTTTGACTGAAGAAGTTACTTGAATGAGTAATGAAACATCTCAGTTTTAATAAACTTTGGTCCAATTGCCATGATTTAATCATTTTAGATAATTTATTGTCCCTAATTTTTTTAAAAGAGACTGGAAGTGGTTTATTTTTAATTTCAAGAAAGCAGTTGTATTCCTGGGATACTTCCTCATATAATGGAACAGCCAGAGAAAGGAGGAGAGAGAAAAGGAGATGGAGTATCTCCTTTTTTCGAACCTTGCATTGTTCAGAGCAGGGATGAAATCCAGCAGGTTTTGACAGGTTCTGGAAAACCGGTAGTGGAAATTTTGAGCAGTTCGGAGAACTGGTAGCGGAAATTTTGAGTGGTTCAGGAAACCAGCAAATATCTCTTCTGGCTGGCCCAGAGTTGGGTGGGAATGGAGATTTTGCAATATCCTTCCCCCAGGAGTGGGGAGGGAATGGGGATTTTGCAGTATCCTTCCCCTGCCAAACCCACCAAGCCACACCACACCCACCAAGCCATGTTCACAGAACCAGTAGTAAAAAAATTGAATTTCACCACTGCCTCAGAAGTTTTGTTCCTTCTGACTGTCAGACATTCTGAGGCATAAAAATGTTGAATTCAGTCTGATTTCAGAAAGTTGTGCCTTTTCCGGAGCATTGCAAATTTCATCAAGCTGCACCATCTACATACAATAGAGAAACATGACCTTTGATACATCTACATCTACATCAAACAAGAAAGCCAGGAGAAAAATCATACAGATACCTAGTCTCAAGCTTTTATTTTTTTAATAATTGCTCAGATAAGGCAGGCCAGAACATGATCACAATAGTGAAATCCTACCAACAGCCTCCTGACAACTGACTGCAAAGTTTGATTAGAAGTTTATGTTCATTGATATGCTTTCTGAGTCGTTCTAGGCTTGTATATCTGTTCAGCATCCCCAAAAAGAAGACTAAAACACCTGCTTCCTGCACAAGATATTTGCAGTCCCTGAAACAAAAACCAAGATTAAAATAGATGAGAAAAGCAAACTGATGTGTAGCAATTCACACAGTAAACATTGAGGTACAGATATTTTTAGACTTTCCTGTGATGGTTTATAGGAGCATAGGATTAAAAAAAAATGGAGCCTCTAAAGCAGCAGTCCTCAACCTTTGCAGTTTGGTAGAAAGGAAGGGGAACTGGGCAGAGGTGGTTTCAGCAGGTTCTGAACAGTTCTGAAGAACTGGTAGCGGAAATTTTGAGTAGTTCGGAGAACCAGTAAATACCACCTCTGACTGGCCCCGCCTCCATCTATTCTCTGCCTCCCGAGTCCCAGCTGATAAGGACAAAATGGGGATTTTGCAGTAACCTCCCCCTGGAGTTGGGTGGGAATGGAGATTTTACAGTATCCTTCCCCTGCCATGCCCACCAAGCCATGCCATGCCACCAAGCCATGCCCACAGAACTGGTAGTAAAAAATTTTGAAACCCACCACTGGAACCGGGCCATGTGAGCGGTAAACCAGCTCATGTGCATGCGCATGCAGCTTGATTTGCATGAGTGGTAGGCGCAGCGCCCATGTGTGTGCTTGCACAGCTCAACTAGCTCACTGGTCATGCAAGTCAAACTGTATGCACATGCATGGGCGCTGGCCCACCACTCACACAGCCCAGTTCCAAATAGGCCATGGTCCAGTAGTGGGTCGCAGCCCAGGGGTTGAGAACCCCTGCTCTAAACTGAAGTTATATAATGTGCTATTCTGGTGGATATTTTCTCAAGCGATACTATTCATGAATTGGAAAGAGACCAAAAGACCTTTTTAAAACATATCACTAACAGTAAAGTTAGGGCTATTGGTTAACAAATAATAATACTAAGCATGCATTAAGCCTGCAAAAATAAGTTAGCTTTCTTTCACATCAACACTACTACCATTTGTGTCCCCAACTGACTGTATGGCTGGAAAATGAAAACCAGGCCTGTGGAAATTATTATTTTCTTATTGCTTTCTTGGACACAAAAACCATCAATAGGGGAGGAGAAGATCAAAGAAGAAAAAAGCATCAAAGCTTGAAGAAATGGCACTTCCATCTTCCACCTATCATTACCTTACAGTAGAGCAGACATCCATACAATTATACATACTGCTGGCAATTACAGTAGTCCAGACAGGAAGTGACGGGGGCATGTACGCAAGGAGTCCCTGTTCAGAAAGGGGCGCAACTAGTGAATCAGGTGGACCTGATAAAAAGCTCCCCTGGCCACAGCCATCACATGCTCTTCTAGTGACAGCCACGCATCCAGGAGGACACCCAAGTTGCGGGTCCTCTCTATGGGGACCAAGGTCTCACCCCAGTAGTCAGCATTAGAACCAGCTGGCTATACCGGGACACTCAGTCTTGGAGGGGTTGAGTCTGAGCCTGTTTCTCCTTCATCAGTGTACTGATGAAACTTCACCCCGAAACCAGATGATCTCACCCAGATGATCTCACCCAGTGGCTTCACATAAATGTTGAACAGAAGGGGTGAGCGCAACCCTTGCAGCACCCCACAAACAAGATGCTTTGAGGTCGACCTCTGACCCCCTCTGACCGACTGCATACAGTCAGAGAGGAAGGAGGAGAACCACTGCAACACGGTGCCCCCTACACGTAACCCCTCCAACCGGCGCAGCATGATACCATGGTTGATGGTATCAAAAGCTGCTGAGAGGTCCAATAGGACCAGGACTGAGGAGCAGCCCCTGGCCTGACTGGAATGGATCCAGACAGACAGCTTCATCCAGGCAACCTTCGCCACAAAGCAAAGGTTGGAGACTGGACGATAACAATCTCAACAACCTTCGCCACAAAGCAAAGGTTGGAGACTGGACGATAATTCACTAATACAGCTGGGTCCAAGGAAGGCTTCTTGAGGTGGGGCCTCACCACCGCCTCTTTCAAGGCAGAGGGGAAGAAGCCCTCACTCAAAGAAGCATTAATAATCCCCTGGAGCAAGCCTCGTGTGACTGCCCGGGAGGCCAGCACCAACCAGGAGGGACACAGGTCCAATAAACATGTGGCAGCACTAAGTCTACCCAGAATCCTGTCCACATCCTCAGGAGCCACAGGGTCAAACTCCTCCCAGATAACACTCTCAAGACCCACCTCCGTCACCCCATCTGAAACTACCCAGTCAGTGTCCAGGCCTTCCCTAATCTGAACAATTTTGTCATGCAGATATTACACAAAATCCTCAGCTCTACCCTGCAAGGGGTCTTCCTGTACTCCTAATTGAAGTAGGGAGTGGGTCACCCTAAACAGGGCAGTTATCTGCAGATTCAACAAGAGCAGAAAAATAATTAGATTTTGCTGCTCTTATCGCCACTAGGTAGGTCTTAATATGAGACCTCACCAGTGTCCAGTCAGATTTGGAACGGCTTGCCCTCCAATCACTCTCCAGGCATCTTTTCCAGTGCTTCATCTCCCTCAGCTCCTCGGAAAAGCAGGGAGCCAATTGAGTTGGGCACCGGGTCTGAGGCCACAAAGGCACGATGCTATCTAAAGCCCCAGCAGCCACTCTATCCCAGGCAGTCACCAGGTCCTCAGTCGAGTCGTGAGCCAGAGCCTCAGGGAATGGCCCAAGCTCCATAAGGAACCTATCAGGATCCATCAGGCACCTGGGATGGAACCACCTGGTCGGTTCCATCTCCCTGCAGCAGAGGGTAGCGGCTCAAAAGGCTAGTCAAAGGAGTGAGTGATCTGACCATGACAAGGGCTTGATGACTATATCCCCTATTTCTAGATCATTCAGCCACTGACCAGAGACAAAAATCAAGTCCAGAGTGTGTCCCCCTGTGTGAGTAGGGCCGTGAACTAACTGGGTCAGGTCCATGGCTGTCATGGAAGCCATGAACTCCCGGGCTGCCTCTGATGTTTTGCTGACAGATGGCAGGTTGAAATCACATAACTGCCACCCTGCTATTACATTGAGCAGCTCAGGCAGGGCAGCCGCTACATGGCAGGGAGCCAGGTACACAATCAGCAAGCCCATCTGAACCCCCCAACACCACTTCACAAAGAGGGATTTTCATCCAGCTATCTGAGGAGCAGTGGCCTCCCTCAGAAAAAGATCTTCCTTTATAATAGCCGCCACCCCTGCCCCTGCCCCTGCCCTGGGCCCTCGGCTGATGGAATGCATGGTAGCCTGGTGGGCACATTTCAACGAGGGGAACCTCCCTTCGCAGCCCAACCAAGTCTCCATAATACCCACCAGGTCAACTCCCCCCTCTTGAATAAGATCACAAATGAGGGGGGCTTTAGTTATCACAGACCTGGCATTGCACAACATCAGCCAAAGGCCCAGGCCCTGAGGATCTGTACAAGTCAGGGAACGAGAAACACATTGGGGACCAGAGCGCGCAATCGCTCGCAAAAAGTGAGTGCACACTCCCATAACATGATATGGGCCCCTGCTACCACCATATCTGCCCCTCCAACCCACTGTACTAATTGAGTACCCTCATTAAAATTGCCTTGGGACTGATAAATGAAAACTTTACAAAACTGATGCCTATCAGCCTCTTTGCTGTCAGCTCCTTCCCGCCAGGCTGCCATTTGGGGGGGGGAGAACCAGTTGCAGGAAAAGACACACAGAGCACGACGCCAATGTAGTCGCTGCATTCCAGCCACAGATGAGACCGGCATCATCCCTGAAACCCCAATACCATCTCGCTAGGCTGTGAAGTGCTGCAGACCCATAACAAAATGGAATGCAGCCATTTCTTCTGCCAATTCATTGTTGGGAGGCGGCCAGCTGGCGTTTGGTGCAATATGCAAATGACATTGATTATGCAGCCACAGGAAATTGGAGATGGCAAACCACCATTGCTGGCTGACACGAGGAGCTGTGAGCAGGGAGTGGCTGGGGAGCGGGACCATGGGATGGAGCTGAGAAGCAAAGCGGGAACCTTTAAAAAGTGGTGGGGAGCACAGAGCAAACAAAGCTGACAATGTTTTCATCTTCACAGGTGTTTGTTGGAACGTGCCGGAGCGCTATATAAAGAATCATCACAGGAAGCCTATTTGAATTGCTTTCTTTACTCGAGCGTGCCAGAACCTGACATTTGCATCTTCTTCCATTTACTTGGCAATTCCAATATAAAGGATAAAAACACAGCCATCACCAAAAAAAATAAAATAAAAAGATGTTGAGACCTTAGGAAGAGTGCAGAGAAGAGCACCAAAAATGATAAGGGGTCTGGAGGCTAAACCATATGATGATGGTTGAGAGAACTAGGTATGTCTAATCTAATGAAGAGAAGGAGTATGACAGCAGTATTTCATTATTTATGGGCCTGTCACAGTGAAGAAGGGATTGACCTATTCTCCAAAACAACTGAGGGCAGGACAGGAGGTAACGTGTGGAAGTTTATTAAAGAGAGATCCCAGAAATCCTAGAAATAAGGAGAAATTTCCTGTCAGTGGAAACAATTAATTAGTGGAATGCCTTCAGAAGTTGTGGGTGCTCCATCATTTGAGGTTTTCAAGAAGATTTTCAAGAAGAAACTGGACAGCCATTTATTTATTTATTTTATTTTGTTTATTAATCAAGCTTGTATGCCACCCTCTCTCCAACAAGGACTCAGAGCGGCTCTCAGGAATAAACAAGCAATAAATCAATATTTAAATGTTAAAAACTATTAAAATTTAAGAGCCTCAGATAGCTCAACGGGCTAGATAGCCTGTTATTAACACCCAGCTGTCTGCAATTATGCGAGTTCGAGGCTCAAGGTTGACTCAGCCTTCCATCCTTTCTAAGATAGGTAAATTGAGGACCCAGTTTGTTGGGGCAATAAGCTGACTTTGTATAAATATACAAAAGTATGAAGGCTATTGCTTAATGCATTGTAAGCCGCCCTGAGTCTCTGGAGAAGGGCGGCATATAAATCTAATTTTTAAAAAAATCCCCTTAAAAAACCCCTTCAGTCCCATCCGGCCTGGTGAAATAACCATGTCTTAAGGTAACGGCAGAAGGAGCGCAGGTCAGGGGCCACCCGGAGCTCCAGGGGGAGTTGATTCCATAAAGTAGGTGTGCCCACAGAGAAAGCCCGTTCTCTAGGAGTCACCAGTCGACACTGCCTGGCTGACAGCACCCCAAGAAGACACTCCCTGTGGGAGCGCACCGGGCGATGGGGAGCTGTCGCTGGCCGCAGATGGTCAGTCAGGTACCCCGGGCCTAAGCCATGTAGATCTTTATAGGTGATAACCAGAACCTTGAATCTCACCCAGAGGGCAACTGGTAGCTAATACAGGTCGTGCAGGAGGGGTGTAATATGAGAGTGTCTGGAATGGTGTAGGGTTTTCTGCTTGAGTAAGAGGTTGGACTAGAAGACCTTCCCTTCCAGTCCTGTTATGCTATATTCCATAATTCCTTTTCTGTCTCTTTGAAGTTGCAGCTGGACATGCAGGTCTCTTCTGCCCACTACTATCACTGCCTCCCTGTGCCATGAGGCAGATGAGAATCAAATTGTAAATATTTTAAAAGTGCACTTTTCCCGGTTGTTAATCAGCTGGATCCCAGGCAGTGTGTTGGAACCCACATGATTAAGGGCCTGAAGACTAGAACATATGATGAACAGTTGCAGAAATTAGGTATAATTGGTCTAGTGAAAAGAATGACCAGGGGTGACATAATGGCAGTGTTCCAATATCTGAAGGGCTGCCACAGAGAAGAAGGGCGTCAACTTATTCTCCAAAGAACCTGAAGGCAAGACAAGAAACAATAGATTGAAGCTAATCAAAAAGAGAAGCAACATAGAACTAAGGAGAAATTTCCTCGTGGTGAGAACAATCAATCAGTGGAGCCACTTGCCTTCAAAGGTTGTGGATGCTACATCATTGGAGACTGGTCAACCACCTATATGAAATGGTATAGGGTCTCCCGCTTGAGCAAGGAGTTGGACTAGAAGACCTACAAGGCCCCTTACAACTCTGATATTTTATAACATGCAGAAAGGTTTATCCTAAAGCTGATTATCATAACAATGCAGTAATACTTTTTTTTTCTGCTAGAAATATAGATTTTAACAAAACTACATTAAAAGGAGAGAGGGGGGCTGCTCTAGGATCTTGTACAGCAGGCACTTTATCTGCTGAATTGTACCAAACTGTTCGGATTCATTCCCTATTCTGAACAATAGGAATTCCAAAATGTCTTTCTTCTTTCATCCACGTGTCTCCTCACGGGGTTACTGAAACATTATTTCATTCTGACTGTTCTTGGGAGGTACATTTTGTTTGGATCATGGCTAGTTTAAAGAACAGTCTGCTGTAGGCTCATTCAAGCAAGTTGACTTGTCATTGCTGGAAAATTAGTGATTTCATTTTAAGGTCAGAGAAAGAAAGCCTGAAATTATTGCAAATTCCAATCTCATCAGGCTTGAGGTTGACTCAGCCTTCCATCCTTTCTAAGGTAGGTAAAATGAGGACCCAGATTGTGGGGGCAATAAGGTGACTTTGTATAAATATACAAAAGTATGAAGGCTATTGCTTAACACATTGTAAGCCGCCCTGTGTCTCTGGAGAAGGGCGGCATATAAATCAAATTTTTTTAAAAAAAAGCCCTCCAAACTGGTCTCCCTTTTTTCGAGTACTTGTCACAGCAACCCACAAAATCCTTGCACTACTTTTTGTTCAGAATATAGTTCACATGGGATTTTACCGCTATATAAATGCACCCAGGAATATAGCCAGGAAGGAAGTTGGAAACTGGAGTGTGCAAATTTGGATATACAAGAAGAAAAAAGAAGGTCTGCCTGCCAAAGTTGTGTGTGCACACATATAGACGTACACAATACTGTACATATGCACACATATATCCATAGAGAGATGAATTTGCTGACTCTCTGCTTGCAAGAAACAAAAGCTCTAGGTATGTAACAGAAAGCAAATATGCGGACATGTACTTTTGAGAGAAAAATGTTTGCTAAAGGACATGGGGAAAGAAGGTGCTAGCCAGAGAAAATGCCTATTTTTTTTCCTTTTAAAAAATTGTAATCCACAAGTGGAAATTGTCTCCCATAATTAGCTCTCCTCCTATTACCTGTCCTACTACATCTTAGTGTTCTTTTCTATAAAAAAAGTCCTAAAATCGGGTTTCAGAATTTCTGTTTTCATCCTTGAATGCAAATGTTGTATTGTCTGTGTTTGTGTGCGTGTGTGTGTGTGTAGATTCACATAATGCTTTTAATATCATAATTAGACTTCACAGTGCAATTAGAAATGGGGAATGTTGTTCTCACAGCTGTACACCCAGTTCAGGAGTTAACCCCATATACGAAACATCAGCAAACTGAGTCATTAAAATGTAATAATAATTCATAATATTAAAAATTAGGTTGTTTGCAATTTGAAATTTTAAATACCTGAAGTTTATCAAGTCAACTTAGCCGCAGAACAGGAATGGATTTTCAAGTCACCCTCCCATGTCTTTCTCACTCTCTGTGACACACAACCCCACACGTGGGTGGGAGGCTCCAATGTCATTAGGGAATATCTTTTCCCACTTACAGAATTTTCATATAGTGTATATCATTTTCAGCTCCTCCATATTCCCAGGAAGGAATGTGTGCTGTTGCTTAGCAACATCATTTCCTTTACTGTCTAATATACAAGGAAAAATACTAAATATGTTTATCTATTTTGCCACTGATTGGTGGCAGCAGCATTTAGAGCAGCAGCATCAGATGGTGATAAAGATGATGGACAATCCTTTTATGGTAGATGCCTATCATTTCTGGTCAAACTATATTAGTGGGGTGCAGACCCTGAGATATCACCAGTAGGCTTTTGGGTGAGAGTTGGTTTAGGAGGAAAATAAATGCAGGAGAATTGCTACTGCAGCTTGGGGGCTCACAAGTAATAGACCTTGGGAGCCTCTTCCTAAAGACATTGAAAGCAACAGTTACTAGCTTCAAGAGGGCAGGTTCAACAAGGAGCATCTTTTAAAGTTTGCCATCTGCATGGCATGCATGTGAAAAGGGGAGGATCTCTGCTTGCATGCCCACCGTTTTGAACTCAGTGACTGTCATTGTGGACATCCCTGCTTGAGTTTCCAATTAAGCAACACATAGGCAAAAGCAGACTATAAATGTGCAGATCCGGTCAGAATCTTTGAGTTGCTGTATTGAATCATCACATCCTGTGGATTTAATTCAAATGTCAAATCAGTTCATCCCCACCAAAAAGCTATTAAGTCATTGAACAGATTCAGAAGGAAATGATTTCATCCATTGAGTCCAATCCAAATCAATCATCTAATTCAGAAAATCAGTTTCAACATTCAGATCAAATATTTAGATAGATCTATATTTGTAGCTGACATTTACATTCTTCCTGCTATATGCCTCTTGCACAGATTCAAGCTCCATTAGCTTTTAGGATAGTGGGTGGATGAACAAAATAGTAGATAAGGTAAGATTATATACATTCGCAAAACTGACGTTTTTCTAGAAAATTCATAATTTTTAATTTTTTAACTATCTTAAGGAACTTTAGATGTACAACACATTATAGATTTGTATCTCAAAATCAACCAGGATCTGAACCAGGGTCAGGAGAGGGCAAAATAAAATAAACTCAAAATCCCTCCAAGGCCATGCTGCTTTACATCAAGAGAAATATAGGAACATCTGCCCCAGAAGTCACTGTGGGATTGCATTTCCCTCAAAGGAGTTGGCTAATAATTCAGAGGTCTTCTTCCTTCAGCAGATAAAGGCCTTTTATCTGGTGCTCCACTTGCAACCATCCATGGTCCAGAGTATTTGAGTCATCATCCCTTCATGATTACCTGGCTGGATTACTTTAATACACTCTGCACAGAGATAGCCTGAAAGCTGCAGCTAGTCAAAGTCTAATGGCAAGATTATTGGCAATTTAACTACACGTTGAGAGCACTCTACTTTTACTGGACCATGAATCATGATATTCTCTAAAGCAGTCAAAATTACTCCTTCCTTGAGCAATTAACCATCTCATTGCTAGAGGTGTCTATCTTGGGATAGAGTTCATATATTGTTTTCTGTTTTTACTTTGTTGGAAGAAATCTCCTGGGTTCATTCCCAGCTGGGACACACCACAGATGCTGAGAAGAAATGGATGCAGAAGTCAGCTGCCAGAAAGTGGAATTCTTTTAATGTAGGAAGGCAAGAAAGAAAAAGTGACACAGCTCGAGCATTCCTGGCTTGCAAGCTAATTTGGGAGTGTGACTCTGAGCCTTTTATGCTTAATTCCCCTTTGAAGTTCCTACAGCTTGGTGGGTCTTGATATGTTTCTGATTGCCCTAGGTTTTGTTTTCTTGTTTTACTGGGTTAGTCTTGGTCTTTTGCTTTTCCTGTCCTTGGGGTTTAATCCTGTCAGGGGAAGGGAAAAGGGAATTTCAGTTTACCTTGGAGAGTTTATTTTTAGCCTGATTCCCCTTATCTTAATGGCTCTACTTAAGTGTTTCTGTGGTCAGCTTTGTTACTTTTGCAACAGCTGTTAGCAGGCTGCTCTGAGTTTTCCTTTCAGCTGGTGCTTCTTAGTTTTCTTAAAAGGGAAGGGCTGGCTTAAGTCTTTTGGCACTGCTTTAGTGGTTCCTGGCAGTGTCCTTTGGGGTGCACTTCCCACAACTTAGTTGCAACCTACCCAGAGTTTTCTGACTGGAGAGGACTATAAAAAATAAGAAATAACAAATCCTAATGTAGAATATAAAACTTCCAGAGAGCCTGATATATCTTACAAGAACGTTGTTAGAAGAAAAACATTGAGAAAGCTCTAAATATTTCATAAGATATTTGGGATGTCAATATAACAAATAAATAAAGGATTACTTTAAGGTTCAGCTTAGGGCAGAAATTAATAAAAACATAAGTAATGCCCTGCTGGAACAGATCCCTTGCCCATCTAATCTAGCAGTCTGTTTCACAATAGCCAATCAACTGCTCAAGAAATTCTAGTAGATAACTAATAAACATTTATCTCCAGGACTTCCATGAATTGGTCCAACCTGTTTTTGAATCAATCAAATCTAGTAGCCAGCACCAAATCCCATGATGAAGAATTCCCAAGATTGGTTTTAGCATTTTGAAAAGAAACAAAGAAAGAAATAACTTCTCTTTGTCCACTTCATTCACACCATGCATACTTTTATACATGCCAGTCAAGTCACCTCTCATTTGCCTCCTTGTTTACTCCTATTCTCGGCAATTGTTTCAATTTACAAATTAAGTCATCATGGCCACCTAGAACAGTGAATTCCTTCCATGAAGCTAGTTATAACAATTATTATTCTTTGCTATTGATTATTAATTAATATTATTAACAGTTATATTCTGTATTCATAGAAGCATTGACTGATGAAGACTGACCATGTCTATGAAGACAATTTCTTCATTGTTTTTTCTCTTAAAATATTCATTAATGAAGACATTTTGAGACCTGCTGTTCCATTTCATTTTAGGGCTCCAAGGAAGGGGGAAACACATTCAGACTTGCTATGGCTGTTATAATAAAAGTACTCCTAATCTACATGGAATTGCTTTTTTTATTTGATCTACCTTGTTGGATTGATACAGACCTAATTATAAATATATTTCTATAAATATATTTATTATGTTGGTGTTTATAACAAATTCAGAAAATCTGTGACTGACTTTTGTGCATTGCATGGAAATGGGAAATGCTCAGATGGGTGCTGTGTTTGCCTCTGCTTTGTACTGCTTATCAGGCAAAATCTCATCAACTTGCATTCTGTAAAATGGCTATTGTCAAGACTGATTCGGACTTTCGCCTACATTTTTCTTTTGCTCGCAGCTTAACAATAACAGGGAGGGGGGTGGATGGAATGCAGGGGTGAGAGAATGGTATTCAAGCATCTGTCAGCTTCCGTGAGACATTGCTGGCATCTCAAGGACACACTGAACAAATGTCCCAGTGTGGTTGGCTATTTCCCATAACAAAACAAACAGAGGAGATTGGTGGATGTTTTAGACCAGGGCTGTCAAACTCCCAGCCTGCGAGCTGGATGCATCACATGCTGGCCATGGCCATGCCTGGTTTAATGAAGAGGAAAAAAGTCCTGATACATCACAGGACGCTGCTGTGACGACTTGAGTTTAACACCCCTGTTTCGGACTGTGGGTTACCTGTAGGGAAAAAGGGGAATTAATTATGCTTGCTTTTGCATGAGAAACCCAGAGCTGGTTTTGCTTTTTCTGTGCCAATGTGGTTTATTCAGTAAAGTTTTCTACCCTTGGTAAAATAAGGTTCCAGGAGTTCCTTTTTCTAGATTCACTGACTGAACAGTTGACATCTATTAAATTAAAGAATTATGGATTTAAAAAAGATTTGGGGCAGGGTTGGAATTCTGATCACACTATTATCTTGCATTTAGTTTCCAATGTATTTAAAATATTTATATAAACATACCTTTCTAGCAAAAGCAAATGTGCAGCTTAGTAAGTCAGTTAAAACATAGGGCATGCCTTTAAAGCCAAGTTTCCAAAAAAGACAACATGTTCCTCGGTATTGATTCTTTGATTCTATCTCCTGATTCTATTCTAGATCAGGGGTGTCAAAGTCACAGTGGCAACACATGACATATCGGGACTTTTTTTCCCTTTGCTAAACCAGCATGGGTGTGGCCAGCACATGACGGATCCGGCCCATGGGACAGGAGTTTGACAGCCCTGTCATAGATGATCATTTGTGGTCTGGTTACATCCAGTGTGGCATTCATTTTGTGAATAGCCAATCCATTCCAACAGCTACTATTTTGTTCGAACACATATAAAGGTAAAAGTAAAGGTTCTCCTCGCACATATGTCCTAATTGTTCCTGACTCTAGGGAGAACAACTCCATTTCAAAGCTTAAGAGCCAGCATTGTCAAAAGACATCTCCATGGTCATGTGGACGACATGACTAAACACCAAAGGCACACGGAACGCTATTACCTTCCCACCAAAGGTGGTTCCTATTTTTCTACTTGCATTTTTTATGTGCTTTCGAACTGCAAGGTTGACAGAAGCTGGAACAAGTAATGGGAACTCACCCCATTACGCAGCACTAGGGATTCGAACTGTTGAACTGCCTACCTTTCTGATTGACAAGCTCAGTATCTTAGCCACTGAGCCACCGTGTCCCTTTTTAGAACACATATACCAAATTCAAAATTTAAAGGTAGCTGCTACATGAGTCAACAGAGTTTTTTCTTGAATTCTTGCAAAATTAGGGCTATTTTCACATAAAAGATATTGCCTAAGTGCAAAGGACCAGGAAAAATTACCTTCCTTAACATTTTATTATTCTAAATCAAACCACTTGTCTGTGAGGGAAAAGAGCATGAAGGGAAGATAAAACTGAATACGTCAACCTTAAGATCAATCCACTGGGTTTTGACATTTATCTCATTTACATTCAAGAATACCAAAATTATAGTACAAAAGTACAAAGGAAAATACTATAAAAGTCTCTCCTACCTTAATATCTAGCTCCATTATTTGAGGCAGCAATAAACAGATCTTTTATGGAAGAACTTGAAGGCTATGAAAGACATAAAATGCCCTAATAGATCTTTGAGCAGAAATTCAACCTTTATTGAAGAACTTTAGTGTCTACAATAATGACTTGTCATTTGTCTCATTAAGCTTGTCTAGAGATTTATCCTGCTGGACAAGATCAGTGGCCTTCTGCTTTGTGGGAGTTAAAATAAAGTTGTTGAACTAATCACAGTGCTGTAGTTGGAGGAATTGATAAAAAAAAAAAAAAACCTCCCAACTGAGACTAGAGCAAACAAGGCAGATGCAGCCAGGATCAGGGGTAGGTTTCCCACCAGGATCCCGCCAGTTTTACTACCAGTTCTATAGAACTGGTGCAAACTGGGGGCAACCCACCACTGGCCAGGATTCTAGTGGTTGCCAAATGGAATTCAGCTCACCATAATAATAGAACACAATCATCCAATCATCTAATCATATGGGGAGGAAATGCCCTTTAGTCTTAGTTCAACCTTAGGGCTGTATCCCAAATTACTTTTAATCCTGGCTCAGACATTCCTTGGCAGCTTTCTTCTACAAAGTACCTTCATCTTATCTCCAAACCATGATTGAAGCACTACCCCAGTTGTCCCTAGGAATACTGGGATTAAGATAGTATTTCCTTTCTCACTCCAACATTCCTAGCAGCAAAAGTTCAAAAACCATTATATTTTACCTACTCTTGATATTGCAGGGGAAGGTATGTGATTGGCAGTCAAAGTGACCAAAGAGGTACCAATTTAGGTATTTCTGGAAGATGGGACTTGACGCCTCTTCCTTCTGGTTCCCAGTCAGCATATTCTACTACCTTTCCGCTCATCACTCCATGAAGTCCTGGGTGTCATCACGTGACGTATCACAACATTTTTCTCCTTCACTGAACTGGCTATGGGCGTGGCCAGCACATGACGCATCCGGCTCACAGGCTGTGAGTTTGACAGCCTGTCCTAGAGGGACAGAATGGGATATAGGAGCTGCAAACAAGGTTCAGACCCACTGTGTCCTGCACCAATGCTTTATTTAGTGTCTGTTTTGCCACTAGTTGGTTATGAGCAGAAGGTCACTGTAGGTCAGTGAATTGGTCACATTGCCTATCAGGCTCAGCACATGCATTAATTAAAACACCACTCTTCAGTGACTGAGAAGAATTATAAAAGATCTAAGGGATGAATTGGGAATCAGGATAGCAAATGTCAGGCCTCTATAACTTTCTGCAGACTCAAAAAGAAATGGATAGTATTTGGACTTAATAATAGAGAATGGCAAGGAAAGAGGGACACAACCAACATTTCAAAAGCTGGAATGTAGATTTTGTTGAAATGAATTTCTTGAGAATATTTTCACTGCTTCTTCATCTCTTTTTTGTTGTTGTTGTTGTTTCTCTGCATGTGCACATTCCCCTGAGTTAACTCTGATTCTGTTCTTTGAACTAGTCCTTCCCATTTTCTTGGCAAGATTTTTGTGAATGATTTGTCCTTAGTTTGGGGGGGGGGAGTTTGGGGGGGTTGAGAGAAAGAGAGGATTGAGAGAGTGATTGGCACAAGATCATTCAGCCGGCTTCGTGCCTAAGGCAGGTCTAGAACATATGGTCTATAGCAGAGGTAAGTTCTAAATTTTTTTACTACTGGTTCTGTGGGCATGGCTTGATGGTCATGTAACAATTATTTAGGATTTAGCAGAGATACTGGTCTACCAGGCTTTTAACTGCTTGCAGAGCTGTACTGATCTACCCATTTATTTTTGCAGGCACTGATCTACTCATGTATTTTTGCAGGCACTGATATACTCATGTATTGTTGCAGGCAGTGGTCTACTTATTTGTTTTCTTTTAACACTGATCAGCTGTAGGGCGGCCCTTTGAAGCCCCACGGCCAGAGTTTAAACAGTTTTTTTCCTTACTAGCCATCAGCTGGGACTCAGGAGGCAGCAATAGATTGGGGGTGGGGCCAAATAAAAGGTAAGAATAATGCATGGGTGGGGGTGGGGGGTTGGGAGGCAGGGGGCAGAACCAGTTTGGTGACATCCTATCGTCACCGCTACCACCTCAGGAAAACCGGGCCGAACCGGGAGGAACCCACCACTGGTCTATAGCAGGGGTGTCAAACTCAATTTCATTGAGGGCTGCATCAGGGTTGTGTTTGAACTCTGGGGGCTGGGGTCAGCGTGGCCAGCTCAATGTCACTTGTGTCATGGGTACCTATGGTGGCCTGAATGCTCTGCCAGTGAAAATGGGCTCCTGAGCTCCATTTTCGGCTGCCAGGGCCTCCTGCAACCTTTTGCTAGTGAAAATGGAGCTCAGGAGGGCTGCATGCGGCCTTCCCAAGCTCAATTTTTACTGGCAGAAGCACTGTGACCAGTCCTTTGCTGTTTCCAGGCCAATCCCATGGGCCAGCTCTAAGTACCCCACAGGCCAGATCCCGCCCCCAGGCCTTAAGTTTGACACCCTTGGTCTACAGTACTATTCCAGCTTGGTATCTTAACTCCTACACCAAAAAGCTCTCCTCTATTTACCATGCAGTAAATTCACAAGACCTCATTATTAGGCATATGTAAGATAGCCCTGATGATATCTTATTCTCCCCAAAATAGGATGACTTTTAAATGCTTGATTTTAATTTTGGCAGGAAAATGCTCTTTAATTTGAAATTTTGGAAATGTTCTGACACAAAACTTCTCAAATGAATAGAATTGCTGGAATTTCATATTTATAGTTGGGTTTACATGGAAAAATATGAGGGTGCTTCAATCCAGGTTATTAAATAGCAGCTAATAAAGCAGAATAGAGAAGCATTTATTAACCTGGTACCCTCCTATTGCATTGGACACTGGCACTCACATTTCCATTCAGCATGCCTGTAGCATTGGGAGTTTCATCCAACATATATAAATTTCATCAATTTAAAATGTAGGAGAGTCAAATATCTCAGTGCCTGGGAATACACTATATAAAAATATAGATTACCTAAAATCAAGAGGATTTCTGTTTAGTAGTTTGTAACTAATTATGATGATGCCAAAGTTCTGAACATTACAGTGTGCGTTAATGTCAAACGCTACTATGTCATACTTGTGTTGCAATGTCCTACACAAGGACATAAGTGGTGTATTTACATCACAATATTATAGCACTCATTTTAGCCCATCCCCTTCTCCTCCAAGTGTATAGGCTTTCTAAAGGTGTTTTTCTAAAGCCGAAAAAATACAATATTTCATTTCACATTTTTGTGAATTCTGCAGTTTGGTCATCCGAATATAACTTTCTAAAAAACAAACAAACCCTAAACTCTCCTCGCTTCACGTATCTTTCTTTTCTTTTCTTAATTTTTCTGTGGCTTAAATTAGGAAGACTTGACCCCAGTCCCATGGAAACTGCAAGATTAATTTACTTTAAAAAATATATTAGAGCTGTGCAGTGTTTTGGACTTAGAGGTAAAAAGGTGCTTTGGATTGTATGGAGGCACAATATAGTGTCCATCTGCGACTCCTTTAAGTAGCTGTATCTGTTCTCCAGATCACCCAACTACCCTTTGTAACTCTTGTATAACTGTAGAAAAAATGAGCTTGGTTTAGAGTTAAGAATAGAATAGAATAGAATAGAATAGAATAGAATAGAATAGAATAGAATAGAATAGAATAGAATAGAATAGAATAGAATAGAATAGAATAGAATAGAATAGAATAGAATAGAATAGAATAGAATAGAATAGAATAATAGCTTTGTTTTGTTAGTCATGAAGTCATGTCCGACCCATCACAACCCCATGGACAATGTTCCTCCAGGTCTTCCTGTCCTCAACCATGCCCCGGAGTCCATTTAATCTCACGCCAACTGCTTCAGTGACTCCATCCAGCCACCTCATTCTCTGCCATCCCCTTCTTCTTTTGCCCTCAATCGTTCCTAGCGTTAGGCTCTTCTCCAGTGAGTCCTTCCTTCTCGTTAGGTGGCCAAAGTATTTGAGTTTCATTATAAATGAAAGTTTGTTTCATTAAAGAATTATAGACAATGCTACATTCATGCCCTTGTACCAAATCATCTTCCTACTTTCAAATACAAAGTTTTAATATTTATTTCCTAGTTTTCTTCTGAGGGGTACATATAAGTATATTCTCGCTCCCACATACAAAAGTCTGGAAATAAATTAGGTTGAGAGATAATAAGCATCCAAAGGTCTGCTTGTAAGCTTCTTATGAGGGTTGCCAAAGGTCAAACAAAACTTAGTTAAAAAGACGTTCTGATCAGGATAGTGCAGAATCTTATAACACTGACCTCTTAACTAATCTGCAATCTATCATCCTGAGTATGCAATTGAGTATAAAATGCCCATTGGGAGATCAAATCATGGTTCATTTAGTCCAGCATTTATTGGAGGATCTCAAGAAATAAGTAGACATTATACGGTCTACCAGAAGGCCTTCAAAGTTGCCCCAATTCCAGACAAAATGAAAGAAGGGAGGTTATGATGGTACAGGTATGTGGTCAGAGCTAATGTAGAATCCATCACTGGACAGGTACTTGCACTTGGCTGGTGGCTCCAAAGATGCCTGAAAAAGTGATGAATGGGCTGTATGAAGACATGAGAGCCATGGGCATATGCCTAGTGGCAGGTGAAATGCAAAACTGCAGCCCATGTGAATAATACAAAGAACAACAAAAAGAAGATATGATCTACCAGTGGTACCCTGCTATTCCCGGGTTGTTTACTTGATGAATTATTGATTTCATCGATGACATGTTAACACTCAGGGTTACAGGTAGTCCTCAATTTACAAATGTTTATTTAGTGGCTAAAGTTACAATATCACTGGAAAAAAATGGTTTAGAACCAGTCTTCACACTTATGACCACTGTAGCATCCCACAGACACATGATCAAAATTTGGGATCTCGGCAACCAGCATGTATTTATGACAGGTACAGCATCCTTATGTCATGTGATTACCATTTGCTACCTCCCCAGGTCTTCTAGCAACCAAAGTCAATGGCAGAAATTTTGGATTTGCTTAATGACCACACGATTCCCTAAACAACTGCAGTGATTTGCTTCAAGAAGCAGAAAAAGATCATACAATTGGCTGCAACTCCTCTAACAATCACCTTACTTAACAACAGAAATTCTGCTCCCGACTGTGGTTGTAAATCGGCTGCTATCTCCCTTGCAGGGACTTCTTAGATCCCGTTCTAGACAAATGCTTATGGGTTCTTCAAGTATAAAAGATGACAGTTCTGTGAGAAATGTCCCAAGAGCAACAATCCCTCTGAAGCAGCCTGGGATTCAGACTGAAAGTAAATCAAAGTAACTGCAAAACAACTTCTTGGCTAACTGAGAGTGCAAAGACATCCTGATCATAGATTTAGCACCCAATTTATATAGAAAATATTGGAGTATAAAAGCAGTGCACAAAGCAGAATGTGCCATATGGTCTACTGCAATCTTGAAGAATTCCCATATGCTCATTCTCCTGATAACAAAGGCATCCCATGTGTTTGCAATAAGCTGGAATTAACTTTGACTTTCTCTTTTTTACATCTTTTTTTTTTAAAGAAGCCTCAGAAATCCAAGTAAGATGAGGAAGAAAATAAATACTTGAAACGCATGCACTTTGAAGAAATAAATATCAAGGAGGTTGAATCTATAATTTCACACCAGGATAGGTTTATTGTACTAGATCTTTTAAAAGCCTGTCTTCACTTAAAGGTGCTAACTATCGTGCAGTTGGTTAAAACCCATTTTTTGTGGCTTCCGATGGCAGCAGCTGTGAGAAGACCTCCTGCCATCTGGATCAATAAAGCTTACTTTAATAGCACTTTTCACTCCCTACCTCATAACCTCAAAAATTATTTTGTGCCACGATAATCGCTACTGGGTAGGAAATAAAAGGGTGTTGAAATCCATCAAAGTTTTCCTAGGAAGACAGGATTAGTTCAGAGCTACCCCGCATGCTAGCTAACATTGAAAACTTGCAGTGTTCTCTCCAGCACTGCCTCTTTTTGGTTCGGCCTTATTTCATTTAATGAGCAAAACAAAAGAGCACGTACTGAAAACAAAAAAAAGCTACATGGTGTTTTCAAGAGTCTGTGGGTATTCAAAATGAAACTAATAATTTAGCCTAGGAAATCTTGCCTCATAGTGGTGACATTGGAAATATTTCCAGCACAAAGGGGAAAGTGTTATTTTAAAGGAGCCCCTGCTAAACAGTGCCCTACAATCAGTGCGCTTGTCAGAAATCCTGACAGCCGTTCAAAAAAGGATTTGCAGTGGAATTCCTTTTCATGCTCTCAACGCTATTCCTTATGCAACCAACCTAAACAGATCAGGGCCGTGATCCCTGTATTATTTACTTCTGCATGTTTACATCACTAGATACCAACGGCGCAAGTGGGACTCCCTGACTTACCAACTTGAAGGAATGAAAGATTCAAGCTCAGAAAGAATTTAAAAGAATGGAACTAAAAGAAGGCGAGGGGTGAGATGTTCCATTGGAAAGGGAGAAATTGAAGAGGGGAACATGTCTTCTTCTGTAACTTATACAACAGCCACAGCTCTTGGGCCATTGGTGGCAGGGAACTAGTCAGTGGTGAAATCCAATTTTTTTTACTATCGGTTCTGTGGGCGTGGCTTGGTGGGTGTGGCAGAGGAAGGATACTGCAAAATCTCCATTCCCACGGCACTCCAAGGGAAAGATATTGCAAAATATCCATTCCCATCCAACCCTGGGATCAGCCAGAAGTGGTATTTGCTGGTTCTCCAAACGCAAAATTTCCGCTACCGGTTCTCCAGAACCTGTCTGAACCTGCTGGATTTCAGGTTCCCTGGAACCAGTTAAATGTAACCTCATTTACTGAGCCTCCCCCATCTCGTAGCTTTGGCGGTATTTTCAAAAGTATCTGGGAAAGTATCAATTTCTAGATATTCTGGAAAGGTGTCTCTTTCCACAGATGCTGTTGAGAAGGTCGGGCTGGCTGTGGTAGAAAACATTCCACTTTTCCACTTTTCCTTTTCTAATTCATTTCTTTCTTCCAGGTCCAACCTTTTTAACCTTCTCACTGGTTCCAACTCACTTTTTCTCTCATCCTTCAGTAATTCCAGCTCCATTCTTTTAAGAACTTCCTGAGCTTAGAACCTCAGTTTCTTTAATTCAGGTGGCTCAGAGGAACCCAGCACTGGGTGCTTGTGCTGGCTGTTCTTGACCACGATGGTCTTGGCATCTGTTGTCCCCTGAGATATTTTCTGAGAACTGGACTGGTGAGATGTCTTCTCATTTCTCAAGAACATACAGGAAAACTTGGCCCTGAATATTATTCTACCTATCAACCCTGAATCTAGACATAAAAATAACCGTTGTGTGTATAAGTTTATTTAGGCTTCTGCTAAAAAAAAGAATATGAGAAAAAGAAAAAAGGGGGTGATGTTCCTCTTTTATCTGTCCAAAATAATCAGGCACAAAACCGTCATTAAAAAAAAAACCCTTAACGACTACAGTTTGATTTTCTGGGATGGCCAAAAGAGCTGGCATGCTTAGGCCCTCCCATCTCTTATCCTCATTAGCCTCAGAGCAGGCATGCCAGAGTATGAAATGAAAACTGGCTTGTCCTTGTGAAGTGCAGTAGATTGACAGGGGCTAAATACAACTGATATACAAATGTATATATATATATACAAATACCAAAAAAAAAACCCATTCCATTTTTTAGGAGTAAAGCAGAGTTTAACCAATTCATGGGTTCCCATTTCATAGCAATACAAGTAGTCCTCAGTGGTTCAAAGTTACACACAGCCTCAGAAAAAAAGTGACTTATGACCCATCTTCTAAGTTAAGACCATTGCACCATCGCCATTGTGCTTGCAGTTCAGGCCCTTGGCAACTGGATCCCATTTAGAACTGTTGCAGTGTCTTGCAGTCATATGATTGTGCTTTATAACCTTCCCAGAAAGCTTCCAGCAAGCAAATCCATTGGGAAAGCTGGATTCGTTTAATGACCGTGGTGATTCAGATAATGACCTTAGTTTGGTCATGTGATAAGTCACTTTACAACTGTACCAACTTATAATGGAACTTCTGATCCCCATTATAAGACAAGGACTGCTATAACCTTTATCTTTTTTGACAAAACACTCCCATCTTAATTTTACCCAATTTGGAGAGACAAGGAGCAGAATACTCTATTCCTACTTAAATGATAATGAACTATTAGTCTCTGCAGTTTCTATACAATCTGAAAAAAAGATTATTCTACCTCTCTTGTATCTTTATTTTTTATTTTTTTTTAAAAAAAAAAGAACAAAAAATGTAAACTCTGTGGCCATAAGGGACCACTACCTCTTATTTCAGATCTGCTAGATCACCTTCAGAAGGCATGCATTTTCACTAAATTGGGCTTGAGAGAAGCTTTTAATTTGATTCAGATGAAAGAACATAAATGCTTAATTGCCTTTGTTACTCAATATGGCAATAATTATGTAATAATGCCCTATAGTTTCATTAACTGCCTTGCTGTGTACTCCAAATTTATAAATAAGGTCTTCTCTGATACTTTGGGCAAATACATAGTTGTTTACCTAGAGGATATTTTGGTTTTTAGAGAAAGTCCTTCCCGAACCATGTCAGGAATTTGTTGCAGCATCTACACAAAAAGAAACTGCGCTAAATTGGAAACACATACCTTTGATCTTCCTAAATTAAACTATTTGGAGTAAGGAATTTCTACCCAAAGGTATGTAGATAATTCCTGCACATATTTATATCGTTGGTGACTAGAAATGTTAAGTATCTTCAGTTTTTCTGGACTTTGCCAATTATTTTGGACTTTGCCAATTATCAACCCTGACTGCTCTTTAGAAAACCAGATCCTGAAGATGAAACTCAAATACTTTGGCCACCTAATGAGAAGGAAAGAGTAACTGGAGAAGAGCCTAATGCTAGGAAAGATTGAGGGCAAAAGAAGAATGGGACGACAGAGAATGAGGTGGCTGGATGGAGTCACTGTAGCAGTAGGCATGAGCTTAAATGGACTCCAGAGGATGGTAGAGGACAGGAAGGCCTGGAAGAAGGTTGTCCATGGGGCTGCGATGGATTGGACACAACTTCGCAACTAACAACAACAACAACAACAACAACAACAACAACAACAACTATTATTATTATTATTATTATTATTATTATTATTATTATTATTATTATTATTATTATTATTTAGCATATGATGGGAACATGACAGAAGAGAAGTAAACATATACAGGTAGTCCTTGACTTCCAACAGTTCATTTAGTGACCATTCAAAGTTACAACGGCACTGAAAAAAGTGACTTATTTTCATACTTACAACCATTGCAGTATCCTCATGGTCATGTAAACAAAATTTGGGTGGTAGGCAACTGACTCATATTTATGATCGTTGCAGTCTCCCTGGGTCACGTGATCAAAATCCAGACGCTTGCCAACTGATTCATATTTATGACAGTTGCCGTGTCCCAGGGTCATGTGTTTACTTTTCGTGACCTTCTGACAAGCAAAGTCAATGGGGAAGCCAGATTCACTTAATAACCGTGTTACTAGCTTAATAACTGCAGTGATTCACTTAACCATTATGGCAAGAAATGTCATAAAATGGGCAAAATTCATTTAACAAATGTTTCACTTAGCAACAGAAATTCTGAGCTCAGTTGTGGTCATAAGTAGAAGCCTACCTGTATACACAGTCCACATAATTATTAATAAAATGTCTGTGGGGGTATGGCAATGGTCTCATAACTGGATGTTCAATTCAGCTGATTACCTCTGGCATTGCTTCATGCAGAACTTCTAGGGAACCAGAAAAAGTATGTCATGGGAAAAGTTTGCCCATGTTTATAGAGGATTCATCCCCAATTTTCCATAGCACACTAGGCTGTGGAAATCAACTTCTGAGAAAAAGAATACAAATTTAAATGGACTACTCAGGAACAAGCTGCCTTTCAGAGCTTGAAGAGAGGTTTTTTGGGTGGGGGTCATCCCAGCTACTACTCATATATGTAGATCTCAGCTATCCCTTTATTGTGCAAATTGATGCCTCAAATTTTGCTTGGAATCTGTTCTTTTTCAGGTTTTGCAGGTGGCAATGAGGGAAGGGCTTGCTACCATGTTCCTTTCGCTGTAGAGTCCTTTTTGCAAATAAATGGTACTCTGATATCTTCAAGAAAGATTTGCCTGCAATAAAAGCAGCAACAATTCAACAATGGAAACTTTCTTAGCAAGAATAATCCATCCAGTGTGGATGGTTATGGACAGAAAACAAGAATTTGGAGCACCAGCAGAAGGAATCTCATTCACTGTCATACCAGATAGGTACAATTTTCTTCCCAATGCATATATCACCTATATTCCTAGTTCACAAAATAAACTACCAGATATTCAATCACATATAAGCCTAAATTTGACATTTCCTACTCTTCCCCTATCCATCTTTTTTCTCTGTGACTGAAGGGCAACTGTTTCATGACAGGCATATTTATAGTCCTTTCCCTATCAGGAAATGCATATTGCAACTTTGCTGTAACAATAAAAGTGCAGGACATGGGAGAGAGTTCAAAAAGTTGCAGCTTTTGCTCAGAGAGCAAATGCCACAGACTGCAGCATCCTGTCATGTCTATTGCTGGGCCAAGACCAGTATTGCTAAACTGGCCGATTTGCTCACTCCTTTTTCCTTCAGGTCAATGGAGCACAATTTCCCTGTGTTTTATTATTGATCTTCCAGGACATGACCCTTTTGGTGGTAGTAGAACTATTTAGGGAAAGAACTCATTTTATTCCATACAAGTGCCATCTGTTCCAGAAGCTGCACAGCTTTGTTTAGACTATGTTTTTCAGTAGAGGAACTTAGTCAATCATGTTAGATCAGAGTTTTCAATTTACATCCCAGTTCTGGATAGACTTCTTCCACCCGTTGTATATTTGCATTCATAACTTGTCATTTCATCTCCCAGAATCAAAAGGGTAGTCAAAGAAGACTGGAACAATATAGGGTAGGGTAGGGTAGGGTAGGGTAGGGTAGGGTAGGGTAGGGTAGGGTAGGGTAGGGTAGAGTAGAGTAGAGTAGAATAGAATAGAATAGAATAGAATAGAATAGAATAGAATAGAATAGAATAGAATAGAATAGAATAGAATAGAATAGAATAGAATAGAATAGAATTCTTTATTGGCCAAGTGTGATTGGACACACAAGGAATTTGTCTTAGGTGCATATGTTCTCATTGTACATAAAAAGACAAGATGCATTTGTCAAGAATCATAAGCTACAACACTTAATGATAGTCATAGGGTACAAATATGCTATCAAGTCATACTAGGAAACAATCAATATCAATATAAATCATAAGGATAGAAGCAACAAAGTTACAGTAATGCAGTCATAAGTGGGAGGAGATGGGTGATAGGAACAATGAGAAGACTAATAGTAATAGTAATGCAGACTTAGTGAATAGTTTGACAGTATTGAGGGAATTATTTGTTTAGCAGAGTGATGGCATTTGGGAAAAAACTGTTCTTGTGTCTATTTGTTTTCGTGTGCAGTGCTCTATAGTGTTGTTTTGAGGGTAGGAGTTAAACAATTTATGTCCAGAATACAATTTTTATGTCTGTAAATATTTTCACAACCCTCTTTTTGACTCATGCAATATACAGGTCCGCAATGGAAGGCAGGTTGGTAGCAATTGTTTTTTCTGCAGTTCTAATTATCCTCTGAAGTCTGTGTCTGTCTTGTTGGGTCACAGAACCAAACCAGACAGTTATAGAGGTGCAGATGACAGACTCAGTAATTCCTCTGTAGAATTGTATCAGCAGCTCCCTGGGCAGTTTGAGCTTCCTGAGTAGGCGGAGAAAGAATATTCTTTGCTGTGCTTTTTTGATGACATTTTTGATGTTAGATGTCCATTTTAGTTCTTGAGATATGATAGAACCTAAAAATTTGAAGATCTCTACTGTTGATACTGTTTTGTCTAGTATTGTAAGAGGTGGTAGTATGGGAGGGTTTATATCTGTTGTTATGTTTCCTAGCAATATGACAGTTGGCCTGATTTATTATCATTTTCATCTAACCACTCTCTGTATTCCTCAAGTGGTATGTTTTCTTTTTGAGTTGAGTTGAGTTTATTACATTTCTATACCGCCCTTCTCCCAATGGACTCAGGGCAGTTTACAGCCATTATTAAAACAGTCCAACACAAAAATTAAAACTATTAAAATAATTTAAAGCTATTTGGCCGTCATTTAAAACCCCTTGCTAAAACCCTTTTAAAACCAATTAAAACCCATTTAAAATTTATCTATTCCGTCAGGCCGGCTTGGTGGAACAACAGAGTCTTTAGAGCCCGTCAGAAAGCACAGAGGTCTGGAATCCTTCTTATATCCAGGATCAGTTCATTCCATAGGGCAGGAGCCCCCACAGAGAAGGTTCTCCCCTGGGGGTCGCCAGCCGACATTGCCTGGCCGACAGCACCCTGAGGAGGCCCTCTCTGTGAGAGCATATCAGACGGTGGGAGATATTCAGTGGCAGAAGACAATCCTGTAGGTAACCCGGTCCTAAGCCATGGAGCACTTTGAAGATGGTGACTAGCACCTTGAAACGCACCCAGAAGACCACTGGGAGCCAGTGCAGCTCGCGCAAGTGGGATGTTACCCAGGAGCGACGAGTCACTACCATAACCACTCGCTCGGCTGCATTCTGGACCAGTTGGAGCCTCCGAGTGCTCCTCAAGGGGAGCCCCATGTAGAGAGCATTACAGTAGTCCAGACGGGAAGTGACAAGGGCATGAGTGACTGTGCGTAAGGCGTCCCAATTGAGAAAGGGACGCAACTGGGAAATCAGGCGAACCTGATAAAAAGCCCCCCTGGCCATGGCCGTCATATGATCGTCTAAAGACAGCCGTGTGTCCAGGAGAACGCCCAAGTTGCGAGCCCTCTCTGAGGGGTGCAAGGTCTCATCCGCAATAGCCAGCAATGGTATCAGCTGGCTATATCGGGGCGCCGGAAGCCACAGCCACTCTGTCTTGGACAGAGTGTATGGATATAATCCTCACTGTATGTTCTTTAAAGCTCTTGCTTCTATGGTTCCTTAAGACTCTTATTTTCTCCAAGAGAGACAGGCAGCACAATTCCCTTTAAAGCAACCATTAGATTTGGCCAAGTCTGCATACAAAAATGCAGCAGATGTACATAGGCAGAAAAGTGCCAAGATTGCTATTGGGGATTTAGTATGTCTTTCCACTGAATTTTTATTCTCCTCCCATCCATCCAAGAAATAGACTTGGAGTTCATTGGCCCCTTTCCTATCAGATATTAGATCAGCCCATGGACTTTTGCTTGCAATTTCACACCTCAGTGAATATGCATCCAGTGTTTCACTACTCTCTCTCTCTCTCTCTCTCTCTCTCTCTCTCTCTCTCTCTCTCTCTCTCTCTCTCTCTCTCTCTCTCTCTCTCTCTCTCTCTCTCTCTTTCTGTGAGGGAGGGGACTTATTATGCCTTATGTTCTAGACCTTTTCCTCCCTTACCATTTCTCATTGATGGGAAAGAAGAATACAAGATGGAATGTATTTGGATTCTAGACAGAGGGAGAAGTTCAAATGTAGCAAAGTAATCATGTGTAGGAACTGTTTGTGGAATCAAACAATTACCGTATTTAGTTCAACCCCACACTGTCACAAATATAAAGGTACAGACATATGAATGTATGTGTGTATTATCATAGCAGAATTAGTATTCTGGAATCCGATTTGTATAGAATATACGCAACATAAAGATTACTGTTTCTTGATTCTTGATATTTATGGGACAAGGAGGAAACTTCTGGATGGGGTATTTCTGTATCATTTTAGTCTACTGAATTTAGTCTTCTGTATATCCCAACACACCTCCCCCCCCCTCATTCTTTCTCCCTCTCCCTCTCCCTCTCCCTCTCCCTCTCTCTCTTCCATATTTTTTTATTTATTTTCATTCACCTCCTGACTTAAAATCCTAAAGTAAATTGGTTTCTATATCATAGCAATTATAATGATTTGATGGAAATTAAATATAGAAATTAAATATTCTTTCCTCATAAAGCTCAAAGGCATATTTACCTTTGTAGGTAAGAAAAAGGCAATTTAAACAACTTATGATTTATTAGCATGAAAAAGGGGGAAAACGCCCGACTTTTGTCTTTAGGATAGCATATCAGACCAGTTTTTGCCTCCATCTCATACATCCATCTTCAGGACAATTAATTGCAAATTTGCCATATTTGATGGATGTCAGTGCCTTTTCTCCAGATGTTTTCATGCTTCATGTAATTGCTCTTATGTCCCCAACATTCTGTACCTCTTTTCCCAGCAATTGTGTATTGCCAAACTCTATGGCCACTTTCATTAAAGTTTATTTATTTAGAAAAAAAGTTATAGCCACCTGTTTTATCAATGAATTTGGAGTATTAATAATAAAAAAATGAAGACAATATCATAAAACCTTTAATAATCAAACAAGAAACACCAAATTAAAATAGTCCTAATACAGTAAGCCAAGCATTGTGAATTCATTCAATACACCACAACTATATTTGGCTCATTTAGGTGATGTTGTCTCAAGTCAGTTTTGTCCCTTGTTTAGACTAGTATTATTTTGTGTGAAAGTTCTTGTTGCTTAATGTGAGCATTTGAAAGTGGACAGCACAGAAATTTTAGTAAATAAATCTATATAACTATCTATCTTTCATCTATCTATCTTTCTATCTTTCTATCTTTCTATCTATCTATCTATCTATCTATCTATCTATCTATCTATCTATCATCTCTCTAGCCCTCTCCTCATCCTTCCCAGAAACTCATGGAATCTGAAGGCTACAAATGTTAGCTTGCCTTAACACCATGGAAATAAGAGATTATTTTCATATATAACTAAATAAATTATACCTCATTAATTATTATTGAAGAAATAGAGCAAATTGATTGCCTTTTGCATCTCACTCTCTAATGGAGTTGTTTCCTCAATCTATTCTCTTTCCACAAATAATCCTGTATCTTTCTGATAAATTCAAGATGCTGGTCATTACCTATAAATCAGGGGTGAAATCTAAAATTTGTTATTATCCATTCTGTTATTATCCATGGCTTGGTGGGGGGTTAATGTGACTGGGTGGGCATGGCCAACTTTTTTTTTTTACTTTTAAAAGCCTTTTTTCTACAACCTTAAGAGGTTGCAGGAAAAAAATGTTTTTAGAAGCCTCTGATGATCAGGCAACTCAGCTGGGATCACCAGAGGCTTTTAAAGGCATTTTTTCACCTACAATCTCTTCAGCCAAAGAGGTTGTAGAGAAAATGCTTTTAAAAGCCTCTGATGATCCCAGGTGAGCTGCGTGATCATCAGAGGCTTTTTTTTTTTACTTTTAAAAGCATTTTTTCAGCCAAAGAAGTTGTAGAAAAATGCTTTTAAAAGTAAAAAAAAAAACAGCCTCTGATGATTGCATGGCTCAGCTGGGCATGGGGGTGGCACAGGGATTTTTGCTACTGGTTCTCCGAACCACCCGCCACCATCGCTACCAGATCGGGCAATCTGGTCTGAACCGGGAGCATTTCACCCCTGCTACAAATCCTACATAGCATAGAGACTTGTTACTTGAATAACTGCCTGTCTCCATAGTATTTGCTCAATCTATATAATCTGGCAGAGTTGACACACTCCTGATTCCTTTGATTAAACAATTGCTTCTTTTGGAACCCCAGAAGAATACCATCTCTGGTCTCTGGAATGAAATTCCCCCTAAGATACAGATGGATCCCGCCCTGCTGATATTTCAAAGGGCCGTGAAAACCTGGCCCCTCACCCTGGCAAAGGAAAGTGAAATCCTTTTGTTTCATTTCCATCCGGTCTTTTGTTTTCACTATCTCTTCTTTTCTACTAGTTGTTAACTCTATTTCTCTTATTTCAGTTGTGGACCAGATAGGTAGCATGATTGATTGATTGACTGACTGATTGATTGATAACAAGATTTTTTCATACTATTATTGAGCATATACTGTATTTAGCAAAGTCTTTATTACCAAGGATCGAGGTTAGCCCCAATAACTTACGAAGACAAGGGTAGTGGTTCATTCACAGGTATCTTTATTGATGCACATCTGCTCTCTTACAGGTATCATCAGGAACAACAACAGGATCTACGTGGGATAAACCTAAATACCCTGAGGGCAGAGCTACAGGTAAGGAGTTACCAAAGGAGGGGATAATGGGCTTGCCTAGTGTGTTTAACCCTTGAACTGCCAGGTTGGGAGAGAGTGTTTGCTCGAGGGGGGGGGGCATTTATATGTGACAGTCTTTTAAAGTACTACATTGTTCAGGACAGCCACCCTTACAGACCCATCTTAATCTTCCACAAAATGTTGACAAAAGGGGTGCCAGTACTTGGGAGCGGAGAGGGCAGGAAATTTCAACAACAATCTTTAGGATGCACATTTCTGGATGCAGAAGTGCATGATTAAAAATAAAAGGGAGCACCAGGTCACTTTGGTTAACATTTACAAGTACAGTACTGTGAGATTCCTGATCACAAAGTTTCAGCTTTTGTTTATTTATTTTTCATATCTTCAAACCATCCATCTCCCTCAAAGAGGGACTCTGACTGGTATACAATAAGCCTGGATTTAAAGAAAGATAAGGATCTTATTACTCTCTTTGCTTCTGATTTGTTTAGATTTGCTGAAGGAATGTTTAATCACCCATTTTTAAAAAGTCTGTGACCAGCATTAGAAAGCAATTATGAAAATCTGTAAACTTTGGTTGATGTACGCTAAATCAGTGCAAATTTACGCTTGCACTAAACATGATCCAAGCTATTTTTCTGCCAAAACTCCAAGGACTACATCTATCTCTTCCTCTTAGAGGAAAAGATGAATGCTTTTAACCTAGGAAAATATCAGTGACAGAAAATCCTTGAGATACTATAAAGGCTAAATGACAGGGAAATGTGTCTAGTAGAATTTATCCTGTTCAATTTTTTTTAAGTAGATAGAGACAGACAAGCAGATGAAGGTATCATCAAGGTTACTCCTTGTGGGTCTTTACAACTGACAAGGAGAAAATCCCATTGGGCCAAGGACAAAGTTCTTACAAACCACAGCAAGCATCATCAAGTAAGTGGCAGGCAATCCCAGACAGAAAAAGACATAGCACTGTTGTGCTCTTCTGCCAAGGCTCTTGCAAGAAAGAAGATAACAATGAAGCATCTGGGACATTTCTACAAATTTAAGAAAGGTTCTGAACACTGATTGTCATAGAGTTCAATTGGCTCAAGCAGAAAATAGGGTGGCAAGTTTGCTGAAAGCAATTCAAAGAGGGCATGTCTGTGAATGAATGAAGTACATTTTTTTTCATTTGTTATCCTTGTACTGTTTGCCATTACAAAGAAGCAAACATCATTGTTGTATAGTGCCTTTCCTTATAATGCTAAGCACTTTTTGTCTGGAAAGTCCAATTGTTACATCACTTACAGAGTTATAGAAGCAAAAAGGAATTAATTGTACCAAGGACTTTTTTGTTCTATGGATGAATTACTTCCATTGAATCCAACCTATTGAGTTGGATTCAATGAGTCTTGGAAAAAACATAGCGTGGCCATCCCAAAGGTGCTTTATTTCAAGAGGCAACTGGACTTTCACTTCTCATCCAAGAAGCTTCTTCAGCTCTGTCTGGATGGTGGGGAATGGAAGGATTTATACTCCTTGAAGACAGCTGGTCATTTGCATTCTTTTAGAGAGACATTAAGGTCACCTGGAGGTTTATCTGGGTCATCAGGGTCACCTGAGTGGTACAAATGGGTGTTCCTTAATGATTTGCTAAAAGAATGCAAATGACCAGCTGTCTTCAAGGAGAATACACTAAATCCTTCCATTCCCCACTATCCAGCCAGAGCTAAAGAAGCTTCTTGGATGAGAAGTGAAACGTCTTCAAAGAAAAACCAGAAAGTCCAGTTGCTTCTTGAAAAATAAGGTGGCCATTGTTGTGGATGTGCTTCTGAGCTGCTTTTGGATACTGTACCAATGGTGGGTTGCTCCTGGTTGGTCCAGTTCTTGCGAACCGGTAGTAACGGCAGCAGGAGGCTCCGCCCACCCACCCAGACATCATCATGAACGATCTGTGCATGTGCAAAAGGACGCACACACGGTCTCATTGCAAACCGGTAGCAGAGGTAAGTAGAACCCATTCCTGTATTGTACATCAGATGGGGACTGGAAATATATATACTGAATATCTGGTTATGGGCTTTGTTTTAATGAAGGATGATTTTCATCTAAGATTTTGCCTCAGTGCTAGACATTGAGGCATAACAGGCTTCAGTTCAACTCAATTTGGATTTTACAGACCCCTGCACATTCCAAGGACTTATGTGTCAGAATAATATAATAGCAGAGTTGGAAGAGAGATTGGGGGCCTTCTAGTCCATCCCATTGCTCAAGCAGGAAACGTATGCCATTTCAGATAAATGGATCTCTTCTTAAAAATCTCCAGTATGGAGCACCCACAACTTCTGGAGGCAAGTCATTCCACTGATTAATTGTACTAACTGTCAGAAAATTTCTCCTTAGTTCTAGATTGGTTCTCTCCTTGATTAGTTTCCATTCATTGCTTCTTGACCTTCAGGTGCTTTGGACAATAGGTTGACCCCATCTTCTTTGTGGTGCCCCTTAGATATTGGAACACTGCTATCCTGTCACCCTTAGTCCTTCTTTTCATTAAACTAGACTTATTCAATTCCTGCAACCTTTCTTCATATGTCTTAACCTCCAGTCTCCTAATCATGTTACTACTTTACAATCTGGATTGGTTTCTGGTAGTCTTCCAATTTCAGTTCAAATGTGCTGAGGAATCACCTACTAAGTCCTTTGTGACACAAGACCATGTTACTTGTGAGATTGCCTCTCTACCCATCCCATCAGATCTAGCAGGAAAAGCATATTATGGGTCCCATCCACTAAGAAGTTTTGGGGATCCAGGAAGCCAATCTTTTCTGACATAGGACGTGCTCTATGGAATATAATACCCACAGAGATTAGATTGGTCCCAACTTTGTTGGTCTTTCACTAGGACCTGAAAGCATGACTGTGTTCTCAGTTGTGAGGCCTGCTGTGTCAGATGCACTCTGTGAAATTGTTGTACTGATGGTTGTTGTTTAACGTAGGTTGCCATTTGTTTATCTATTTTGTGCTTTTTCCTGGTTTTTAACTGTTGTTAATTGCCCAAGGTCACTTGTTTGAGATGGGTGGTCATATGACTCTAAATAAATAAAGGAAGAAAGTTAAATACTCCTTTGAATCAAGCTTCCTTGACAACAAATGGGAAGTGGTTGTTTTTTACTGAAAGCCACTGTTTTCCAGTAAACTGTTTCTTCAACTTCCCAACCTAGTTTCTAGACCTGAGATTTCCTGATGGAGTCCCATCCTAATGCTAACCAAGTCAAACTTTGTTTTATTTTTATGATAATAACCAAGATCAGTTAGGCAATGACACTGAAACACAAACACTGATATTTCTTTGAATGCCCGTGAAAGGTTTTGAGATTTCTATTTATCTCAAAAGGAAAGGAATTCTGTAACTGGGATGGAGCAACCATCCAGATCTTTGCAAACTTATCATATAAATTGTTGACAGCAAGGAAACAGCCACTTCTATGCCTTTTTGGTACATGAATTTTTATATCAAAGCATTCAGACGGTTCAAGCAGACAAATGCTATCACCCACAAAATGATCCCTGCACTTCGTCACTAGAATTCCATGTTGGCTGCACATTTAGTTCCCCAAAGCCCTAAAACCTATTGATTTGTTCATATTGGCATCCTACTTAAAGACTTTTCATATGAATTTCATAGTCCACTATAAGAAAATGCATCCTAGGAAGAATCTCAGTCAACAGAACTCCTGAGCTTATGTTCATATAAAAATGGGTGACATTGGATCATGTCCCTTACATGGAGTGGTTCTAACCTGATAGATAAGGGTATAGGAAAGGATACTTTAATGAACATAAATTGCTGGTGGGAGGCTTATTCAGAAGAAATGCAGTAATGCAGCATGTTTTCAACTCTCCAACTTTGCAACCCACCTATATATTTTAATTAGTTGTGCGTTTTCTTTCTCCTGGACAGATGTGCTTTGTACCTGAGAAAATATAAACATTTAAGAAGCCAACTCATGACCTGATTCAAATGCTCCTAGGTCTACCAGCAAATTCACCATTTGAGTTCATTTGTTTCCATGTTACTAGAATTGTAGAATTGTACAAAATGTTTATTGTCTCAACTGTGAACCTGTTAATAAGTAGCAGAATAGAATAGAATGGAATGGAATGGAATGGAATGGAATGGAATGGAACGGAACGGAACGGAACGGAACAGAACCGTGGAGGTCTTCTAGTCCAGCCCCCTGCTCAAGCAGGAGAACCTATACCATTTCAGACAAGTGACTCTCCAGTGTCTTCTTAAAAACCTCCAGTGATGGAGCACCCACGATTCCTGAAAGCAAGCTGTTCCACTAGTTAATTGTCCTTATTGTTAGGAAGTTTCTCCTTAATTCCAGGTTGCTTCTCTCTTTGATTAAATTCAAACCATTATTTCTTGTCCTACACTCTGGTGCTTTGGAGAATAATTTGACCACCTCTTTTTTGTGGCAGCTCCTCAAATACTGGAATACTGCTATCATGTCACCCCTAATTCTTCTTTTCTGTAGGGTTATATTCTATATGAACTAAATTGGGTTAGAAGGCTAGCAACTTGATCTCCTCTCCATGAATCAGTAACCAAAGCAGGACTTACACTTCATGCCCCTGTCCTATGGAACGAACTGGTGGGATTCAAGTAATTTAACAACCGGTTCTCTGCCCTAATGATTTCTTCCAACAACCGGTTTGCCAAACTGGTCAGAAAGTTAACAACCGGTTCTCCCGAAGTGGTGTGAACCATCTGAATCCCACCACTGGAACTGCTCCCGGATATACAAAGGATCCCCGACCTCCATCCCTTCTGTCATGCTTTGAAGACCCTATTATTCCATCAAGCCAGGCTGACAGAATAATGATTTTAAATGGGTTTTTTAAATGGTTTTTAGTTTGGGGTTTTAATAACAGCCAATGGATTGAATTATTTTAATTGGTTTTTAATTTTTGTGTGGTTACTGTTTTTATTATGGCTGTACACTGCCCTGAGTCCTTCGGGAGAAGGGCGGTATAAAAATGCAATACACTAAACTAAACTAAACTTTGTTCCTTGGAAGCAATACTTGTGGCCATCCAGATGTTGTTAATAGACAGACAATTAAACTACAACTCTTAGAGATCCTTGCTTTTAGTCATGCTAGCTTATTTACCCAGCTAATCTAACTTGATGAAGTTTTGAATTTGTCCAAGCAGGAAACCAAAATCAGGGTTTACTTCAACTCAGCTGTTCAGGAAATGTGTATTTATGCAAAATGCTATAATTTTTTTGTAGGTGCAGATTTCAATTGAACAGATGCATGATTGTCCTGGAATGTAAGATCTTAATAAAATACTGAAAAACTTTCACTTTTATATATAGCTTGATGTCGGTTTTGTTTGCTTTAATTTGTAGTAAATCATACTTTGGAAAGTAGACATTTATAGCACTGTTCAGGAAAGATATTTCAGCCCCATTCTTTTTGGTTGCGGCAAAGTAATCAGGGCTAGAACAAAAACTGATTTAATTTCTAATTTAACATAATACAATTAATGTGATCGATCACTGTATATTTCAGGCTTTTATCCTACCTCCCTTTAAATAATAGCATTTGGTGGCAACTTTTACATGGCCTAAAGGGGCCATATGAAGGATTTTAGAGTCCCTATGAGAATCCCAACAAAAAGCATGAGAAATAAATGATGATAAATAAATGTAGGCCTTTGGGGTAGACTTCAGCATTTATCTGTGCCACCAATTTATTTCTGCATTGAGGATAAAATTGATTGTCATTTTAACAACATTTTTCCACCTGATTCAGCAAAACTTGAATGCCCCCCTTTTTTTATATGCCCAACAGGTGTGCAATTAAATCTGCACTTCTTCTAGGAGACTCCTTATTTATGATTCTTGAATTAAAACAAAAAAAAACCCTTATCAATGCTCTTTTTCTTGCTTTTTTTAACCTTTAATTCTGCTGGCAAAAGATGACGACATGCTGGAAAGACTCCAGCTGGAATGCAATAGATTTATTAGATGGTTCATAACCTGGTAACCAATTTGCATTCCAGTGATGATTCCCATTAAGTATTAAAACGCCCTCCATGTGCTTTTTTTCAAAATAGCCCGGTAATTGCTCCTCCAGATTCTATTTTCATCTTTTCTTTTTCCCAGATGATGTGAAAGAGCTATAATTGCTATTGAACAATCTGTGTCCTAAATATGCTTTATATTAAAAAATAAATTCTGGATATTTAATTCATCTGCGTTCCAAAAATGGAGAGCTGAACTTAAAAAGTAGCAAACTCTTATTGCTACAGAGCAACTTTCTCAATCCATAGGCTTTCAGCATGGTTGAGAAGTCCCAGACTGCATTGCCATTCAAGTTGGTAGGAAATTCTGGATGGACACAGTCCCAACATATTGTACTGTAGGGCATCAGTTGATCAAGGCTGCTAGAAAACATCATATAGCAATCATCATATTCCTGCACCAGATTCTAGGAAATCAAAAACTTGATTGGCATTTAAATGTATACATTGTGATGAAATTAATCAAATCAGTATGATTTTTAAGCCATGGTCTATGGAATAACATTTTGCATTAATTAAACCATAGCGCATTATTTGGAAAATCACGATAGTACAATCATGTCTTAGCATGATGTTTATGGATACAACATTCCCAGAGCTCTATCTTAGATAGATTTTATCCTATCAAAAGGTACATGTTCCTTTTATTAGGAAATAAAAATTTACACAGGACTGTTGTAGAAGCCTCTGGGATGAGGTTTTGTTCTTGATGAAAATTGTTACCAAACTAATGTATTATAGCTGGGATGCTCCGTGCCTGATGAGAATTCTTATTTCACTTACTGTATATGAGGTTTCTGTTGAAAAGGTAAAGACTGAGTAAGATCTAAAGTTAAAACAATATAGAAATGTTGTAAACTTTCTCAAATACCTCTAAAATTCAACTTCTCTAAATTATACAATTTAACAATTATAGCCCTTACAATTTAAAGTTACAGTTATTTCCCCTTCCTTGTCTCTTTTAACAAAGAGAGTCAAGGAGGAATTATCTTGAGTTTCTTCCTCATACTGTCCTAAATTAAGCTCATATTTTACTATTGGTCGCCACATATTTTCTCTAAGATCATTTCTGTACTTCTCTATATGGGGAGCTATATAGGGGTTGTAGGCTCAAATCACTATGGATGTTCTGTGCATGTGTTTTCACTTTGTAGTATGTATACCATATGTGTTCCTTCCAGTGGTGGGTTGCTAACTGTTCTCCCTGGTTTGCAAGAACCGGGAGTGGAAATTTTGAGTAGTTCAGAGAACCGGTAAATACCACCTTTGCCTGGCCCCACCCCCAATCTATTCGCTGCCTTCCGACTCCCAGCAGATCGGCTAGAATGAAAAAATCAGGGCTCACTTGACAAAGAAGAAGGGAAAAAAACAAGACGCCCTCGCTTTAAATTAAGAAGCCTTCCAACTGATCAGCTAGAAGGAAAAAATCCTGGCTTCTCAGCCAGGAGATCACTTGGCAAAAAGATGCCATCGCTTTAAATTGACAAGCCAAGAAGCAGGTGCTGGAAGGAGGTTCTTACTTGCAGATTTGTTTCTGGGTGAACTGAACAACAAACTGGATAAGAGGAGGGATTCTTATATGGTTCTATGTTTTTGAAGTTTTGGGGTTTTTGCAACATGGGCTTTGTGTTTCTAAAAAGGTTTGGGCGATTTCCATTGTGAAATATCCTGTCTTGAATGAAAATGGAGCCAAACTTCCGACTTCTACTTTCTATTATCTCTAAGCACCGGTACTGGTTTTCTTCTTACAAAGTTTCCTTTATGCAGCGGCAGGAATGTGGAATGAGTATCAGGCAGGTTCCTTCTTAGCAGCTTGATTTTTCCTTGCTTTTCTTATGAGTAATATTTTATTTGGGGAAATGAAGTGAGGGGAGTTTGATTCCTTCCCAGAGCAGGTTAGTGAGATGGGGAGGGAATGGGGATGTTGGAGTAACCTTCCCCTGGAGTGGGGAGGGAATGGGGATTTTGCAGTAACCTTTCCCTGTCACACCACGCCATGCCCATCAAGCCACATCCACAGAACCAGTAGTAAAAAAATTTGAAATCCACCACTGCATAACTCCATCTTAATATGCTTGTAAGCACTCTTGTAACTTTGACTTTTAGGCTTGCTGTCAAACGTCAGCAATAATACTAATGACTGTTTTGAACAATAGGCCGGTTGTATTACACAAATGGCTATTTTATATGTGAAATTATGACTGAAATATTTGTGCACCTATATTGGTTCACACTGTCAGGATGTTTCTCCTTAGTTTTAGGTTGCTTCTTTCTTTGATCAGCTTCCATCCATTGCTTCTTGTTTTGCCTTCTGGTGCTTTGGAAAATACATTCCCACCCACCCCTTCTTTCTGGCAGTCCCTTAAAGCCTGTTGCCTATCACACTTTTGGACAAAGCATGTGAGCCATTTCTTCCTTTCAGTGATCCATGAAAGTGCATCTATAGTATGTAGATAATAAAGCTGAAAAAGGTGAACAACATTTTTACAGAACTAGAGATACTTTAAGGCTGGGTGTGACAAGGAATAGCTGGGAGGGGAGGGGCCAGGCGAGGCACCCCTTGACATGAGTGACATTGAGTTGGCCATGCCTACCCAGTCACATGTCCATCAAGCCATGCCCACAAAATAAGCCATGCCCACAGAACAAGTAGTAACAGAATTTAGAACCCACCCAATTTAGTTCTTTCTCTCCTTTCACATTGTGTCTGTGTGCTTTGTATATAGGTGTGCATTAGGAAACACAGACTGGGAAATTCAGATAGACCTCAACACTGGAAAGATAATGTATACTGAAGTGAAAAAATACTTCCTTTTATAGCCTCCTTTTCTGTCATATAACTTCATAGAAATTGTTACAAATTACCCTCCTCTATCCAGGAGGGGTCTGTTCTGTGGTTCAACTTAAAAAAAAAATTAAAAGCCCATTTTGGCTTAGGAACCATGTATCAGAATGTTCAGTAAATGTAGTTTTTGAGTTACTTGATCATGATCAAACATGTTTTCTGCCCTTAGAGTAGGGGAAGACAAATGGATGTGCCTTGAATATTCATTTTGTATGGCAAAATATTAATCTGAATTGTGTGTTCATCTTCCATCATGAAGACACACACATACTTCGCTCTCATCAGTCAAGGTACCTGTTTAATGATTTTTTAAAAAAAAAAGCTGCATAGATGAATAAAAAAATGATATTATTTGTTTCCCTTTTACTATTTGGCATTTCTGTTAATGTTGTGCAACCATGATAAAAGGAGAGGTCTCTACTACAAAAGGGGATAGAAAATGCTGCATTTAAACTAATAGTCTGTTCCAGACTATTCCAGGGGTGGGTTCTACTTACCCTTACTACCGGTTCACAACAGGGCTGCTTCTGCATGTGCAGAAGTGTTTTGATGACATCAGGGTCGGTGGGCGGAGTCTCCTACCGGTTTTACTACTGGTTCTATAGAACCGGTATGAACCTGGGGCAACCCACCACTGGTCTGTTCTCATTGTAAAGAAAACCCTGTTTCAAATTTTGAAACCCTCTGGCATCTGCAGCAAACACAATGATGTCAACATGGTGACACCTTAAAAGAAGGACACCGTGACTTAATTGTGTCCTGATGCTCACCATAAAGACATCCGATTATGACATTGGCGTGATAAAATTGTCATGCAAGCTTCATCATTGGCTCCTTTCATCCCCTCCCCCATACAGGTAGTCCTCGACTTACAACAGTCCATTTAATGTCCGTTCAAAGTTACAACCTTTGCAGCATCCCCATGTTCATGTGATCAAAATTCATATGCTTGGTAGCTGGTTCATACTTACGACCATTGCTGTGTCCCAAGGCCATGTGATTCCCTTTTGTGACCTTTTGACAAGCGAAGTCAATGGGAAAACCAGATTCACTTAACAACCAAGTTACTAACTTATCAACTGCAGTGAATCACTTAACAACTATGGCAGGAAAGACCATAAAATGGGGCAAAACTCACTTCACAAATGTCTCACTTAACAACAGAAATGTTGGACTCAATTGTGGTTGTAAATCAAGGACTACCTGTAGATATGATGCTTGAAATTATAGATCAAAGTGACATACTATTCCTCCAGACATTAAAAGTTCATTTTTCCTGACAAGCTGGTCATTTTTCTTTTTCCATCTCAGTGTTATTGTGTGGAAGAAATGTAAAACTTGGCGGCACATTCATTTAGATGAAATTTCATTGGCAATGTCAAATAGTAAAGCTCAGGCATGTGTCTCTCAGCTCAATAAGCGATAAGCTCCAAATTACTTTATTTTATCTGTATCATTTAAAATAAGTTATGCTACATTTCATGGGTGTGGAAAGTGACACGCAATTTTAAAAAATGAATTTAAATGAAATAACATAACCTACTTCATATAAATGGAAAAACTGGGGATCAATTAAGACTTCAGAGCTATCAGGCAGAGATCATTCAACTAAAAGAGAAATATAAAGTAAAAAAAAAAAAAACAACCAAAGGCAGGTTGGAGAAAGAATGAAATCTGGAAATAATAACGGAGAGCATCCTCTAAAACCCAGTGCAGTGACCACAACCCAAAATAATCATCAGTCTTAAGATTTTTCTCAGTAAACGTGTCTCTTATATTTCAGTTCTTTGGGGAACTCCACTTATAATGCGCCACTATCCTTTAAATCAGTAACGTACCTGAATTAACAAGGATTTGCAGCATAGCATTTTTTTCCAGAAACATTTCTAGTTAAAACGGTGACTGATGTGTTTATATTTTCCTTGAGGGTGTCCGAGTGCATTTTGAGTGAATACATGTGGGAGAGGAGCCCCCAGAGGTGCTTCTTTTCAAGGGGCAACTGCACTTGTTTTCTTTGAAAATGCTTTGCTTCTCATCCAAATAGCTTCTTCAGCTCTGACAGGATAGTGGGGAATGGAAGGATGTCCACTATCCTGTCAGAGCTGAAGAAGTGTCGTAGATGAGAAACAAAACGTCTTCAAAGAAAAACAAGAAAGTCCAGTTGCCTCCTGAAAAAGCACCTTTGGGGCAAACCATGATCTGGATGACTGAGAATCTTTACAGGCTTTTAGT
This sequence comes from Masticophis lateralis, assembly GCA_030761175.1. NCBI lineage: Eukaryota > Metazoa > Chordata > Lepidosauria > Squamata > Colubridae > Masticophis > Masticophis lateralis. Next base: position 112,397,244 of record JAUDYJ010000001.1, read on the forward strand.
GTTGGTGGTGGATCAGCAAAGGGGAACAGAATGGAAGATGGCAACTGGGATTATGTTAGAGTGACACAACTAGAATATAGAATAGGAATATAGTAAAGCATCCATTGTAATACTTACTGAGGTAATGACTTATGAGGATGCTGCTACTAATTAAGGTCATTAGCCTGGAAAAGCCAAACGTGTGTTTTCAAAGACCCTATAGAACAGAATTTGTGGCTACAGATCACAAGTTTCTCATGTTGTTGAGAATGAATTGAAAGGCAACTATCAAAACCCCAAGAATTGGAAGACAGCAAAACTGGATATCAGAACAGATGATGGAAATTGCCAAGAAGAGAAGAGAAGTCAAAGCTAGGGAAGACAAAGTTATCAGGAAGGAATGTAATGAAGAGTTTCAGAGACTAATTATAAGAGACAAGCAATAGTATTACAATCACATCTGTAAAAATGAACATGGAAACAGATATGGAAAACAAACAACAAAAAAAGATTTCCAAAAGTTCTCTAAACTCATGCAATATCCCTAATGTCACACCATTGCAAGATACTGCTTAGGAACATCCATATTAGAGTCTTACATAGAAAAAAAGATGTCCAGATGTTCAAGCTGGCTTTAGATAAGTTTGAGGAACACAAGACATTATTGCTGATGTATGCTGGATAATTGAGAAAGCCAGAAAATATCAAGGGAAGTTAGTATGTGCTTTATTTATTATAGAAATGTCTTTGATTGTGTTGACCACCTCAGGCAGTGGAATGTCCTTATAAATATATAAATCCTAGAATATCTTCATACCACGATACAGTGATACCTACAAATATTAGAATTATGCAAACAATGGTTTTCCCAATGAAGATCTATAGAAGTGAAAGTTGGAAGTGATAGTAAAGAATACTCAAAAGCTTACAACCTGCTGCAAAATGTAGCTTCCTGAAGACTGACAAGAACAATTATCACCAAATAATATGTATATTGTGAGAACTGCAAGTTCGCCACTTTTCTTCCAAATGCATTTGGATTTTCCAAATATTCTCTCTAAAGTTCTGTAACACTTGGATGTTACCTGTCTTTGAGATACTCCACTCAAAATAAAATCTGGCCATCTCAGGCAAATTGGATAAATGGTATATTGAGAGGTAAAGGCAGAGGTGAAATTCAGCAGGTTCTAACAGGTCCTGGAGAACCAGTAGTGGAAATTTTGAGTAGTTTGGAGAACCAGCAAATACCACCTCTGGCTGGCCCCAGTGTGGGGTGGGAATGGAGATTTTGCAATATCCTTCCCCTGCCACACCCATCAAGCCATGCCCACAGAACTGGTAGGGAAAAATTTTGAATTTCAGCCCTGGGTAAAGGGATAGAAATCAGAAACAATCCTTTTCTGCCAGATTCCCCTTTTGGAACTATCTCAGATGAAAAGAACCCTCACTCCGTATTGATATTCAGGAAGTCTTTTAAATTATTTCATAGAGTTTTTATCATAAGGTTTAAGGTTTAAGGTTTAATAAATTTCTATACTGCCCTTCTCCCGAAGGACTCAGGGCAGTGTACAGCCATCATAAAACAATGTAAAAATACAAAATTTAAAACAATTTAAAAGCAGATTAAATATTTCGGCTGTTAAATTAAAACCCATAAATTTAAAACACCCCATTCCAATTTCTTGTTACACCAGTCCAGCCTGTTGAAATAGAAGGGTCTTGAGGCTACAGTGAAAGGTACGCAGATCAGGAATCATACATATCCCAGGAGGCAGTTCATTCCAGAGGGCAGGTGCCCCCATAGAGAAAGCTCTCCCCTTGAGGGTCACCAGTCTACATTGTTTAACTGACAGCATCCTGAGGAGTCCTTCTCTGTGGGTGCAGATTGGTCGGTGGGAAGCTATCAGTGACAGAAGGTAGTCCCATAGACAACCGGATCCTAAGCCATGCAGTGCTTTAAAGATGGTCACTAACACCTTGAACCACACCCGGAAGACCACTGGGAGCCAGTGCAGCTCACACAGGAGAGGTGTCACGTGGGTGCGTCGGGTCGCACCCATAATCACCCGCGCGGCCGCATTCTGGACCAGTTGGAACTTCAGAGTGCTCTTCAAGAGGAGCCCCATGTAGAGAGCGTTACAGTAGTCCAGACGGGATGGGACGAGGGTGGGAGTGTATTATAGTGTATCATAGAGTTTGTATTATTCTATTACATTGTACACTAGCTGTCTAAAAGTTAGGACTGAAGTAACATACAAACAGTAAGTAATTAAAGAAAATTATGAACTTTACAAAGAGAGATGTTTTTTTCTGAAAACATTTAGAAAAAAAATAGTCCTCGGGGGAAATATCCTGACGTGGCCTACCACCCAATTTGTTTTCAGCATGGAAGGTATTTTTGCGGCACGCATCAGAGACTCTTCCCATCCTGCTTACCATCTTTTTGGACTGTTGCTTTCTGGTAGAAGATACAGAACAAGTAAAACTCGTACCACACGTTTTCTGAATAGTTTTTATCCCAGAGCTATAATTGCACTCAACAATGAACTAAAGGGCCACCATCAGTGAGCTGTTGGACAGCATTACTTGGACTGTTGTGAGGATGTTTGGGTGGTTTAGGGGTGGGGAATTGTGGTGGGTGGGAGTGTGTTTGGGGATTATGTGTGTGGGACCTGGTCTTTGGGTGTCAAGTAAATTTCGTTGTATGTGTATACTGTGTATACACATACAATGACAATAAAGTTTATTTATTATTTATTTAAGAGTGGATTACAAATTAAGAAAAAGAAGTAATGGTATGGAAAGTATTTTTGTGAGCCTCAACTGCAGTCTAAAGAAGTACACTACTGGCTTAATAGAGCTGTCAAATCTTTCAAAAGGGAAGCTTTTGAATGTGCAGGAGCATATACAAACCCATCTTCCTAAACTATAACAGCCATATCATTATCCGTCTTTCTGTGCTTTGAATGCTTCATTCCCAACGCCACACAGCTGGGCAGCATCAGGAAAGCAAAACATTGCACAGACTTCAATCAGGTATCTTTAATTCTAGTCTTTGGATAAATATAGAATCTTGAAACTGTAAGAGAACTTTCCAATTCTAATTTGGAGTGAATTTATTTGAGATTTGAAATACTTCTTTCCAAATTGCACTGATACGCCATTTACAAAATAGGCTGCCTTCTTTCTCTTTAATGTTTTATGTTTCCTCTCTCTTTGGTTATTTTCTCAGCCTCTCCGTGGCTCTTTTAATGATTTCATAGATGACCTTCATATGCATCCCAATGCATTCCAATGCTCATTTAAGAATTTTGCATAGTCTTGATATTAATATCTTTCCATTGTGGATTTCAACTTTATTGTCTTTTCTCATGCAATATCATTATGTTCAACCTAGTCCTGCGACTCTGAAGTCTCAGTCCAGCTGGCTCAGCTATTCTGATTGGGAATAAGAGTTATACTCCCAGCATATCTTCAGAATATCAGATGGGGGGGGGGGATATTTGAGCATTACAGGGTAAACTCCACAATTTAATGGAAGCTACTCATGTTAATCTGAGGAACCTGAGGCAAGGAATCCTATCATAGAGTTGAGAATGTGAGGCTACAGTTCATCCCCTTGTGTCAGCTTGTCCCTGATACAACATCTAGCCTTGACACAGTTGTGTATTAGAATTTTTTTTTTCTGTAGACAATAAGACACCATCTCTTCTTATTTACTTATGTAGACTATTTTCCCTAAGAACAGGAGAGGGGGAGAGAAATGAGGCATGAGTACAGTTTTTGTGCACAGTAAAAGTTACCTTCTCATTTATTACACTCTTATTTTGATAGATTTTTGCACACATGCTTGGACAATTTTTAGAAGTGTCATCAATCTAAGACTGCAGAGCAGTTGCTCCCTCACCCTCTGTTCAGCCTGTAACTGAAATGCTGCTGCTAATAAATGAGGAACACAGCTGAGAGTCACCAACCTGCTGTAACATTTAATAGATATTCATAACATGCATTAATCATAAAGCGTTCTGAAGGGCAGTCATCCTGCAAGGTACTAGACACCTTCAGCTCCCACTTGTGTTGGGGGGGATCTTAAATATGAAAGAAAGGGACCTCCTGAAATTATATTCTTCTTACTTACTTCTGTTGGCAATGTCATATTATAAATAATTCCAAACAGAAGGCAATGGGCACACTCTGAGCTATAAATAGTATTCAGGTGAGACTGCATTGATATAAATTTTGTTCAAAGGTTTCTGGTCACTTGTTTTCCTATTTGGACTAGATAAATTATTGGCGGGGGGGGGGAGAATCCATATTGTATTTGATTGCATGGCACAAGGTAGAAAGATTGGGGAGGATCTTCCTATCTTTGTCTGAAACTATTTGTGTCTAGCCTTCCTGAAATGTAGAACAGGCAACCTCTTTGTGGTCACATATATTTTTGGAAGAAGGAGCAGAAAGGTAAGGTTTATGTTTTGCTGCTTTGTTGGAAAATTACTGCAGGTAAACCTCACTGCTGGTGAGTGTCAAGTAGCTTGCCCTGCCAGTGTTGGGTGTATGGTTTTCTCCATGCTGGTTCCTTGATTATGATATTGTTTTTTGCTTGATTGTTTGCCTTGGGTTAATGCCTGCGTATCAGGATGTTGGCTGCTGGAGAGGATGTAATGGTGTATAAATACAGTTTATCTGTTCTATTAATGTCTGATAAAGACTAACAAGGAGAAAATAGGGAGCAAACCCCACACTCACCAATATTAAAGAAGGTACCAACTATCAGGTCAAGTAATGATACATCTGCAAGAAACACCCACGCGAACAACAAGAACCCCACTTTGAGTTACAGATAATAATCTTCTATTGGTATCATTTGTCTGTCTACCGACTTATGTCTGTCTGTCTGTCTAGCTATCATCTGTCTGTCTGTCTATAATCTATCTATCATCTATCATCTACCGTCTATCGTCTCTCCATCTATCTATCTATCTATCTATCTATCTATCTATCTATCTATCTATCTATCTATCATCTATCTATCTATCTATCTATCATCGGCACAAAATTTCAGACTTTTACAAGGCCAATGGAAATTAGGATGAATAATTGCTAGTCAGAAAAAGTGGTAATAGACTCTGGATTTTTTTGCTGATTAACGCCGCTAGCCTCCTATAAAGTCCAAAATGGGATGCCGTTTGGTTATAGTTTAATCCTTTTATGTACAATTTGTACATTACAATGTGTTATGCTGTCCAGCAATTTTATGTACAAAATTATGTACAAATACAAGCAGACTAGAGAGGGAAAGTGGGATACCTGGTGACATCTATTCTGCACACAAAGAAAACAATTTATAGACAGGGATGATGTATTCACTACACATCCCACATATGGGTAAAAATAGGGTTTGGAGGGGGGTGTTAAATTATTTTTCATTATGATTTGCCTATTTTGGTGGTCAAAATGTACCCCACTTCAAAAGAAAACAGCAGTCTATTGTCCTTACTCTGGACAATGGACAGAGTAATGGACATTACTCTGTCCATGGACAGAGTAATTTTGCAGATCAATGAAGACCATTCTAAAGGTAACCTCTACCTCCATACCACTCTATGCGTTACATCAATGGATCCATTCACCACTGTTTTAATATAAAAATAGAGGTGAGGTATGGAGTAAAACATATGTCATCCACTGAGAATTCACAACCTTCCATTTTAGTGTTCAGAACTTACAGATGCACTCCCAAAATGCTTATTATTTTTTAAGAAGGTCACTGCCCTTTTGTTCCACCTTCCATTGCTACCATTCTGAAAATTGCAGTATGTATTGTTGCCCTGTGACTTTGAATATTATCAATAAAGCATAGCAGCTTAAAACTGCAGAAGGGTAGACTAAAACAACATTGATTCAAAAAGTAGAATAGCCTCTTGTTTCTATTTTGTAATTGATAAAACTACCACAAAGCCAATTTCAAAAGCAAGTCTTCTGATTGTTCTTGTAATATAACAAGATTTGTAAGAATAATAGCAAAACATATCCAATTAAAGTAAAATATTACAGTATAATTAAGATTAATGGGGGAAGGCTAGACTGAATTGTAACAGTTCTGCATTGCAGATAATATGGGCCATTCTAACTATCAAGGTAAATTATACATTTTCAGGTGATTAATTTTGTTTCTTTCTTCACCTTATCTATTAGAAAACAAAGTGCAGATTTTTTTCCCCAAGGCTATAAAGCAAAACATGCAAGATTCACTTTCAAATACTTTTAAATGACGTCATTACTTTTTTTTCTTACTTGCTTATGATGGATGTGTCTTGAAGCACAACATATGACGGAGAGCAGAGCCTGGAGATCCATAAAACTCACCAAAGTCTGGATATATTTCTTAGGGGCCTTCAAAAATTTTCACTGAACTGTATGAGGCTTTCTTCTGGCATAAATATTAAATAAATGGGGAGCAATGTGTAAACTGTATTTAATGAATGTAAACTTAATTTGTTTAAGACAATTTTTTTTCCTATCCATGTTTACTTTTTTTATCTGACCTGTCTACTTTAAATTATAACTCGCAGTGTGCTACTCACATATTTTTAAAAATAAACTCTTAGTCATAAAAAACTGGACTTAAAAGTGGGACTTAAAAGCTAAATAGGCTCTTGCTTGGTTAGTCCTTGTTTGGGAATATATTTGAGAAAATCTATTGTCATTAGTTTGGTCCTTTTTATTTATAATAGTTATATTTTTTTCACTGACTTTCATTACCAGAGTTTTTAGATCATTTTGTATTTTCAGTTGCAGAGTAGTATCAACCACAGATTACTGATGTTTCTTCCTCCAGTTTTAAAACCATGTTCTTTTCTTCCAATCTACTCTCTCTCAACTATATATAGTCCTCAATTTATGACCACAATTTAGTGCAAAATTTCTGCGGCTAAGTGAGAGTTTTGTTAATGCTCCGTTTTATGACCTTTCTTGCCACAATTGTTAAGGGAATCACTGCAGTTGTTAAATTAGCTACAAGGTTGTTAAGTGAATCTGGCTTCCCCATTAACTTTACTTGTCACAAACGTGATCACATGATTTTGGGGTACTGCGGACCCTATCAGCCCAATTATTCTGTCTGGTGGGATACAGGAGCCTTCTCTGCCATTGCACTTGCCCTGTGGAACATTTTACAATCTGGTATGAGGTCAGCCCCAACCCCCTGACCTTCCAGAAAAACTTAAAGACTGGCTGTGCTAGTTAACTTGGGATCCCAATGGGAACAATCACAGTGGAGGTGGTTGATCGATTAATAACAGATCCGACCTCCTCTTATCCTGTTCCCACTCTTCCCGTCTTTTAATTGGGCCATGGTGTTCTGGATTTTATATTTATATTTTTATGTTTTTAATTGATATGATTTTTATTTTTTATGATTGTAAGTATCTTGACTTAGATGGGCAGCCTATAAATTTTATAAATAAATAAATATTGCTTCTGAGCTCTTACCGAAGTTCTTTGAAATTCTTTAAGTTCCTTCTTGAGATCTTTGTCTTTCTTAGGTTTGGCTTCTTCAATTTCCACCATCTATTCTGACATTCAGTTTGTTTTCAACAAACATCCAATCTATTTCTTAGCTTTTGGCAATCTCTTTTCACATTCCTCCTTAACATCCTTTAATTCATCTTTAAAAATCTTTTGATTTTTATTCTACAGTTCTTCCAATTCCCTGTCAATGAAATTCAGGACATCAAAAGGATTCTTGATGTTCTTCTTAATATACTGTTCTATGACCATAATAAAAAATTGATCTGAGTTGACTTTCTCCTTGAAAATGGCTTTCTCCTCAAAATTTTATCATAGAAACTGGCTAACTTTACATTTTGGAGCTGTGCACAGTCTAATTAATATTATTTGGTCATTACCCAAGTTTTAACCTTGCTAGACCCTCCCCATCTATGAAAACAATCCTGCTCCTTCTTTGTAGTTCATATCCTGAGTTGTAAACAATATGATTCAGATTTAAATTGTCCAATTCTAGTCCATTTCAATGCTTTGATATCTAAGATGTCCTTGATACTCAGTTCATTACATCTTTTATTGTGTTAAGTTTTCCAATATTCATGCTTATGTTCCACTTTCCCACTGTAATTCTGTTTTTGCAGTTTCAGATGTTCTATTCCTGCCTAGTACCATCAGCAAGTAGACATCCTCAAAGCTTTAATCTAACTTTTTTGTAAACACCATTACTACAGTGCAGACTCAGCTTTTCCTCAGTAGCATGCTGAATACCTCCCAGCCTGAAGGGCTCATCATCCACCACTGTATTATCATTCATTTTTCTATTGTGTGGCTTTTTGATCAAATACAGGAGTAATTTAGCACTGTCTTGTCCCATAAGTACAAAATGATGTTTTCCTATTCTCATTTGGGTGATAATCCACCTCTAATATCTGAGGATTTTTGTTTGTTGCTTGTTTGTTTCAAAAATGCTGCTCTATTTGCCAGACTCTAGGAAACTTACACAGGTGAAAACAAAACTATAATAACACTCAATAATATATAATGCAAAAAAAGGTCATATCTAATATAGCATATCAGTACTTAAAACTCTCACCAAATATTCTATAGATGATAACAGCTCCCAAGGAAAGTCAGGCAGATGATATTCTAACTTCCAGGGAAAAGCTTTTCTACAATAAGAGGACTTCTGCAGCAAAGGTCAATTATCTGAATGTAGCCATAAATCAAGACAGATTGTCGGCTGTCAGTCTGAGATGCAGGGAGAGCTGTTTTTACGAGTTATAAATCAGTTTAGTCCACATTATGTTGTTGCCGATACCTGGTTTAGGTTCTTTACATTGCAGCCTGAACTTTAAGAAACTAAGGATAAAGACACTAGGGAGACATGAAATTCGTTTTTATCCAAACAGAACAGGTTTAGACCTAGAATAAAGAAACATATATCATATTTAACACAGATATTTTTTTTTAAAAGTGTCTGGCCCACTAATATCATCTTTGTGTTAACTTGGCCAAAGCAAAGATAAATGTTTCTCATTCCCACTCTTCAATGAGTAGTTTGGAGAGCAGAAAATAAGCATAAATAAATAGAAGCAAAGTCAGTAACATTCAGAATAAGGATTCCTGCATCAGTGGAGTTCTCAAGGGATAGAGATATATAACCATAAGGATTCTTTTTGGTCATCGTTTTTCTCCTCCATGTTTGTGTCTTTGTGGGACACGACGGACATTCAAATTAATGCAAGAAAATGTGTACAGTGTTTTGGAGCCAACTCAACAGTATAAAGATCCATATTTGTTAAGTGATCTATAAATAACTTTCCTAAGATTCTCAGGGAAACAGAACACCCAACGCTCCTCAAATGAAGTAAAAATAACTGAAACGAAGGATTTTTGAGTGAAGTGAGAAATTTACCGTAATAATGAGAGCAATTTTCAGACAACTTTTAAAATACCCTTGCTTTTTACCTTTCAATGTCTCTGTTCTGAATTTACATGCGTGACCATATATTAATCCTGTTTATCACTATCATAAAATGTCACATTTGATCCTACCATGCTCGTACCATGATCAAAGATTGGTTCTAAACAACTTAAAGACAGTTATTATCTCATTGAGTACTGCTTTACAATGTAAATAAATAGGAAAATAGCATATTTTTGAATCTGTTTTAGTTTCATCATGCAAATCGTCAGTGTTACACATTGGCAATAACCGTGAGATAAGGAAGCTGTGCTGCTTATAATAAAATATTAAAGACATTATATTATTTTTTTAAAAAACACATACACTAAATGAAGGAACCTTGATATTTAAATGTATTTTTTATTTATTAAATAAATAAAAAATGCCGCCGATCTTGTCTAGCAGTGAGATCACTGCTGAAATCCAATTTTTTTTTACTACCAGTTCTGTGGGTGTGGTGTGGCTTGGTGGGTGTGGCAGGGGAACGATACTGCAAAATCTCCATTCCATCCACATTCCTGGGAGAAGGATGTTGCAAAATCTCCATTCCCATCCCACTCTGGGGCCAGCCAGAGGTGGCATTTGCTGGTTCTCCAAACTACTCAAAATTTCCACTACCAGTTCTCCAGAACCTATCAGAATTTGCTGGATTTCACCCCTGAGGGAGATCCTCCATACTTAAAAGAGGATTTCTAATTATAAATAAATAAATTTATTTTAAAAATTAGTTTAAATTTTAAGATTTTTATAAAACCTATTCTTTTCAGAACACAATTTGGACTTTAAAGTTTTGGTTGCCACGATATATTCATGTCCCGTTTTGGTTACCACAATATAGAAAAGATGTTGAGGCTCTAGAAAGAGTAAAGAGAAGAGCAACAAAGATAATTAGGTGACTTGGAAGCTAAAACATACGAAGAACAATTGCAGCAAATGGATATGTCTAGTTTAATGAAAAGAAGAAATTAGGGCTACCCTAATTGATAGCTGGCCGCCGACTGGGTTGGTTCGGGCGAGGTGACTGAGCCCGGTCTTGAGAGTGTTATCTGGGCTGAGTTCGATCCTGTGGCTCCCGAGGACGTGGACAGGATCCTGGGGAGATTGAACGCTACCACATGTTTATTGGACCCGTGTCCCTCCTGGTTGGTGCTGGCCTCCCGGGAGGTTACACGAGGCTGGCTCCAGGAGATTATAAATGCTTCTCTGAGTGAGGGTGCCCTACCGACCGCCTTGAAGGAGGCGGTGGTGAGGCCCCTCCTCAAGAAGCCCTCCCTGGACCCAGCTGTTTTGGCAAATTATCGTCCAGTCTCCAACCTTCCCTTTTTAGCGAAGGTTGTTGAGAGTGTGGTGGCATGGCAGCTCCCCCGGTACTAATAATATTCTGCAAAGTTCTTTTCATACCAGTATTCAAGTGGAGGGCAATCAAATTGGAGTTTTTAAAGAGCTACCACCTAAAATGTTAAGAGATCGGAGAGACTATGGTTTCCTGGCGAATGAATTGAAAAGGCGACAGATTCCATTCAGATGGGATGCACCAGCTGGAATTATATTGAGATATGAGGATGTTAGATATCGTTTGAATTCGTTGGAAAAGGCAGAACATTTTTACCAGAACATTCTCAAAAGATCTCCAACACCACCACGTTCATCCACACTGTTATCAGTTGAAGGAGCCTTTCAACACAAGGATTATGAGGAAGGGATTTTAGAACTCCCAAGGGAACAAGAACAACAGGTACTTCAAGTAATGGCAACGGAGGAAGTTTTAGGAGCAGAAGGCGTTTTAACGGAGGATTTTTTTATTGGCCTCCCAGAGCCTAGAACAAAACATTCCAGAGCGACAAGAGAGGTGGACCCGGACCTTGAATTGTTGATGCAAGAACCAAAAGACCAATGTATAACTCGTGCAGCAGAAAAGCAGAGACAAGAGAAGCAAAAACAACAGAGGTCCGAGGTGCCACAAGAAGCGAAGGGGGCGAATGGGGCACTACAAAAATCCGAAGCAGTGGGAGGAGCAAGACCCAAGACTTCTGTTGTTGAACAAAGTCTTAGACAAGTGCTCAGCAAGCTTCGTGAATCTTCAGATGGCAGTTAGATTCTTATTGTGGAACGTGAATGGTTTGAACTCCCCACAGAAAAGAAGGAAAATATTTCATTATTTGAACCAATACAAAAACGAGATTGTTTGCCTCCAAGAAACTCATATTAGAACCCAGGACCAAAAATATTTGATAAATTCAAAACTTGGAGCACATTTTATTTCTTCCAGTTTGGCTAAAAGGAATGGACTAGTGTTGTATATTTCCAAAAGAATACCAGCTAAACTTGTAGAATCGGATGATGAAGGAAGATATATTGCGGTTGAAATAAATGTACAGAATGTTCAGTTGCTTTTGATAGGAATCTACGCCCCTAACCAGCAGCAAGAAACTTTTTACAAATTACTACACAGTAAAATATTGCAATGGAATTATAAGTCCTTTTTGATCATGGGAGATTGGAATGGAGTGATTGATATAAATCTTGACAAAAAGACATTGGCTAAGAAGGGGAATAAATTACCACAGACTTTCTTTGTATTGAAAGAAGAATTACAACTGAAGGATGTATGGAGAATACATCAGCCGAAGGAACAGGACCTTTTTTTTTTTCTGATAGATATAAATCCTTTTCTAGGATTGACTTCATATTGGTTTCTACTGATTTATTTGCTAACACAACTAAGACTAAGATTTTTCCAAGAACTTTGTCTGATCATAGTTCTGTATGGATGGAAATGGACTTTGGTAAGAGGGAGAGAAGATCCTGGAGACTCAACGAGAATTTATTTAGGTATGAGAAGAATATAGATGATCTTAAAAAACATGTGAAGGAATTTTTTCAGCTGCATTTGAATAAAGGTACACCTATTGAAGTTGTCTGGGATGCAAGTAAGGCTTATATGAGAGGTGTACTGATTTATATGAATTCTAAGCATAGGTCAATACGACAAAAGACAAGAATAGAACTGGAGGAAGAAATAAAGGAAAAATAACAATTGCATATAAAAAATCCGACTGATGAGAAATTACAGCAAACTATAAAACTTTTGAAAGACCAATTTCAAATATTGATAGCTGATCAGACGGCGACTAATTTGCAATTTGCTAGACATAATACCTTTTGCAATGCTAATAAGCCGGGCAGATGGTTAGCATACACTTTAAGAAAGAAACAAAGTTCTCGTATAATAGATACTATTGAACATAAAGGCAAACAGGTTTTTCAACAGACGTCAATTCATCAAGCTTTTTTAGATTATTATTCTAATTTATATCGTACAGATAATATTCAAGAGGATCTTATTGATGAATATCTCGGAAAGACGAGAGTTACAAAAATTTCACTGGAACAGAGAGAAAGACTGAATCATTTAATAACGTCTGAAGAGATTTTGTTTGCAATTAAACAACTGAAAACAGCTAAAGCTCCTGGGACGGATGGTTTGACAGCAGTATATTATAAGAATTTACAATCAGAATTGGTAGAGCATCTTAAGGACTTATTTTGCAGTATACAGCGGGGGGGTAAAATACCCCCCTCCTGGAAGACGGCTTTTATTTCACTTATACCAAAGGAAGATGGTTCTTCAAAACCAGAAAATTTTAGACCAATATCTCTCCTGAATACGGATTACAAAATTTTTGCCAAGGTTTTGGCCAACAGATTGATGCCAGTTATTCAAGAGGTGATTCATAGTGATCAAGCAGGTTTTATCGAGGGGAGATACATGAAGGATAATGTGCGGCAAGTCATAGATTTATTGGAACATCTTGAGAAGAGTAAACAGATCCCTGCGGTGCTGGTATTTTTGGATGCGGAAAAAGCCTTTGATCGAGTCAATTGGGACTTTCTAGTAAAAACTTTGTATAAAATGGATTTTGGAGATCAGTTTGTACAAGCAATCGAGGCAATCTATCAAGAACAGACAGCTCAAATGGTTATTAATGGAAGTTTAACCACCAATTTTCATATACAGAAAGGAACTAGACAAGATTGCCCGCTATCTCCATTGTTGTTTATTTTAACTTTAGAAGTCTTGCTGAATTCTTTACGGGATTCGAATAAACTGAGTGGAATTGTCGTAAGGCAAAAAGATTATAGGACAAAAGCATTCGCAGATGATCTGGTTGTAACCCTAACACGACCTTTGGAATCAATCATCCAGATGAAAAATACTATTGAGGAGTATGGTTTGGTCTCAGGTTTTAGACTAAACCAGAAAAAGACTAAGATGATAGTTAAGAACATGTCGGAACCACAAAGGACTGAACTGGAAAGGGTGGCAGGCTTTGAAATAGCTACAAAGGTGAAATATCTAGGAGTTCAGGTTGCAGCGTCGAACATAAAACTTTTTCAAAATAATTATGAGGTTTTGTGGCATAAGATTCAAAAGGACCTTGAAACCTGGAAGAAACTGCAACTATCTTTACTTGGAAGAATAGCAGCAGTTAAGATGAACGTTCTACCTAGATTTCTGTTTTTGTTTCAAATGATTTCAGTGCTTAAGAGTGATAAAACATTGGCCGAATGGCAGTCAGGTCTAAATAAATTCATTGGGAATGAGAAAAAGCCAAGAGTCAAGTTTAAAATTATGCAAGATGTTCGTGAAAGAGGTGGCCTTAAAGTTCCAAACCTACGTCTATATTATGAAGCTGCAGTGTTGACACAAGTGGGTGACTGGTTTGGAATAACGAAAAATGACATTTTGAATTTAGAAGGCCATGATTTGGATTTTGGTTGGCATGCATATTTGTTTTATGAAGACAAGTCGGATAATGTTTTTAAAAGTCATATACTGAGACAGGCGTTGATGAGAGTTTGGAAGAAGCACCAGTTTCAATTGGATTACAAAATACCTTTGTGGTTGGATCTTGGGCAGAGTATGCCAAATATAAAGTCACTCGGGGGGATTTTATACAAAGAGATGCTTTTTAATGATGGGGGCAGATGGAACTTGAAGTCTTTGAAAACTCTGTTGGAAGACGGGAAGAATTTAACTTGGTTGCAGTATTCTCAACTTCAATCAAGATGGAGAGAAGACCAGAAAATTGGACTAATGCTACATGAAGAAGACTTGGTGATACAGATGAAACAGAAAGGGCCGATGCATATTAAGAGGGTGTACAATTTATTGCTAGAAAGAGATTCAGAGAGTGAATCAGTTAAGGATTGCATGATAAAATGGGCACAAAATTTTGCAGAACCAGTGATGTTAGAAACATGGGAAAAGATCTGGGTCCAGAATGTTAAATTTACACAAGCACAGAATTTGAGGGAAAATTTTTATAAGATGTTTTATAGATGGCATTTAGATCCTAAGAAATTATCATGTATGTATCCAAATGTTCAACCTAAATGTTGGAGGTGCGATTGTTTGGATGCTACATACTTTCATATTTGGTGGACCTGTAGAAAAGTGAAAGCATTTTGGATTAGACTTTGGTGGGTTATGCAGAATGTTTTAAAAAAGAAGCTTCAATTTTCTCCGCAATTGTTTTTGTTAGGTATAGTTAAGGATTGTTCATCGAGTGACACGAGATTGATTTTGTATATGATTACTGCAGCTAGGCTACTGATTGGTCAATATTGGAAGAAAGATAGTGTGCCTACCATAGGTGAATGGATGTCAAAGATGGCTAGTTTTGCGGAAATGGCAAAGATTTCTGCGTACTTAAAAGACAGGACCCATGAGGTTTTTGTTAGGGAATGGAAAAAGTGGGTTGATTATGTGCAGAATAAATATCAAATTAAGAATCTTCAGTTAGTTTTTTGATAGAGGTTGAAGAAATATAGAATTATTTTTATAGTTATTACTATGTTAAATACATATATTATATTACTGTCTAGATAATTATTAACCTGATATAAACTTATATATTTTGGTTATACTGCTGTCTTGAACAAAAAGAAGGGAAAATTTTTATGTCTGAATTAGGTTTAATGGGGCATTTATAATTTTTAATTGTTGAAGTCTTCCTTTTATTAGTAAAGAATTTTGGATTAGTCTTACTTTTGCTAAAATATATGATATATATTGTGGATCTCACCTATATTTAATGTTTAATAATGATTGATATATAAAACTTATGTTTTGCATGTAACGGAAGTCAGGGGGGAGGGATGGGGGGAAAGGGGGGGAGGGTGGAAATATGGGGTTAAAATTGTATTGTAAAACTTTTTCAATAAAAAAAAAACTTCTAAAACTAAAATCCAAAGTCAAAATGGCAGAGATCCATTTTGGACTCTCCTGCCAACCAATTTGCCAAACCAGATTTCTTAGATGTTTTTGAATTTGTGCTTCCAAATTCAGTTAATTCCATTTCAGTGGCTTCATATCACTTATTTGAAATCCCATGAGAAAAACCCAAACCAAGTTTTCACTAGTTTGATATTTCTTTTCCTTGAAGCTGCAAAGCAACTGATCTCATGTCTGTAAGAAGATGTAGAAAATATCATATCTTGCTAGTTGGATCTCTCAGCATCCCTTACTATTTGCTATGCTGGCTGTGGCTACTGGGATTCATTGTTCAGCATTACCTGGAAGACCAGAGACTGCCCACCAATGGATTATAGCAATGTCCTCACTGTTTCCCACAAATGGATGAAGTGAGCTTCTTTCATATTGCTTCTTTTTCTTTCAAATGTCATTATTATCCATTACATCATGTTGGCATTTTCATTTGCCTCCTGCTAACATGAAACTCTGATCTAGATCCACCCAAACAAAATGAAGGTGGGTTATTAGTTTACGCTTTGTATTTATGAATTCCTAATTTGCCATTTGCAAAATTCTTTTAACTTATTCCTTTAGCATTAATTTAGTTGGATTTCATTGTGAGAGTACACTGATTTGTTAAAGTTAATGACCCAGTGGTTTACAACACAAGACACACATCAGTCAAATTGATGATACTAATTGTTTTATTGAATAATATCAGCAAAATGTATATTTGCAATATCCTCAAGCAAAGCCTGTGATTTTATTAATGGTGAAAAGTGTGACGAAATTCATTTTGTATGTAACACTTTTTGTTTATAAATGTCGCTATAACGGCAAAATTCAAGCTTCAAAGGAATACATATATCACATTATTCACATTGTGTCTCATGTTGCATTGAGAGGCTCATATAACTCCTGCATGCAAATTCATTTGCTGTGGCAAATAGAATTTCTGTGTTCAGTCTTCCAAAACTGAAAAATAAAATGAAACCTAAATACCAGGCCTCCTAAAATGGATACAGTGTTATAAATATTGAGAAAAGACTACATGGAAATTCATAATAATGAATTGTTCGCTCTAAAGAAGAAAAGTTATTTATTTTTTTAATATTAGATTGGCAATTATAAATAATAAATATATATTTAGTCATGACATTTTATTATATTGCAATGACTTGACCTCAGTCAAAGAAAATTATTGCTTTGAATCAGCAAAGTTGTTGGGTTAATCAAACAGAAATCAAAGGATAGCCTCATTAACACAAGAACAAGGAGAAAAATCTCCTTAATTGGCCAAATAAATATGCAATATGCAGTAAGCAACAGATGAAATAATAACTAACTGATCATTAAAAAATAATTTTGACAAAGTTAAAATTAGTGGGTGATAAATTAAATCCTTCTGGGTCAGAATGAAAATTCAGTTTCATGTTCTTAATAAATAATAGTATGGTTAAATGTTTTTATGTCAATCTAAGAGATGGAAAATGGTAAAGAATGGGGAAGGAGCTGGGAAGCAACTGACAATTTTGAAAAACCAGGAAACATTGATTTCAGACCTGTCTGGGTAAACATGTCTCAGCAAAAACAAGAGTTGTGCAAAAAAATGGAACATCCATCTTCCTTTCCAACCAATATAACCAGGAGAACTCAAACCATAACTTCCTACTTCATGTCGAGCAGAAAATTGTTATTTACTAGTTTTGGAATCAATTAAGAATGGAAACAAATTTAAAACTATGATTCAACAAAGTTTTGCAGCCTGTGTTACATTAGAGAAAGAGATACTTCATTAACGATGCATTTCCTGGGCTAACTCCAGACTGCAAAAGGATGGAAAACAAGTCTGGGTGTACAAATAATAAGGTAGCCATTCAAGTTCAAAGACACATTGTTGCGCAGATCACCTGTGGACATGAAGTGGCTCTCCAGTCCCTGTCTGGAAGCACAGAGACTAGTACAATGGGGCACTGAAAGTCCATTGTGGTAATCAGGTGGTTAGTCTGTGATGCCACTCATGGTTTTCTATCACTTTTGATTCTGTCAGCAGTACAGCTTCTAGTTCCCTTAACTGGATGTCATAGTGGTATAGGATTTCTTTGTAAGTGCTTATATGATCAACCTCAAGGCAGTGATAAAATTCAATGTTTTTTACTACCAGTTCTGTGGGCGTGGCTTGGTGGGCTTGGTGTGGCTTGGTGAATGTGGCAGGGGAAGAATACTGAAAAATCTCCATTCCCACCCCACTCCAGGGGAAGGATACTGCAAAATCCCCATTCCCACCCCACTCTGGGACCAGCCAGAGATGGTATTTGCCAGTTCTCCAAACTATCCAAAATTTCTGCTACCGGTTCTCTGAACTACTCAAAATTTCTACTCCTGGTTCTCCAGAACTGTTAGAACCTGCTGGATTTCACCCCTGCCTCAAGGTCTTTTCCCTAACTCCAGTACACCATAGATCATCTGGTGAGGCATACAGCAATCATCCATTCTGATGATGTGTCCCACCCATTTATCTGGGCTCTGATAATCAGGGACTTAATGCTAATAGTCTTCCAAATCAAGACCTCCAGGTTGAAGACACAGTCTTGCCAATGAATGGAACAGGAAGGACACCCAGTGGTGGGTTCCTCCCGGTTTGGCCCAGTTCGGCCGAGCCAGTAGCGGTGACGATATGATGTCACCGAACCAGTTCTGTTTGTTCGGGAGCTTGGCCCTCCACACACACACACACACACACACACATTATTTTTACCTTTTATTTGGCCCCACCCCCAATTTTTCACTGCCTCCCGAGTCCCAGCTGATCGGCTGGAAGGAAAAAAACTGTTTAAACTCTTGCTGCGGGGCTTCAAAGGGCCACCTTACAGCTGATCAGTGTTAAAAGGCTGTGTGTGGTAGATCAGTGCACTTGAAAAACAAATGGGTAGACCAGGACCCTCCAAAAACAAATGGGTACAACGGGACGCTCAAAAAACAAATGGCTGGCCAGGACACTCCAAGAAGACACATGTAAAATTTCTCCAGTTGTTTAATGTAACTTTGCTATAGATCACTGGGATTTGAAATCCACACATCTGGAAGTTGTCAAGATGGTGTTTTAGGCTTGGGGAATCATTCATATGATAATCTCTTAAAAGATAAAGTTGCATGAAAGCCATCTGTGTGAATCTCTCAGCCCAATTCATCTCTCAGGATTGTTGTTGTGGGGAAAATAGAAGTTATGTTGGAGTTATTTATTTAAAAAAGAATAAAATCAGGATAAAAAAAAACAGAATACTGGTAATTGGTATGGGAATTACAGAACGATAATGAAAATAATTTCATCTCCTGCTTATGATGGTCTCAAAGTTATCTATGAAAAAATAAGATACTGGACCAAGATGGTCTTTGGCCTAATCTAGCAACTCTAATCTTATGTTCCTATGGTATCTTTAAGATGTATGTTTCACCTTAATTTTGTATGAAATATATACATGAAAGAATACATTGCAGACCATGTGTACATCATATGCTGTAAGGAAACCCATTAAAATGTTTGTCATTTTTAAAACCAAACCTCTTATTTCCCCATTTGGTAATTTGCTATGTTCTTTCTGTATGCTTATTAGTGCTTTTTATACCAAGCTTAAACAGATAGAATCATGTCAGCTATAAATATTCTCATTACCTGTGAAGTCTTTGGAAGCTCCGTTCCTTTGTAATTTACAAAGAAACAATAATCAGGGGGTTTATCCACATCCCCATTTCACAGCCACAGTAAACAGTGGCTCACTCTGTAGGACACTGGCAGGGTGTCAGGGGTAACACATCATGCATCATAACACCACACAGTAAGAATATATGAAGCAGAGCATTTTCTTCCATACCAACTCTGTCTACCTCACGTTGATAGTCTAGTTGCAAAAGGCCAAGTAAAATTGCTTCAAAAAGTTATAGCGACATGTATCATTTGCAAATATGATGTAATGGATGAGAGGGGGTGGGGAGAGAGAGAGAATGAATGAGAATTACATGAGAGCATGACTGAGAATCTCCATAGACAAGATGTCAGGTTAGCAGCATGCATGGAGCTTAGGAGAAAATATTTGAGTTACTCTGAACACAAAGACCTTCAGATAAAAATTAACCTTCATAGATACCTGGTATCTGGTAACTATGAAACTAAAAATAGAACTGTAATCCTACTCAATTGTGCTGAAAGAAAACCTGTGTACAAATGTTATGCAACAAGCATGAAACTAGTCACTTCAACACAGTGTTCATGAGATGTCAGCCATAGTTTTGCTATTCATTCCAGGGAAGCCTCCATACCCATAACCTATTTTGACATGGCATTATCTCTCTACCAGATAAATTAAGAAAACCATGTACAGTATCTATGTTGACCAGGCTCCACAATCTAGGAATCATTGCTCTGCATGCAGTCCAGGCTTCATAAATTTGTGTTCTGCTAGATGTCAACTTCCTTGTTGAAAAAGATAATTAGATAAACCCAAGGTGGTTGTCATGCATGACTATGAATTCCACAACTCAACTTTCTCACCCTAGGCTGGACTGCATATATTGAGTTGGAATTATGAAGGCACTACATTGGGGAAATCTGCTGTAATCTAGCAAAAATGGCATGTGTACATGCTTGAAAATAGTAATGAATTCTCTTACAGTTCCCTTCAGTAGCTTCTCATTTCTCTTGTTGACCAGAAATTGGTTCTAGTAACGTTCAACTGAGAAAAATTCAACCATTCATAATGATGTACTGGATTTTGGAGGGAATTCAAAACAACTAATTTGGGAGAAAAAAGAAAGGAGTGTAATGGATGATTTAAAAAAGAAAACAGGACCACAGAACACAAACATCAGCTTGTGATCTCAAAATCCATCTCAGATAATTGACATTTATTTGATTGAAACAGCAGGGTGTCCTCCATCACCAAGGGAAGAGAACATATGGAAGAACAGTGTGAGTGAAAATAATGCCTGTCTGTTGAGTGTGTCAATGTGTTTGGAGATTATTCATAGGGCTCCAGGGATTCCTGTATGGTAATGTTGCAGCTCAATTAGAATCAAATTAATTGCTCTAATCTAATTGAAAGACAATGTTTATCAAATTATTGCTCATTCACTGCATGATATTGCAGAGTCATTATTCCTTGAGCTGGAATTTTTTTTAAAAAAATAATAAT
Organism: Masticophis lateralis; assembly: GCA_030761175.1. Classification (NCBI taxonomy): domain Eukaryota; kingdom Metazoa; phylum Chordata; class Lepidosauria; order Squamata; family Colubridae; genus Masticophis; species Masticophis lateralis. The sequence goes on from JAUDYJ010000001.1 coordinate 112,418,146, forward strand.
AAAAAGGATTTCTCACAGCACATCTGGTCAAGAGTATTGGAAGATTACTGAGCCCTACACATGAGCCTTAATGCGGCTTGTAACTCTGTGAAGTAACAAATTAGAGCCAAAGGTTTGTGGATGATAAATCTGCCATCATAATGGGAAACTGCTTGTTGTTGCATAATGCAGCCTTAAGTTAATTAAAACGTTTTTGCAGAGCTAAGTTTCATTTCATTTTAAGTAAAGAATATTTCTTCACTGAAAATTAGATGTTTTTTTTTTCCCCCAAGGTTAATAGCATTTGGGAAAAAAACCCTCTAAATTAAAAAAAAATATTTTTGTTCTGCTACATTTAGTTTTATCCTGCTTTAATTTTTTCCCCCGCACCAAATGATACTTTCCAATTTTAGTTGGTAGATTGCTTCTGAAATTTTGCAACAGATCAACGGTGTTAGGGTTTTCAGCAGAGGTGAGAAAACTGGTTGTTCAGATCAAACTGCCAGCTATCTGAAAATCTGTCCTAAGCCAAACAAAATTGCTTCTCTGAGGCTGCTGTTTGCATTTCAAGTCAAGCCAGGGCAAGGTTGATACTTGTGGGAAAATACCTTTAAATACAAGTATTAGCTTCTGAGGTTCATTAAGGAAGTATGGGGAGAATACATACAGAGGGATAATCTACAAGTATACACAAATATACTTACATATGTGCTGAGTTCTAGAGTACTGTGGAGGGTCAGCAGCAGGCAGAGGAAGGGATTTAGAAAATCTGTTCCTGCCTGAGTACTAGAAATTTACTTCAGGGCTTCATTTTTAGCTACATGTTTGATCTCCAGTCAAAAATATGCTTCTGAGTCTGTCAAGAGCCACTTGACTCTCTTGTAGATTGTGAAGAAACACAGTGAAAGCTACCCTATTCTTAACTCCAGAGGTGGGTTTCAGCAGGTTCTGACCAGTTCTGGAGAACCAGTAGTGGAAATTTTGAGGAGTTTGGAGAACCGGCAAATACCACCTCTGACTGGTCCTACCCCAATCTGTTCTCTGCCACCCGAGTCCCAGCTGATCAGAAGGAAATGGGGATTTTGCAGTATCCTTCTCCTGAAATGGGTAGGGAATGGAGATTTTACAGTATCCTTCCCCTGCCACACCCATGCCATGCCACACCCACCAAGCCACACCCACAGAACCAGTAGTAAAAAAATTTGAAACCCACCACTGCTTTACTCCCCAAACATGTATGTCCCTCAGTACAATTTTATACAGTATTTAAGCAATGGACATACAAGAACCTAGTACTATTTAATTGTGATTTTAAATATATATATATTTCTGCTAAGCAAATATATCTTCTCTTCTCAATAACTTTCCCCTAGAGAATGAGGCCACCTTTCTAGCCATTTCCAGTTGAGTATAACAGGTGTTTCATGAGAAATTTTCTCATCTTTTTTTATTTATTAAAACTCTTACACAATAATTTCTGCATCTAATATCAAGAGCTAGATTTTGTAATAGACTTTATATGCATCAATTCCAATTCTGATATTCCCCGCATATGTTGTGTTGTAATTCCCTTCACGTTTGCATTAGGATAGAACCAAGTGTACAGCTTCTCACAGCTTTGCCATTTCCTCTTTCTTTTAATTGAATGCAGCCTCCCCAGACGGGTTACATGCAAAGACCAGACTGATCGACAATTATGGATGATATTAAGCTACTAGATATGGACTGCAAAAATCCAGGCAGATACCAAATAGCACCAAAGTGTTACAGTTTTTGATATCCCTTTGCTGCCATGATCCCAGGGTGATCCAGGTTTTGTAGCCCCCAGTACAGTAGATTTACAATGGTTCCCAAACCATTTGAAGGATACTAGGTTAGGGAAGGTTCCTAGGATACTGTCTTTGATATGATGAGTCATTTCATTGAAGAAATGTTCTCTCCATCTCTTATTCAAGTGAGAATAGCAATAATGCCATTCCTTTCCATCTTGGTTCTCCAGTCCCAAGCTGAGATATAGTATTTGTACAAGTTGTATCCTAGTAAGGTAAAAGCCCCACCTGCTTTGGCTGCTTATTCAGAAAGCTCCCAAGAAATTGCTTCCATTAAAAAAGTAGAAGTTACAGTGACAAGATCATTCTGAGGGAGGCTTGTGTTGTGTTTTTAATTTGCATTTCTCATTTTTATGATGCACTCGGTTAACTTAAATATCTCATTTAAATATACTTTATTATTTGCATTCTTTACATTCTTCACTGCAGTTATTTGGAAATGAATCTGAGCGGCTGCAAGAATATCTAGAGAATTGTAACAGATGGCAGGATAGGGAAAACACATAGAAAGCCCATTTATAAGGGGAATGTATAGCTTCGTCTTTTGTCAACACCAAAAAAAAAAATATGCTGCTGTGTAGGTGACTTTGTCAGGCATCAAATTAAAAGATTTGCAAAGTAACATCAAAAGTGGCCTTTCGGAAGGAAAGGATTACTTGAAACTTATTACTTATTTTAAATTGCTTTTTTGTGCCATAAATGCACAGTGAGCTTTTCAAGCCCGTGAAGCAATAAAGGGTAGTTCCTGATGCAAGAAGCTTTTGCCACAATTGTGATCTCTGATTAAAAAAAAAAAAAGCACTCTGCCATACGGGTTGGGTCAAACAGTTTTAGGAGCAAGCCTTCAAATGCCAACAGTCAGGTCAACCAAGCTGTACCCCATTTTCAGTTAAAGGTCAGTTGTTATAATTCTACTTCCAGCAGTACTAAATTTAACCTTTGATAAAGGCTACTGTTGTCCAGCTTATCTTTGGATATTTTTACATCACTGGTCTTACCTCTCCACATTGCATAGATTGATAAAACGTTGCAGATGAAATGAAGCATCAAGGCTGCAACCCTGTGCTCCCACTTACCTGGAAATAAATGCCATAAAATTACCTTTACGTAGAAGTGTAAAGGACTGTACTCGTTAGTGCAGAAAAAGTTAGCTTTCAAAGATGGAAGCCTGCCTCTGTTCATAGACAGTAAAATTTGTGCTTATATATTCAGATATTATGTATCTCCACCGTTTTTCCATGAAACGTGAAAAGTTGAGCATTATTATTTTTAATCCCTTTTTTTACTCTATTCTATTACCTTTTACATAAACAAGAGTTGTATACCACTCAGAGTCCGTATGGATTTGAGTAACCTGTAAATGCTGTTAATTAAATGAATCACTAAAAATGTGATATGACCTTGCTCCAAAACTTTCAGCTGAAACTGAATTTTTATTGCTTTGAGGAGATGGACAATTTCTAGACAAAACCACAGGAAATCCCATTTCTGGAAATCATGAATGCAAGCCTAAATACTTCATCATAACGCAAGGAAATTATAACCACCCTGGAATTATTCTATACAGATAAATCACATCAAAGCCTATAGCATATTATTGTAATTATGGGACTCGTGGAAAAGAAGACACCTGTGTACCCCATCTGTGTATCTTGTACAGAATAAAAAACTAAAATAAAACCTATTCCTGTATTGATTTGCTCTTTATCACTGCCACAAATATGTTTTCCTTATTATGAGAGGTAATTGTAATTCTATTAGCAGCTTATCAGCTTCCCTATGAAATCAATCTATGATGAACCAGCCAGGACTTCTTAAAGGGACTAATTTATAGCTCCTGTAGATTTTTTTTTTTATGGGAGGAAAAATAGTCATTCTTCCTCCCTTGTGATCTAAATATCAAAGCTATGTATGAAAATGAGTAACTTTAGTCTCAAAGTTGGTCATTTTAATGGCAGATGAGCTATGACCTTTGGCTTGCTAATGCTGGCATGTATGAATGATTGTCAATTTCTTTTATTAATTTACCTCCTGATCCCCTGTTTAAACTAGAAAATTTCCTTTGCTCCCTCTTCCCCTGCACTTTCCACCTTAAATGTCTTTTGCATCAGTCCACCACGTTTGCCTAATTTGAAATTTTGCATCATGCTTTACAAGAGAACTGTAGAAAATGTATTTTAGTGGCTGTCCTTTCCTGCATATTATAAATGAGGGCACATAGGTGAGTTTTCAGTTAACAGCACTTTAGTTAAGGTCATGGAAGGAGGTTATCATAACACTTCTATTTATTGAGTGGCATCAAGAGGAAGGTGATGAATCACTGTGGCATAAAAGCAGTCTCTGGATTCTAAAAGGTCACAACTAGCATTGCATTAATTAATTATATTCTGAGACATCAAGCAAATCATTCAGGGTTTTGGATAGGCAGCAAGCAAATTCTACATCTCTAATATTTTCTAGATACAGCCCTCCTTATAGATGAAATATTCACAAGGATCAATGTAATTTTTATAGCTGTAGTATACAAATGCAATTAGCAATGGACTTATATACTGCTTCACGGTGCTTTTACAAAGCCATTTTACAGAGTCAGCATATTGCCCCCAACAATCTGGGTCCTCATTTTACCCAGCTTGGTAGGATGGAAGGCTGAGTCAACCTTGAGTCTGGTGAGATTCAAACTGCTGAACTGAAGCTAGCAGTCAGCTGAAGTAGCCTGCAGTACTGTACTCTAACCACTACACCACCTTGGTTTAGCATAAAATCTATGAATTTTTCTTTGCCAAAATTTCATCTTGGCATGTAATTCTTTCAATGAAAGAAAATAGAACTCATAATACTTGTATTTTGCAAATGCAAGTATTTACGCATAATATTTTGCCATTGGAGCCAGTTATACTATTTTAAAAGCCTATTTTTCAGTGTGCATGACATTCACTAACTAATGTTCCATTGGATCAACTGATTTTCAACAAATCTTTAAAAAGACAAATTTCTCTGAAAAGTTCTTAACACCAGAACACTGGAAAAAAGAAGAGCTGAATATAGCCATATGGTCATAGGCATAGCCCACATCAATTCAGGAAAAAAATATTACCATTATTTCTCTCAGCCAGTCAATACAAATCAATATTATTGATAGGCATTATAGAATGTGTGTGTTTGCACATATATATTAGATATTTATAAATATATAGTTACTTATATGAAAGTAACTTATATGAAAGTTACCAGCTCTAGTCCATTCTATTTCCAATGGAATACCAGCTTTGTCTCTTCAGAATTATATTGAGAATTCAGAAACATATTGCTTTTAGATCATTGCTGATAGATAGATAGATAGATAGATAGATAGATAGATAGATAGATAGATAGATAGATAGATAGATAGATAGAATTCTTTATTGGCCAAATCTGATTGAACGACAACACAACAGCAATCAGAGCTATTCTTCATGAATATATGTTGTGCCAATATTTTGCTGTGACAGCAAAATCTTTAGGTTGACATAGGTAACCCCTAAACATCTGAATTTTATATTTATTCATAAATTACTTGCCAGAGGAATATGGAACATCTTAATGTTCACTACCTCACACAGTCATATATAGTAGTCCTCTACAGTAGCCCATGATGTACAACTATTTGTTTAGTGACTGTCTGAAGTTACAATGGTGCTGAAAGAAGTCCAGTTCTCACATTTAACAACAGACCCTTATACCACCCACCCACGGTCATGTGATCACAATTCAACCTCCTGGCAACTGCTCATATTTATGACCAGTTGCAATGTCCTGCACTCATGTGATCACAATCTGCAATTTTTTTGCTAGTTTCCAATAAAAATGTCCAATTGGAAAAACAGATTCACGCTTAGGACAACAATGTGCATTTAATAACCGTGATGAGTCACTTAGCTGCCATTGTAAAAAATGGTTGCAAAATTGGATTTGACTTTATTTGCAAATGCAACACTTTACAATGAAAATTCTGGTCCTAAATTGCGAACTGCCTAAGCTGAGTGTATTATGACACTAATAACAATACAATAAGAGAATGTCTACATCAGAAGAACAGAAACATTGATCTTTCCGATATTAATGAACTACAACTCCTATCAGTCCCCACATTTCTGGCTGTGCATATGGGTTGATGAAAGTTGGGGTTCAAGAGTATCTGAAAAGGCACCGTTCCTCTCCCCCAAATTTATTACATAAAGCTCTTCCAGTTTAGGATATCAAGACTGAAAAGGGTTTTGTTTTTTTTACAAAATCCAAAAAAAAAGTGAAAAATCATCTATCTCAACTCCAACGTTACCTCTGCAAGTTTAATGGTATAATTTAAATAATTTGTCCATTCAAGAGGCTGTACAATTCACAACAAACGTAACAAATACTAGGAACAAGCCCTTCTTCTCAAAATCTGAAGAGCTTGTGTACCAGTCTTTGCAACTTAGAGACCTGAGCATTAGAATCCAACCTGTCAGTTCTGAAGTGGCCCTGTGTCCATTTTATCTAATTTTATCTAAAAGGGTTTCTCTTTCCTTCACACGTGAGAGAACCCACTATTTGTTCATCTCTGTGATCTTTGTTAGACTGCAGGTCTGGGATCTTTAAGAAAAACATGCATCAGCATTAAAGTCACAAATTTAAGGCTTTACTGCAACCATTTTATATATCACAATAGCACAAATGGTTCATTAAACCAGCTTAATCAGCCAACAGATAATTTACCCAGCCTGGGGAATCCTCAAATTGCATTGGGGCAATATGGGATCTGGTTGTTTAACTCAAATTTATGATCCATTTTCATTGGCTTCAACAAGGGCAAGCATCTTGGCCCCTCATGTTAAGTTAGCATAAAGTGCATCGCATTTGTTCTCCTAAAAATTACTGAATAATCAACTTCTAAAAGTGTTAATCCCACAGGAAAAAGATAGAGCTTAACAAGCATACCATTCTTCAATATGAACCCCAAAATCTACAGAGTATCTAGAGGAAATCTCTTAATTAAGTGAATTGTTAATTCGGTTCCTTTTTTTTAGGCCTTTCCTCATGGGAGTGATTGTTACTGTCATTGAACATAAGGAAAAGAGTTACACAAAACTTGAAAACCTTCTACATCGTAACAATTTGATACAAACGCATACTACAACTACTTCAAGAACATTCAGAAGGGATGTAGGTAATTTTAAACTCTGGATTTAATTGTACTTGGGGAAAAGGAGGGAATGTTCTTTAGATGATAATGTGTTATTACTTCATTTTCTTCAAAAGGGAAATCCTATTGCACCGGGGATTCTCCAGCTCATTTGCTGAATGATGCTTTAGAGATCTAGCCCAAAGTCTTGCTGTGATAGCATCACTGAAAATACTGAGTATTACACAGTTCTGGTAATCACATCTCAGGAAGGACATTATAGAACTGGGACAAGAGCAGAAAAATGTCAGCCAAAATGATTAGAGGCCTGGAACAACTCTCTTTTGAGGAAAAATTATAATACAGAAGGTCATTCAAAAGTAAGGGAAAAAGTAAGTCATATAGACTTATCTTACAAGACCATGAAATGATGAATGGCTTAAATAAAATCAAGTGAAGCTGAATGGTAAGAGATTGATGTGGATGAAAAAGAAGGCCTTCACAAAAAAGGGAGAGTTATCCCAATTATGAAAAGGAATTGAACCCCAGCCATACACAGTATGGCTATCACAGTCTTTCCAAGTTCAGGACTATACTAAATTATATTACATAATTATAGTACAGGTAGACTACTCAAAGGTATAACGGCAGTTTTAAAAAGTGACTTATGACCATTTTTCACATTTACAACCATTGCAGCATCCCCATGATTGTGTGATCAAAATATAGATGTTTGGCAACCGCTTTATATTTATGATGGATTCAGTAACCTGCGATCACATGATCCCCTTTTGCGACCTTTTTACAAGCAAAGTGAATGGACAAGCCAGGTTTACTTAATGACAGTGTTACTAGCTTATCAACTGCAGTGTTTCACTTAAAAACTGTGGTGAGAAAGATCGTAAAATGGGGCAAAATTCATTTAACAAATGTTTAGCTTAGCCACAGAAATTTTGGACTCAACTGAGGTTGCAAGTTGAAAACTACTTGTATATGCATCATATCAGTGCCCCCACCCAATCGTTTGGAGACTAGGGTGCGGTTCCATGGAGAGAATTTTTTTCTGCAGATCAAAGGGGATGTGTTTTCATGTGTTGCCTACAGATGGGGCTTTGCTTGTTTGGGTGGCCCAGTTTCTGGCATGCCATGGACCAGTGCCATGGGTTGTGGACTCCTGCATATACTAAAAAGTAGGAATGACTATTGCCAAGATGCCCCATTTTTGATCTGGTTGGTCTCACTAAAGTAATGGGATTCTGAACTAGGGGTTTTTAGCTTAACTTAACACAACTCCATCTCATGTTCTTCCATGAAGCATCATCTCCTACAAGTTAAACAAATTCAGTCTTAAAAGCATATTAATGAGCAGAATTATCCAGTCGTCCTTGCGTGTTGCTGTCTTCATGAAAAATGAGTGGGTTTGAGTCCCAGACTGATGAAAATCTCACACCCTGGTGAGATTATAGTCTGAGTAGCCTGGGTAAAAGAAATATCAGCAGAATCAAAGTACTCGTTTCCATCAAAATAGCCTCCTTAGAAGCAAATTATAATTCAGATTGTAACTGGGGTTTAATTATACTATCTGTTTTTATTAATTTAATATCGGCAAGGTGCACACCTAAGCAAATATTACACTGAACTATTAGTTGTCAAGCAAAACAACATAATTAAGTTGTATAAGAAACAGCCCACATTGTGAGTAAATATTTTCTTTTTAATTATATTATTACCTGGTTTTATGCTACTAATTACCGGAATTTGTTGTATAATTGACTCAGCAAGAAGAAGAAAAATTATCCAACCAGCTCTGCTTCAAAACAGCATGAACATGGTAATAGATTTCAGTAATTGTAATCTAGCAACTCTGGTCTGAATAAAATTTACTATAGTCACAAGTTTAGTTTATCATATTCAAATTAAGTATTAAATCGATGCCTGGCTCTTTTGGGAGAGTGTTATGGAAAAGGGTAAAGCAACTTAGCCTTTATAATAGATTCTGAACATGAACAGGAAGTTTGGTATTAGGGAAGCCATGAACAAACAATGTAGCTTTCACACCTGCAGGTTGCCTTAGTTCCTTTAAGGTGCTTAGTTTCTCAAGCAGCAAAACCATCCTTACTGTAAGCAGATACAGAGCAGCCTAGCTCAATCTAGTTTCCCTTCCAAACATGTAGATTACATTTCCCAGAATTCCCCAATTATGATTGAGAATGCTGCTGGCTTTCCTCAATCCAGATCTAGTGGCTCTATTTTTGGAGAGCTGACAGCTGCATTTAACTTTCAGGGGGACCCCAAGAGCTACAGCGAATGGGATTACGATACATGCAAGTAAGGCTGGGGTTTTTGTTTTAGTTCTCCTGGGCTTGCAGATTTTTATTTCTCTTAGGGGAGTTGTGGCATATTAATTCTATGGCTTATATTATGTTTTTCAGACATTTCCTGTCTGAAAATTACACATAACACACTGTAATCAAAATTTAGATATCATAATCACAGGGACAAAAAGAAGTTTGGAGGTAATATAAGGTTGGGGAGTGAAGCTTTGCGGTTTCAAAGTCTAATTCCAACTTTAAAATGCTCTCGAGGACTATTATCCTATAATAGAGATCAAATCAAAGTAGAAGGGCCTAAAAAAATCAATATTTAACCCAATTCTTAAGCATAGTTATTTAGAAATAAAAGTAATGTTCCTAACAAACTCCAGATTTTCAGTATGTTTACACATAGCAAGTTACGAGGCACTGTTTAAAATTCACCCTAAGGCATGATTATTCAAAAGGAATGGAAAGCATCCAAAGCTCAAGACCTCAGTATCTACTCTGGAGATCAAAGGACTTTTTAGAATTCAATGAAAGGAAAGTTGCTTCAGATAAAAAGGCTCACTCCAAATGCTATCAAAGGCACAACAATTGATTGAAAGTGTCTGAAGTGCTTCAGTGCACCCAGAAATGTCCTGAAGGTGTACAAAAATAAATGCATTTGTTTAATTCACAGAATGAAGTCAAAACCTGATGGAAAAGATTTTCAGTATAAAAAGTGAAATTGACTGGATGAGGTGATCTTCACAACCCTTATAATATAATTCATCTATTTAGGCCCCATGGAGGAATACTACAAAAGCCAGCAGGATTTAAAAAAAAGAAAAATCCAGCTCATTGCCTGAACATTTAAAGACCTACCAATGGAATACAGTATCACTAAATTCAGCCAGAACTGAATATTATTCAGATATTATAAAAACATTGTAAATATTCATGGAAAGAAAAAATAAAAGATGTCCGGCAATAAAATGGATGGGATTGAGTTAGAGTGGTGATAAATGCACCGTTGGAAGTCCTGAAAAGCCAGATTAGAGACTGATCATCCTGGAGAACATCTATCTCTGTGATCGCTAACAGTCAAAAATAACTTCATGGCACGTAGTCAGTCAATACTCGGTTTCCAGCATTCCAGGAAGACCAACCTTGAAGATCTACTAAGAATCCCTTATACGGGAACAACCAAGTGGCCAAGTGGCCAAGTCTGGTTTCCACATTTCATCCTCCAGTTTTTATACAGATTGCCATGTATGACAGGAGGAAAAAGCTAACAAGCCCAAGCTTTCCCCTTTCCTTAAGTCTATCCTAGTTCCACCCTTGTCTATCATTAAATGGTTCTGAAAACAGAGACTAAATCAGGAAACAAGGCAGCTTATTTAGCCTTTATGAAGTCATGCCTGGGGAAAGGAGGAGGGATCCCATCAGGCCAGAGGTGAGTTTCAGCAAGTTCTGACCAGTTCTGGAGAATTTTGAGTAGTTCGAAGAACTGGTAGGAAAACTTCCGACTGGCCCTGCCCCATCTATTCTCTGCCTCCCAAGTCCTAGCTGATCGGGAGGAAATAGGGATTTTGCAGTAACTTTTCCCTGGATTGGGGAGGAAATGGAAATTTTACAGTATCCTTCCCCTGGAGAGGGGTGGGAATGGAGATTTTACAGTATCCTTCCCCTGCCATGCAAACCAAGCCACACCCACAGAACCGGTAGTAAAAAATTTTGAAACTCACCACTGCATCAGGCTAATGAGAATTGGAGGAGGGGGGGAGGGAATATGATTTCTCTCTTCAAATCATACTTATCTTTTGCCCCCTAGGAGTCAGTTATATGTTTTTATCCAAGAGAAAGAAAACGTTAGGTCTGAATTTCGATTCATTCCATATCAGTGTATAACCACCCAGTAATAACAGGAATTTAGGATTCAATAACTGAAAAAAGATATTGCAAAAGATCCAGACAATTAATATATGGCAGTGAAAGGGTAAGGGTTAGCATTGCATATCCATAGCCTTCCTACCTAGAATCCATAGTCAACCCATGACCCATTGGACCACCCTTATTGCCACATATAATATAGCACTGTTTCTCCTCCCTCAAAGCCTTCAGCAAAGCCCAACTGAAGCCTATTTCTTCTCCTCTTCCACTGACCCACCGAACTGTCTGACCCATAGAACTTTGTTTCAGGACGACTAAGGGAGCTACAGACCACCAGAAAAACTGTATTCCAACTCCCCATCACAGCATGTTCCCAAGAGCTCTCTCCCTTCAGAGGAAAAAAGAGGGCTCACTTGTCAATCAATGGTGCTCCTCAGACAGCCCTAGCTGGCTATCTGGAATCCAGGTCACTTCCTCATCCTTCCCTTGCTACACACCACCATTAAGAGGTTTCAGGCTTTAGCCTTGGTTCCAAAGCAGCCAACTGTCACTCACCTGTCAGGCCTTGCTGCCAGCTAATTGAGCCAAGGAGCCAGATGCATGGGGAAAGAGGACAAGGATGCACCCTTCCCAGCTTCCACTGAGCCATACAAAAAACGGTTTCTTGGGAGTGTGGTTGGAAATCACAGTTATGTGAGCATGGCTAACCACAGTAGCGGTACAGCAACCTCTACTTAGCAAATACAACCGGTGTGAACATCCTTGAAATTTCAGTGACATGGGAATAAATAGATACAGGATTTTGATGCATTCTTTAAGTTAACCCATGTTAGGTGCTGTATCTTGATTCAAAAATTGTTGCCCTGTTTTTCCCAACTGAAGGTTTGAACAAGCAGACACACAGAAAGCTTTTAGTACTATATAGACTAATTATTTAGATCAGACTTCCTGACTTGAACTGTGCAAGCTCACAGCCAGTATGGCCACTACTTAGAAATTTACATATCTCAAAAGTTCCAGTTTGGGGAAGGAATATGTGGTTCATAAACTATCGGTTAAAAGAAAACACTGGAATCAAATGATTCACAACTGCTTTCTGGCATAACATTTGGCCGAATCTTTTCAAAATTAGTGCTAGATATGTAGAAAGCCTAGTGAGACATAAGAAGACTGAAAGTAAAGGTGCTGTGTTCACATAACAAAATAAGAACATTATATTACCCTAACATAATGGCCTGGTTCACATAATATGCTAAATAGCATCAAGCTTTCTAAAAGACTGAACTACAAACTTCCCAATTCCAGTTTAACCTACTTTAGCTTTATGTGTAAATCCAATCCCAGTGTAATTAGTTTCCCCCCTCCCCATTTGAACTGGTTGATTTTCTGGCAGTGTCCCCCCACCCCCCGTGCATGTCAACTTCACAATGCTGAGAATTTTTGGTATCTGGGGTTCACACATCTGGATGGCCTCAAGATTGGCAGACCAACATATGGAATACATCCACAATCCTTGTCTCCTCACTGCTTTCATTAGAATGATAAAAGCAGTGTCACGCCACCAGCTCTGCTCATTTTTGCGTGTATATGATTTCACAATGCACATAGAAAAAGGGCAGAGGTTGCATTGCATTGCTGCTTTCATCAGTTTAACCTCCCTCGCCTGCCTAGCAGATGCCACTGATAGAACATTTTAATGTGAGACATCTTTAACTCCCAATATTTTTTAAAAATTTTGTATTTAACATTCTTAACATACATAGTTAACCCAAATGATTTTCAAACTGGAAAGAAAAAAAAACTAAGGGAAAGCTGTAAACAAATCAAGCATACAAACTAAAGACAAAAGAAAAAGAAACTATATTTTGTACTTACTAATAGTCACTGGTGTAGTAATAAACTACTGTAATACAATGAGTAAAGAATATTATTGTAAAATTTCACAAAAATCTCTACCATGGTACACAGATTGCTGCAACCTTCGACTACTGAAAATACTATCTTAAATTAATTAATTTCAGACAAATTGAATACTCATGAGTCTGATTATCAAAACCAAACTGATGCCTTAATATAGCCCAAAGATATTTCACCATATATATTTCCTGCAAATAAAATATATCTTCTACTATGTGTTGTTTCAACTGCATGTGATTATTATAAAGGAAATAGAGAATAACTTTCCAATATAGCGCATAAAGGATAGTATTCAACTATGTCTTCATTCCACATGCTAGTAGATGATAAAATGTTAAGTCAATGATATGTTTGCAAGTTGGATAAATTTAAGGCACCTTTCTCATCATCATAATTTCAATTTAGCTAAGGAAAGCCTTGGTGGTCTACTGTCCCACATAAATTTCCTAAATAATTTATCAATCTGAGGGAAATACCTATTTCGGTATTAACATAGGAATATTACTAAGAACATACATCAAATGAGGTAGAATATTTGTTTTATTAACATTAATTTTAAACCACAATTTTAAAGGAATTTTGACCCACCTGTTAATATCCAGTTCAACTTTCTAGAAATTTTCTAAAAGTTTCAGCATATTTCATTCCACATGTGTACGTATATTTTGGGGCTATATAAAGTCCCAGATATTTAATCAATAGAAATCACAAAACCCATTTTTTACTTAGCTGCATTGATAGGTTATGCCCCAAGGGATGTAAACAACATACATCCCAATTTATCTTATAACCACAATACTTTTCAAAACACAATGTATTACTTTTATAATATTAGCAGAGATGTAGAGTACTGCTAAAATATCATCAGCATACAAAAATAATTTATATTCACATCCCACCTAATATCCTTAATATCCAAAAAGTATGTGGTGACCAAAGTTTGAATGATCAAATTAAATAGCAATGGGAAAAGTGGACTGTCCAACTATTATCACGCTGTAAGTCAAAAGAGTCTGAATTCATTCAATTTGTTATATTCAAGTCCAACTTGATTGTAGTTAAGTAGCAGTTGACTGTACAGTTCATCCTAGCAAACTCCTTAGCTTTTTGCCAGTTCAGTTAAAAGTTGTCTTTGAAGAACCTGGATAAAAATTGGGTTCTGATATGACATGGAAATGGCTTAGCAACGGTATGAAGCTTAATTCATTTTTCAGGCTGTCATATTTTATATTAGACACGCATGACTACATGTTAAGCTCTCAAGTTAATTTACCTTTCCAAAAAAAATGTGCTCCAAGAACAATTTGAGATTGTCCCTGGCTTGTACATGACAACAGAAAATAAGACAGATTCGCGCTATTTTTATTGTATTACAGGGGATTTTTTATGCTAATAGAACTGCTTGTCCTCTGTACACATGACAAAATGAACATGTGAGCTGGTGATTTCAAACCCAAGCAGCAAAAACCACAACAAATATGATGGCTTTATAAATTCTTTGGCACCAAGGGCAATTGTTGCCAAGGAAATCAAAGCCAGCCATACATTCAACACAATCTATCCCCTGCTGCACACATGCAGAGCTCCCCTCTCCAATATTCTAAATTGTTGAAGGACTGTGGTACTTGGTAGCATGTATTGTTTAATTGATAAAACAAAACAAATAAATATGGAGCTTATCTTCTGTGAAGGAAATGACATGAGTATGAGTCTTCCTGTTACTAGTCTGTACTTTCTCAGTGTCAGAAATGCTTCCTCAGAAATGCCAAGTATTCAGTACTTGGTGGATCACATGCATTGTCAGCTACTGTATTCTTGTCAAGCTCCACAGGCAGCATTCCTGTTGTTTGTTGGAATAATCTGAGCAACACTGACTGGAAAAAAGGGGTATTATTGAATAATTTAGGTCTGGGGGAAGAGTGCTTGTGTTATGTGAATCTGGCATACAGAGTTAAGAGTTGGTATCAGTGGTGGGTTTCAAATTTTTTTACTACTGGTTCTGTGGGTGTGGCTTCGTGGACATGACTAGGTGGGTGTGGCAAAGGAAGGATACTGTAAAATCTCCATTCCCTTCCAATCAGCTGGGACTCATGAGGCAGAGAATAGATGGGGGCAGAGCCAGTCAGAGGTGGTATTTACCAGTTCTCCGAACTACTCAAAATTTCCGCTACCGGTTCTCCAGAACTGGTCAGAACCTGCTGAAACCCACCTCTGGTTGGTATGCAGCAGAGATGAGGTCACGCAAGTGATTAAGGTAATCCATTTAATGGACTTAGAGCTGTACACATCAAGGAAATTTCAAGTACAAAAAACATGGAGATAGATAAACAGACAGACAGACAGATATATACATAATGTGTGTGTGAGGGGGGGAGGGAGAGAGGGAGAGGAGGAGAAGGATTGAATATATTGTGTGTTTGTGTAATATTAATGGCTGCAGCTCTCAAGCAGCAACAAACCTAAAATGTGTTAAAAGCATAATGCCAATGGAAATCATCTATTCCTTTCATATTTCCTCTCGATTTTGCTTTTTATGAAGACATATAATAAATCATTCAGAGCGTTTGGTTAATTGCTGCTCACATTCATACAAATAAATTCAAGACAACACATACACATTCATAACACCTCTGTATTAAAATCCTCAGAGTAATTAGCTGAGGCACATTCCCTCAATAACCCTTCAGGTTGCCCTGTAGAAGCATTGATGGGTTCATTTAGTATCTCTTTCACTGCAAAGGAACCATTCCATCAGAAAATCTTGCTAATCTCCTGCAACAATTCTGGCTGGTGCTTGAAACTAAATGACCTCTAATTCCTCAAGGAAAACAAAGTTTTATATTATCGTTCTCTCAGAGACCTGGGAGTGTATACTCCTATGGTTTACCGGATATAAATCCTTTAAGTTTGGGGGTAACTCCAAACATGAGGGTATGAGAGACTCCAACAGCAGATTCATTTCAGATAATACATCAATCCCCCAGTCTTAAGTTTTTCAATGTGTGATTATAAATTTAACATCTTATTTAACATTTATCTCACTGATGTCTGTTATTGTAAACTAATGAAGTGTGGGACACTCTTGAGCAACAGATTTCCAATTTAATTGAGCTATAGCCAGATGCTGCCATCATAAGAGTGGGAAACTTTAGCAGGAGACTTAGAGGAAAGGGTGAAAAGCTACTTGTATTATTATTGTTGTTTATTATTATAAGTAGTCCTTGGCTTGTGATGGCAACTGAGTCTGGAATTGCTGTCCTTAAGTGACACAGTTGCAAAATGTGGTGTCATGTGACCATGCTAGCGACAGATACTTTGGCAGTCCCTGTGGCCACTGTTAAATGAGGCCTCACATGACCACCTTCCTGTTGGCTTCCTCATTGATTTTCCTTGTAGGATGTTAGTAGGGAATGTTGAAAATCAGAATCATACAATCATGGGAATGCTGCAACAATCAGAATTCCAAGGACCAGACATAACTACCACTCATTCAGCACTGTTGTAAGATTAAGTACTTGCTGAACAAGTGGTCATAAACTGAGGACTACTTGTGTTGTTATATTTTTATTCCACATTTTAAAAAAAAATTGATCCACTCAAGGTGGCAAACATACCTCCTTCCTCCTATTTTCCCCGCAACGACACCTCGGTGAGGTGAGGATTGGGCTAAGAGAGAGTGACTGGCTCAAAGTCACCGAATCATCTTTCATTCCTAAGGGAGGCATAGAATTCACACTCTCCGGCTTTCCAGCCAGCACATTCACTACTACACCTAACTCTCTCTCCACATGTATGCTACAGCAGCTTGCATTTGTCCCAGAATACAATTATTCTTACGATTCAAAAAAAAATGCAAAAATTTCAGGAGGTCAGCAATTGTTTCAGATTACAATCTGAGAATAGAATAGAATAGAATAGAATAGAATAGAATAGAATAGAATAGAATAGAATAGAATAGAATAGAATAGAATAGAATAGAATAGAATAGAATAGAATAGAATAGAATAGAACAGAACACATTTTTTCATTGGCCAAGTGTGATTGGACACACAAGGAATTTGTCTTGGTGCATATGCTCTTGGTGTACATAAAAGAAAAGATACATTCATCAAGAATTATAAGGTACAACACTTAATGGTAGTCAGAGGGTACAAATAAGCAATCAGAAAACAATATCAATATAAATCGTAAGGATACAAGCAACAACGTTACAGTCATACAGTCATTAGAAGGAGATGGGTGGTGGGAATGATGAGAAGATTAATAGTAGTGCAGATTTAGTAAAAAATTTGACAGTGTTGAGGGAATTATTTGTTTAGCAGAGTGATGGCATTCAGGAAAAAAATGTTCTTGTGTCTAGTTGTTCTGGTGTGCAGTGCTCTATAGCGCCGTTTTGAGGGTAGGAGTTGAAACAGTTTATATCCAGGATGTGAGGCGTTTGTAAATATTTTCACAGCCCTCTTTTTGACTCGTGCAGTATACAGGTCCTCAATGAAAGGCAGGTTGGTAGCAATTGTTTTTTTTTTCTTGATTTTTTGATGAGTGTTTATCTAACTTCCAAGAATGCAGAGGAAGGCTTTCCTTTCTTTATAGTTCAACCAACCCTCTCAACTCCACTATTACCCATTCAGTGAGTACTCAGCCATAGCCACTATTAATGTTTGCAAACACAGATATCAAGTATCCAGGGTGCCTTGCTTAAAACCTCATCCAAACAGAAACCATACACACACATGCAGAGAGGGAGAGGGAGGCAAAGAAATGGAGGAAGGGAGAGGGAGAAGCATAATTCCAAATTCTAGTTCAACTATAAAGGTGTAAATGTTATAGAAAAACAAATTAATCTCAGACATACTATACAGAACCAATATTTCCAGCTCCCTCAAACTTACTATAATTGATGAAAAAGCAATCTAAGTTACCTTTAAAGAAAAAAATGGGGATGCAGAAAACCAATTGGCCGAAACATGTTCAAATGATTAAACAAAATAATTTGGCAGAATTGAGCATTCTATTTTGTACTTTTTCAAAACAAGCTTGAACAGACTATTTTAAAACTTAGTTTAGAGAAGACTCCAGATCTAGCTATAAAACAGTCTTCATAGCACTCCAAAGACTTAGCAGGCTGAGTTGTAGTGTCTGATTTTGGATTGCTAAATTTATTACACAGTTAAAACAAGACAAATTTTAGAGACTATCTAATCCCAGCTGAATTATTGAAGGCAAGTATCAACTCATGGTACCAGTTCTAGCAAATCTGTTTAGGGCTGTATTGTACATTATATGTCTCAGAGTCCAAAAACGTATTTCTCACTGTTCCACTATATAAAAAAGAAGACAAAGCTACTTCTTCAAATTACCTTCCTATGAGCCTGTCAAAAGGTTAAGCTATATGCCAAAAATTGAGTGCCTGGCTGCAGTAAAACAATATTATGATGGAGGAACATGCTGGCTTTAGTGAAGAACATTCAACAGTCCTTCAACATTCACCAGAAAAGTACACCACAAATCTAATCTATGTGGTAAATATTATGGGCCCTTTAAAGAAACTGTTCAATCAAAATTTTTAAAGGCCTAACTCTTCATATCCAAATGCTTCTTAATATTTTTTAACTGATCTATGCATTATATTGTTTTTATTGATGTTTTTTTAATTGTTGATTGAGAGCCACCTAGACTTCAATATAAGAAAAGCCGCTATATAGATCTTTTAAATGTGAAATTAATAAAATCTTTACATCTTTATTAAACGTAGGCATAAGCTTATCTTTGTTAAAATCCGACACTGACACTCAATTGGCCCATACTAGATTTCTTTGAAAATCCTCCAATTTCTTTGATTCTATAAGTTAATTTTATTCATTCGTCAATTGAAATGGAACTCAGTTTAAAACTCTGTGGATTTTTCGTGCAATTTCTGTTTTGACCAACTTTAAAAATTCTGTCAGAAATAAAGCAGTGGATTCTTGACTTATATAAGCTATATTTGAAAATAGTATAGTTTAAGCAAGTGTAAGGAGACTACATACCAGCGGTGGGATTCAAATTTTTTTACTACCGGTTCTGTGGGCATGGCTTGGTGGGTGTGGCATGGCTTGGTGGGCGTGGCAGGGGAAGGATACTGTAAAATCTCCATTCCCTCCCCACTCCAGGGGACCCCACTGATCTTGTGGACCCCATCTCATGAGGAGAGACTCACACCCATCTATCTGAGGAGCAGTGACCTCCTGCGGACCATGGGATTTCCTGATAACTACCGCCACCCCCCCACCCCTCCCCTGGGCCCTTGGCTGGTGTAGCACCCGGAACCCTGGCGGGCAAAGTTCAGTCAGAGGGACACCTCCCTCTGGGCCCAGCCAGGTTTCCGTAATGCAAGCCAGGTCTGCATTTTCCTCCTCGATCAATTCCCTGATGAGGGGAGCTTTGTTAACTATGGACCTGGCATTAAAATAAACCAGCCTAAGTCCAGCGGACCTCTCTCGCAGACCCCCAGGAAGGCAGGCGGAAACTGGAGAGCCGGAGCAGGCCACCGCCTGGAGATAACGAGGGCGTGCTCCCAAACTGCAACAAGTTAAGCATTATTAATGCTTATCTACTTAGAGCTATCACTTAAACAGCCTAAAATTTTAGTTACTACTGAATTAAAATTTGAGTATTTTACTTCACTTATTTTTAGAAATAACGTATGTAACTTAATAATTTAGTTCTATGTCTTTGAGTTTTATTTTTATCTTGGACAGAAGGGTGGTGCAGTGGCTGAGCAGTTAAGAGATGTGAGCATGATGGGGTGAGCTCCTGTCTTTGTCCCTTGTCCATGTCCCAACTCTTGTCAACCTAGCCATTTGAAAGCACACAAATGCAAATAGATAAATAGGTACCACTTTGGTGGGAAGGTAATAGTGCTCTGTGACATCATGCTGACCACGTGACTTTGGAAACAGCACTGGCTCAATAGCTTTGAAACAGAGATGAACACTACCCCTATAGTCAGCAACAACTAGCAGAGTAAAATCTGTAAGTCCCCTTATTGTTCACAAGGTTTTTATGTTGAATTTATTCTTTGAGTCAGTGTTGAACATTCCTGGCAATTGGCTGGATAGGTCCTTGCAGTTTTCTTTGCAAGTGTTTGGAATAGATTTGCCATTACTTTCTTCCTGCAGCTGAGAAAGATGACTGGGCCAAGGTCACCCAACTGGCTTTGTGCCTAATGCAGGACTAGGTCTCTCAGTTCCTGGCCTAGTGCCTTTAACCACTACACCAAATTGATTATCTTCTATTTTATTCCAACAATCTTAAAACTACTATACTCAACTTTAATCACTGACCATAGAAAACACTATTTTCAAAATGGGAAACTAGCAAGTACAAATCAACAATAGATTCAGTATAATCATGTATGTGAAAAATAAATCCATGTAGGCATCCATTCTAATATGCAGAAGATGCACTATGTACTACATTCCCTGTAAAAATTAAAAGGAAGTATATAATATAAACAAAGGAAGTTATTCCTGAAAGAGACATGTTTTCAGAATTCATACAGAACAAGCTTATATGATATATTTTAACAATAAAGTCTTTCCAGTGAAATCTTCATACCTTGGGCCAAGTCCTGCTCTCCATATATGAATGAACAAATATTTTATTACAATCAAGACCAGATCACAAAAATTAAACCAACTAAGTTATCCAGATATAATTTGTATGACATTTTAAACATTACATTTTTAGAAAGACGCATCTATCAAAGATTCCGTTGGGCAACAGACCAAAATGGCAGCTCTGCAGTGAACCCTGAGCTTAGGGAGGCGATGTTTGGCATTTTCAGGGGTGTCGGGGGTCAGTTAACCATCTTTTGACCCCCGTCCCAGCGAGCCGAGGTGTTGCCAACTCAATAGAGCCATGGATGGAGCCTGAGGAACAACTGACTGTCGGAAAAAAAGTTAGAGAACAGTATGGAGAACGCCACAATTGAGGCCCAACTGTCAGGGCCTAGATGGCTGCCAGGGCAACAATGGTGCTGGCAGGAGTGCTGAGACAGCTGGAGAGCGGTGGCAGTACCTGGAGGCCTGGCTGCGAAGATGCCCCGTTATTGATGGAGAAAAGGGCAGCATTACAACTGTTAGGATCCCTCAGTCTTGAGGGATCTGGACACTCCCCCCTTTTTTTTTCTGAAGCATGGGAGGGGGCTTAACAACTTAATGGGCTGAATGGCCTGAAGATCAAGGTCATGGGGAAGGGACTGAGGATTGTTAGCTGGGGGATGACAGTTGGTTTCCCCCCCCCTTGACTGTTCCTCCCCCCCTTATTAGACTTAGGCCTAATATGACCACTCAGCATAAATTTACAGCTATTGATTGATTTGCAGCCTTATTTGACCATTATTTGACCATCTTGTCCTCCCTGGATTACCCGGATTATTCGATCATTTATTCCATCCTATGACTACACCTTGTTTTTTTTCTGAACTAAGCCTCGGCTATTGCTGGTGTCAGGATGGGAGGAGACACAGACACCGAGAGTCTTGAACTATCGTGGGACGGACCATCTTCTTGTTTGATGTTATGACTCTGTTTTGGTCACCGTGAGAGGGCGGCCTTTGAGACTTTTTCCCACCATTGAATATACTTATTATCATCACAAGACTTCCCATCGTTGTGAGAGGGCGATGATGTTCTGATGTTTTTACCATATTGTCTTCTCTTTAACATCTTTTCCTCCCTTATTTAATCTACCTGTTTTTAACCATCTCTAACACCCTTTAGAAGAAAATGATCCTTCATCACTCTCAGCTTGATGCTATTCTTCAATGTATTCAACAGCGGAGGTCCTTGCACTGCGAGACTCCCCCCTCTCGCAGGTTTGGCCCTCTCAACTATCGAGGGCTGTCCTTGATGATGGGTTTTGGAACCCTGAGAGGTGGTATGCTAAAAAACGGAAGCTATGGGGTTTTTTAAATAAATTTTTAGATCCAATTTTAAGGGAATCTGGAAGGAGGGTGGTTTTTAATAATAAAAATGAAACTGGGGGGTCTCTTAAGGTTCAGCAGCCATGCCATGCTGACTGTCCCGACGGGTTGGGGGGGTTGGGAGTCGTGGGGGATGCTCAGAGGAGGGTGGGACATTCTATACCTGTGATGATGGGAAGGGGCAGAAGAAATCAAAGTAGGAGGGGGGAGCATCACTCCAGAAGCATTCAGATGGTGGCTTGCTTCCATACCTCCTGCTCACCCTGCTTTCCTGGGGATATGAGAGCGAGGGAACCTGGTCTCCGTCTGGTGTATTTGAATGCCAGGTCCGTGATGAATAAGGCCCTCCTCATACGAGACCTTATTGATGAGGAGGGTGCAGACCTGGCCTGTATCACGGAGACCTGGTTGGGGCAAGAGGGGGGAATCCCTCTCTCTGACTTATGCCCCCCAGGCTTTCGTGTTCTGCACCAGCCGCAATGCCAGGGAAGGGGCGGAGGGGTGGCAGTGGTTGTCAGGGGGGGTCTGAGTCCTAAGGAGGTCACTGTCCCTCAGATAGGCGGGTGTGACTTTCTTCTATTAAAGTGGGACCCTGGAGTTCAGTCGGGCTTGTTGGTCACATACCTATCTCCCAGCTATGTTGCCACAGCCCTGCCTGCACTGCTCGATGTCTTGACTGAAGTGGCACTTGAACTCCCCAACCTTGTGGTTGTGGGAGATTTTAATCTGCCTTCGATCGGCGAGTCATCTGAGACAGTCCGGGAGTTCATGGCCTCCATGACAGCCATGGACCTGACTCAGATTATTCAGGGCCCAACTCATAGGGGAGGACACACACTCGACCTGGTTTTTCTCTCTGGGCAATGGATAAATGGTCATGGTAGGGGGGAACTTTCCATCACTCCCCTGTCATGGACTGACCATTCCCTCCTTAGACTGGACTTTCAATCTGCCAGCCCTTGCCGCATGGAGATGGAACCCATAAAATAGTTCCGCCCCAGATGCCTGATGGACCCAGAAAGGTTCTTAAAGGAGCTTGGGACATTCCCCACCTCTCAATCCTGCAATTCAGCTGAGGCTCTAGTGGCATCCTGGGAACGGTCGGCTACTGACGCCTTAGACAGAATTGCACCTTTGCGGCCTCTAACCCGCCGCAGATCCCGGGTCTCTCCTTGGTTTTCCATGGAGCTCCGGGAAATGAAACGTCGGAAAAGACATCTAGAGGAATGTTGGAGGTCCTCCCGATCTGAATCTGACCGAACACAGTTAAGAACCCATATTAGGTCTTATCTAGTGGCAATGGAAGTGATGAAATGAGATTACTTCGCCGCCCTCATTGCATCTGCAGAAAACCGCCCAGCGGCCCTGTTTCGTGTGACCTGCTCCCTCCTCAATCAGGGAGTGAGGGAAGACCCTTTACAGAGCAGAGCTGAGGATTTTGTACAGTTTCTGCATGATAAAATCGCTCAGATCCGGATCGGATTGGACTCTGACTGGACAGAATCCAATCGGGAGACTAAGGTGGGTCTTGAGAACAATATCTGGATTGAGTTTGACCCTGTTTCTGTCAAGGAAGTGGACAGGATTATGGGCAAACTTAGTTCCTCTACTTGCTTATTGGACCCTTGTCCCTCCTGGTTGGTTTCGGCTGCCAGGGAGGTGACTAGAGACTGGATCCAGGCAATTGTCAACGCTTCGTTGAGAGAGGGGAACTTCCCCGCCTCTCTTAAGGAGGCAGTGGTTCGACCTCTCCTCAAGAAGCCTTCCCTGGATCCAGATTCACTTAATAACTATCGTCCCGTCTCCAACCTTCGCTTCATCGCAAAAGTTGTTGAGACTGTAGTGGCACAACAGCTCCCACAGTTCCTGGAGGAAATGGAATACCTTGACCCATACCAATCGGGCTTCCGACGTGGATACAGCACAGAAACGGCATTGGTCGCTCTGGTGAATGATCTCTGGCGGGCTCGGGATGGTGGTTGTTCCTCCATCCTGGTCCTACTTGACCTCTCAGCGGCTTTTGATACCATCGACCATGGTATCCTACTGCAGCGACTTGAGGGGTTGGGAGTGGGAGGCACTGTCTTACAATGGTTCTCCTCCTACCTCTCGGGTCGCTTACAGTTTGTATGGACAGGAGGGCAGAGATCCACCCCGAGGCCCCTAAATTGTGGGGTGCCTCAGGGGTCGGTTCTCTCCCCCCTGCTCTTTAACATCTATATGAAGCCACTGGGTGAGATCATTTGTGGCTTTGGGGTGAGATATCATCAATATGCTGATGATGCCCAATTATACATCTCCACCCCAGACCACCCCAGAGATGCCCTTTCCGTGATGTCCCGTTGCCTGGAGGCGGTACGGGCCTGGATGGGTAGAAACAGACTCAAACTCAATCCCTCCAAGACTGAGTGGCTGTGGATGCCGGCATCTTGGATTTCAGAAACCCCATCACTTTTGATGGATGGAGAAAAACTTGCCCCCGTTGATAGGGCTCGCAACTTGGGTGTCCTCCTGGATGCTCGGTTGTCCCTAGAAAACCATCTAACGGCTGTGACCAGGGGGGCCTTCTCACAGCTTCGCCTGGTGCGCCAGTTGCGCCCTTTCCTGGACCGAGATGACCTTCGCACAGTCACTCATGCCCTGGTTACTTCCCGCTTGGATTACTGCAATTCCCTCTACATGGGCCTGCCCCTGAGATGCACCCGGAGACTCCAGGTGATCCAGAATGCAGCCGCATGGGCTGTTACAGGAGCCCCTCGTCACTCCCATATAACACCCCTCCTGCGTCAGCTGCACTGGTTACCAGTGGTTCTCCGGGTCCGCTTCAAGGTACTAGTTCTCACCTATAAGGCCCTACATGATTTAGGTCCAGGATATTTACAGGACCTTCTCCTGCCTGCTTCCCACCGTCCTGTTCGCTCACATAGGGCCGCTCTCCTCAGGGTCCCGACGGCAAGCCAATGTCATCTAGCGGTGCCCAGGGGTAGGGCATTCTCTGTGGGTACTCCCACCCTCTGGAATGAATTACCTACCGAGCTCCGGACGGCTCTTGATCTCTGCTCCTTTCGTCGGGAGCTGAAGACTTGGCTGTTCAAGCAAATAGGCTGACTCTGATTCTGGGTTTATTATTTATCATTAATTAGTTATTTGATTTAAAATACGATTTTATTGTACATGTTTCTTAACTTGTGTTCGCCGCCCTGAGTCCTTCGGGAGAAGGGCGGCATATAAATACATGTAATAAATAAATAAATAAATCTATTGATTATGAAGATATATGTAAAAATCAAGCACATCTGTCCAGTGACGTGCTTTCACTGGAAAGCCATATAGCATATTTTTATCAAAACACTTACAATCTTCCTATAACTGCTATCCTGTTTATGCTGTATCATAATTCAAACCAACCAGCGAGTTCAAAGAAAGACGTAACTGCTGGCTAATGCCATCCTGTATTTATGTTTATTTATGGGCAGCACTTGGTTACTGCTTTTCATTAAATAATGATTAAAGCAGTTTATTTGGAGGAAAAAATATTCAGAAGCCCTGATGTGTTTATACTTACAAAAATCAGAAAAATGCAAGCAATGGTATTCCCTGTAACCTTCAATAGAAGTAAATGTTATACTTTGAAAAAGAAACAGGATAAGAATATTGACATTTTTGAAATTCGGTTCTGTAGAAGACTCCTGGAACTACCTTGGGCTGCCAGTAAAACAAATACAGGTCGTCCTTGACTTACAACAGGTAGTCCTTGACTTACAACATTTAAATAGTTTTGAACGTTTAGTCAATGTTCAAAGTTATGGCGGCACTGAAAAAAATGCCTTATGACCATTTTTCACACTTCTGACAGTTGCATCATCCCCATGGTCACGTGATCAAAATTCAGATGCTTGGCACCTCAGTCATATTTCTGATGGTTGCAGAGTCCTAGTGCCATGGCATCACCCTTTGCAACCTTATGAGAAGCAAAGTCAATGAGGAAGCCAGGTTCCCTTAACAACCTTGTTACTACATAACAACTGCAGTTATTCACTTAACAAACATGGCAAGAAAGGTCATAAAATGGGACAAAACTCACTTAACAGCCTTCTCGCTTAACAACAGAAATTTTGGGCTCAAATGTGGTCATAAGTTGAGGACTACCTGTAAATGGATAGTGAAATAAATCGACAGAGTTCTCCCCTGAGGCACAAATAACCAGGCTTAAATTTTGTTTTGAACACGTCAACTGAAGACCTAGCTCTCTGGAGAAGGCAAGGAAGAAGGAAAGAGAAGAAGAGGAGGAGCCGAAGGATTGATTCAGTTACAGTGGTGATGGATATACTACTGGAAGATTGAAAAACCAGGTTAAGATACAGATTGTCATAGAGAAAATCTATGTATTTTTGAAAGACAACACTTATTTGCTAGCACATACAGTACCATAATAAATTGATAAACAAAATACAAAAAGATGAAAACAACGAAGCCCCAGTCTTCCCATATGCCCCATTATAAATCAGACAGCAGCAGAGAGACACAAATCCTCCTAAGTCTTTTACTCTTCAGTCAAATTCAGACAGTTTATTTTTAAAATGTATATTTATTATTGAGTCTTTCAAGCAATGTCTCACACAATGTTGCATGCTATCTGAACAAAAGCATTTTCAAAACTAGCCATTTTTACAGAGAAGATCAATATTTTAAACCCTCAATTTTAAAAAAAAGCTAAATGCAAATCTATATTTATGATCCCTTTCTGTTTTTAGGTGTATTTCTTAATGTGTCTTCATGAATAAGATATTAAGTCTGCTTTTTATTAAAGGCAGTACTTGAGGATAATGCCAGTTTAATTGCCTGCCCTTGAAGATAAGAGGATGCTTTTGTATTTTACTAATTTTTATTCATAACTATACGAAAGGAAAAATCAGTTACTAATTTGTTGATACGATTTCATGGTTTAGAAGATCTGAATGAAAGGCATCTGGTAGAAATTCTGATGTATTTCTATAAATGTGTACAAAAACAGACACAATGATTTGAAGAAGAATCTTTTAAGATTTATGAAAACAAAACTGGGCACATTCAACGTCAGTAAATTTAATTTGAATGTTTGCACTCCAGGCGGTGTTGAAAATCATTTTTTTAAGCTGTTGACTAGAAATAGAACTGAGCAAATCACAAATTCTATTCTGTATATATGTTGTCATAGGCACTCTACCATGCTGTTACAGTATTGCCAATTATGAAGGTGGAGGTCTTTTTCTTATAAGGATCTGCATTAACTTTGTCAAAATTTACAGGA
The DNA here is from genome assembly GCA_030761175.1 of Masticophis lateralis. Classification (NCBI taxonomy): domain Eukaryota; kingdom Metazoa; phylum Chordata; class Lepidosauria; order Squamata; family Colubridae; genus Masticophis; species Masticophis lateralis. The sequence goes on from JAUDYJ010000001.1 coordinate 112,445,456, forward strand.
TTCTACTTTCTAAAAGTGGATATATAGAGAGACCAAAAACGGAAAAATTAAAGACATGGCTTCAATCTTGGTTCAGAGTGTATTTTTAAAGACATCTGTAAAAGATTGTTCTTCCTCAACCTTAGCACAAAGGATAGGTGTGGTGCTTAGTGTTTGACTGGTATTAGGAAGACACAGGGTCAAATCCAACCTCAGACATGGAAGTAATCTTTGGTCCAATCACTCTTGTTCATACCATACCTCAAAAAGTTGTGGGAAAGACTGGAAAGCGTGAGTACTAAGAAGAGGTGAAATATAAATCCAATCAATCCATCCATACGTAAAAATAAGTGCAATGGTAGTAGTGATGGAAATAGGGATCCCATCTTAAATCAATCAATCAATCTTGTGAACATATTATACTACATGAGCATCCTAAACACATATAGGCTTTTCTTTCAATTAGGGCAGCTATGATTGGTAAGTCACCAAGAGCAATTCCAGTCTTCCTATAAGCATTCATGAGGCATTTACAAATGAAGACCATCTTGTAGTCTGTTTTCAGACATTCCTAACCCTGCAATGCCTTACAGAACACCTGCACACCTAACCTGAGGTTTCTGTTTTGTAGAAAAGTACCCAAAATTATCATTACCCTTGTGGTGCTGAAATCTTGTTTTATAAATTTGAATTGTTTTTTTCTTATGATTCTTGTCGTTTTATTTCTACTGCTTTGGTCTTAGGTCATGATTTTAATTACACGTTGAAAGTTGAACTGAAAAATAAATTCTTTTAAGAGCAGATATGAAATATAAATAATCTACAACAATACCTGATTATGCCCAATATTCTATTTTCATTAAATAAGGAAAGGTGAAGGATCCCTCAGGTTAAGCTTAACTTCTTGTGGGCAGAAATATACAATGGTTTGCCATTTCCATAATTCAGTGATAAGTAGATGCTGAACTAGAAGCTGGTTGCTATCAAGTCAATGAACATAAAAATGTTAACAGTACAAAATGTAATGTTCTCAGGGCAACTGTTATTTTACCATATGGAGTATGATGTTTGACAGATGCTTCACTTTGGATTGTATTGAGATAATGAATACCTTTATTAGCAGATATAAGAGCTCTTGATGGAAAGCACATAGGAGGATTTGTGTTCAGAAGTAAGGCTTCAATTGTACCATCCTTGCACTGGGCTTTTGAGAATGAAAGAAAAGAAACCAGAGCCAAAGCATTAGAACATTAGGCAAAAGTGAACAACAAATACTGACTCCCTCAGGACAAAGAAAACTAAGGTTAAGATGTTTAATTTATATCACAAAAGGAATGTCAGATTATATAGCTGAGATATTATCCAAAACAAATTAACTTCAGATTATATACTGGGAAATAAATATGTTATACAATTCTGTTGTTGACTTCCAGGAAGTTCCTTATTTTGAGGTGATAGTAAAGAAGTGGTAAGTGAAAAAATGCAATTCACAAACACAACCTTCTAAGGGTACCAATATCTCAGTAGCGGAGAGATTATCCTAAACATTTTGATCAAGCATAAGATTTCCCTAGATAATGATTTTCCTTGAAATGGATTAGAAACCAAGTTCTATTCAGCCAGAGGGTTGGTTTTTTTTTAATCTCTCTGGTTTTAAACAGCTTTCACATTCTGTTTATAATCTGCAAGGGATCCATTCTTCCAAATTTGGTTCTATTTTATTACTGAATTGAAAAACAAATACTTCCTAAACTTTTATTTGTACCAAAAATCCATGTTGGCATGGTCTTTCTAGTTGACATTCACTGTTCATGGGGTTTTTTTAAAAAAAAATGATTAGTAGTATAATTTTTATTCACATATACAACCTACACAACAATGGCCATGCTTTACTTTCTCCAAAGAATTGGTATTTAAATAATCTAATCATTTATTTATGATCAGATTATCAGATCACTTCCCGTCTGGACTACTGTAACATTCTCTACATGGAGCTTCCCTTGAAGAGCACTCGGAGGCTTCAACTGGTCCAGAATGCGGCCGCACGGGTGATTATGGGAGCGACATGGCGCACCCATATAACACCTCTCCTGCGCGAGCTGCACTGGCTCCCGGTGATCTTCTGGGTACGATTCAAGGTGCTGGTTACCATCTTCAAAGCGCTCCATTGGTTAGGACCTGGATATATGCGAGATCGCCTTCTGCTGATGGCCTCCCACCATCCAACACGCTCCCACAGAGGGACTCCTCAGGCTGCCGTCAGTCAAACAATGTCAACTGGTGACCTCCAGGGGGAGAGCCTTCTCTGTGGGAGCACCCGCCCTCTGGAATGAACTGCTCCCAGGGATACGTATGATTCCCGACCTGCATATCTTCCACCGTGCCCTTAAAACTCTACCATTCCAACAGGCTGGGCTGGCTACAGAAGGAATAGTAATGGGGTTGTAATGTGGTTTTTAATTGTGAGTTCTTAATTTGGGGCCAAATTGTTTAATATGTTTTAAATTGTTTTTAAATTTTATATTTATATATTTATACTATGTTATTTTTATTATGGTTGTACACCACTGTGAGTCCCTCGGGAAAAGGGCGGTATAAAAATCTAAATAATAAGTAATAAATAAATATTTATTTATTTATTTATTTGTTCAATTTATATATGCTGCCCTTTCTCCGGAGACGCAGGGCGACTTACAATGCATTAAGCAATAGCCTTCATACTTTTGTATATACCTGTTTAGCGGGGCTTTTGCCTGCCCCCCCCCCCGAGCAGTGTTCTTTTTTTATACAAAGTCAGCTTATTGCCCCCATAAACCGGGTCCTCATTTTACCTATCTCGAAAGGATGGAAGGCTGAATCAACCTTGAGCCTGGTGAGAATTGAACTCGCAGTAATTGCAGGCAGCTGGCAGCTAAGTACTATTTTAACAGCAGCAGTTTAGTCCACTGCGCCACCAAGGCTCTGCCTAAAGTTTGAATAATTCTAAGGGTTGTTGACAATTTTAATCCATTTGAAGTTGCTCTACTTGAAGGTGTTACATCTTCTATGAGCACTGTGCAAAAAACACATTGTAGTTAACTGCATGTGTGTGAGTGCTCTATAGGATGATAAGCAGGTTTTCCTAGCAATAGATATTCTAACAGTGTTAAGTGTCCATAATCCAATTGCCTGTCTAGTTCTACGTTTTTATGTTCAGAGGCATTTAAACTGTCTACATAGTCCCATGCTCTAAAGAAAAGTATAATTATAAAGCATAAGGAAAAGACTCAGACAAAACAAACTTGAAGGTTTTAAAAGCCATTGAAAACTCAAGATGCCATTAACCAAAATACATCTTAATAAGATGGGATTCCTATTGTGTGTGTTGAATTAATTCTGATAAAACAAAAACAGGAAAGGCGGGAAACTGATATAAACAATTTTTATTAATAAAACATTTATTTTGATTTAAATTTTACATTTTTCTATGAACATCAATACTTTTATTTATACTGCTGCAGATGTATGGAAATAGATTTTTTGTAGAAAGCCAGATGCAATATTTAATTAATAATCTCTGTCCAAAAGTGTCATATATATACTTCAAACAATATTCCAAAACATAGCAGCCAGTCATCTAAATAAGCAATTTAAATATTCTCATGTAGAAATTATGTATAGCTTCAGGATCCGCTTTTTGAAAGTTCAGGATCTTACTTTACACCTAAAGTTGACTTTTCATGACGTATGAATATCAATATTTTTAATGACAGGTTTTTTATATACATTATTTTGTGATCTTTGAACTCTTCATATATTGAAGAACATGAGTAAAGTATTATCCTGGAAAATTTGGAAAGGAAACCATATTTAGGATCTGGTTTTTCAGAAACAGACCTGACCCATCCATAATGTTATGCCTGCAGGACTTAAACCTGGAAATCATCAACATGCTTCATACAAACATGTACCTTCATGCATAGATAGGTCCATAACCCATCTGGATTCAAGCATCAGAATGCTCCTCATAAGGTACCAAGACATAACAAAGAGTATTTGCCGAGACCAATTTCCTGGAGATAATTTTCCCAGGTGAATAACTGCCTCCATGAATCCAACATTAATTGTTTCATTACTGGAAGATAATGGATCCAAAGAATCAAAATTCCCAGGTGATTATCTATAGACAGGGTTATATTTGGGAGGTTTAATCTATTAAATGAGAGAACTTCCAAAATGTGCTCACCATTATTTTCTTGTACTCCTGAAATCCCTCTGGGTAGGTATTGATGGAACTCAAGACAATGTAGTCCTTTCACATTAATCGCTGTATGAAATGAATCAGGCTGTCATGTACCAGTGATTATAATCATGCTAACCAAGTATAAATGAACTTTAACATATTTTTATAGATTAATTACATTCTGATGAGTTAAGTGTCATTGGATTACAGTGGGATATAAATGCAACAAAGAAATTCAAATTTAGGATTTCACTCTGCAGGCCAACATTAGAGAAAGTTGTGTAACTGAGTTTATTTAATTACAAGTGGCACAATTTCTACTCAATCTGGAGAATTATTATCCTCACAATCTCACTACCACTGCTTCAGAATTATACACTGAAAAATTCTAATACGGAAGTTTTCTTCTTTAAGATTGCTTCTTGTCTAGAAAATGTAGTATCTCAATATGGAGGACAGGCTGATTTTATTTTACTTTATTTCTCATCTAATATAATGAACAATTTAATACCAGGTGTCGGTGGTGTTGACTCCTGGTGACTGCCTAAACAAGTTCCACATTTTTTTTACAACAATTATCTTCTTTCTAGGGCTAAAAGTGAGTGAGCGACTGGCCGAAAGTCACTCTGCTGGTTTAGGCGTAAGGCAGGATTAGCACTTTAAGTTTCTCCACTCATAGGCCAATACCGTAATCCCTAGACCACAGGTCTTGTTCAACTTTTCCTTTCTTAGTTTCCTGGATTTCTCTGATATCAAAAAAGATGCTAGGAGAGATTCCCTCCCAACCAGAGGTGGGCGTCACATACTGTAACAACTGGTTTGCCCAGCTCCAGAAACGTGAGCGCACGCCATCCGTGCATCACAAAACATGGCAATTCACACCACCCACACAGGCATGTGGAGTCAAACACAGTGATATAGGATGGGATTGTGCCCAGGCAGGTGGGCAGGTCACAAGTACCAGTTCGCCCAAACTGGTCCGAACTGGCAGCAGCCCACCACTGCTCCCAACTGTCCATTCCTATTTCCTTTGCTGATTTTCATTTTCTGCCTCCAACTCTGCTCTTTTTTTTCCTTCCTCTCCCATATACTGTAACTCTTCCTTCTGCCGTCACTTTGCTTTTTTAGGGCAGATGTAAACTAGGGTCTTCTTTGTTTTAAAGAGAAACTTGTTCTGTGATGGCTGTGAAAATATAGTATTTACAAACCCCCTCACATCCTGGACATAAACTGTTTCAACTCCTACCCTCAAAACGATGCTATAGAGCACTGCACACCAGAACAACTAGACACAAAAACAGTTTTTTCCCGAATGCCATCACTCTGCTAAACAAATAATTCCCTCAACACTGTCAAACTATTCACTAAATCTGCACTACTATTAATCTTCTCATCGTTCCCAGCACCCATCTCCTCCCACTTATGACTGTATGACTTTACTTCGTTGCTTGTATCCCTACTATTTATATTGATATTGTTTCCCGATTGCTTATTTGTACCCTATGGCTATCATTAAGTGTTGTACCTTATGATTCTTGATGAACATATCTTTTATTTTATGTACATTGAGAGCGTATGCACCAAGACAAATTCCTTGTGTGTCCAATCACACTTGGCCAATAAAAAATTCTATTCTATTCGATTCGATTCGATTCAATTCAATTCAATTCAATTCTTGTCCATCTCCATTCCTGTCCCTTTTCAGACTCAGCAAGAAGGCCTATTGATAGCAACTACAGTACATTTGACACAATATTGAATTTGGAAGGGAAAGGAAAAGTTTGAGCAGTAGTTCCCATCTGTTCCTAAAAGGTTCCCTTTGGAGAAGTGAATCGTGTATCTTGAACGGGCCTTAGCTGGATAGTCCTCCGTTGACATATGCAGCTGTGCAGGTCCAGTTCAAAGATCCTTCACTTGAATTCAGGACCATGGCTAGCAACCCTGTACTAGGTACTGGTAACATCATAATAGGTAAGAGACAGTCATTTAATAATAGCACTTAGACTTATATATCACTTCACAGTGCTTTACAGCCCTTTCTGAGTATCAGCATATTGCCCCCAACAATCAGAGTCCTCATTTTAATGACCTCAGAATGATGGAAGGCTAAGTCAACCTTGAGCCAATCAAGATCGAAGGAATCAAATTCCTGGCAATGTGAGCAGAGTTAGCCTGCAATACAACATTCTAACAACTGCGCCATCACAGCTCTTGATAGGTAAGGTTCCAAATTCAACCCAAGACCTTCCTGAAGCTCCAGTACTCCAATAGCTTTTTCTCCAACTTCTTTTATGAGAACATAAAATTAGGTCAGGAAATTCTCCAGAATCTTCCTCTCTGTTCTAGGAATCCTTAAACAAATATATCTGAATACAAGTTCCAAGCTAAAAGGCTCAGCATAATGATTAATAATTTTCTTATAGTTACTGAAGAGCAATGTGAAAATTTTTGATCCTGAGCAAATAACAAATGTGTGATACATGTGATAGAATAAATATGAATATAGGTAGTCCTCGATTTATGACCACAATCAAGCCCAAAGTTTATGTTGTTAAGTGAAACATTTGTTAAATGAGTTTTGTCTCATTTTACGACCTTTCTTGTATCAGTTGTTTAGTGAATCACTGCAGTTGATAAGTTAGTTACCCGATTATTAAGTGAATTTGGCTTCCCCATGGACTTTGTTTTTTAAAAAGCTGCAAAAGGAAATCACAAAACGTTGGGACATATAAATACCAGACCAAGCATCTGAATTTTGATCACATGATCATAGGGGTGCTGCAAAGATCATAACGTTGAAAAAAAAATCATAAGTCACTTGTTTCAGTGCCGTTTTAACTTTGAACATTCACTAAATGAACTGTAATAAGTCAAGGATTACCTGTATATTGGTGCCATCTTTGCCCTGAGGAGAAGAGTTTAAAGTACATATGTGACTTTTTGCGTCCTCTAATTTAGGCTTCAAAAATGCAGGACATTTTATGCTGCTGAGTGTAACTGAGCTGTGATTGTTCCTGTCAGAAGTACTCCTGAATATCTAACCAACTAATCAAAGAATGGATACACCTTTGACAGATCAGTAATCTCAGAAAAAACCAAGATTGAAATGTGAAGCATACAGTACGGGTTTATTACTAGCCCATGTGAGATATACTGTGCTGACAGCCCAATTTGTAGGGAACAAAATGGTGTTGGCTAATTGTCCAGAATCCAAAACTGAGAATTGAGAATATTATAAACTTTTCAGCAGACCAGTGTCACAATGTACTCAAATTATTATACTGAAGTGTTTGTGTGTGTGTGTGTGTGTGTGTGTGAAGACTTTTCTTTCTATTCCCTTCACCAGAATTGTGACTTTTAGAATTGTGCTGTCTACCCTTAATCCACTTTTTTTTAAAATTTGATTTATATGCCGCCGTTCTCCGAAGACTCAGGCGGCTTACAATGCGTTAAGCAATAGCCTTCATACTTTTGTATATTTATACAAAGTCAACTTATTGCCCTCACAAACTGGGTCCTCAATTTACCTACCTTAGAAAGGATGGAAGGCTGAGTCAACCTTGAGCCTGGTGAGATTCGAACATGAAGTAATTGCAGACAGCTGGATGTTAATTAGGGTGCTTAGTCTGCAGAGCTATCCAGGCTCTGGATAGCTCTGCAGACTCACTTGCCCCTATCAAAAGTTGTGTTTTTCTTGATCTATACAGTAGCAATTCAAGCTTACAAACCATTTATTTAGTGACCATTCAAAGTTAAAACAGCACTGAAAAAAGTGACTTATGAATGGTTTTCACACTTATGACTGTTGCAGCATTCCACATGAACAGAATTCGGGCAGTTGACAACTGGCATGCCAATTGCACTATTGCATGGTTGTGCGACCACTATTTGTAACCTTTCCAGGTGGCTTCTGACAAACAAAGTCGATGGCGGAAGTCAGACTCACTTAACTGTATGATTCACTTAACTGCAGTGATTCCCTGAACGACTGTGGCACAAGATGTCATAAAATGGGGCACAATTAACAATTATCTTGCTTAGCAATGGAAATTTTGGACTCAATTGAGGTCATAAGTCAAAGACTACCTGTATCATATGATTTAGTAGTATTTTGATATATATACATTTATTACCACGTTTTATAATACCGTAGTGCTTTATAGCACTCTCTGGGTGGTTTACAGTGTCAGCTTTTGGGTCCTCATTTTACTAACCTCAGAAGATGGAAGGCTGAATCATCCTTGAGCTCATCAGGATTGAACTCCAGACTGTGGGCAGCATTTGCTTGCAATACTGCATTCCAACCACTGCAACACCACATGTATGCTAGGACAAATTGAAACCTTGCCTTTGCATTTGGTGAATTACTCTTCAAAACTTCTGATACAGGACGTACAACTAACAATCACAATGAATTCAATTACATCCCTTCCCAATAAGCACTTTCAGAATTTCAATTCATGTTTCCAGCAAACACTGACTGCATTTTTAAAAAAATCTTTTCCACAAAGAAACCTCTGCAAATGAAAGTTTTAAAAATTAAAAAAAATGTATAAGAAAGTGTTGCAAAAGGCTTGTAACAGAATCTATAATCAATTTACAAAATAAAAACAGCAACATGGTGATCACAGTATTTTTCAGAAATGATTAATTTTTCAAATGCTCTCATTTAACCGTCTAAAAATGGGTTTCAGAACAAATGAATCTACAAGAAGTAAAAAAGTTAAGTAATCATGGTACCACAGTACCACCTTGTGGGAAAAATAATGTGCTATTTCCCACTCAAAAAGAAAATGGAAATCAATGCAATTTCTGTTTGTTATATTTTATTTAGATAATAATAATGTAGTGTAGTACATTATCTGAAATGCCTATTTTATTTGAAGTCAAATTTAAAGGAAAACTAGAAGCCTAAACACATAGGCATGCCCTTTAATTAAACATATAAAACCCAAGGGTGATCTCTTTTTTAAACAACCATGTTTCTTACCATGAAAGATTTATTAGATTGCAAAACTTGCTATAAGAGATGAGAATGTGAAAGGAAAATTTATATTATTCTTGTTTTCAATATGTTTTATTAGAGTCTGCAGGACCTTTTAGAAGTCTCACTCTGCCAGTAATGCTTGATGCAATGGAATCAGATATGCCAATGCACAGATATTCAAGCAAGACTAAAATGGTCACAGGTGGAAGGTGAGCCCCACAGAGAAGGAACACGTATGTGTACATCATGGAAACTTGCCACTTTTACTCTCTACTGGCATGGAAGGGGATATTTTCTACCTCCTCACAGAGATGATTGCAGCCAACTACCCTTTGAGAAAGGGTAGCAAGACCATCTGCCCTAGGAGTAGGATAGTAAAGGTCATCTGGGCTTCCATCCATGAGTGATTCATGTCTATCATGGCTGTTCCCAGTAAAGATCTTAGCCATCAAAACTCAGGTTTTCTTTGCCTTCCTTTCCCTTTTCTCTCCCATTTCCTCTCAGATTAATGGCAATTTTTAAAATTTTCTGACGCAGAGATGGGTTTCAGCAGGTTCTGACCAGTTCTGGAGAACCAGTAGCAGAAATTCTGAGTAGTTCAGAGAATCAGTAGTGGAAATTTTGAGTAGTTCAGAAAACTGGTAAATACTCCCTCTGACTGGCCCCACCCCCATCTATTCTCTGCCTCCCGAGTCCCAGCTGATCGGGAGGAAATGGGGATTTTGCAGTAACCTTTCCCTGGAGTGGGAAGGGAATGGAGATATTACAATATCCTTCCCCTGCCATGCCCACCAAGCCACGTCCACCAAGCCATGCCATGCCCAACAAGCCACACCCACAGAACCAGTAGTAAAAAATTTTGAAACCCACCACTTTTCTGATGGATCATGAGTCTCCACAACAACCCTCTGGAATGACAAATTTCAGAACCTTTGCTGCTTGTTTTTGGTATTAAGCAATAAACTGGGTGCTTATCTTTGCCTACGTCCTGGAAAAATCCCAATACATATATACTTGGGTTGAATTCTCAAAAATGTTTATGCACAAGGAGTCAGTTTTCTCCTGAAGCTCACTCCAAAAGCACAAATGCTTAAACAAAAGACCTAAAGTTTAGGCCCACGCATTTCACTCACTATATTTCACTGCAGGCTTGAGGAGGAGGAGAAGGAGGAGGATAAATTCTACTGTTCTACTGTTTCTACTGTTTTTATATACTGTTGGGGGTTATAGAAGGCTTTAAGGCTAAGTGAGAATTGCTCTTGCTTTAAATAAATAAATAACCCAGTTATAGCCAATTAATGACTTTCCTTAATAAAACTCCAGATATTGGGTAAGATCTAGAAATTATTCTGCCATTGACATAAGTGAGAAGAAAAATAATTGTCTCCATATTAATAGCTGTTCTTTATATATTACATAACATAATCCAATATGGTATAAATATGATGTGCAGCAAGTCCTATACTAAGAAACTATATGTCATTTAGAAGGTACCAGAATGGGGGTTTGTTATTTTAGGTTCAGGTCATGCTTTGTTTCAATCTACAAGGCAGAAAAGTATATTATTGTGGCTCTAGCAATTTGAATGGAACAATTCTATGTTCTAGAACAGGGGTGTCAAACTCACATCGTCACAGTGGCATCACATGACGTAGCAGGACTTTTTCCCCCTTCGCTAAACCGGGCATGGGCGTGGCCAGAGTGTGACACATCTGGACTGCAGGCCAGGAGTTTTACAGCCCTGTTCTAGAATGTGACCCAGACTTATATGGACATTCTGATACATATGGATAAAATTCTGGTAACGGTGCAGTGTACTGAATTTTCTCAAGGACCACACATACAATTTCTCAAAATATAAAATAAATGATTTAATTAACACATGCAAATAGAAAAGCGCATAAGAACCAAAGTATTCAAATGTTCTCTTTGGGGAAAATTAGCAAACAGATTTTCTTCTGGAGTCAGCTCATTCCAAATAAACATTCAAAAGAAGAAGTAGTAGTATGCAAATAAAAACAAACAGATAAAACTAACAAATAAAGACAGAGTCTATGTTTGAATTAGATTACTCGGGGTTCAAGAATCAAACTCCTGATCTTGTAGTAGGATCACAAACTGAGCAAGGCTTGCTATAATCAGAGGTATCAGTCATTGTAATGGCCATTTCTCATTCTGAGACATAAATCTGAGGAAATAATCTTAGCTACTGAAGAGACATTTGCCGAGAGAGAGAGAGAGAGAGAGAGAGAGAGAGAGAGAGAGAGGGAGAGGGAGAGGGAGAGGGAGAGGGAGAGGGAGAGGGAGAGGGAGAGGGAGGGAGGGAGGGAGGGATGTTTCTGCATTGGTCATCTTTAGCTTTCCCCTTAGCAGCTAGTTTTGTTGAAAATTTCAAAAAAAAATGCCTTGTGAAGGGATATAAAAAATTCCCTCCAAACCAGATTCCATTACTTGATGAATCAGAATCAAGCAAAACAGAAGTTCTGGGTCCTTCTGACAGCAACTGCACATACAAAAGGTCAAACTTATATAAAAGGGCTTTATAATGGCTACACATCCCATAACTCTGTAGGAATGCAAGAATTCAAGGGGAAAAAAGCTTTATTTCCCCACCCCCCCAAGAGCCAGAAATGAGAAGCAGTGCATGCTTAGCCTCAACTTTGGAACATTGTTTATCAAGTTTCTCCTTCATAACACTGACTCAGGGACCCTTATTTTCTTGAATCTTGCCTCTTTTCTTTCAGGATTTTTATTAAGGCTGTTCAAAAATGGTATTTTCTATAATCATGTAAACATCCTGATAAAAGAGTAGTATATTATCTGGTTTGTTTTGTATGCCAAGATCACATTTGGCCAATTCCAGATTCTATTTAATTTTCAACTTTAATTTATTTAGGATGAATGTAACATCTTCGATATTTACATTTCAAACAAAAATTGTTACAAGTCCACGTAAAACCAATCGGTATTAATACCTTCTATATCTGTAGTTGTAGCATTGACCTGGATCACCATAATATTCATCCTATCAATCTTGTGGTTCTACAAAAACATTGATTTTAGTATTTATTTGTTAACAATTATGGCTACTCCATTTATTATATTATTTTCTTGTCCATAGTAACACATTTAGGTCTCAATATTCATTTTTAACCTTTTTGTTCTAACATCAAGTTTAACTTGATTCATGATTCTGATATTCAACTTATCAATTGTATATATAACTCTGAAGAACTGGATTTTCCTTTTGCCTCTTAGCATATCAGTATGCTAACAAAAATTGTTACAAGTCCACGTAAAACCAATCGGTATTAATACCTTCTATATCTGTAGTTGTAGCATTGACCTGGATCACCATAATATTCATCCTATCAATCTTGTGGTTCTACAAAAACATTGATTTTAGTATTTATTTGTTAACAATTATGGCTACTCCATTTATTATATTATTTTCTTGTCCATAGTAACACATTTAGGTCTCAATATTCATTTTTAACCTTTTTGTTCTAACATCAAGTTTAACTTGATTCATGATTCTGATATTCAACTTATCAATTGTATATATAACTCTGAAGAACTGGATTTTCCTTTTGCCTCTTAGCATATCAGTAGTTGGACTCTCTTCTGGATTTAGCCCAGAAATGTCAGTTTTGGTCCCTATTTTTTTAGATTCCTTCTTGCCTTAATTTAGTGTTTCTCAGTCTCAGCCTTGGTAACTTTAAGATGTGTGGGTTTCAATTCCCAGAATTCCTTAGCCAGCAAAGTTGGCTGGGGAATTCTGAGAGTTGAAATCCATATATCTTAAAGTTGTCAAGGTTGAAAAATATTGCCTTAGCTGTTATCTTCCACTATTTTAGTTGTAAATATTCATTTTAATTTTTGCCACCATACTGGAGTGGATGGACATTTTCTCCTCCAGTAAGAAGGAACACCCTCCCCTCCCCTCCAAAAAAATGGCAATTTTAAAATATGTAACCTTGTGATGAATTTGTCAGTTTGGCAGGAGATCAGCTTCAATTTGCTTATCTTTGACTAGGATCATTAATAAGTCAGTCATGAAACTATGTTCAAGTTTGCTTAAATTAGTTAACTTCAGAGATAAGCCAGAGATAACTCTGCATATATTTTATGCTAAAGTATATTTAGAAGAATGAATTTATCTACCATGACTTTCATTCCTATTGAACTACAAATTTCAATCTAGTATAATGTAATATATATGTTTTTAAAAAGAACTCAAATAAAGTAATCTATAATTAAGTATGGGGAATATTTGTCTCCATTAGTTACTCTTTAGTCTTATAATTTAAATTTTACAGTTTTTCTCCCAACTCAATTTACAAGACCAGCCTCCCCAGCTGTGTTTTGTAAATGAGTGTATTTTGAAAGCAAATACCTTGACATCCAAAGTCCAGCATGTTGACAGATGTCTCCTTATTAGGCAAATATGTTGAAGCAAGTTCTCATCTTCATACGAACAAGAAATCTCTAAGCAACTGTGATCTGCTCCACATTTTATTTTGAAGTTTCAGTGAATTTCAACATCAGATGGTTATTATATTCTAACAGTATAGGAATAATGTTGATATTGAAATTGTAAACAACCCATATAGTATCTGTGCAATAAACTAGCGTTTGAATTTGAGAGAGAACCAGAAAATGTCAAAATAATTTTACATGGATGTTCTACAGCAGGATCACACAATTACATCTACTAAGTATTTAAACAGGATACCTGCCAATGATGGTGCAGGAACATATAAAATCCACTAATTATTAAATAAGAAATCCCATGGATATATAAACAATAACGAACTCAATATTGAGCTCACTAGAAGACTTTAGCTCAATTAATTTTTCAATTAATCTGCCTCTCAGTATTGCTACTGTGTGGATGACATGAGAAAAGACCCCTATTTATTCCTCTGAAAATTCAGAGAAAGGCATTATTTGTGTGGGTATTTATTTATTTATTCATGCAATCATTCAATCATTCATTTTTCAAACTTCTTAACCACCCATCTCCCTCATGGTATGAAAGAGAGAGTGCATGGAGAAGCAGCTTTTGGAGCTCTTCAAATGAGTTAAAATTACAATCCCTATGCCTTTCTAGTCGGCATTAATCCTAGAACAAACTGATTGATGGAATGTGGGATTTGTGACTCAACACATTTGAACGGTAGTAGATTCAGGTCAATTATTATAAACATTAGCAGCAAAAGCTGCTGAAACCCCTAATTTTCCATTCCTCTCCTCCATGGGAGCCTAAATGTTTTTCTCTAGTTCTCTGCCACTTCATTTGACTGTGGAAGGTAAAGAAACCAACGGTTACTTAGCAGGGATGATTTAACCTACATTTCTACATTGAGCAGATGGTTAGACTCAGCCGCCTAGTGGTCCATTCCAACTCTGAGACAATGAAATAATTCTACATGTTCTTAAATTATTTAATAGTGAATGCAAGGAGGCTCTGCAGCTATTCAACTTTCCTGGTAGAAGCCCAACCAGGAGTACTAGCTCTATTTTTATTTTAAGTGTTAGAAATTCTGTATATAACCTACAGAACAGACAGTGCACAGTCCATATGTGCGTTTCTGCTTAACTGCACAAGGAAGCAGGAAACTTTTATTCAGAGAAAAGTCATAGAGCCATGATGGCGAACCTATGGCACATGGAGCCATATTGGTGGGCACACGAGCTCAGCTCCGGCATGCATGCGTGCACCAGCCAGTTGATTTTCAGGTCTTCTGGGCCCTCCAGAAGTCAGGAAACAAATTGTTTCCAGCCTCCGGAGGGCCTTTGAGCGGGTGGGGAAGGCCGTTTTGGCCCTCTCAGGCTCCTATAAAGACTCTGTACCCTGGGGAGAGCAAAAAAATGGGCCTACCGGGCCCACCGAGCCATCACGTGCCAAAAGCAGGCGGAGCATGGGGGCGCATAAAATTATGGATGTGGGCACATATGTGTGTGACACACACGCACACCCCGCACTCCCTCTGCTTTTGGCACGCGATGGCAAAAAGGTTAGCCATCACTGACATAGAGTATACCATAGATGCAACTGCAAACTTATAAACATTGCTATCTACTGGTTGAAGAATATATACCTCTACTGATAAATTGTACAAAATACATGAAAACTGTATTCCAATATTAAGACAGAACTTTACATTAACACAATTTTGCATGACTTGGCATTTCTCCTTCTCCTTTAACTTTCTGGAAAACTAGATAGGATCCCTTCTAAAACACTTCCAATGTTCCCTTCTCTTTCTGTAAGAATATATCTGTGATATATTTTATCTGATGATGAGTCTGCAACTCTTCCTCCTAACTCCCAAGGTCATTCCCACTTTCCACTTACCATTACAGCAGCTAAGTAAGTTTGATTAGGAAATACAATGGTTGAAAGCTACAGTGGAAAAATAAAAAATAACTCTAGAACAAAGCAGTAACAACCACTTTCTAAGAGCATACTTGAGTCCCATAGTGAGAGTAAAAGTTAAATTCCATTTGAAAGAAGCTCTAGAGTACAATGGAATGAAAGATGCAGTCTTTTCTAATCATACATAGAGTGGGGCAAAAAAGTATTTAGACAGCCACCAATTGTGCAAGTTCTCCCACTTAAAAAGACGAGAGAAGCCTGTAATTGTCATCATAGGTAGACCTCAACTATGAGACAAAATGAGAAAACAAATCCAGACAATCACATTGTCTGATTTGGAAAGAATTTATTTACAAATTATGGTGGAAAATAAGGATTTGGTCAATATCAAATATCTTGCTTGCACAATTGGTGGCTGTCTCAATACTTTTTTGCCCCACTGTAGCTGCTTATGCCAACTTACTGCACCCAATGTAACCGCAAGCATAACCATTAAAGTTTGAGTTCTTTTCAGAATTATATGACTATGATGGGAGTGCTTTCAAATTAAGCATTTATAATTGTACAGCCTCATTAATTGTACAGAAGATCCAGATAACACAGATTTTTCTTTTTTTCCCTTACCACAGTATTAAAGTGAATTGTCAACAGAAGAAAAGGTGGAAGAATTTTTCGTTGGCAGTCCTAGGAATTTTTCTATCCAGAAGTGTGGAGGCTTATAGTTTTATCACAGAATCTCAGTATTATTTATCTGGTGCTACTGACATTACTGCATTTTAAAAATGAAAGAATAAAGAAAAAGCTATTGTGTTACAGACTGACTGGGCAACACAATTATATGTTTGTGTGTGTGAATTGCTTAGAAAACAACTTCAAAGATATCGTGAGCCTAAATCATAAGTGATGACATGGCAATTTTGTTGGTTCAAACCAATTATCTCTTTCACAGCAGGATGGAAGTTGTTGAAATTCTCTGCTACTACCAAAAATGATATTTTACTTACAAACCAAAAGAGAGCGCATTTTCAAGCAGTTAGCAATCTCTCTGGAGGCCAATTGTTGATTTTTAAGCACTCAGCACTTTGTGGCTCTTATTGACCATTATGCTTAAAGGTGAGTTTTGTTTGTTTGTCTGACATATAACCCTCAATAATTCAACCCACTTGTCCACAAAGGATGCCCTGTGTAAAAGCTCTCCTTCACTGATATAAAGTGCTGACTCTGTGATTTCCAGCTGTATAAAAAGATATTACAAACAGCATGTCAAATAAGTCTTTACAAGAACCACTGAGAATAGGGCATAAGGCCACTTTTTTTTAATCAGCCTATCCAATAAATACACAGACTACTACCAGTAGCATAAACAAAAAAAAACCTTTTTGTTGCGTCCAATGTCATGGTTAAGGTGAAATGGGAAAACATTGCAAAATGTATGGACATGACCATACATCCTATTTGTACTAGTACATAAAGAATCACTAGCTGTTGAGGACTTCGGCACATAAGGCTAGCCTCAACCCATCCCCTCAGCTTACCAAATATAACTTCTGCCCATTTTTCTTCCTCTTTAAAAGGGTTTCAGCTTTTTTTTTTCTTTTTTTTAATTTGATTTATATGCCGCCCTTCTCCGGAGACTCAGGGCGGCTTACAATGTGTTAAGCAATAGCCTTCATACTTTTGTATATTTATATTTATACAAAGTCAGCTTATTGCCCCCAACAAACTGGGTCCTCAATTTACCCACCTTATAAAGGATGGAAGGCTGAGTCGACCTTGAGCCTGCCTGGGATTGAACTAACAAGTAATTGCAGCAGCTGGATCTTAAATGCTGCCTTTGTAGGAGGCATTACTCCCCTACGCTACTCAGGCTCCTTCTGCCGTTGCAAGCCAATCTGTTGCAAATCGTTCTGAGATGGGGACGGCTGCCCTGTGCCATCTCACACTATGACAAACATGTCCCCTCCAGGTCTTTGTCCATGAATTTTTAATGTTGTCCGCTTTTTGGCAGTGAAGAACAATTAGGGCTCTTCCATTATGGCAAAGCACAATGACTTCCACCTCCATTGCCAGTCCTTGAAGCAAGGAGAGGAAGACAAGCTTTTGCGCCACTTTGCCCCACTTCTCTTCCCACAAGAAAATGGAAGTAGTGTGGACACAGCTTCACATTATTCTAACACAAAGACAGGCATTGTTCTTTACTAAGATACAATTAAGTAATATGCAGTGAATTCGAACTGAATGGAGGATTTGGGCAAGGTGAATCAATCCAGATATTAGTTTTTCATCCTCCTCTTAGAAGATCTGCCAGTGCAGCATAGTAGATAATATATTGGATTAGGACTGGGAAAGCCCATACTGTCATATTAACTCCCCAGTTGGTCAATGGATATAGCCCTCTATTTTGACTTGGGCTACAATATCTTTTGCTTACACAGGGGCATCTGCCTGAATATCTGACCCTTAAGAAATGATGCTATTGTGAACTCTTCTTGCACACAAATCTTATCAATCTTCTTTGAAAACCATGCCTTTTTATTCAGCTATCTTCCAATATACATATACATATACATATATATATATATATATATATACATATACATATACATATATATATATATATATATATATATATATATATATATATATATATATCTGAACAAAATCAAATTCTGGAAGTGGTTAGTAAACTAAGAAGATCCTACCTCCACCTTGTTTATATATTGGTTCCTTTCTTAGCTAGGTTTTTGTTGTTGTTGTTAATTTTAATGGTTTAACTTTTAATGTTTTATAATGTTGTAAGTCGAAGTCATTCTATATTTAAAAAGGAAAAAAAGAAAGGGGAAAGGGGGAAAGGAAAGGCCAATACTGGGGAAAAGATCTTGCAGTACAAATTTTTCACTTGTTGCAAGGAGGTTCCCTAAGACCATTCTCATACAGACTTTATTATTCATTGGTGATGGGACCAAACCATTTGGGCTTCTCCAATTTTGCCACAAAAGTACATTGAGTTGCCAACTCCATCTTTCAATTCTATTGCCACAGGTCTCAAAGTGCAGTTGAATCTTTGCTACATAGTAATGTCTTTCATAAGATTGATAAATCAATGTCAAAAATGTTAAAATAGTTGGAGCATGGGAGGGATGTGGAAAGCAGCAGGACAAAACCCTGAAAATTGTTTTCCCCCTTTTTTATTACAGGGAATATTGATGTTGATGCAGGTATAGTGTGATCTTCAGAAGGTTCCTATTCCTGGAACAATTTATCTCCTGGCTTTCTTGTCAAGAGAGATGCAGCAGGGATTTGGGTGTGGTGGGAGGAAGGGGCTCTGCTCTTAAGCCTACAATCCATCTTTTGCTCCATCTTACAACCTCTTTCCTGTCCAGGGCCATCCCAACTCGTCTTTAATTCAGCAACTGTGTAAAGGTTACTACAGTACACCTTTTGTCTCAGGCGCACGTCCATTCCTCAAGCAATAGAAAGCAGTCGAGCCTTTTTGCTATTGGCGGTCGAGATAGGGAGGGCGGGAAAGGAAACCAGGGCTCGGCCAATCACTGCACTGAAACACTCCCACGTTGAATCTGAGAGCGACTGCTCTCCTCAAGGCTGCGATGGCCGCGTGGTTTAAGTTGATGCGCTTTCTGCCAGCTCAGCAGTTGGCGGGAAGGACCAACGAAAGGACCTTAAAAGTTTCATCTCCCTCGACCAGAGAGCTTTGAGCTCTCTCCCTCTCAGCCCCCCCCTTTTCCCCCTGCATAACGTTGTTGCCGGGAGGCTCAAAGTCCACAAAAAAGCCCCTCGTAGCTTTTTAAGAGAATTGCAATGCAGAAAATAAAGCCGTTTGATTACCATTTCCGACTGGGTGGAAGAGAGAGGCAGCGAAGGAGTTGGGAGGATTTTTTTCCCCCTTCTCCTGGCAGCCGGGGAGGAGTGAAAAGTGAAGAGCCACGAGATGGAGCCCGGAAATGAGAACTTTCATTTCTGCATTGCATTCCTCCGAAAGTTCTTTTTCCGTGCTCCATTATCGTGGCTTTTCATTCCTCCCCGACTGCCAGGAGGGAAAAAAAATTCCTTCTCCCTCTTTTCCCTCCAAAAAAATGGAGCTTTCATTTCTGCATTGCATTTCTTCGAAAGCTTCTTTTCCGTGCTCAATTATCGTGGCTTTTCACTCCCCTCCCCCTCTCGGCTGCCAGGGGAAAAAAATCCTTACGCTCCCCGGTTCGGAAATGGCAAACAAGCGAAAACCGAGACGCTCGTCCAAAGAGGTGTTGGAAAAGCGGCAGACCCGCGCCAAGTCTCTCGCCTCGCGAGCCAACCCACCGAGCAGCGGCGACGGCTTCTCTTTTCTGCCGCCTCTCGCTTTTCGCAGCCTTCGCTACCGCCGAAATGGACCCTCCCCGGCCTTTTTTCCAGAGCGAGGGAGCGGCTCCAGGTATCCACAGTCGCGTTTCCCGCTCCCGACTTCCCTCGGCGGCCTTCTGGGAGGTTCGCAAAGGAGGAAGGCGGCGCAGTTTCAGGAAGAGGGAGGCGGGGAGGGAGGAAGAGGCGGGCCGCCGCTTCTGCTACCAGGCCGCGGTCCTGGTCGGGCCTTTTGCTGGCGGAACAAGAAGGGGGGACCGGAGCCCCAAGAGTGGAGCGAATAGCCGGCCCTTTCCCATGCAACTTCCCCAATGTCAGACGCGGCGGCGGCGGCGGCGGCGGCTCAGCTCTGAGCGGCGGCTCCCATCCTCCCCATTCAACTCTCCCTCTTGGTCTCTTTTTTTTTTTCCCCTGCTACAGGGGCGCGACTCCCAAACTGCGACCCCGGAAAAACCGCGGCCTGCCCGGTTAAAAAAAAAAAAAGAGGGGAGAAGAAGGGGATCCGTACGTGGTTTCCAGCGCGAGTCGCAAGAATGACGAGCCGGGGTCCCCCGGCCTGGGCTTCCCGGCGGCCCCAATAAAGCCCGGGCGGAACAGCCTCGTATGAGGCTATTCCGCGGCCCAGGGGGTGCCTCCGCCAGGCTGCTGTGGTGGTGGTTGCTGAGCAGAGGAGCCGGAGACCCAGGCTGGCGAGGGGAGCCCCTCGAGATCCGCCTGGGTCTCTTCCGCCCCGTCCCCTGTCAGACGCGCCCCCCTTCTTGCACCCCGTGGGAAGGGAAGGCATGTCTTCTCCCAGTTCCGTGGACATGATTGAAAACCCCCCGGTGCTCAACTTCGAAGAAATCGACTACAAAGAGATAGAGGTGGAAGAGGTGAGAGGGTCTGCAATGGTGGGAGGGAGGGGGAAAGCTCGTCTCTGGGGTTCTAAGCGTAACTCTTTTGGAGAAACTCCTGTATTTCAAAGACATTTCCTCGGGGGGGGGGGTGTATCTCTGATCCTGATTTGGAAGAAATGTCTACTCGGGATATTGGGGGCGAAAGGTAGCATTGCAAAAGTGCCCCTGCTCAAGTCAAGATGCCTTCTTGACTTGAGTTTTTTCTAAGTTATTCCAAGATGGACACAAGCCAATTGTTTCCATTGGTGAAGAAAAGATAGTCAGGATAAGGGCACTGCCTACGGTGCAAAATGTTGTTGACAGCAAGAGGAAAAGATCAAGGTATAAATTCATGCTTGGGAAACTCATTGGGTAATAGTGAGCCTCTGTTTCTCAGTTTGACAGAAAAAATGGAGTTTTTTTTTTTTTAATGCCACAAAACCACATGTCCAGTGTCTTTTTATTTAAGTGCTTAGGGCCAGGCTTTTATCCTAAAATCTGATTTTAAAGTTCACCTGTTGCAAATTGATATGACTGAACAGACAAAAAACAACATATTGCAGTTGCAGCTCCTGTCATGAAAATTGTTTCATCTTGCAGTTAAAGCATATATCTAAAACTTATAATTTTTAAAGAAAAGTCTGTTAGATTTAATATAATAAGAACAAAACAGATGTTTGCTTCTAAGGAAGAAAACCTTCTGGATCTAAATGGCCAAACAAATGTATAGATCATACATTACCAGTAGAAGTTATATGTACATAGAATTTTGAAAATCACCCAGGATAAGAAACTCATTACTAAAACAATACTTGTGTGTCCTACAGAAATAAGTGACAACTGCTTAAAAATATATCTGAATGCTGGTTTTAGCCAATTTAAAATGATTCCAAAACTATGTATGAGTAGGTGTTTTTTCAGACAGATCTAATCAATATCTCCAAATCTATTTTCTACAAGGAAAGTGATGCCAAGGAAGATCTTAGTATAGCCATAAGTGAAGTCACACTTATAGATAAGCTGTATTATACGTATCTGATAGTAAATCTTTTAAACAGTGTACAATATTGTGGAATTAACAAATGACATAAGAAAAGCTTGTTTTTAATAGTAAAGCTTTTTTATATAATGTTTCGAAAGGTGCAGATTTGACTGGTTTTAACACTTAAAATTTGCAACTTAGTGTTACTCTACAATATTAACATTGTTAAAATTGTATGTTTATATTATAGACCACTTTTAGAAGTTCAGAATAACTGTTTCAGAAGTTAACTAAGAAATGTTTTAAATAAATTAATGCATATATATGCACAGCCCTATAACTTTTTGCCAGTTGTTTTATCTTCTCCACATTGAATTTGGAAATGTTAGAATCATCTAAGCCCATATGAAGACATAATAACCATGCAGTTATGTTTTATAATAATGGTATTCCCCAATAAAATCCTTTTATTTATTTATTTATTTTATTAAACTTGTATGCCGCTCTCTCTCCCAAAGGACTCAGGGCGGCTCACAACGATAAAAAACACACAAAATTCAGTATTCAAATATAAAAACCAATACAATCCCCATTAAAAACCCCTTCAGTCCAATCCGGCCAGGCCAAATAGCCATGTTTTGAAGTCACGGCGGAAAGAGCGAAAGTCAGGGGCCATCCGGAGCCCCAGGGGGAGCTGATTCCACAGAGTAGGCACGCCCACAGAGAAGGCCCGCTCCCTGGGAGTCGCCAGCCGGCATTGTCTGGCGTATGGGACCCCAAGGAGGCACTCCCTGTGAGAGCGCACCTGGTGATGGGGAGCTGTCACTGGCTGCAGATGGTCTGCCAGGTATCCCGGACCTAAGCCATGTAGGGCTTTATAGGTAATTACCAGCACCTTGAATCTCACCCTTTTAATTTGTATAAAAAAACTTTTGGGGATGTTTTGCTATGTCAAATCTGATGCTCCTTTTCCTGTAAAGACACACTCATATGAAACATTTTTGGTGAGTATATCCAGTGGTGGGATTCAAGTAATTTAACAACCAGTTCTCTGCCCTAATGATTTCTTCCAACAACCAGTTTGCCAAACTGCTCAGAAAGTTAATAATTGGTTCTCCCAAAGTGGTGTGAACTGGCTGAATCCCACTGAGTATATCTCATTAAATTCTGTGGTATTTAACTTTTCTTTCTGGGCTGAATGTGGCTAGGTATACATCATCATGCTAATATTTTTGGATTTCATTTTATAAGATGGAAGAACCAGGCCAATATTGTTTGTTTGATAAATTATGGCTAAGTCTTGGTTTAATATGAAATATGAATATAGTGTTAATTTCACACCATCTGAGTTGCAATTTTCCACAGGCATACATTTTAGACCCACAATAAACGATGGCTAACAGAAATTAAATATTTTTGTGTTAAGCTTCCATACTACAATGGATAAGAGAAAAGGAAAAGGCCTTGATTAATATATTTCCAGCATGCTCCTCTCTTCTAAGGTTCTTTTTGGGTTTGTTTGTAGACATCATAACAGAATCCTGCAAGTTATTCATCCCATCAATTGTGTCTAAAAGTTAAGTAAAACCTCATTATTTTGTTGCTTGTCTTGGACTACCAAAACTGAAAGTTGTCAAATGCTTAGCAGGCTACTATAAAGATCTTCTCAAGGTTAACAGGTTATAAGTTTGGACAGACCTTTTGCAGAATATAAATATGTATTTTTCTATGACATTGTAGAATATTAAGAAAAGTTGCAAGTTGTTTCTAATAGTAGCTTCAAAATCTCCAATTGTCTTTTTATTTAGGTTGTTGGACGAGGAGCCTTTGGAGTAGTTTGCAAAGCAAAATGGCGGGGGAAAGATGTGGCCATTAAGCAAATAGAAAGTGAATCTGAACGGAAAGCCTTCATTGTAGAGGTATAATTTCACTTTAGAATTTATTCAAAAGAATTTGATAGGTACCAGAATAATTTTAAAAAAGGTGTACAGTGAAAATTTTACTGTCTGTAAGCTGTAATTAGAACTGATATTCATGGATTTATTCAGGGGATTTTTTAATATATATACATAGTGTTTTTGAAATGAATTTGAGTTATAGATAAGAGGGTGAACTGGGAATCAGAGTTCAAGAGTTCACTGAACTGTACATTCCCTGTGTACTTTCTCTTTTGAGGAATACTTCATTTTCTAAGTGATATCAACATAAGTGTTCTGCTTCCTTGGTCATATTGACCCAAGCAAATTAATATTTTCCCTTTTCAATAACTGCAGAGATCTTCTCTTCCTCCTTCTAGTGATTTGATATGCTTACTACTAGAACTAAACTTTTGTAACTAATTCACACAGAATGTATGAACGTGACAGTATTTTATTTATGTTATAAATAACAAATGTCATTTTTTCAGAGACTCCATTTAGGATCACCATAATCATAATTTCAGGTACACCTGAAATTGTTCAAACAGTTTATCCAGGAATAAATCATATTTCTAACATACTGCTTAATATCTATGAGTGACCTACTTTCTTTCCATAAAATGTGAAGTATATTTACATAGGGTTATTGCTATTTAAGTTATTGAGCAGAGACATTATTTGAAAATACATTAAGTAAAAACATTGAATACATTTAGGTTGACCTTTAGGGCAGAACTTTCCGATGGGAAATACTAATGCATATGTCTTACTCTTAAAGCTATCCAATAAATTCTATTCCTTTCTGTCTAATATTTATGAGTACTTTATTATCATGCCATTCAGTTAATTAATATTCTAAAAGGATTAGGACTATACTGTGCTTCGGATTTGAAAATAAAATGTTTGTGCAGAGGCAGAAATATAGCACCTTTCTGTAACTCTTAGAGCAGCTACGGCTAGTGTGCATCTTTTACAAAGTTTTAAACCAATACACTCAAAAAAGAATTAATGAACTGTTCCAGAAGCAACATACTATATAAAAGAAAATACATCCAGCAGGGGCTCAATCTCCATTTTGTCCAGTCTGGGAAAAGAGCTAAGTTTTTAAAAACTTCCTGAACATGGCACATTTGGATCTCTCTGAGGATATCATCCCAGAGGGCAGATATTGCAACAGGAAAAATGCAGATGTTCTTGTCTTAAGGAGTTGCAAATGGAGTCCATAGTGTCATCTCTTTAAAAAGCAAAAAAAAAAAAATGCTTTCAAAACTAAAACCTTTCATTCTTCTAATTCATATATACATATATAACAAAATCAACAACATAAAGATTTATTTTAAATTATGTGAAGCAAATTTCTGGAACTAAGGCACATGTCTCTTGTTAGCATCTTAAGTTTACAAATTCAGCATCAGCCTGATGCAATGTATGCAAGTTGATCTGTAATGTTCATTTGAATGGATCTAGGTCAAAACTGATTGCCTGAGTGTATCTTTTTTTTTTCAGCCATAGTAGGGATCTGTAGTTAACCTCCCCCCCCCCGCCCCCCCATTATAAAAGACAGGAATCAGTCCTTAATTTTATTTATAATCATAAAACATTGAGAAGGGTTTTTGCTGCTCTAAAAGCCTCAAAAAAAAATAATGGAATGAAGCTGCTCCTTCCTTAAATCTTTTGACAGTCTGAAAGGTGCCCCAGTCCAGTTGCTTTCATTATATTTGAGTTTGCAAAAGCTCAGAATTAGGAGTACAGTATTGAAGGAAGTGAAAAGCAAACCATTCTACCTTAAAATTATCTGCACTTGAAAGGAAGGCATGTGGTCTATCATTTCCTATTGATAACAAGCCAAGTATTCCCAGTCTTCCAAATTCTTTGTTAGAAATTTGTGGATGTAGAAAAGTCTTTCTAAAAGATGCTGTAGTTTATAAAGCAATTGTACTACAGCATTATCCCAAGACAGAACTAAACGTATTTCTGGAATCAAGTGTAGACACTGTTAATTATATCCTGATGCTATGCTATGCTGCCAACATAGAGAATAGATTGAGAGCAGCCGAAAGACATAGAAAAGATTGTTGAACTGAAATACGAATCAAGATAATATCATAACAATCACATCTGATAAATTAGAATATCCACATCCACTTAGAGTGTGACAATTTGCCCAATAATTTTTCAGAAATTCTTTTTAAAATGTAGCTTCTACATTAGCCAATATACTCTGACTAATTTAAACATGGAACTGACATGCTGCTCATATATGTGTGTGTGTGTGTGTGTGTGTGTGTGTGTGTGTGTGTGTGTGTAAATTAATCTGCTTTTTATGATCATTTATACAAAGAAAAGTTTTATGTAAGAGAACTTAAAATACATTGCTTTTTAAAATTTCAGCTTCGACAGTTGTCACGTGTGAATCATCCTAATATCGTCAAGTTATATGGAGCTTGTTTAAATCCAGTAAGTAGCAACTTTTGGACAGTCTCTTTATTTAAATGAAATATTTGGCTTATTTACATATTCTAAGTTGAATTTTTCATTTATGAGAAAAGCAGTCCTTTCGCATTCAGTTTGAAATATACAGGTTTCCAATTTCCATTCTAGCATTGTTCTATAGATTTATTGATCAGTGTTTCACTACTCTATTCTGGTTCTAAATTAAATGAAGAGCTTCTAAAATTTATTTTCTTATTCCGCATGCATAAATGTTAACAACTGAAACATATTGTAGATGACCACAAGAGGATTTTTAATATGCGTTAATATGCATACTCAGTTGTGTACTTGAATAAAGCATAAAAGAAGAAGAAAAATAGAGCAATTACATCTCTGACCAAATCTGTACATGTAGTTGTTTCTGCACAGTCTAAGGATTAAAACAGAATTACCATATTTTTTGGTGTATAAGAAGCACTTCCCTCCCCCCAAAAGTGAGTAGAAATGTCTGTGTGTCTTATAGAGCGAATGTTGCTGAAGCCCCGCCCATCCATCCTACCCTTCGGCTTCTGTCTCCCAACCATTTGCTTCCTTGCAGCAAACAGCCTAGTCAGCTTCAGCATAGCTGGATCGGCCTCCCGGAATACTGCCTATCAGCTGTTCCAGGCTGTGGGGATCGCCACCGCCCATCACTGCTGCCACCTATCGCATCTCTGCATGTCCCATTTTTGGCCTCCCACACGTGCACCCCATTTTTGGCCTGTTCCAGTGGGGATAGGTGGCAGCAATCCCCGCCACTTGGAACAGGCCAAAAATGGGGTGCATGAAGCCCAAAAAAGGGACTCACGGAGGCCAAACATGGGGCACACAGAAGCAGTGATAGGCAGCAGCAGCAATGGACGGCGGCAGTAGGCGGTGGCAATCCCCACAGCCTAGAACAGCTGATAGGCAGTATTCTAGGAGGCAGATCCAACCGCCAATCAGCTGCTCATGCTAAATCAGACTGTGCTGAAGCTGACCAGGTTGTTTGCTGCAAGGAGGCAAATTGCTGGGAGGCAGAGGCAGAATTTTGTGTCTTGTTTTCCACCCCAAAAGCTAGCTGCATTTTATAGTTCGGAGTGTTTTATAGTCTGAAAAATATGGTATATATTACTAAAATAAGATGGGAACATTTCATAAGAATACTTGTTCAAATACTTCTTTCATATTAAAAATGTAATAAATTGGTCTTCTGCTTTTTTCCTCATTAGGTATGTCTTGTAATGGAATATGCTGAAGGAGGTTCTCTCTATAATGGTGAGCATCATTTTTGAATTGCATTGTCCAGAACGCTGCCTAAAATGTTGCCATCATGTTAATACGTTACTGTATAAATGTCTCATTTATTATAATAATTTTATGATACTGATTGTTCTGGGTTAAATTTTATTGTTACACTTTTGTTATACTTTTGTTAAGCCTTATGGTCTGCCTCATAGAGCAAGTGGTATACTGGATGGATCGATGGAGAAATTTAGATTTTTACCCAATTCAGGCTGTAAGAATTCCTTTAAAATAAAGCTGATCATTTTTTTTCCTGTTGGGGGCTGAGAGGCATTTTTGATCTTGTAGTGATGACTCAGCAGCAAATGAGATAGAGATAAAAAAATTATTCAAACGTTATTAACACGCTCAACAGATACTACAGATTATTTCTGGTCACCCAGTTAATCATTTTCCCTTTAAGTCATACTGAACATTACAATTTGTGACAACGTTTGGAGGTCTGTGATGGGTGCACCCAAGATTTTTGTTATAGAAGCATAGGAACAAAAATAACTTCTGCTGTGTACTTCGTACATCATGGAGCACTTTTCAGAAGTAGCATTCCCATTTTATATCTTCTGTAATGTACAATAAAATTCTTTTTAGTTTGTACCTTTGTTTTTCAGTCCTACATGGTGCTGAGCCTCTACCTTATTATACTGCTGCACATGCAATGAGTTGGTGTTTACAATGTTCCCAAGGAGTAGCATACCTTCACAGCATGAAACCGAAAGCACTCATACACAGGGACCTAAAACCACCAAAGTAGGTTTTCAAGAATTCTGTAAGACACTGTCATTCTTAAAGACTTGTTTCTAATAAGCCTAGAGAACATTGTGGTTTGCAATAGTAATTCTCAGATGCAGTCTAAGTTATTTGAACGTTATGTAAATATTTACTATATTTCATCAGCAGGAAAGGCTATAATTTCTATTTTTTTTAATGAAATTTATATGCCGCCCATCTCACTATCAAGCAGCCTTTGATCATCTTGATAATCAGCTGTAATAACTGCAGGAGAGCTAAAGCTTGTTACTTTATGATATTGTGATTAAAATTAATAACACTGATGTATTAGACTCAGATAACAAGCTGGCATAGGAGGAATTAGTGACAAAGGAAACACTGCCGAAGTTCAGGTCTATACTCTGGCCTGGATTGTTAAGAACAGTGGGCATCTGTGATCTGTTAACTTGTTCGTGAAATACATTTTTATTATTATATTTATTATTCGGATAAATCACTTGGACATATTTTCTGTGTCGCTCACCAAAATAAAAAAAAGATAAAATATAAAATTATTCTTTTAAAAGTAAATAGAGTGGGATGGACCCATCAAATGACTCATTGTCGCCAGGTGGGATGTTTTCACTAGGGGGGGGGGGTATTGCTTTTATATTGTTTTTATATTGCTTTTTTATACTTTATATCTTTGTAAGCCAGCCAGAGTCATTGAGAATGAGTTGGGCATATCAATTTGAATGGATGGATGGATGGATGGTTAAAACTAGATATGGAGCAAAATAGTTGTTCCTGTAAAATCAGTCTTGATCTTTATACATTGCAGTTAGTTATTTTTGCATTCAATAACGAATGGGTATAAACCTAGTTGCTTCATTCAATTTGATTGTGCTACACAGTAAAATAAAAATTCCCTTCTCTCTCATGGCACTAAAGCACATTGTAATTTCTTCAGTGTTGACCTCTGTCTTCCCAAACTCACTTTTCTGTCTTTTTTTTTTTACAATTACTAATAAAGATTGTCTACTTATTTCCTTTAAAAAGAAGTATATTGCTTTTAATTACAGTAAAAAATCTTAATCTACTTTTCACTTTTGTATATTAAATCTACAGATACTGTACATAAATTGCTTAGAGAATATTTTCTCTAATTCTTTGGCAAAATACATATTCTAATTAAATTCTATTTGTTTTACAGTTTGCTCTTAGTGGCAGGAGGGACTGTTTTAAAAATATGTGATTTCGGTACAGCTTGTGATATTCAGACTCACATGACCAATAATAAGGGCAGTGCTGCTTGGATGGCACCTGAAGTTTTTGAAGGTAACAAAGTAATTTTGAAACTGACTACCATTCTCATGTGTATTATCAGCTTTAGTAATTTTTGTAGTAATTTTGATACAGAGATTCATTTGGTGCAGATATACTTTTTGCTGTTGTTTACAGGGTGGATTTGATTTAAATCAAGTCAATTTAAATCACGGTTTAAATCATGATTTAAATCACTAGTAAAAAGGCTTGATTTAAATCAACTCGATCTAAATCATAATTTTTAAAGCGCAACTGTCATCTCTGTCCTGCAGCGGCTCTTCCTCTGACCTGCTGTTGACTCACTGGCAGTCCCAATATTGCAGAATGTATAGTCTCATGCTACATAACTAATCTCCATTTCATGCTGAATAAACTAAATCATTAATGTATTTTAAATAGAAAAATACCCTTAGATAGATTTTTAGTCCAAAAGCATTTTATTGAAATAAATTTGATAAAAATCAAATCCAATTTAAATTTAAAAAATGATTTTTTTAAAAAAAAATTTAAAAAATTGATTTTTATCCACCCTGGTTGTTTATAAAAGTATTTCAGAAGTCAGTAGAAAAGACACAGTCAACTGTCTAGTACTATGATGGCGAACCCATATCAGTGAGACACCAGCTCAGCTCTGGGGCACATGTGTGTGCCAGCCAGCTGATTTTCGGGCCTTCTGGGCCCACCAGAAGTAGAGAAACAGGCTGCTTCCTGCCTCCGGAGGGGCTGGGGTGAGGGAGTAGGCCCGTTTTTCTTTCTTACCTGGCTCCAGATCCTCTATATGCATCTGCGGAGGGCGAAAACAGCCTTTCCCACTCCGTCGGAGGCCCTCCAAAGGCCTGAAAGGGCCCATTTCCCAACTCCCGGTGGGACAGGAAGTCATGTTTTTTGCTGTTCCCAGCCTCCAGAGACTCCTAGAGAGGCTCTGGAGACTGGGGATAGCAAAAAAGTTACTTCCTGTCCCACCGGGAGTTGAGAAATGGGCCCTTTCAGGCCTCCGAGGGAGTGGGAAAGGCTGTTTTCGCCCTTCCCAGACGCATAGAGAGGGTCTGGAGCCAGGTAAGGAAGAAAAACAGGCCTACCAGGCCATCGCATGCCAGGAGCTGGGGGAGGAGAGGGGGGGTTGCACGCGCACGCGCAGGGCAGAATGCATAGAATTATGGGTGTGGGCACGCACGCGCGCGAACCTCCCCCACCCCACCCCCCTCTCCTGGCAAGCGATGGCAAAAAGGTTAGCCATCACTGGTCTAGTATGATGTGACGTAAATTTTTGAAGGCTTGCCATTTGAATTAATGCAGTTTAAGCATCTGCCTTATATATGAAGAATCTTACATATGAAGAAATGAATCTCTTTCTGTTGTAATATACACCTGTATGTAGCCTGACAGTCATTGAATGGAAATATTGCACTTGGTCAAAACTATTGAATTGCAAACTTTTCTTAGCACTGAAGTGCCTTTGACTAAATTCTAAAAACTAAATATATTTTTTCAGTTCAAATAATCTATTAAGAAAAAAATCAATTGTTATACTGGAAAACTAGGAAATATTACAAAATATCAAATAAGATATTTGAAATCAACATTTTTCAAGCAATGGAACAGAACAGAACAGAATAGAATAATAGAGTTGGAAGGGACCTTGGAGGTCTTCTAGTCCAATCCCCACTTCAGACAAATGATTATCCAACATCATCTTAAAAACTTCCAGCGTTAGAGCATTCACAACTTCTGGAGGCATTTTTCATTAATAAGTTAAACAGATGTAAAATTTAAATCAAGTGAAAGTTGTATAAGAGGTTTTGCATTCAATAATACAATAAAACAGGGTTATAATGGCATTCAGTCAGCATATGATCATAAAATTCCTCTCTTTTTGTACTTTGAGGTTTGATGCTATGAATCACATTGTGTAATTGAAGAAAAATAGAGATGGTTTTTCATTGAACAACATGTGCATGAATATGTAAGTCATTGAATTCACACCCTATGTATTCTTTTAGAAAGCACATGTTTAAATCAACCTGTTTTATAGTACATTGAAGAATCAATTATAGAATTGGTTA
Source organism: Masticophis lateralis (assembly GCA_030761175.1). Classification (NCBI taxonomy): domain Eukaryota; kingdom Metazoa; phylum Chordata; class Lepidosauria; order Squamata; family Colubridae; genus Masticophis; species Masticophis lateralis. The sequence continues at coordinate 112,477,011 of JAUDYJ010000001.1, forward strand.
CAACAAGATTAATTTAATATTTTTATTATAATTAAGACAAAACCTATAATCTTATTTGTAATTATAGAGCATATTTATTTTTTTAAAAAAAACATGTATAAATGATCCTTTTCAGGTAGCAATTACAGTGAAAAATGTGATGTATTCAGTTGGGGTATTATTCTTTGGGAAGTAATTACTCGCAGAAAACCTTTTGATGAGATTGGTGGTCCTGCTTTCCGGATCATGTGGGCAGTTCACAATGGTAAGCTCAAATTTTAAGTGATGAACAAGTGTCTTTGTGGAAAATGCTGCTGAATTTTGCCACTGATTTTCTATATAATACTCTAGATGTGCTGATGCAAAACAGGACATGTTATATGTTTGCTTGCCTCCTCCATCTTCAGTACATAACTTTGGTTGGCTAACAGATATATAGGGCTCCCTTAACATCCTGCCCTAATACCTGACGAAACTGACAGGTTTCAGCGGCCTTCTGAAAAGCCACTCTAGACATGTTGGTGTCAAATTATTATTTGCCTCAGTTTCGTAGAAAGCAGAGACTAAAGTCTAATAGAAAAAAAGATGAAGTGCAAGCCCTTATTCTTGCCTCTTGTTATTTTATTTAATACCCCATCTTCCTACTTTTGTATGGGGGGGGAGGATAAATATAGAAAGGAACACTTTAATAGGGATTGGAATGAAAGAGAAACTGGCTTTTGTTTTGAGTTTGGGACAAAACAACCCCATTCATCGTCTTCCATTGATACATGTCCATGTTGGATCTGCTTTGAAGAGACTAACTGAATATTTTGAGTGTTCATTCCAAGATTACAAAAACAGGTGGGATGGTGTTTGTTATAACTACCATGTGTTCTTCCTTTCTCTCTCAAAAACATTAGAAGGTCCCCAAAGTGGTTGGGGTGAGCTGTTTATTTATTTTTGCTTTTTCTCATTTTACAGGCACAGTTAGACAGTTTTTCTCCTTCATAGACTTTTGTGCCTGTTTGTGCTACTCTTATGGGAATAGCATTAGAATTCATTAATAAAACATATTGTAAATAACAATTTCCCCTTGATTTCAGTTACAAAAAGGCAATAAAACATCTTGCTAGACAGCAATGCTAAACCAACCAAAAGCAGGTTTAAATCTCCCCAGGAAAGTACACAAGAGGACACACAGAATATATACTCTAGCACCATGATAGCGAACCTATGGCACGCGCTCCACAGGCGGCACACAGAGCCATGTCGCCTGGCACGCCAGCTCAGCTAGGGCGCGCATGCACACGCCAGCCAGCTAATTTTTGGGCCTTCTGGGCTCACCAGAAGTAGGGAAACAGGCTGTTTCCTGCCTCCAGAGGGCCTGGGGATGGGGTGGGGAAGGCTGTTTTCGCCCTCTCCAGATGCATAGAGAGGATCTGGAGCCAGGTGAGACAGAAAAACAGGCCTACCGGGACATCGCGTGCCAGGAGTTGGGTGGGGGTGCGTGCGTGCGTATGCACAGGGCAGGGCACATAAAATTATGGGTGTGGGCATGTTCGCATGCAAACCTCCCCCACTCCCACCCCTTCTTGGCACGCGATGGCAAAAAGGTTAGCCATCACTGCTCTAGCATATACAAACTGAAGTCAACAAGCTCTCAAATCTAATACACTAGTCTTTGTATTTATAGAATATATTCTGAAAATTCAGAGATTAGAACATGAACAGAATACAAACACAGTGCAGTCTTCATAAATACAATTCATTACTTGAAAAAAGTTAACTTTATTAGAAATATTTATGTAATGCAAATAATGAATGCATACAACTTGTCTAAAAACAAAAAAAAAGGTACATCAGATATAATAAACATATAAAACACTACCCATTAAACCTAAATTCCTCAAAGTCCTTCTGGACTTTGGGCTTGAGATTGAAAAAATTAAACTTTGATTTGGGTTTTGCTGATTAAATAGATTTGTTGTTACAGAAATGAGTAGTACATATTTCTATGTAAAAGTAAAATGTTAACGTTATATGTTATTACCTTTATCCACGGTGCTAAAAAGAGTTGGAATTCAATGCTTTTCTCTCTTTTTTCCTTTTACCCTACACTTTTTCTTCCCTTTTTCCTTTTCCACTTTCCCATTATTTTAATTTTTTTTTTGTATTTTATATTTCGATAAAAGTTGAGAGGCTCAGAAACCTAAATTCTTCAAAGAAATATTTTTAAAAAGCAGTAAGCCTATTTCCAGGCATGCTGACTATTGAAGTTAGTCTTTATCAGTGCTTATTTTGGGATCAGCCTGACTTACTTCTAATGCATTTGCAACCTCCCAATTAGTTTACGTAAATTGATGGCTGTGATATAGCAGTGTAATAATATTTTCTTCTAACCATAAATTTAGACACCTGCATTCAGCCCCACCGCTTTATCACCCCTGCCAATATCAGCCAACAATGGCCAAGGTGGAGCCTGTCTCTGCTGCTCTATTGGTTAAACTAGAAACACTTTGAGGGGGAAAACAGCACATTCATACTATTGGCAACTGCCTTCTTTTGAGTATAGGAGAGAACTATTTTTCCTCAAGCTTGGGACAAAACATGGAACACAGGTTCATCTTGCTTCAAGATTGAAATATTGAAATGTAGTGCTTATATCTTACTCCTAATATAATAATATAGCCATATTATGCTTATTTTTGTTCTTCATATATGAGAGTAACAGTTTGAAAAAGAATGCATAACAAGTAAAGTATTTCTCCAGACATTATCAGACTCCTACTTTAATTAATCCTAGCTGGACCAGCAATAAGAATTGTAGTCAAACAATGCCTAAAGGTTAAGCATTGCAAGCACTGCTAGTTTAGAGGAGGTCTGGCATTTGCTCATTTGAATATGAATTCCAGTTCAGATTTTGTTTGGCGAAACTAATCTCTTCTTTATCATGAGTACGTCAATAAAGGGGTAAAATATCTTTTTATATTCAGGATTATGACAAGTTTTAATGTGTAAAGTGGGCTAGGGAAACAGTAGTCTCAGCAAATATTTTATTGCCCTAATTCTTCAAGGATAGGTTAGTTCAGTCAAATTAGAGCCAAATAATTTCTTTGGAAATGCATATAATTCTTTAAAATGTTACTGTTTATAAACATTGTATATTTTTAATAGGTACGCGGCCACCGCTGATAAAAAATTTACCTAAGCCTATTGAGAGCTTAATGACTCGGTGTTGGTCTAAAGATCCTTCACAGAGACCTTCCATGGAGGAAATAGTCAAAATAATGACACATTTGATGCAGGTATAATATTTAAATCTTAAATATTGCTGAAATAGACTGGTTTCTAGAAGAAATGTAAAATAGAATATATGAATTTGATAGAGTGAAGACAAATTTTGGAAGTGAGTAGAATATCTTTCATGGCCTTCAGAGGGACCTAAAATAATAAACCCTCTGAACTTTGCAATGATATTTAACCAGCATTTAGCAAATTTAAAATATATGGCACTAACAAACACATTCCACAAAACAAAACACAATCTAGTGCTTTGTTCCAAAATCAAACTTGTTTTCTTATTCCTGCCCTTTCTTTCTTTCACACAGTTGTAATGAGGAATACTCTAAAAGTATATTGAAGGAAGGACAGGAAAGTGTTATATGGATTTTTTTTAACTAAGTGTAGTTCTGGTGCTATAGTCCAAAAAATTTGGAGGATACCCAAGGTCTCTAGCTACGTTTAACATAAGTGTGGCTTCTTAAAAAGCCAGAAAAATAAATGATTTTGGTTAGAGAGGCAAATTAATCAGAGATCCCCTTGTTCAAATGTAGCTTTTCATTTGTAGAGAAACAGAAATTTCTAATTCACTATAGCTATAGTAGAAGAAGAGTGTATTTTAATTGATACAATAAATATCATTTTTTCAGTGCTATAGATAAAAATTGCATTTGATTTAAAAACAAAAGTAATAATATTTTTGCCCTTTTTGTTAAGCACCTTTTGGTAATTGCTTATCCTGATTTGGTTTTTCATGTTATAATTATTAAATAATAAATTCATTGACTAAATCACAATTTACAGCATTATCTTGGAAACAAATTGAATTTAGCAGCTTTTAGATACTTTTCTTAAAAATGGTCCTTGTAATAAGGGCAATTACAAGATTCCAGTAATATATTCTTCTTTCATTGCAGTATTTTCCAGGAGCTGACGAACCTCTACAGTATCCCTGTCAGTATTCTGATGAAGGCCAAAGCAACTCTGCTACTAGTACAGGTAATCAGATTATATGTTTCAGACATCAAACCAGCAGTGAAATCCCCCCCCAGTTCTATCCGGCTTGCCGAACCGGTAGCGCCGGTGGCTGGAGACTCCACCCACCCGCTGGGATATCATTACGTCCCGGTTTTTTACGTACACATTCTCCCGTTCCCGAACCAGCAGCGAAGGTAAGTGAATTTCACCACTACATCAAACTCATATTTTAAGTATTTTAAGCCAGTAAGGATAATCTTTTACTCACAAGGAAACACATTGTTAGAGGGAAGAAGCTTCAGCACTGCAGTGGTGAGGGAAAGGATACCAGATACCAGGGCTGTGGCACAAGTGCACAGAGCTGAGATTTTTCAGCATTTATCTTTTATGGGTACATTGAGGATATTACCAGTTTTTTAAGAGCACATAATCATAACTTTAACTAAAAATATTTTTAAAAATCATAGGTTCATTTATGGACATGACTTCCACAAACACCAGTAACAAAAGTGATATCAACATAGAAGCAAATGATTTTCAAGGAACTGCTACAAATGATACCATTAAACGTTTGGAAACAAAATTGGCCCAACAGATGAAAAATTCAGCAAAGCAGGTGGTAAGAATGTAGAAATTTGTATTTGAGATCATTTCCTTAGAAGCAAAATGGTGTGATAATCCTTTATTTATAAAGTTATGAGCAGGATGGCACCCTCAAATATTTTCCATCCTTGAAATCAGACTGCCAAAATTTTGGTAACTTTCTATCTATTATTGTTATTTAGCCTTAGCCACCCAAAACTTCTTCAGATTCCCACAAAACACAGAAGGAAATCCTAACTTCGCCCATTTCAAGAACATTACCAAAACTTCGCTTTATCCATTGTGGTCCTTGTGGCAACAAAAGAACATTTTTTTTAAAAAAAACCCTGCCACCCCTACAAGCAGAAGGTGATTTGCCCCATGTATAAATGATATTAATAATCTTCATGACTTTTTTTAAAGCTTAGAATGAAAAAAAAAGTATATATTCGCAGAGTTTTTCTGTGATAATAGTAGGTTTGCAAAATGTTGAAAGCTTCCTTACGGCCTTTCTCTTCCTGTGTTGTAAAGTTTATAGGTTTTCATAACACTTTCAGTATTAAAAATGATAATTTAAAAATTATTGTAAATATGCAATTTTTATTTCTGAAATCAGGGAGAATCCGGCCGTTTGAGTTTACCTCCATCTCGTGGTAGTAGTGTGGAGAGCTTGTCAGAGGTTCGTGGGCGACCACAGTCAGCTCATGTTTCAGGAGAAGGCAAGCGAATGAGTGCTGACATGTCAGAAATTGAAGCAAGAATTGCTGCTTCTGCAGGTAAAGGTATTGTTTTTAAACTTCCCATTTGTTTTTAAGGAGCACTTTTGGCATTTTGAGAGCATATTGTGTTCCTGCACAATAGCTACATTCCATGGCTGTTGCCACAAAAACTTGCCACCCCGTATCACTCTCATCTCTCCAAAACAAAGCAGTCAAACTAAAAAGAGATTAAGTTGTTGCAGAATTGAAATATGAATTGCAAACCAGGTAACTTTTTTTTAAGATTGCAGCATTCTCCTTTAAATGCCAGTTTCACAGAAACAAAGTGATGAGAGCCAAAGACCAGAAACTTGATGTGGGAAAAGAATAGAGTTTAAGGCAAATATTGGGGTAACATTCCAAAATGCCAAATCTCATCTTTGCCCCATCAGAAATAAGCAAAATCAAAATACTTGAGGAAAGACAACGGACAAAATACATGAAGTATACTTGAAAATAATGAGGGTACTGGAAGCCTATGTTCTGTAATGTAATAGGTTTTAAAGAACTTGTCCATGGACATTTTGCTGCCTGCAAACACCACATTATAATTGCCATCAGCTTCTAAAATTTAGATAAGAACTAAAATAAGAAAAATCATACACAATTCTCCGCAAGTCAAGTTTTAAATTGCATTTTATGTTAATCTCTTCCCAAATGTTACAAAACGTTAAGACCTTTGCATGAACAAGGGTAAGCACATTACCTGTGCCCTATAATATCTCAAGATATTGTCATCCTCCAATATAAACACTGACTTTTTCTTTTTTTTTTCTTTTAAAATAAACCTTTATTAAGACTTAAAAAAAACACACATTTAAAATATACAAATTTCGTAGTCAAACAAAAAAAAAAAAAAGACAAATTTATATATACTATACTCAACTTCACATATTGACTAACACAGACTTTTTCAATTGAGACCTTTTTCTTTCCGTGAAGCTTCTCTGTGTGAATTTCATCTCTTGATTTGATAATGCTCAACAGTTTAGGAATATCCCATAAGCCTTTGGCACAAAGGAGGGAAGGAGATGCATTCTACACAAGAAGCAAGGAAGCCACTGAAATTTTCTATTTTTTGCATCAATAGGATATTTGTACTGAACCAGGCATCTTCCACACTCCTGTCCCTGAGTAGTAGATTATGGTTTTTGTATAACATTTTTAATTTTGCAAATAATTGTTGATATTTCACTATTATTTGTTGGTTAGTTGTCTGACCAAATTTATATGGATTGCCCACGTTACAAGAAGTGACTCTAGGCAGGGTACCCTTATGAGATAATTTTATCAATTGCTTTTGATTTAAGAGCTATGTATTTCTAGTGTTAATTTATTACAGTATAAACATGACTTAATTTGATGGCTATAATGTTAATAAAGCTCAAAATTACAGGCTACAATATGAATAACAAAAATCAAAATTAGTTTATAATAATAGCCTATCAATCTGTGTGGTGTATTTCAAATGCTAGACAATGTTCTTTTTATGAAGTAATCTTTCTCTTTTTATGTCTAATGAACTATTGGCCAAACTTTCTAGAAGTTAGTTAAATCTCTATCACAGAAATTTAGTCTTTTCTTTTTATTCTAAGCATTGCAATAGTGGGTAAATACTTAGAATGTCTTCATACTTTGTTCATGAGCAGTCAGTGATCCTTGTATCAAGTGCAATACTTAATCAAATCCTGCTTGTAATTGATTGAATTGGGCAAGATTAAATGATCCAACTTCCCAAGGCAGCCTGCTGAATGGGAAGAAGAATAAGAAAATAGAATATACTATTTTCTAAAAATTAAAGAAAAGCCAACAAAAGTTGGTTCTGGACCTGCCCCTTCATGTCATAAGTCCAATTGCATTGCCACGTTTCGTGGGTCCCAGACTATTGTTAAATATCTCAACTACCTTTTACCTGTGTTGTAAAGTCACACACACACACACACACACACACACACACACACACACACATTGGAACTGTTTCTGGTTTCTCATTTGTTTCACACCAACTTCTGACAGTGGGATATATATATATATATATAGTGAAGATGAGAAGCAGTATTTTAGTGTTAGGACTGGGCAGTTTTGGCAACATAAAGAAGTATAATTATCAGGAGAAATTTCCAGATAAAAGGATTTATATTCATATAAATCTGTTAGGAAACAAGTTTCTTGAATACTGCTTATCTAATAAAAAACATGCTCAGATGTGCAAAATAAATCAAAACCTACTGTAGCTGGAATATTTTAGGTATAAATTAAATTGTATTAGAAGACCAATGGAAGAAGCAGATCTCACTTATGTGCTATTATACAAATTGCTTAGAGTAAAGCAACACACCTTAAATCTTTTAACTGCAAGATACAAAATTTGTTATTCAAATCCATTCTGCCAGTTCAACAACCTTGCCCAGAAAAGAGTGTCCTTAGTAGGTCATGTTAGGACTCTCTTAGGGGATGTTATTATCAGTTGCCATATTGATAGCATTTGCTTAATCTAGAACAGGTTCTAATTTAATATTTAAACATCACCTCTGTATATCTTTCTATGTTAACTGGTATCATTAACAGCTATATTTAATTCCAGAGTTTACTTCTAGCTAGTATTTGTACTCCTTCCCAAATCTATTAATTATGTGATATTATCCTGAATATTACGGCAATAGCTGGTTGTGCCTCTTTCACAAGAGAAATAGATTACATTTAAAATGTCAAAAATATTGAATGTAATAATTTTCAAAATTTTTCAAAAACGTATAGTCAAACTATTTGAGCCATAGCATGTGGCTTACATTTTGTTTTTTGTTTTTTAAAAAAGAAGTTGAGTTATGTTAGTTAACTACATTTATTTTGCATCCCAAATTGTGAAAGGCTATCTCTATGGATTTAACATACATTTTCAGGGCAATCAGTAAGAAATTCTAGTCGCTCATAGCTAGGGTTTGTTGTTGTTTCCTTGTTACTCTTTCTACTCTGTTCATTTGAATTTTGTGTCTCTAACTATAACTAATAATGTATTTTGTTAGATTGTTGATCCTAGTTATGAATGTTGCTCTTAACAAATGCTTTACTGTTTTAAGCATGAATGGAAAGCTATGCAGTTCAGTCTGCATGTCCTTTGTTTGCATGTGTTTAACCAAATTAAGTTTATAAAAGAGTAGTTCTAGTCCAAATGATTTTGTGTTACCATTATAGTCGTTTGCATGTGTATTGTATGTGTATATGTGTTTTTTCAGCCTTTTCCAAACCTAAACGAGGCCATCGTAAAACTGCTTCATTTGGCAACATTCTGGATGTCCCAGAGATCATCAACTCAGGTATTGCATGCCAGCTGTGTGAATCTATTGACACAGATGCTGGAGTAATGACTAAACCTTTAAATACTTTTTGCTCCTGTTCATGGGTGATTGATTACTTACTGGCCAAAAATAATTGAGGAAAGATTTTTTTTATCACATGTTTATCTTTCATATTAATGAACAAATACATTTATTTATTTATTATATTTCTATACTGCCTTTCTCCCGCAGGACTCAAGGCGGTGTACAGTCGAGAAAAAATAAAAGATACATAAACATCATAAAATTGATAATTAAAATTATAGCATAGTTTAGCCCAAATTAAATAAAACCCAGAATTATATAATATTTTAATCATTCCCAGTTAACATGCTTAGCCCCGCCTGATTGAACATCAGGGTCTTGAGGGCACAGTGGAAAGCACGGAGATTAGGGATGTTTCATATATCAGGGGGCAGTTCATTCCAAAGGGTTGGAGCCCTTACAGAGAAGGCCCTCCCCCTGGGAGTCGCCAGTCGGCACAGTTTGACTGACGGTACCCTGAGTAGTCCCTCCCTGTGAGAACGAACTGGTCAGTGGGAGGCTATTGGTGGCAAAAGACGGTCTCGTAAGTACCCAGGCCCTAAGCCATGGAGTGCTTTAAAGGTGATAACTAACATATAGCAAGATGGTTTTGGTTTTTGCTTTTTTTCAATGTAAGAAGATCTCGTCAGCATCTTTTTTCTCCTCTGGTATTGTGATCAGGCTGGAGGTCCAGAGAGCTTTGAAAGTAAAGGATTATTTAAAGTGACTTGGGTGTCATATGGAGTGTACACAGAGATAGTGAACATGCTTGTCAGTGGCCTCTGGTAGAACAGTTGCAGCCCTGACAATCACATGATCACCATTTGCAACTTTCCTTGCTGGTTTCCTCAGAAAGTCAATGTGCCACTCATACACCCTACCTAGCCCTCACTATGCCTTCTGCATACCTGACTTATGCCTGTTGCATAATTCCTGGTACCTCTTGCATCGGACCCACATCACATCTTATGCATTCTCCCTGAACCACAATTCATCTCTCATGCATCCCTTGTACACTCTTTCCAACCCATGCCAAATCTCTCACACAGCTCCTTGGACTGTGCATGACCTCCCTGACCTACCCTGCACTCCCACAAACACCCTCCCTCTCACAGCAATGCCACCTGGGACTTGCAACTTCCTTCCAGTTTCCCCACCAACATTGGTCATGGGAAGCTAGCAGGAAGTCGACTCACCTAATGACCATGGGATTAGCATCATGATGGCAACTGAGACTGCAGGAAGTACCTTTGCAAAACAACGAGGTCACCCCTTATGGTTACATCAGTTAGCAGCAGAATTTCACAATTGCCATCATAAGTCAAGGATTACCTATACATATTAAAGTTTTTTAGCAGATTCAGTTATTCAATATTTTATGTATATCATCCATAATCAGAAGTAAATTTTTGTGGGAGAGAAAACTTAAGGAACAGTTTCCAACAGTATAGGAATCTCATTTTAGAAAAGAGGCTCCAAAATCCTGATGTGTTTTATTTATTTATTTATTAAAAGTATATGCTACCCATCTGAATATGTCAAATCTTGAAACATTAATCCAGTATATTTCATACAGTATTCTTACCCCAATATTGTACAATCAACTGGACTTGAAATATTTCTCTTTTACCATAGTCATCTTGGGTGTATTAATATCATTGTTTTAAATTCCATATGTAAACATTAAAATAAAAAAAATCACTTTCAAAATTAGAGCAGTGTTGTAATTGAAACTCTACAGTATAGAAAGTTGTGCTTTTAAAGTCTGATTCCTCAACAATTACTATTGATTCAGGAGCAACAAGTATTTACTGTATAGATATTCTGTTTGTTTGGCTGTGTTTGAGCTGTTTGCCAAAAGCCTGTAATAGCTAGCAGAAATGAAAATGCTTTAGCCTAACCACCTGCTTCAGCTCATTCTGTTGGTTTGAGTTTCTTCTTTAAAGCAGTTCAGTCTGCACTTAGCACAACTTCCCTGAATGAAAATATTTGTTTCCATTTATAATTCTATTTTAATCTGACTATTATTAATATTATTTGTGAGCATGATAAGTGTTTCTGCAATCTTAGGTTCTCTAAATTCAAAAATGTTATTAATCCAAACTCAGTTTGAATATTCCAGCTACTTTTTACAAATTTATTTCAGATGAGCTATTTCTAGAAAGAGTGAATGTGGGCATCATTATTATATTAGTAATGGACAAGTCATCTTGAGTTTTTTCCTGAATTACTAGGTTCTGTAAATCTGATTAAATCGCCTTGAGGCCCATGCTGAATTGCTCAGACTGCAGAGCATTTGCATAGCTCTGCTACTGTTCTACTGCTTTAATAAAAAAAATGTTTTATGCATCAAAAAGTATAATATGGGGGGGGGGGGTGATTTAGTTGCCTGAAAATGTGAGTACATGTCTTTCTGTATACTTCTTCATACTTTCCAGAAGTTCAGAAACTTTGAACCTATATGCAAATTTCCCCATGTAGCCAATAATATGCATTGCTTTAGCATTTTGGTGGAAAAGTAACACACAATTTTAATCTATCAAGCATAACCCTAATGTAAAGTCTCGTACAAGTTGCAAAGCCCTGAGCTTTTGTACTTATTTTGTGTATCTTGTCCAGTCAAAATTTTTTGCGGAAAATGTGTAAAAGGCTGCTCATACCCACAACTAGGGGATCAAAAAAATCCTTTATCTCCAAATTTTTTTCGGTGTTCTCCAGAACGAACTGAGGGCATCTGACTCAACATAGCACCTTAAATACTTTGTAGCCTGCATTTGAAAAAGTAATTTGATTCAATCCCCTCCAGTTCATACTTTCAAAGCTCTGCACAGCCTTGCTCTATAACGGGGAAAATTCACTGATTAAACTGATTGCTTATAAGAGTAGGAGACATTCCCCTTCCATCAATATTTTCCCATCCATCTTCAATACCACATGCTGGATAGGGAACATGGTGATCCACAAGGTTAAAACACTGGGCTGATTATCCGCAGCCTCATGTTCAAGATCGGTTGCTGCTCTGGGGCGGGGTGAGCTCCTGTGATATACTCCAGCTCCTGCCAATCCAGGAGTTGGCAACCCAGGAGCTCGCAAAGTGGGCAACTGCAAGTAGATAAATGAATGCCACTTTGGTGAGCAATTTCATGGGGACGTGAAAGGAGCCCTCAACTACTCATCCCCCTGGGCAATGGTGATTTCACCAGCAAATCCTTTTGTCATGGAAGTACTTTGGTGCTTCTAATACGGAAGTATTTGTATTAGTAGTACCCTAAAATTACATGATTTAAGAGTATTCCCATCTTGAATTAATTCTTCATATAACAGGAACAAAACTTCATCTTGACCTTGGAGGATTTTTGAGAGGGCAGAGCGATAGGAGGACAAGAAAGGGACAAATTTACTTTTCCATTCTTGCATCTATTGGACACATTCCAAAATATTAAGCAAGATACTGTTTATTTAAAAAAAGATTTAATTGTTTATGGTACTCAAGCTTCCATTCTTTTCATTTCATTTAACGTTTTATTTGAATTTTAAAAAATACCTACACAGATATATTTATAGGTGAGTTTAAAAAGTAAGCCCTTAATACATTTGTAAAATGTTTTTACATATTTTAGAAGTTAGAACATTTAAAAAATACTTTTCACTAAAGTAAAAGGAAGTCGGACATTATGAAAAGCTGTATGAGGGATATTGGGAAATCATGCAAATGATAGCCATTATTGAATTCCTTGCTAGAATAGTTGCTACTGGTCTGTTCGTGTAACACAGTCTTCAAAGACTAAGTTTCTAGAGAGTTATGTCAGCTGTTAATTGCAACTTTGGGATGTTTTCTTTTTGGACAGCTGATATAACATCCTAAGAACAAAGACCATTATAATACCAAAAGGCAGAGAAAATTTTTCTTTGCCTTGTCAGTCATCATATTTTTTTAATGGATCTGTTGACAATTTTTTAAATACATTTAGTAATATTCAGAGCTGTGACTAAAAGCAAGTTAGCTTTTTAAAACTTTAGTGCAGATTTGAAGAGCTGTTTCTTTCTGCATTGGATCCAATCAGTGTAATGGATTCTTTCTCAAATAAGAAATCTAGAAACACCACTAATTGAACAGAAATCAAGTTGACATCTGGTAAACCATTTTTGAAGCCGCACTTTTTCATTGATTAACCAAAGAAACTATATAACTGGCAACCTTACATGAGAAATCCCCATAACGTAACCTCCTTGAAATAGATTTCATCATCAGTGCCAAAGCCACCCCCACACTTGCCCATCCAACACTTAAGCCTATTAAAGCACAACTGACAGAAGATGGTGAAGAAAAGCGCAGACGCTATTCATGGGACATGAGGATTTATTGCCTTAGGATATGCTTTCTGTTGACAAGCTGGGTGGGTGGGTGTGGCAGCTGTCTCTGCTCTCCCCTCTCCTTCCTATATACAAACAGACTCTTTATCTCCTTGCTGGATTTGTACACACTCTTGCAACATTCTTCCTTGATGTAAATTCAGTCGTTTCTTTTTCCTTCTCATCCTAGCAGGCAACGGACAACAGAGGCGCAGATCCGTTCAAGATCTAAGTGTAGCTGGAACAGATTCCAACCAGGTAAATGCACAATGTGGACAATTCATTTAAAATTGCCTGAATTTTATAAATTTAAGAAATGTATGTCGCCTATCAAATTGAATATCTAAAAACTGGAATATATAAATATATCTAAGGAGATATATCCTAAGATTGGGAATATATAATATAAATTATGAAAACTTTTTTCCTTTACAGGAAGTCTATTTAACAAAAAGAATATGCAATCATTTTTCTTTCAGCTTGTCCTTTACCAAGCTTATAATTCTGTTAATAATCCATTGAAAGATATACAAGAGTTAGTTCTAGGTAAATTACGTTTAAAAGTCTACATGATTTTCATATTGGAAATCCCAGGTATGGTTATCAAACTGTTGTAGATTATGTATTTCTTGGATTCAGTAAAGTTTTGATCTTTCTCTCTTAGAAATACATGCAAATATATTCAGTGAGGCTTGTGTCAAATAAGGATGCTTAGAACTACAACTTTAATTGATTTAACAGTTGTGTTTCTTTACTGCTAAATACTAAGCACTGATGTATATTGAAAGTGTTACTAGGACTTAGTGGTTAAAGAAAAATAAATAAGCTAAAATGTTACAAAAATCTATTTCTTACATGAATGTTTACAGATACAGAGTATCTCATTTGTATTAGTTAATGGTTGAAAGTGAAAGCACCGAAGGAAGAAGAGTAAAACTGTTATTATAAACAGTTTGTTTTTATATAGAATTTACGCTTTCAGTAATATTTTTAAATGGTAATTTTTAGAATGTGAATTCAGGGTTTATATGCAGTTATATGTGGATATGACCTTTGTAATTTCATGATGAGTAGGGATTAAATTTGAGATAGGAGAGTGTCTGTGCACATATATCTACGCTCAAAATCCTGATACCTTGATTTAGCATATCAAGAACAATAAAAGTTGCAGTAGAAATCAGATTCAGCATATAAATTTATAAACGGCTTTGTATGCCTTCAGAACAATGTGGCTACTTCAGTGCTTCAGGGAAAAAAACTTTTGTTTATGCCCATACATAGTACAAAGCACCTTTTTCAGGTTTGTTTGCCAACCTGTTATATTTATTAAGAAAGTAGCCCTTAGATTAATCAAAATCTGTTTTAATTTAGAATAACTCTGGCTGGTGACATAATCAACCAAAAAAAAAAAACCCCATACTTCCAGTGGCAACAATTCAGATGGCAGAAAAAAGGGTGTTTCAGATAAAAAGTCGAGTCACTCCGAATGCCTGACATGTAGAGTTCACCAAACTGTTGGATAAATCATCCCATGACATGTTGCCTTCCCTGCTATATCATGTTCATTTCAGTGCTTATTACACACTTTTTTCTCAAAGTCTTGTTCCTTTTATTTATGTAGTGTTAAACAGGTGTCAAGACTTAGGGCCAAACTAAACATGATAATAATCATTCTTTAATGAGTTAATGGTGGGAGGCAAGTCCACCCCTTGGTGCTCCTCCCACACTCATGGTCACTGTTTTAACAAGCAAGTGGAAGCCATGGCTAGGAGGGCTTTTGCTCAGTTTCAGCTGGTGCGCTATCATTGCTGCACCTGTGTTAGATGCCCTCATCATTTTTCTATAGACTACTACATTGTTTAAAAAAAATGAGAAGCTTGATTTGGTGCAAAATACAGTGGCACAGGTGCTCAGGGACAGTCACTGCTGAGAATATGTGACACCAGTATTGCAGGCCCTGCACTACTTGTCTATTAGTTTCCAAGATTGATTATAACTTCTGGTGCTAATCTATAAAAACCCTTATTGCCTAGCTTGCAGGTTATTTACAAGGCCGTATCTCCCCATTGGAATCAGACTAACGTCTATGATCAGGAAAGGCAGCTTGTTGTCCCGCATTATCAGGAGACCGGGGGAGGGAGGCATTAGCAATATTTTTTTGAAATTGCTTCTCACTTCAGATAGCCCCAATCTTCAATGCCTACTGGAGGAAGCTAAAGTGTTGTGACCGGCCCCTCCAGCATCAGAGGAGGAGTCGTGGGAGTTAGGGTCAGCATCAAGGCAACCTGAGAGCTCCAAGGGGGAAGAGGGAGTGGAGCTGGCAGAGAGAGAGAGCGACAGAGGTGGAACCTGGGCCATCCCTCAGCCCTCAGATGGAGAGTCAACAGCCCCTAGGTCTGGAGGTGGCTGATGAGGAAGAAGAGAAACAGCTGAGTTCAGTGCCTGATGCATGGATGCGCAGAAGGCAGAGGAGAGAAGAGCAGTGGAAATCAGTGGGCCAATCCTTGGGAAGCGAGAACCACTGCTGCTAGCAAAGCCCCACCCTAGCTCTGTGGATAAAAGGCAGGGGGTGGAGATGAATAGATGTGGAAGACAACTATTCAGCTTCCGGCCAGATGGACTTGTTAGCTTGTGATGAGAGAGAAACTTTTTGCCAGGGCTGCCATCACTCCTAATTAAAGGAATCTTTGAGTTCACTTCAGAGCATTTATTGGGTTTGGGGAGCTGGATCAGAACATAAAGAGCTGTTCTGTAGGCCCAGGTGAATGGGAAGGCTATATTTTATACCTGTTTTCAGTTACTTTTCATATTTTGTTACTATGTCCATTATTTCCAAGAGTCTGATTAAAATGCAACAAGGTGACAGTCTAATAAATAATGAATATATACTCAGTGGCAGTGCTATTTAGAACATGCTGCTTTTGAAGCTGGTATACACCATCAAGACTAATAGTTTTTAGCAACAGCAGTCGCACTTAGACTTATATACCGCTTCATAGAGCTTTACAGCCCTCTCTGAGCAGTTTACACAGTCAGCATATTGCTCCCAACAATCTGGTCCTTCATTTTACTGACCTTGGAAGGATGGAAGGCTGAGTCAACCTTGAGCCAATGAGAATTTAACTCTGGCAGTTTGCAGAATTAACCCGCAGTACTGCATTCTAACCACTGCAGCTCTAATTCTTTCATGAATTTTTCTAGTCCCTTTCAAAACTAGTAGCCATCAACATACCTGATGGGAGCAAGTTCAAAAAGTTAAGCATTTTTTAAAAGTTGTTCCATGTATTAGTCCTGAATCTCCCTGCATTTAATTTCCATGAATAAACATATTTTTAGGAGTCAGAGAGAAAAATTTCTATTCACTTCTTCTCCTTATTTGATTTTATGCACTGTTCACCTTCTTGCCCAATTTCCTTATAAACTAAAAAGCACCAGACTATAATAAACCTCCTGAATTGGTTTTCCCTTCCCCCATTTTGGTACTTCTTAAACTATATAATGCAGCTTTTAAGATGCAACAAAGCATAACTATACTAGGCAGAAGTTCTAATAGACGGTCACTAAAATGACTGCATTGCCTGGTCGCTTTCCCACCGTGTCCAATTTGAGGAGCTTCTTCTAGTCTTCCTAGGGGTTTGCAGCCCTCCTGGATCAACCAGTATATGCTCCTCTTGTTGGTTGTGTTTGCAGGACAACTTAGATCACAAAGGACCCTCCGACATTGGGGATATAGGCTACTCTTTAGGAGCCCCTAAAGAGTCCGTCGTGCCACTGCTTTGGCCACGCCCACTCTCTTGGACCACAGTTTGGTTTTGCTTTTAGGTGAGGTAAAGATAGCAAAACTTTTGTGTGATTAATTAATCGACAGAAGAACTTTGTATTTACAGTATGGTCACTTGTTTGTGTTAATACTAAGAGTTTGTTTATTTATAATTATTGCTACAGGATAGCAGAAACAGCAGTAGATCATCTAGTCCTAGTGTGAGAATGATCACTACCTCGGGACCAACCTCAGAAAAGCCTGCTCGTAATCTACCATGGACCCCTGATGATTCTGCAGGTAAAACAATCCCTGACCCTATGGTTGTTTATCATTTAATGCTTTAAGGAGTGTTGGTAATTAACATGGTAATATATATTAACCCGGCCTGAAAAATTACAATTTTAGATTGTAACTCTAAAGTTGTTGATAAACATTGATGAACATCTGTCATAGGGTAAATTAGGGTAAATGAGGATATTGCTATAGCCACACCATCTTTGTTTGGTTCTTGTATGCTTCACACCCCTGTAAATAGAGTGCAAAAAAGTAATGACAAGTGCCATCATATACTATTTAAGAGTCCCATTGCTACTCATAGTCATGAAGAGAGATAAGGCAGATGCTGACTTGCTCTTTTACAAATGGTGCTGCCTCATGAAAGGGTATTTTAAGAGAACCTGCAAAGTTATCTCCCAAATTTTGAAGTTAGGTGTTTACTTTTTGTTACAAAATATATTTGGTAAGCTACATTGCATTCAGAAAGTCTTCACTTTTGTGAATTTTGTTATGCTACAGCCTGATTCTACAGTTGTTGAAATTCATTTTTTTCTCTCATTAATCTACAAGTGTTGTTGCAAAGGGTCTGAATACTTATGCCAATGTGATATTTCAGTTTTTTTATTTTTAATAAACTTACATTTCTAAAATTCTGTTTCCTGTTTGTAATTATGGGGTACTGAGTATAGATTAATGAGAAAAAAATGAATTTCAACAACTGCAAAATCAGGCTGCAGCATAACAAAATCGACAAAAGTGAAGGGGGTCTGAATACTTTCTGAATCTGCACTCTATTTTAACTTAAGATAAGCAAAGATATTGATGTATGAATTAGAATATTTGTATATATTTTCATTTAAGGCAGACTAGAAAGCAGTGTTCATGCAACGTTCATGAATTTTTCTCCATTGACAGACATAAAATCTAGTATTAAAAGTTCTTATTTTATATTCTGTCTTGTGATATAAATATTTATATTGAGTACAATGAAACAAATTACATGTAAGCTATTTCAAGTAACAAAATAGTTTCAAAAATGACTCTTAATAAAAATTGATCAACATAGAACAATAGAAGACTGGTGATAATTAAGATCATGAAGACCAATCATTGGGTAATTAAAAATGAATCATGGCATATATTTTGCTGTCTAATGCCTTTAAACATAGACAAACATTCCTAGCCCAAAAGTGCACCATTAGGATTTGTGGAAAGGATCATTTTATTGTGGGCTTTGGCCCCCCAAAGGGACTTTAAAACATAAACAAAGGTCAAGTACTTTTTCTGATTTAGGAGGTGCAATTTTTTGTTCGTTCATATGTCCCTTTGAAGCAGTATGGGAGCAATGAGTTTCCCACTTAGCATATAAGCAACAAAGAAACCAAAAAAATAGAATCCTGAAAAATATACAGGTTGATAGTCAAACATCCTTTTTTGACTATAATAATAATCAGATTTGCCCCCATAAATATCTTTAGGATAAATGCTTGTTAAATAGCTTTGAGAAACTACTACAGGATGCAGTTGCTGAAAACATCTGATGTTCTTACGGAAATTTCAGATTTAGCCTTGCTTTTGATACTTTCCTGAAGAAACTTGCATTACTTAGCAACATATACAGTACATATACAACATACAGCCCTGCAGCTGGAAAAAAATGATTTTTTGTTCAAAAAATAATTTAGTTTCACAACATAAAATCCACAACCCATAAGTTGCATGTTCAAAAAATACTTTAGCACAGAACAGAAACTAATTTGAACATATGTATATTGGAATGGAATTGATGTATTATAATACCCATTACCAGAATGCATGTTTTACTGTATATGTTTAAAATAAAATATATCTTACATTGGATATAGATAAAAGTAAAAACCAATGTTTAATACCTTATATTTCCCCTTTAGCTATCTTCTTCAGTTACCATTCTAGCTCTTTATTTTCCTACCATAGCAAATCCTTCATGGTAACTAGAACTATATTGTGCATCTAGTGAACTGTCATTGGTGTAATAAAAATTAACATAATATACTAACATAGTACATTCAACATTGCCGCACTTCAGCTATCATATTGTTTTACGTGATTACGTGATTATAGTACTTTAGTTACTAATTAAGTTTAAGTTTTATTAGATTTATATACCGCCCTTCTCCTTGCGGACTCAGGGCGGTGAACAGCCAAATTAAAAAGCAAATACACAAAAGTTAAAATTTCATAAAAAGAACGAATATAAATAGTTAAAACAAATTAATTTAAAAAGATAATAAAACTCTAAAAATAATAAAATATTTGACAGGGATCAGGCTAAGCCGGCAAGCTGAAAAAAATATGTTTTTAAAGCCCGCTGGAAAGTCGGGAGGTCAGAAATTGTTCTTAACTCTGGAGGAAGGTCGTTCCAGAGGGTAGGAGCTGCCACAGAGAAGGCTCTCCCCCTGTGGGCTGCCAGCCGGCATTGTCTGGCTGACAGCACTCTGAGGAGGCCCTCTCTGTGGGAGCGAACCGGCCAGTGGGAGGCAATTGGTGGCAGAAGGCGGTCCCGTAAGTACCCTGGTCCTAAGCCATGGAGCGCTTTAAAGGTGATTACCAACATCTTGAAACGCACCCGGTAGTCCACCGGTAGCCAATGCAGCTCGCGCAGGAGAGGTGTCACATAGGAGCGCCCAGTCGCTCCCATAATCCCCCGTGCGGCTGCATTTTGCACCAGTTGGAGCCTCCGGGTGCACCAACTGGTGCAAAATGCACCATTAGCACAAGTACTTAATGGTAGACCTGTGAATGTATCATTATACAATAAGAGGACAAGTAGATGTGCCTAGCATGTTTTTAAACACTACAATTCAGATTATCTGTATTTTTCCAACAGATACCAATGGATCTGATAACTCCATCCCAATGGCATATCTTACATTAGATCATCAGTTGCAGGTAAATTACCATGTTATTTCATTGTCAAATTCCCTTGGGTAGTTATATTAATTTGTATGTGTAACGCAATCCTGATTTGAGGTCATCACGTTTTTTTAAAAGTAATAATAATAGAGTGAATACTTTTAATTAGTTTGCTTGGCACAGAAGCTAACTATTGACAATGTGATTCCTGTGTTAAGTTAGAATTAGTGATCTGATATAGTGAACTGCAGTTTTAATTTAACACCTCCCAAGATCAGGTTGCAACATTCCAGCATTGCCATAGTGCATCTCATACTCCAAACTCAACACTTAACAGGGTTCACTGGAATCTGTATGGTGCTCCATTCCAGGGAAAGAACAGGAAACCTGTGGTGAGAGCTGCCCATTTAAAATGCATTTCTTCAAGAATGAGAAGTTCAAACGGAAAGATTGTGTCTAGATGCTTTTGAACTTTTTGCTAGAAACCAAATGAAATGCTATATTAATTTGGGGATTTGACAGTTAGAACTGCTTATGATTGTAGAAATACTTTTTAATATTGAATTTTTATATTTATAACTGTTGAAAAAGTTATTTTTCTATTTTTTCATTAATCATTTGATTTTCGCCTCCCGTATTTCTTTCTAATTCTTTTTTCTTGTTTTTTATATTGTTTTTTTTTTATATTTTATATTTATACGCAGAAAGGTTCAGGCAGTATCATGTTTGTTTACGATTACATATTATATAGATCATTTGATACTCTTTGCCTGGGACAGATATTCTTTCATTAATAAAGAAATACCTTTATTTTGCTTGCATTTCTGGCAACAAGATATTGTCAGGGTTCCAAGTAACACCCCCAACAAAAGAAGAGTCCGAGGCTAGAAATTCCTCAAAGTTCCATTTTATTAGAGTTGTCACATTGGCACATCTGGGAAAACTCGAATCTGAAAGCTTCCAGATTTTCCCCACCCAAAAGAAAGTCCAAGTCCCTTCCCCTGCACCTACATGTTCATCACATGATCCAATCAATGCACAGTCCCAACTGGAGATGCCTCCCAGTCACGCCACTCCAGGTGCAGGCCTGAATGTCCTTGACTCTCAGAGAAAAGAATGTTATGGCTAGATATCTCCCCAACTCCATACAATCCCCCCCCTCCCAGTTTCCCACAACACTAAATGTGGCAGCCCTGAAGATCCAAAGTAAAAGATGGCTTCCAGGACTGACAGATATATTATGGACAAAGTTTAATTCTCAAGCTTCCAAGAGTTGGAATAATGTATTAAAAACATATTTACACGTATGTTCATATTAACAGTTGATTTGGTTTTTAATCTGTATGTATGATTTTATTTTCAGCCTCTAGCACCATGTCCAAACTCAAAAGAATCTATGGCTGTGTTTGAACAGCATTGTAAAATGGCCCAAGAATATATGAAAGTTCAAACAGAAATTGCCTTATTGCTGCAAAGAAAGTAAGTTTTAAAATATGTTCAATTGTGTAGGTAATTTCATTCATAAATTTGACAAAGCACAATATTTTCATTTCATAGTGCGTAAGATGCACTGTGTCCGCAGTCCTGAACCACTAATCTGAAGGTGCCAAGATCAGGAAGGCTAATCTTATGTTTGAAATACTGTTTCCAGACTCATAATGAACCCTTATTTCTGAAATAGAAAATTTGTTTTACTATTTTCATAATATTTTCCTCAGTTCTCTTCACTCTCTTTCAACCATCAGTCTTAGACAAAGTGAATTATATTAATGTATGACTGATGGTAGCAGAAGTACTTTTAACTCTTAGTGTAGTGAAAAAAGAGTTCAGCATTCACATTGCTTGACAATATTTCCTGTTTTCATAAGTAGGTTCCCCAAAATACAAGGCTTAAGTGGACCATGTACAAGGTGGAGTACATGGTCCACCTGTACTTGGAGTCCTAGAGAAAACTAAAATAATTCAACACAGATCTACTAGAAATATTTAGTAATCTAAAATAGAGACTTAAAGTGTTTTGAATGCTTACTTCATCTATTAAATGAAGGGACACTCATGAGGGGAGAAATCAACATGACTCTTACTTTTGCCATTTTAACAACTATTCATCTCACCATAGAACATAAGCTATTGTAGGAATGGTATAAAAATGACAAAACCTGAATGTGTACCAAAATAATTCTATATAGTTAGTTGGATGTCCTTTTTAGCAGTTTTGTGAAAACATAGAAAAGTGTTGAAGGCTGTTAGGGTCACAAATTGTTCACTGATATAATAGGAAAAATACTTTCTATTTTATTAAGTATTTGATGTCATTACGTAAAATGCATCTTTCCATTTATCTCAAGGTAATGTTACTTCCCATAATACTTTCATCATGTTATGATTTACCATGTTTCTGTGTCATACATAATTTCACTGAGGCAGTTATTCCTTTACCCTATCTTTTTCCACACCATCGGCTCAGACAAGAGGAGGGAAATATGCATACATTCGCACAGACAAACGCACAGATACAATGCCCCCCTCCCCCAATTAAACATAAAGCTACATACTAAAAAGATACTAGGACATTGCAATAAGGATGGGTATCTTTCCTCTTTTATTGTCAAATATTTTGCATTATGCATAGATTACTGCACACATAAATTACATACACACAGAAAAAAAATATGTGAATATGTTATGTTGCATAGCAGTTTGTTGTATTCCAGTTACTCCTGACTATAGTTCCTACAGTGCTTGTCATTGGGTAAAAATGACAGATGTTAAAAATTTAGAGGCCATTCAGTAACATAAATATGTAGGCAAAAATAGGTATTTGCATCTTAATGGGTCTGTGATCCAGCCTGTATATCACACATTAGTGTCTTTTTTTCTGGCAAATAATTAATCAACTTATTGAATTTAGCTACCAATGAATTTGCCAATGAATATTTGTTAATATTGTGAATTAATTAAGTAAACTTCTTATTTAATGTAGGCAAGAACTAATAGCAGAACTGGACCAGGATGAAAAAGACCAGCAAAATACATCACGTCTAGTACAAGAGCATAAAAAGCTTTTAGATGAAAATAAAAGTCTCTCCACCTACTATCAGCAATGCAAAAAACAGTTAGAGGTCATCCGAAATCAACAACAGAAACGTCAAGGGACATCATGATTCATGGGACCCCAGATTGACAGTGAAGCACAGGAACTTCTTTTTTTTTTTTAATTATCCCATAATATGACAACTTCCTTATTGGTGTGTGCTGAATGTGTAGATATACCTGCTGCTCTTCCAAAATCAATGCAGTATGGTTTTCTTTGGGTGAACATTGAGTTGTTTGAGAAAGTTAAGAGCGGCTACATGAATAATCAACAGCACTAACCATGAAGCAAAATATAATGAACTCTGGCTGTTTGCATGCCCCTTGTGTGATGGCTATCCTACCAAAACTGATTAAGTGGCTGCTATATTGTAAGATCATTAGGTTTTCATGCAATAGGAGCAGTATAGAATTTTTCTATTTTTAAAATGTTTTTGTTCTTCTTTCTTTTTGAACTGTTTGCCAAAGCAGTCGTTTTCCAGGGCTCCTGAGTACATCACATTCAAGAGATAATGCTGGTGAAGCAATGCATTATTCTAATTGTGTTGTTCTTCATGCAGTTGGCTCCTCTATATCAAAGGGATATTTTAGGCATATCTCTTCTTAAGTATTCTGATGCAGTGGGAGAGACATCAAGAGGTAGTCCCTTTTAGGCTCTCCTGGTCCTTTTATATGATCCTTGATTTATCATCATAAGCAACCTTCCAGACCTCTAGTTAGCGGTTGACAAGAATAGTAGTTTCATCGTCTTATGCTTTAGAAATTAAGTGAATTTGCTTGCAAAATCCAAGCATTTTTGTTCCATCTTTTGGAAGCAATAATTAGAACTTGGTTGAAAAATAACTTGTGTTAACAGTATACATCCTCAATTTAGTAAGTTCTCCCATTTACCTTCTTTTTTTGTTTGTTTTATAACAAGACCCACAACAAAATGATTTCATATATGAAACTGTGCCCCAAATTTCAAAAGTACTGTGGAAAATTACCATATGAGTTTTGCAAATCAAGTCTTTGAAACTAGTTTAATTAAAAAACCAAATTTATCAAATAATTAAAAATATACCTATCAATCTGTACTTAGAATTGTTTGATAGAAATACATTAAATTTCATCTTCAGATGCCGGGGTAAGCAATTTCTTGTAGCCAGAGATGCCATTTTTCCTTGTTTAAATATTTTTTCCCCTTCTATGTGGACTGGAAGGAACATGGCAATCACATCACAGGCATAAATGACATTTTTGGCCTGCAATGTTTGTGGGGTGAGGGGGCGGAATATTAGATGGAAAATGTATTAGATCTAATGAAACCTTAAGTATACTTTTGCTTTTTTTTTTTTTTTCATGCCCATCAAAATTTTATAACTAAAATTTTGGCGGCACAATCTGGACTGGTCTTGCCCCTGGTGGGAGTTATAAACTCAAATGTTTACATTGAAATGTAGCTATGAGTAGCAGGAGCTATATTTTTTGTTGTGTATGAAATATGAAGCCAAATCCTTCGCCTGTTCCTTGCAGATAGGACCTGCATTCAACACAGCCTTTTCTCATGAAGAAAATATATGATTGTAGCCTCAACATGGCAATACATTTCTTAAGCATTTGGAACAACTTTGGATATTGAATGACTTGAAACTTTACAACAGTGATTGCTATTGTTAAACTACCCAAGCGCTCTTTGAAATCTTGGTGTTCAGTTCAGATTTGCATCATATAAAATTGTCCTTTATAGAACAACCTGAAACCATTTGATCTGTGTTAGCTATTCTCTCAAAGAATGAAAGAAAACATAAGATATTTCAAATCCACATGGTGACCCCCAAAATACTATTTTAATGTAACTTCGGCTTCACAAAACTCTGGTATGCATAGAGTTAGAATGTGACATTCTATTGTCTACTCATCAACAAGTACTGCTATATTTACTAGAGCCCAGTGGTTAGAATGCAGTATTGCAAGCAAACACTGTCCACAGTCTGGAGTTTCATCTTGACGGGGCTCAAGATTGACTCAGCTTTCCATCCTTCCGAAGTTGGTAAAATGAGGACTCAGATTGTTGGGGGCAATATGCTGACATTGTAAACTGCCCAGAGAGTGCTGTAAAGCAGTATGGAGTGGTATATAAATCTAAGTACTATTGCTATTACTAGGCTGTTTTCCCCCAGTAAGAGTTTGTTCATATAGAATTGATGCCTTGCTATCTGGCCATGTCTGAACTCAGTAGAGCTGACATAAGAGTAAGTAATTATAGGATTGCAATACTTTCTTCCCTCGTGTGTGTTTCTTTAAACTGAGAGATTGCTGACAAACATCAGGGTCTGTGCTCTGAAAACAGTCTTTAAAATAAATTTATTCTTGGCAAGTTATAAGAGGTAAAACCAAAATTATTTTACATAAATGAAGGACAAACATAATTTCTGAAACCCATATTAGCTAATTTGATTTGGTGGCTGAAATAGACATTGCTATCAATTTAAGGGTATGCATATTTATAGTCACTGGCAAGGAGAAAACAAGAATAGGAATAGCAGAAGCTATCTGTAGCACTGCTGTTTACTGCATATATCTCTCAGGTTAGCCAAGTGGATGCAGTTGTGATGCTCTGCTTTTCCAAAGAGAAAACATTAAAGTCTAACCTGTTACATCATCGGCTACAAGTGAAGATCTGCAAGAATCTTGTCTATTGTGTGCTCTGTGTTGGGCCATACTCACTATATTGAAAGGAGGAAAACGTAAGAGTCCACAGTTTTGTGGTCCACAAGGAAAGACTGCACCAATGGTGAGAAGTTATATTCTAGATTTTCAGAAACTGTTATATGCCAGTAGAACAGAATTGGGAGTCTAGAAGACATAAGAAATGGAATGAATGAGGACAAAGACCGATTTTGCTCTTCTGCCTCTAAGCAAGAACCAGAACTTTGTATCTCCTTTGAAAACCAAATTAAAGCAAAAATAAAAATAGTATATATTCTTTCATTCATTCTGGGTCTGTAGCCCATTTACATTTGTTTCCAACTTGGTCACCTAATTCTAAGTAAACAAATGGAAAATGCTAGTTATAATTCTTGATTCACAAGCTACAATGATAATTCTCCTAAAATAGTCAACCAAAACAATAACATTAGGGTCCAGAGTTTTGTATGAATCAAGTCAGTTTCTAAGATAGTCACAATTTCTGTATTGTTAATGCTCTCAATACACATGCAAAAATAAAAACTATCCTCTTTGCCAAAAGACTATTTGGCTTGAAGATTGCCAAAGCTAATCCTTGAAAGTTTCAACATGGCTAATCTTGTTTGGGTAAGAAACAAAACAGACTTAACTCTAGTTAACGTTTAGATAACCAACAGAAACTTTCATGCCTATAGGATGAATTGGGAAATTGAAAACCAGGAAAAAAATTGCAAACCAGCCCTGTATTTCTATCACAAAATATGCTTGAACAAATCAGTGAAGAAATTGTGCTTGACTCAAAAGAAATTTTGATTTATATTCAAGGTACAGTTTATTCATCCTTTTTTTTTCAGTTTGATCTTGGAGAACACAAAGATTGTATTTTATGTTTTCTTCCATTTCTTACCTCATATTAGCCCTAAAGAAAGGCTAATAAAGCACATGCCAATAGGAAGTAAGATTAAGCAACGTTTGATTCAAAGAAGGGCAACCCTCACCCCAGAGATACATGGTAATCCTCAAGCCTCTTTCTAGAGTGAGAAGTTATCTCAGCTTGAGACAGGAAGCCTATGCACTAGACTAGAACAATTGTTTATTTTTTATTAAACTTTTTTTCCCTAAATGAGAACATATTCCACTGAAACCAATGTTTTCTCACAGTAAATGGAAAGAGATTTTCACGTCAGCTTTTTAAGTTTCTACATTAATTGCCATGTGACAGAAAACATTAAATATTCTTTGTTCTGAGTGTTTAGTGGTTAACAGTAAAATCTTGAATTCCAGCATTTATTAAGAATCTTTTCTGAGGAAATCAATTGCTTCAAGAAGTTTGTACTTTATTTGTCTAATAACCTTTTTTTCAATACTTGTACTTTACTGACTAGAAATGTTTGGGAGTAAGTGCTGCTCCTCCCAAAAAAAAAGTTTAAAATTCAAGGGGCATAAAAGAACAAAGAAATGTTATAAAAAGACAGAAATAATAGTAAACTCCTTTGTTACAATAAACATTTAAAATATTAGATGTGATGGAAGAAAGAAAGCAATTGTATCACTTTTTAAATTTTAAGTAAGTGAATGAAAGGTTCTTTGGTTTTAGTTCCAATTTTAAACAGTTTCATTCACTCACTTATTTCATAATTGTACTTTTTTAATAATTTTTTTTCACAAATTTTGTTTTGAGGAAGGAATTATTCTGATGTTAAGGCATTGGTTTTTAATATAACGGGGATTCTGAATCCAAGTAGAACCACTGATTCCTTTGTACTGTAATTTGTCTGTAAGCCAATGTTACTTGCCAAGAGTTAATAGCTAGTAGTTATCTGATGAATGGGATATTTAATGTTCCACAGAGAATACCTTGCAATGGAACTTTTACATATGGTGTAGATTATTTCAGTGAATAGCTTCAGCACTTTGCATATGCAGACCAATATGTCTGTAGATTAAGTGGAAATGCAGTCTCTTATTCTCCCTCTCTCTCTCTCTCTCTCTCTTTGTCTTTGGCCAATATAAAACCCCACTGGTGGTTATCAGCAGTGGTGAGAGAAGTCTAAAATATAACATTGGAACATGTGGATTAGTTAAAAGATAAACATTTCTCTCCCACAACTTTAATGTCCAAAAAGCCTTAAAGAGACCATTTCCAAAAGGATTTACAAATACAAAAAAGAATGAATAAGGAATAATCCACAGTCATAAAAGAAAGCTCCATTCTATTTTGGAGTTTTGTGCATTTCTACCCCCTATGGAAACTGCTTTCATTATCTAGCCCTGCAACTATTTCCGTATTCCCAAAACCCTGCCCTGAATGATGAAGGATCCTCCTGAACAATGAAGCAGAAGGATACACAACAGAGGCTTACTTTGCCTTCAGCTGCCATGATCTGGTCTATTGTTCCCAACAGAGATGGTGGTTTTGTATTTGCAGAAATACTTTTTGTAAAAACATATTTGGCCACATCATAGTGATTTCAACCAAGAGGACTTTTAATTGAATCCTATGCTGGCTAGAAATGAAAATTCTCAACCGAGAACTTCAAATAAAGATGAACGTATTGTGGAAAGCGAAAATGTTGCTGAAAATGAGTTTCTTAAATCACTGAAGAATCTAAAAGAATATTGGAACACAAAACCTAAAGTGTTCCTTGCCTATGTACTAATATTCAGAATGTGAGAAGTAAATAAGATGAATTTGAGTTCTTAGCTCAGAAAGACAAATCAAGTGATGGGATGACCACTATAAGTCGAATTGAAGGATATTATGCATTCAGAAGGAACAGGAACAATAGAAAGGGAGAAGTTACACTACATATTTAAAATATCCATTCTAGCTCACAAACTAAAATGAGTGAATTAGACATTACTGTAGAATGAATCATCAGGAATAGAATCAATGGAGAAAAAATAAAAGCAAAATAATTGTTGCTTTCTACTATTGCCTGTCCAACCAAAGAGAATTACCCACTATCGCTCCATCCATGTTACCAGCAGGACCACATTCTCTTTTAGATTACTCAGCAGGAACAAGTCCAAGATGCTGTTGACATCTTGTTGGCATATGATATTCAACTAATCATTATTAGGAGAAGCAGTCTAGACATTATAGCTCATGATAACCTTCAGTTTAAAAGAATTACTCCTTTGTAATCAATGTAGTAGCTGTTCTTTCAACCATTATTCCACTAAGTGTCCATTAAATACCATCTGATGTCTCTGCCAAGAATATAATAGGCTTAATATTCAAAATAGCCCATTTGCTTACATATAGATGTTCGGTCCAAAGACAAATAGGGCTTCCAGGATTGAAGGTGAACTTTAACCCAGATTTCCTCAGTCCTGAGCACCTAGTTCAAAACCTAATTCTTTTGACATTAACCATGTTGCTCTCCTATTGGGTTGCTTCCCTTTGGTAAATCTAAACTGGCATCTTCTAAATAAGATGAAGCAACATCTCCTGAACTTTAATCTGAAGCAGAGGGGCACTGTAGGTCCTGGGGTTTGCAGGAGATCATGCAAATTCATCG
Organism: Masticophis lateralis; assembly: GCA_030761175.1. NCBI lineage: Eukaryota > Metazoa > Chordata > Lepidosauria > Squamata > Colubridae > Masticophis > Masticophis lateralis. Next base: position 112,506,502 of record JAUDYJ010000001.1, read on the forward strand.
GACTCACTTTGAGCCACAACATAGCTCCCCCCAACTATCTCTATAGCAACCACAGGGATGACAGAGAAGATAATAGTTATAGCACCAAGTCCTGCTGTCTTGAAGAATCAAGTGAATATTTTTACACATGCACAACATGCCTCATGGGCTGATAATCAGTGGTGGGATTCAGCCAGTTCGCACCACTTCGGGAGAACCGGTTGTTAACTTTCTGACCAGTTTGGTGAACTGGTTGTTGGAAAAAATCATTAGGGCAGAGAACCAGTTGTTAAATTATTTGAATCCCACCACTGCTTATAATACATGTGCAAAAAGTAACTTTCCAGATTTAACAGACACCTCTCCACCTTGAATGGTCTGTTAAATTGTTCTACAATCAGGTTTTAGTCAAGTATTTTATCAAACATCCTAGATAAGCAACCCACACACACACACACACACACACACACACACACACACACACACAGCTTTGAGCAAAAATTAACAAGAGCTCCTGGATGTAAAATTTATGAATATGAAGCTATACATCCTTGGACTTAGTGTTGAAGAACTGAAGAAAACCTAGGTTTTATGTGATTCCAAAGGTGTAGAAGTCTCATTGCTTCCTGAGCCGGCCATCCACAGGAGGTCTAGGCATTCAAGATGGCAGCCATGACAATGAAAATGAAGTCACCAGTGACTTAAGTAGATTAGTGGGATTCTTCCTTTCAGATGACACACTTATGAGTTATTGAATGCTCCGAACGTCTCTAACTCTTGCATAAATACTTACATGCTCTTATTGCAAAAATGTTGTGTTCCATTAGGTGGAAAATCCCAAGAGCCCAGTCTTTAAAAAACTGTTTAACAACAAGAATGCCAATGCCTAAGAGCACATTAGCTCTATAACAACTGGAAATTGTTTTTTCTGGGGTTGTGTGTTCATTGAGAGTCATGCAGTTCTTTGAAATGAAAGCTGGTTTCAAGTCTACTCAGTTCAACCAATGGACTGACTGATCCCAATTGGTCTCTTCAAATTTCAATCATGTTAGAAGGACAAAACTGCTTTGCTTTAAATTTTAACAATTGCTGCAAAAACCCATGTAGAAAATATAAATGCACCAGTCAAAATGATCTTGCAGCGCGAGTCATAGTCTCTATTAATGCATTCCCATTTGTAATTCTTTACACAGTATGAGATTGGAAAGCTGTGATTAAAATTAATTAGGTTAAGTAAAGTTTACCTTCTCTTCCCTCCACCCCCGCCCCGAACACTGCTATTTGAAGGAAGGGAGGGTAAAACACCAGCTGCATCTGGCCCTGTGGGAAGCAACAGCTTCTTTCATACACACAAGAATAAGGCTGCTTTGCTAGACATTCAGTACTGTCTCTTTGGCTCACCTTCTGCAAGATGAACTTCTTTCAAAGAGCTAATGAAGTCCAAAGTCCTTGTTGACACCTTGCAAAAACAGGAACTGTGATCCAAAGTTATGAACATCATAAATGAAAAATAACCATTTTAGGGGGAAAGAGACTGCTTTCCACTTGCCCATATTCAGGTGCTTTCCATCTCTACAAAGAAATAGAAAGATGCCGCATTGAAATAATAGGATTATTATTTATTATTATTTCTTTTATTCATTAAACATGAAACTCAGTCAACTGAACATTTAAAGATGTGTCATAAATACCATTGACTGGTGCTAATGGTTGATACGGATTGCTGCCAGCGTCCTGGATATCAACCAGTGGTGAGTTCCTCCCGGTTCGGCCCGGTTCTCCCGAGCCGGTAGCGATGACGATATGATGTCACCAAACCAGTTCTGCCCACCCCACCACCCCCTACGCCCCCCACCCATCCCCCGCGTTATTCTTATCTTTTATTTGGCCCCACCCCCAATCTATTGCTGCCTCCTGAGTCCCAGCTGTTGGCTAGAAGGAAAAAAAACTTTTTAAACACATGCCACGGGGCTTCAAAGGGCCGCCCTACAGCTAATCAGTCTTAAAAGAAAACAAATGAGTAGACCGGTGCCTGCAAAAATAAATGGGTAGACCAGTGCCTGCAAAAATCCATGAGTAGATCAGTGCCTGCAAAAAATAAATGGGTAGACCAGCACCTGCAAAAATACATGGGTAGATCGGTACAGCTCTGCAAGCAGTTAAAAGCCTGGTAGACCAGTACCTCTGTTAAATCCTAAATAATTGTCACACGACAAGTCACGCCCACAAAATAAGCCACGCCCACAGAACTGGTAGTAAAAACCCAACCCTGGTATCAACCAAGTATCTTCTTAAAATATATGATGTTCCAGAGTAGCACAATTTTTGGCAGTTCCGCTGATGTTATTGCAGGAAGCTGCAATTTCTTTTCTTTTTTAAAAAAGTTTTTTATTTTATAGACAAACATTTAATACATCAATCACCCCTCCCGTGTGATATCTCAGAGTTTTGTCCGTGAGTTCATCTGGTTTTTTTTTTTTTTTTGTTATTTCTTCTATCTTCATTTTCACCTTTCTCCAAAGGTACAGTATTCTAATTATATCATTTTTTACATACCTATTATGTAAAAATAATATCTCTTTTCTAACCAATAGTGAAATTGATTCCATATCTTAAAATATTCTGAATCCTCTCTTTCTTTAATCTTCAGCATTAATCTATTTATTTCTGCACAGTCTAAATTTTTTTTAATTATTTCTCCTTTTAGAAGTATTTTCTCTGCTTTCCCCTTTTGTGCAAAAACAATCCTTGCAGCTGTTATTACATATATAATCAAATAAGTATTATTTTTACTAAGTTTCTCTGGGAGGATACCCAGTAGGAACAGTTCTGATTTTAAATCAATACGTTGTTATATAATTTCCTCGAAGCATGTCTTAATTTTATTCCAATAGTTTTTAGCTTCTGGACATGTCCACCACATAGGAAGCTGCAATTTCTTGATGTGTTTTGTAAAATTCTTGGACATGGTACCAAGTGCCCCGATGATAATGGGTATCACGGTTACATGTTTCTTTCATAGCCTTGTAGTTTCGATGACCAGGCCGCAATATTTCGTGATTTTTTCCAGTTCTTTTTCTTCAACTCTGGCATCTCCTGGTACAGTGATATCAATAAACTGTACACTTCGGCCCTCAACAACTGTGATATCTGGCATGTTATGTTCCAAATGATGATCCATCTGTATTCGAAAGTCCCACAAGATCTTCACTGTCTTATTTTTGATAACTTTTTCCACTTTGTGCTCCCATGACTTTTTGGATACAGGTATGCTGTATTTTTTACATAATGACCAGTGGACTAATTTAGCAACTCGATCATGTCTTTTTTTTATTATATTAGTAGTAGTAGTAGTAGTATTTTAAAAAAGGCAAGTGGCAGAAAAAGATCTGTTTGGTTTCAGTACCTTTTTGCCTTCAAATCTGAAGCAACATGATTCAGTGTTGAATCGCCAATTCAGTGATTTTTGAAGATGGATATGAAGATATATCTCATTTACACAAATCATTGTAAATCATTCATTACATACCCACAGCAGATGTTGGAATGTCATTAAGTCCAACTCCCTTCTTAGAACAAGAATTCAAGTGAAAGCATACCAGGTAAATAAAAAACTGTCCAGCATCTGTATAAATGCATCCAAAGAGGAAAGCTCACCACCTCTGTGAGTGGTTAAACTACTATTACCATAATGGGGTTGGGGGTCTAATAATCGGTAGGAATCAGCTCCATATAACATAAAGCTTGGATTCTGTATCCTGTACTCCTGGATGATAGAGAACAAGACAGAGGGCTGTTGTGGTTAAGGTACTACGGTTAAGGTACTACTGGACTAGAACCAGGGACACCCATACTCAAGTCTACATTCAGTCATAGAAGTTCTCTGGCTGACTGACCCAATCAGTCCACTCAACTTACTCACAGGATTGATGTTATGAGAGAAAATTGGATAAGTACTTATGTGCATATAGCCTTGAGCTATTGAGGAAAGATAGAATATCAACCGAACCAATACATAAATAAATCTTGATTGTCTTCTATGTGCCATCCTTCCAGGATTATATGAAGAATGCTGTCATATCTTCTTTTCATAAGGCTAAACATGTCCAGCTCCTTCAATCTCTCTTCCCAATTGGCACTTTGCTCTGTAGTGGAGCAAAGTCAATCTATAATGCCTGAAGGCTCTGTCATTTCATTAAAATGCATAGCTTGCTTTTGATGAAAAAAATTGGGTAATAGAAAAGGGTTTTGTAATCATAGAATAAGAGATAACTTTGTACCTATATCTGCTGTGAAGAAAATTGAAAGCTTCTTTTTATTTCTTTTTATTCTTTCTTTCTGCACATCTTTTTTCCCCTCATTTCTGCCTTTTCTGCCTTTACTTGTTATTAGTTGGTATTAATTTTTATGCTCTTTGTAAAACTTGGGGGGGAAAACTATCAAAGACAAAAGATTTCCTTCTATAGACATAGTTCAACATCATTCATTTTTCTATCTCTGCCACTATTTTTCGGTTTTTAAACCATTATAATTGATGAAACTCTAAAGCTGAAAAAGATTACAAAAATTCAGCTAAAGACACTACAGTTAAAAGACATGTTTCTTTGAATCTGTGATTTTGGACTTTTTCACATTTAGCAGGATTTTTATAATTTTTTTCATTATATTTCCTAGTTAGACACAAAGATAATCTCCTACAATATACTTTAAATAGTTTGAACACTAGATGGCAATATAAGAATGAAATTATTCTACAAGATCAGGAAAAAAAAATGTAGGTGTACAAAAATCAATTTATTTTTGCACATACAGGTTGCTCTTGTTTAATAACCATTCATTCAGCAACCTTCAAAGTTTCAGCAGCATTGAGTGAATGATATTTATGCCCAGTACCAAAAGTAACAGCGATTGCAGGGCCCCTGTGATCACATGATCAAAATTTGGTTGATTGGCAGCCTATCAGTCTCCCCTCACATCTCTACCCTTTTGGCTGCCCTGCATAGTGGCATTCCTTGACAATGATGGCAGTGGCACTGGGTCTGAAGTAGAGGCCCAGGGGCTTCAGCAGTCTCAACTGGCTGGCTGCCACCATCCCTGGGTTTTTACTTCAGATCCAATACCCTCAGTACCACCCCCACTGCCAAAGGATGCTTCTTAAAGCCCCTCACTTTGGCCAGTCAACCCAGTACAGCAACAAAAGCCACATTTATCCATGCCACTCTTCATAGTGATCCTTCACTGGTAGTGCCATGCTTAGCTACCCTTTGCTATTTTATTTCTCTGGCTCCTGAAAAAATGCAACTTGCCTGGCCCTATGTAAGGTAGCTACTGGCCACACCAGACCTTATCCTGAAGGCTATGTGAGCTGTTCTCCACATCATGTGTGCCATTCTCAGAAGCCTTCAGAAGAATTGTGAAAACAATGTATATGATTTGGAGAAAGGTACACACAATGTAGGGAAAGGCAGGTGCGGCCTTCTAACTAAATCTCAGAAGGCCTCAGAAACCTTCCAAAGCACATGAGAACAGTGCTCACAGCTTCAGGAAAAAGGCCTGGCATGGACAGCAGCTGCCTCACATAGGGTCAAAAGCAATGCTTACCTTTTCAGTAATGAAAGATGGTGACAGTCAGCTGGATGCAGTAGGCCCAATGGAGCAAAGTGCACTGGAGGTAGTTGAGGCTTTTTGCTGTGGTACTAGAGTGGTTGGTCATGATGTGGGCTTGTGGGAGCACTCCTTGGCAGCAGTGGGAATACCAATGGTAGTAGAGGTTAAGGGTAGCAGTGGCTAGTCAAGAGTGCTGAAGGTCCTAGGCCTCCATTTCACTTCTAATATTGGCATCATCACTTCTGCCAAGAAGTGCCATTGTACAGGGTGACCAAAGACCAGAGCTGTAGGGGAGAAAGGTGGGTAGGGGCGTTCAAGAAGAGGCAATCCCTTATCTTACTGAGGCTCATGGCTGACAGGGACCAAGCCAGGAATAGTTTGGATAAGGGTAGGTCCTCACCCAGTAAGATTTGGATAATAATAGTAAAGGAAATTGCTGGGATATCAGTTGCTAAGAAATGCGATCATGTGTTGTTGCATTTTATGACCACATTGCTTAACAAGAGGAATTCTGGTCCCAGTTACATTTGTTAACCAATGACTGTCATACATATAATTAGAGATATAGATAGTAGATGGAGGAATCCCCCATATCATAGCAAGTTATAGCTGCTATAACCATTGAACCATATGTTAGTATGACGAGTACTGAACTGTGAATCACTTGTAGAAATCTACTAATCTACATTTGACCAGTGTAAGACATTATGGTTCACAAACTTCAATAATTCACAACTGCAAAACATGCTAAATGTTAGATGCCTTTGAGATGAATCAAAATTTATGAGCTGGAATAAATCATATGGGGTATAATTGGATAATGTGCATTTAATGTAAAGATGTGAAATTGCTTGAGTTTAAATATGGTCATTTATTATATTACCACAGAATAAGAATTGAATCAGCAGGTAGACTGGGTAGATTACAAGTAGGCTGAGTAGAATTCAACAAATAAACAAATAGTCTGTCTAACAGTTAAATTATCTCAGTACTATTCTTCAATATACACATATAGATCCACCACGAAACCTCAATTGATGGAGAAATTAAATAATTCTACAAAATGATTATACATGAAATGAACCAGAAGAAACATACTTTCAAAATCATTATGCATAACATGAAATGGAGACAAATATCCCCACAACACATATCAGAAATTTTGGATTTGATAATTGAGATGGACATGAATTAAGATTCACAGAATTTGTGGAAGAATAACATATTTCATCATAAATTGGTACTCCAAAAATATTACAGCCCAAATGGACTCAGAAAAGTCCAAATGGCAGTACTAGTAAAGTAGATTTTATTTTGTCCAATAATCAATCTATTTCTATGGATTGGTTCCTCTCAACTAATCCAGTATTGGGATTGATCATTGATTAGTGTGCACAACACTAAAAAAATCAACATTGAACAGGAAAGGAGAACATTGCTGCAAAATCAGTTGTATCAGCTGTATCAATTATAAAATACTCAAGAGTTACAAGGATGAATTTCTCGTGAAACTATCAAATTGTTTCTGTGCACTCAATCACTTGAATGAGAACTTAGCTGAAGCAACTTGCTGTAAACTAAAACTGCACTGTTTGCTAAAACAGAACTGAAATTGACAGTACCAAGAAACAATCCCAAAAGCAAAATATCAGGCAAGATTAAACAAATGATGCAGAGACAATGAACAGTCAACCCGAAACAATGTAGAACAGTGATGGCTAACCTTTTTGCCATTGCGGGCCAAAAGCGGGGGGAGCGCAGTGGGATCACATGCACGTGTGCCCACATCCATAATTCTATGCATCCCGCCCCCCCCCCCCCCGTGCTCCCCCTGCTTTTGGCCCATTTTTTTGCTCTCCCCAGGATCCAGAGCCTTTCTACAAGCCTGGGGAGGGCAAAAGCGGCCTCCCCCCCCCACCCAGAAGTCCTTCGGAGGCCAGAAACAGTGTGTTTCCTGACTTCTGATGGGCCCAGAAGGCCTGGAAAATCAGCTGGCTGGCGCACGCATGCATGCCAGAGCTGAGCTTGCGTGCCCACCGATATAGCTCCGCGTGCCACCTGTGGCACCCATGCCATTGGTTCGCCATCACAGATGTAGAATATACTGAGTTAAATAAGACTATTTTAAAGCAATTGAAGGAAGATATTAGAAAGTATAACTGTCAGCTTATACACAGATGCCCATTAAAAAAGAACAAAAGACTTCCGAAAATAATGCAAGAATTATAGCTGGAAAGAAGCAGTTCTTCAAAGTCAAGAATAGGATGACTCAATCACAAAATATCAGCAAGAAATCTTAAGAGTGCATCAAAGATTTCTACTCTTATTTACATGCTAGCAATGTAGACAACATTCTACATTGTATTGTGATGTCAGCATTCAGATACTGTCAGGTATCTGAATGCTGACATCCCAATACAAGTCCACCAGAAGCAGAATTCACAAGCTTAAAAGGGGCACTGCAACTGGGCAAGGTGGAAGAACCACATGATCTCAGGTCTTTTGCAAGAGAAGCACAAAATATTGGCAAAATTGTTTACCTGCTGTTTACCAACATAATAACAATCCCATCACCAGGGAAAGATGCCAATGCCATTATCATACATCAAAAAGATGATTAAAAAGATATTTTTAAAAACTACAAACCATTAAACTTTCTTTGGGTTCTCATTTTTACACACACATTATTTATTAAATTTCTATGCTTCCAAACTCACTGATATAGCCACTCTGTATAAGTATTTATATTTATGTATGTAGATATAAATATCTATAAATAAATCCTTTATTCCCTAAAGGATTGCAATATCAATAGATTTTTTTCCCAACCAAGAAAACAAGTTGCTTTCAGGAATGGATTTAGATTATATAGAGGTAGTTTACCATTTTATCAAAAATTGCAATGATTGGTACAGTAGTTATCATTTTAGCTAATCTTCAACTTTGAAAAAAACGTTCTATTATACTGAATGTAATATTCAAAGTCTTACAGAGATAAGATGTGAGAAAACTCTACAGCATCCTCTTGAAATCGGTACAATACAGAACTATCATTCACATAAATGCAAATATTGCCACTATCAATATACAAAAGGAAGTTTGACAATTTCACTATTTTCAGCAAACCTAGTTAGAGATATTCAACTGATTGAACTGGTCCATTCTGTAACCTGAAATAGTCAACAGTGAAATGTCTTAACCACCTACATTTTGCCAATCTCCTTGTCCCTTTCTCTAACAATGTTGAAAACTTCCAAAGATTAATAAACAGAATTAAATGACAGCAACAAATTGTTAGGCTTGAAAATGAACTCAAAGAAGACAGCAGAAATCATATTCAACAACTGTTCCCAAGCTGTGCCAATAAAAATTGAAAATTACAAGCAGGATGTCAACAGTTGCTTCTACTTTGGTCAAAAGATTATCATGCAAATTATTACAAAAGGATCCTCAAAACGCAAAATAAATAAGGCAGCTTTTTCATGACTGGTCATCTTTACAACCCCTAAAAAATATTTAAAAGATTGTGAGAACTTTTCTTGATATTTGAAACAGCATAATACAAAACAAGCTGTGTTTAAAAAAACAATTTTTTTTAGATGCAGAGAAAGCTTTTGGCAATTTGAACTGTATTTTCTTATTTAAAGTTTTGGATGATATGCATTTTGGATTTTGCCCATAAAAAAGTTGATTTATACTTCACAGAAAACACAAATGTTAACAGAGATTTAACAAACCATGCATGATACAAAAAAGGAACAAAACAGTCCACTGCCCCAATTTCTGTTTATTTTGATATAATGTTATGAATTAAGAGCTTTTGATTTGGTGCCAGTTTTTAAAATCCTTTAAAGACAACTGAAATATTAATAGGAAGAATAAAAGAATTTGGTGTATTTTCAGGTTTCAAAATTAAGAAACAAAAAACAAAGATGTTAACAAAAATATGAAGATATAAGATCAAACAGAATTAATGAATAAAATGAGCTTTAAGAACGAGAAGAAGGTAAAGTGCTTGGCTGTTAATATGAGAAATATGAATTGCATTTTATTTCATAATTATTATGTTAAGACATGGAGTGAAGTTTAAAAAGATGTTAAAATGGGAGAAAATACAACTGTCGTTGCTGGAGAAAATTTCTGTGATTAATATGAAGGCTTTGCACAGAATGTTGTTTTTGTTTTAGACAATACCCGTTTTGACAACTAATGTACCAATTAAACAATAACAGAAAGATATATCTAAATTTGGGTAGTGGAGAAAAAAAATGTGAGTTAAATATAAGATGTTACAAGAAATAAAAGAAAGAGGAGGCTTGGGATTACCTGAATTGAAATTATATTTTGCAGTTTGTTATTTAATTTGGATGAAAGAGTAGATGTTGCTGAGAAACAAAACTTTTGGAGCCAGAAGGAAGTAACTTGAGCTTTGGGTGGCAAGGATATTTATGATATGACAGGGCTAAGGTAGATTTTTAAAATCATTTGTTAGACATGCCATACTGAGAATATGGAACAGATATGTACCTGAAAATACTTTTGGGGTTGCCAGCACAAGAAGCATTGTTGTGACAAAACATGACTAACATATTGTGACATGATATGAATTTTGTCAAGAAGAATAACAGAATAACAGAGTTGGAAGGGATCTTGGAGGTCTTCTAGTCCAACCCCCTGTTCAGGCAGGAACCTTATACCATTTCAGACAAATAGTTGTCTAATCTCTTCTTTAAAACTTCCAGTGTCTGAGCACCCATAACTCTGGAGGCAAATCGTTCCATTAATTAATTGTATTAATTGCCGGGAAATTCCTCCTTAATTCTAGGTTGGATGTTTCCCTGATTAGTTTCCATCCATTGCTTATTGTCCTGCCTTCAAGTACTTTGAAGAATAGATTGGCCACCTATTGCATAAGAATGCAAAATAAAATCAAGAGAAAACCTAGTGACAGAAGGATATACTTGTCAATGGTTTTCTTGTATACAACTACTAGAAAGATTTAAATAAATAAAAGATTTTTTCATTGTGAGCATTCTAAAGTCTGAAATAGAATTGTATATAAATGATAAACAAGTTATTGCTAAATTTTCATTTTAGCAGATGAATATGAAAGGGGCTGTTATATCACGGCTATCAAAATCAAAGGGTTTTTTTTTTCTTTCTTTAGTACCATCTATTGATTACCAGTAATTCAATTTTAGCAGCATAGATATGGCAGACCAGGATATGAATGAGTTTTTATGAGGCTTGGCAAAATAACATAGTCTGTTACCTCTGAAATGCAATTTTTCTCATAATTATTAACTGTTTTTATTTCCTCAATGGCTTGCCAGGTATGACACTATCTTTTGCAAAATATAATATCATGGGCCCAAAGTACATTGCAGCATTTGGTTCTGTAATGACTTTCTCTGCCTGTGAAATCAGATAAGTAACCCAGGTTCATGGATTTTTCTGGTGTTTAGAAAGTAATGTAATGAAAACCAGCTTGAAAACTATTTGTTAAGTTGACCTAAGAGCAGTGGTGAAATGTAAAATTTGTTACTACCGGTTCTGTGGGCGTGGCTTGGGGGGGGGTAATATGACTTGGTGGGCGTGGCCTTTTTTTTTTAAAAGCATTTTTTCTACAACCTCTTTGGCCAAAGAGGTTGCAGGAAAAAAAATTGCTTTTAGAAGTCTCTGATGATCAGACAACTCAGCTGGGATCGTCAGAGGTTTTTAAAAGCTTTTTTTTTTTTTCTACAACCTTTTCAGCCAAAGAGGTTGCAGAAAAAAAATACTTTTAAAGCCTGGGATGATTCCAGCTGAACCGCATGATCATCAGAGACTTTTTTTTTTTAACTTTTAAAAGCATTTTTTTGGCCGAAGAGGTTGTAGAAAAAATGTTTTAAAAGTAAAAAAACAGCCTCTGATGATCGCGCGCCTGAGCATGTCATCGTAATTTGAATTTTGGTGGACACTTAAAAGAAAACACTGCTATGGAATTGCCCTCTGGCTAGTCCAAGAAACCTCCAACATTTTTGGTTGTACAGCCACATTTAGAATTTTATGGCCCAGTTACTCAAATATAGGGCAATAGATTGCCCAGTCATAACATTGTTGCCTTGAAGGCTATGTGCAGTTATAAAATACTGATTGTCCAAATTCCAGTTTGAAATGCTCATGGCACTTCTTCTCCAGGACTCTACTATCTTTGCTTATCTTGACCTTTTTCTTGGGCATGATTCCAAACTAAATACTGCTCAGTAGGCATTCATTATTTTAATCTGAGAGAAATTCTTAATAAAAAAAGATGGTAACAGGGCTTTCATTTCCACTGTTGGCAGTTTTTTTAAAAAAAAAAAATTATATGTAAAAATGTAGGTGGGGTATGGATTCTAATGTAAGTAGGTGTTTATGAGCATAAGTAAAACTGTTGAGTAAAACATCTGAATTCCCTAAGGTTTTTTTAATATATATCTTTAGCAGGATGGATAATAGCATACAAACAACTGACAATCTTACTGATAGGTCAAGAACAAGATCTTTTGGAATTTTAAAATGTAAAATATATCATCATCTACACAAGAAAGATTTTGGTGAAGGAGAATACTGTAAAATATAATCCAAATATGGTAAATGTTGCTTAAGGAGAGATAATTCCTATCAGGTTTGCTACAAAATCAACTGAAAGCAGCTAATGAAATCTGCAATTTTAAGGGAAATGAAAGAACAAAGACAGCATTGACTTAAAGATTATAATTATTATTTAAGTGCCAGGGAATTAATGAAAGAACATCTCTTTAAAATTAATTCTTTGCAGATCAGTCAACTGTGAAAATATGGAAAAATACGGGCTTTATTCAACATTTTTAATGTATTTGGATAGACAACTTGACCATGTTTGTTATTTCAGTGATAAAGGTCGAAGTATTTGTTGGGACTTAACGTTGCAGAAAAATTCCATGTTATCCAACACTTTATAATGAGCCTTAAACCAGTGGTGAGTTTCAAAAGTTTTTACTACCAGTTCTGTGGGTGTGGCGTGGCATGGCATGGCTTGGTGGGCATGATTTGGTGTGCGTGGCAGGGGAAGGTTACTGTAAAATCTCCATTCCCACCCTACTCCAGGGGAAGGTTACTGCAAAATCCCCATTTCCTCCTGATCAGCTGGGACTTGGGAGGCAGAGAATAGATGGGGGCGGGGCCAGTCGGAATTTTTATTACCGGTTCTCCGAACTACTCAAAATTTCTGCTACTGGTTCTCCAGAACTGGTCAGAACCTGCTGAAACCCACCTCTGCCTTAAATGCATGTTATATTGCTTAAGTTCCCCACTAAACAAACAAAAGCACTATAAATCATCCACTCTGTGTAAAAAAGGGAGTGATTGTGCAAGTATGGGAGCATTTAGCAGGAACCAAATGGAAATACATATGAAGGGAAACCTGTAGGATGCTGAAGACAAGGAACAATTATCTGAAGAGCATCGAAGGTTCCTTTGGGCCCTCCCATTTATCTGGGAAAGAAATGGTAGTTAAGTTTGAACATTTGGGGGGGGAAGATGGATGGTAGAGAAAAACGAAGCATGTGAACGGAAAAGTGTAGGATGCTAAAGACAAGGCAAATGAGATAAAGAATAGCAAACAGAAGCATGATTGAAAGATTTTGGTAGAAAAGAATCACTATATTATTAATCAAGTTTTAAAGGATTTCGAAGGATGAGCTATTCTCATTTTTATCAGTTATTCCCTGTTTTAGGTTTAACAGCTGTCTTGTTCATTTCCAAAATAGCATTCTGAAAGCCTATATGATAAATAAATTATGTATCATATCACTTTCTTATTTACTGTAAACATGCAAATTATTATTATATACACTACAATGTAAAATCACAACTGCAAATTCTTTAGCCCAATGGTTCTCAACCTGTGGTCTGCGGACACCTGGGGGGCGCAATGTCATCACAGTGAAGGCTTAAAGAAATGTTATGATTAAAATATTGAATTAAGTCTTGGGGATCCGTGCCCATGGTCCGTGACCAAAAAAGCATTTAAAGGGGGTCCAAGTGAAGAAAAGGTTGAGGACCACTACTTAGCCAATATTATCCTTCATTTTCATCAAATTCTTTCCAATATCCTGGGATGTCATGATGTATTGACAAAATATATGTGTGAAGCCTTTTGTAATTTCCCAGAGGGAAATTTTGACACTGTGCAGATTTTTGAAGGGTTCTGCAAGTTTTTTGGGAATGACACCCAGTGTACCAATAATCACTGTGAGCACCATGGCCAGTTTATGACATAATATTTCAGCCTCAATTTTCAGATCTTGATGTTTTGTGATCTTTGTCTTCTATTTTACTATCACCTGGTATTGCTGCTTCAGTGAGCCACACTTTTTTCTTTTCAAATGTTTGATGTGATCAATTTGTATCAATTTGTATTTTTAAAAATCCCACAATATTTGGGATTTTTTTGCTCACTTTTTATTACTTTTTATTACTTTTTCAACTATATGTCCCGACTCCCCACCCATTTTTTGGTAATGGCAAATGATCAGTTTTATACACATTCCAGTCAATCATTTTGGCAACTGTGTTATGTCATTGTTTGTAATTTGTGCAATCTTCTTGCATGAGCTGAGTACATGATTGACTATTTCTTCTGCTTTTTTGCACTATCTGCACTTTGAATCATTTGATGATTTTTCAGTTCTGTCCTTGTTTGCATTAGCTTAAAAAAAAAAACTTGGTCTTAAGCCGCCAAATCAAGCCTTCAGTTTCTTTTTTTAATGTTCCAGTTCAAGCCATTTCCAAATTTTATCTTTATCTACTTTCCCCTTGATCTTTTGTAGAAAGCAACCGTGTAATGCTTTTCCTTCTTATCATTCTGTTCATGTTTTTATAACATTATTTTGATATTCATATTTTGTTTCCCATGCTTCTTATGCCTTCAAGTCAGTGCTGAGTTCTAATGAAAGCCTCTTCTCTCCCCTGCCCCTCTCTCTTGCCATGTAAATAATTTCTAATTCTTTAAGTCCTACCTGTTCATTAAGAGAATTGGGCAGGACCAGGTGACAAGGAAGAAAAAGAATTATTGATTACTTTACAGTGTATAGGCTAGGTTATAAGAATCAAAGCATTCATTTCTCTTCTTAAAACACTTTTAATGAAAAAAAGACATGTAGAAATAAACAGAAATAAAGTCCACAATATGAAGGGTTTTTAATCAATAGAATTCTGCTGGTTAAAAATAGTATATATTAAATAATAATATAAATGTGTATCATGCAGTTTGCCCTCAAAAACTGTGGCTATAGCAACAGCACTAGCTGAGGAGGACATGATAGAAAAGATTCTTCTTTTAAGTTAGTTTCTTAATTTAGAAACACAGTATGTTGCATTTCCACATACTACTTTTCATATTTCTTTTACTATTCGCACGTTTCACTTAACCTCAAATTTAAGCTTAGACTTTCTAGCTTTCCACATATAAAAGACTAATTCACACAGCACACTAAACCATGCATTAACTGTATGAAGACATCAGAAACCCCATCAGAGGTTTTATTTATTTATACTTATGTATTTGTTTTTTTTTAATCCATCTTAATCCCTTGATAAGTAGCAGCAAACACATCTAATACTCCTTCCACCTCCTATTTTCCTCACAACTGTCACTCTGTGCAGTGGGTTAGGCTGACAGAAAGTGACTGGTCCAAAGGCATCCAGCCTACTTGCAAGCCTAAGGCAGGATTAGAACTCGCAGAGTTCTGGTTTCTAGGCCAGCCCTAACCTCTCTCTGCCTCTCTTTGTCTCTCCCTTCCTCAATAAAAAACACTGCTGATATGTTTACAGCAACTGAGTTTTATATTCTTTCCTGTCCCAGAGTGGACTATTTTCCTCCTCATCTCTTTCTCTGTCTGCCCTCAAGAAAGAATAATCTTCTGGGATAAACCCCAAGCAACCACAGCACAGCAAAATGAATGTGTTACATATAACATTAGAAAACAAAGTTTATCACCATGGAGGAAATTGAATGGGAGAAGTAAATACAGGTAGCCATCAACTTATGATAACAGTTGAGCCCAAAATTCCTGATGCAAAGCGAGACAGTTGTTAAATGAATTTTGCCCCATTTTTCGACTTTTCTTGCCAGAGATGTTAAGTGAATCCGGCTTCCCTATTGGCTTGTCAGTAGGTTGCAAATGGTGATCATATCACCTCAGGACTCTGCAATCATCATAAATACATGTCAGTTGCCACACGTCCGAATTTTGATCACGTGACCATGGAGATGCTGGAACAGTCATGTGAAAACCAGTCAGAAGTCAGTTTTTTCAGTGCCATTATTACTTCAAATGGTCATTTAATGAATAAGTCGAGGAATTTCCTGTATGGGTGCAGGTAGTTTTTACACGTTTATGAAATGCTGTATTGTAATTATAACAGAAGGAGGGGGAATTATAATAAAGAAATATAATAGAGAAGAGCAAAATATGGAAATATTTGTGTTATGTGCCTATAGATCTGCTTTTTCAAGCTGAATGGTTGCAATCCCTGTGAGGAGATTAAAAACAACTGTATAACAACAGCAAAGTTATCCGTGAGGTACCGTTAACTTAATATTTTATTCAATCGATAAGTGTGAAAGAAAAATTCAGTTCTATCCTAGGCCTGACAGATACGTAGGGCAGTTGCTTGCAATTCTGATGTAAGCCTAGTTTTGGTTTATATTAAGAAAATTCAATTCACTCTACCTTCATTGACTTGCTCCAGTCGCTGTTTCTGACAGAAATATGTGACATTTTAATGCTTATCTCAGGAAAAAGGGGGAAAGTGGCTCAGCGTAAAACAGTGGTGGTATTCATAGAGGGAGCAGATTTATGAAATTATTAATGTACTTGCAAGCTACAGCCAGCTTCTGGATCTCAAGATTTGACAGAAGCAAAAAAAAAAAAAATACCTGACTATGATAAATGCTATCAAGGAGCAAACTGAAAGCTTGTGTGTGGTGGGTTCTTGGTGTCTTTCCAAGGTTATGCTTAGTTTGATGTATTTTAAATTGAGATAATCGCGAGGAGAAAGTTTTCTCTTTCTGATATATAGATAGTCCTTGACTTATAACAGTTTACTTAGTGACTATTCAAAGTTACAACAGCACTGAAAAAAGTAACTTATGACCGTTTTTCATGCTTACTACCATTGCAGCATCTCTATGGTCACATGATCAAAATTAGGGCACTTGACAACTGGCTCATATTTTATAACGGTTGCAGCGTGATCACCTTTTGTGACCTTCTGACAAGCAAAGTCAATGGGGAAGCCAGATTCACTTAACAACGGAGTTACTACTTTAAAAACTACAGTGATTCACTTAACAACCATGACAAGCAAGGTCATAAAATGGGGCAAAATTCGCTTAACAAATGTCTCATTTAGCAAACAGACATTTTGGGCTCAGTGGGAGTTGTAAGTCAAGGACTACCTGTATTGAGTTAGGAAAATGTAGCCCTGATTGTGCTTCTGATGTTCTTCTTCTGGTTTAGCTTATTATTGTGGTTCTTCCAATATGCAAACACTGGTCAGGTTTTGCTGATGGTGTGGGAGATTTTTGATCCCAACTTGTTTAATTTCAACTTCAATTATTTTGAAGTTGAAGTTAATGTAACTATAAATTATAGGATGGCGAGGACTTTTCCTATAAGAAGCAGGATTTTAAAATATATCAGTGTTTTCATTCCACAGATTTTAATGCTCAAGTAACAAACAGAAAAGAAGATTTAGCTGGATTGCAGAAGTTACCAAATGTAAAATGCATCTCAGGTTTCAGCTATGTTCTGAAACTTCAGCCAAACAATTGTTTGGCTTACTAGGCTTACACCTTTTCCAAACCCAATCCATCACGGTCTGCAAATCATGACTTGGAACCTAGTAGATTGGTGAGAATCCAGCCAATTGAAATGTATGACCTAAACCACGATTAAAACAAGGCTTAGCAATATGTGATTTCTTTCTTAGAATAGAGGCTGCAAGAAAAGAAGAGGTAGAGAAATTCCTTCCATATGAGGGGAAGCAGAAACAGAATTCAACCCCAGATATGATAATACAGATATCTTGAACCAAAACACAACAAACTTCCAATTTTTATTGCTTCTGATAAGCATTAAATAGCTATTCATTTATGAGCTGTACTTGCTTCCACCTTAATCCTGTTCTGCCTCTGACACTTTTTAGTGACCCTTGTAATCATATTGTGCATGACTACAGTGATAAGACTGAGTGACATTCAAGTTCAGCTTTCAGTCTTCAGGTCGGGTGATTATGAGTTCCCCTTCAACAGCTGCACAATAATAATGATAATAAATATATCCGTTCTATAAACTTGCCCCATTGACGTCTGAGGAAGTTGAGTTTGTTATTGTTTCAGCAAAATGCTTTCTGCAGTTTCATTGCTTTGATCCTTGGCCTTGGATGGCTTTTCAAAGCTTAGTGAAAAGGAAAGAAGGGTTATGCAGCTTGTAACTGTTTATGCATCAGATTATTGTCTCTCTCATGGCCAATTTGCTCAGATGACTCACCTTATTCGCTCAAGAAAGCTCAGGTATCATTCAAAAATATTTCTAAACACTTTTTCCCTTAGGTTACATAAAGGTTTAGAAGCAGATAAGAAAATATAATACTTAAGCATTTATACACTTTCTTTTACAACTTATCAACTCTACCTCTCAGGACCAGTCATCATTTTTTAAAAATTTAATAAACGTAGTTCTATCCACCCACCCATCATTTTTAAAAAAGAAAGACTCTGGGCAGCTTGCCTTGTTAAAACAACCAAAGTCTAATCTAAAAAACTCAACATTGTTCCTATTTATGAACAATATAAATGATACCCTAAAAGCCACCCACAGTCACTTAGGTGAGATGGGCAGTATTGAAATGTGATAAATAAATATACAAATAAGTAATAAATAAAAAGGGCAAGGCTAAATCAGGAGAAATCTATCTCAAGCAATTTCAGTTTCAGTGCTCTATGAGTTTGGTGTTTTTCTTGCAGATCTTTCTTTCTAGGCTAGTACTGATGATGTTTCCTAGTTTGGTAATAAAACATCTGCAAGAAAACCACCAAGCTCACAGAGCACCAAAGACCCCACAGTTCAACCCTGACCTACAGATATTCTCTTTATCAATTTCATTTTCAGAAGTTTTTAAAAACTTAGCAACAAAGGGCCCAGCCTTATTTTCAGAGGGTCGCTGTTGTACACTAGCAGCAGTGCCACAGAGAAGGAACCAGGGCTGAAATGCTCCAAAGTCTGTTACCGGTTTGCTTCGCGACTGGTTTGCTGTGCGTGCGCAAGGGAAGTGTGTGCCAAATGCGCGCTTTGCGCATGCATGCACAGTGCATGCCAAATGCGCAATTTGTGCACATGTGCACCACAGGCGCTACTGCGCAGTGCTGAAAAAGAAGGATTAAGAAGCCTTTCTAAGGTAAGTAGAACAGTGAGGGGGGGAACAGCTGTGTCACATGATTTAGATTTGCTAGAAAGTAGGATTTCCTGCTTTCTAGCAAATATAAATCATGTGACACAGCTGATCGTTGGAAATACCGTTTTTTTTGAACCGGTAGCATTTTTTCATTACTGGTTCACCCGAGCCTGTAGCTTTTATTACTACCGGTTTGACCGAACCGGTCTGAACCATTAGCATTTCACCTCTGGAAGGAACTCCTCCTTGCTTTAGCCCCCTAAATCTCCAAGGAGTGAGAGATTCTTTAGCAATTTTACTATAATGAGCCATGGTGGTGCAGTGGTTAGAATGCAGTACTGCAGCTCAACTCATTGCTCATTGCCAGCAGTTCAAGTCTCACCGGCTCCAGGTTGACTCAGCCTACCATCCTTCCGAGGTCAGTAAAATGAGGACCCAGATTGTTGAGGGGCAATGTGCTGACTCTGAAAATTGCTTAGAGAGGGCTGTAAAGCACTATGAAGCAGTGCTATTGCTATAATAGATCTAGCTGATCAGGCCGATATTGGCTGCAGAAGGCATTCTATATTTTTGTTGTTATCCAGAGTTGTCAGCATTTTTGTTACCTGGATACGGTAGGCCTAACTCTATATTCCTCAGAAATCTGAGGAAAAGTGAATTGGCTTTCATAACATCTTAATACTCCTTAATTGAACCACATAAAGATTCAAGCAGTGATATAACTTAGTACTTTTACTGTTCTTTTTTTCCGGGGAGTCTTGTGTTGCAGAAAATGTAGCTTTCTATTAGGATTGTGCAAGAATGTCTGGGATGCTCATCTGAGAAAGCAGACTAGCTAACCTTCTTCATTGTTCCAAGGTGCTTTTTGTCCCAAAAACTTTCTGCATCTGGATCAAAATTCAGAAAAATTGGAGTTCCATCCTCTCACCACCTAACTTGGGAAAATTGTAAATGGAATTTGCAGAAAAGTAAGATGGGCACTCCAGGATGGATTCTGTCGAATGTTATTGAAATTAGTCCAGCAGATTTGAGTTATCCTCTTTTATCATCTTGGTTATTGAAATGCCCATAACTGTTTGTTTCCTAACATAATACAACTTACTGGAAAGCCCAAGCATTAGAAGGGATAAAGTATGCATTCTAAATTATATGGAAATCAATATAGCAGTTTATAAGTTACATGCCGTTTCGACTATAGAAACTGCTTGCTCAAATGACTTCTGCAGTAATCCCAATAATCACTTTTCAACACAGCTTGGGACCTGTCCCACTGCCTGTTTTCAATTGGCTTAATATACAAATACACCTATTAGGTCAGCCAAAAGGGGATGAGAAGAATTTAGGAAAACAAAAAACAAGAAAAAGACACAAAACAGTTTACCACAAGTTTTTAAAAATGCAGAAAATGATGTCATTTGAAATGATTTGGAAGGGGTGGACAAACAAATGTGCAAAGGGAGGAATTTTTTTAAATGACTGCATTTTAAAATAAGGGAATGCGACCTACACAGAGGTGGGTTTCAGCAGGTTCTGACCAGTTCTGAAATTTTTAGTAGTTCGGAGAACCGGTAATTGACTGGCCCAACCCCCATCTATTCTCTGCTTCCCAAATGCCAGCTGATCGGGAGGAAATGGAGATTTTACAGTATCCTTCCCCTGCCATGCCCACCAAGCCACGCCCACCAAGCCATGCCACGCCCACCAAGCCACACCCACAGAACCGGTAGTAAAAAAATTTGAAACCCACCACTGGATCTACAGTATTGAGAAAAGAAAGGACGAGGCAGGAAAGAAAAGCAATGGATTTTTTAAAAAGTTACTGAAGAAGGATCAAACAGCAAACAAAATGAGGATGATGAAAAAAAAAATAAACCAGATGTTTATTTGCAAAAGAAATCACCTCCCCAAATATGCAACCAGACAGAAAGAAATCCTGGGCAACAACGATCATAATAGCAGTATGTATATACCTCTCTCATTCCCAATCTGTCTTTGACAAGAAATATGACATATTCTAAAGTGGATCCTAATCCCAAGAGAGAACCTCTGACCTAAAGCTATTGATCCTTTTCTATCACTTGCTGACAATTTTTCAGTCTGCTAAACTGTAGGCCTTATAGCAATTAAAGCACTTAGAAATATATTGCCCCATAGTGCCTTAGAACAGACTCTGGGTGGTTTACAATATCAGCATATTAACCCCAACAATCTGGGTTCTCATTTTACCAACCTCAGAAGGATGGAAGTCTAAGTCAATTTTGAACCCCATCAGTATCAAACTCCAGGTTATGTGGAGAATTAGCCTACAATACTGCATTCTAACCGCTGTGCCACCTTATAAAACAAAAGGATTGTCAAGAATAGGGGAAAGTATCAGATGAAATCCACTTAAACGTTTCAAGATATTTCATTTTATAAGAGCCATTAGTAATCAGGTAGTCCTCATTTAATGACCATAATTGAGACAGGCAATCCCATCACTAAATGCCACAGCCTCTAAGGGAGATATCACATGTCTGCAAAGGGGTTGTGACATTACTTTCCTTTCAGTTGTTAAAGAATCACCACAGTCATTTATTTGAAACATCATGTGACCATGACTTAATAATTTACCCTCATCTTCTCTATTAACTTTGCTTGTCACAAGCCAGTTACAAAGCACAAAAACAGTGATCACGTGACTGAGGGGCACTGCGGTGCTTGTAAATGTAAGGAGTGGTCATAAAGCTATTTTTTTAACACCATTGTAATTTTCAACAGTCTGTAATCCGTTTGTCAAAAGAATCAGGTACAGAGAATTATTTGAGCTTCTAGTATGTGCTATATTGATATGACAATGTATATATGTATATATGTATATGTGTGTATGTATGTATGTATGTATGTATATATATATATATATATATATATATATATATATATATATATATATATATATATATATATATATATTTCTGTCTTTACCTCACTGAGCCGTGGTAGTGCAGTGGTCTGTAAAGCACTGTAAAGTGGTATAAAAGTCTAAGTGCTCTTGCTATTATTTTTACAAGTAACTCAAAGCACCTGTCCCTCCTCCTATTTTCCTCACAACAACCCTATGAGGTAGGTTAGGCTGAGAGACAGTGACTGGCCCAAAGTCACCCAGCTGGCTTTCATGGCTAAGGCAGTACTTGAATTCACAATCTCCCACTTTCTAGCCTGGTGCCTTAGCCCAACCTGCCTCTTAATGATATGCTACTAAAGCATACTGAAATATGAATCACTTAATAAGAATAGTTCTTGTGGAGTCAGCCCAAAACTCAATCTAACATTTATGAGCCAAATCTGGATAGTTAAAATATACAATCACAGTGGGCAATAGTGCTTTGATGGTTAATTTAAAGATAATTACTTAAATATTGATTCTACAGGACATAGTTTTGCACATACAGGTCCCCAGAATGCTTTCCAATAATCATTTCAAAAAGTAATTAAGAACCAGGGATCAGCAAATTATCATTATTAAGAAAAGATGCTGCAGAGTAAACAGCCATAGAAAATCCTTAGAAGAAAAGGTTTCCATTTTGTTCCTTTAAATTGAAGTCAGCCCTCCTTCTACTAAAGAAAATATCCTAGCAGAGAGAAGCCATAACATTTTATGTTTTACTAATAAGGAAAAAAATTATAGCTCCTGGCAAACCAAATGATGTCTGTTAGAGAAGATAGGTGTGTTATGCATATGTTTGTAGCACCTTTCAGCAAAGATCGAAAAGCTTCACATTCTGCCTCATACTATTTTGAGTGCCTGCACCGGAATCACGTGGGAAAAGTGTTACCCTGTTTGTTACATTGAATCCACCGGCAATCAGTATCCCTGAAGTGTTGCTAATTAAAAATGAAGCCCAAAGACCTCTCTGTGAAGCTTTTGCAGCAAGAATAATCAGAAGCAGGCTGTGAAACAGAAATAACTTCGTCGGCAGGGCTGTGGTTCCAATCTGTAAGTAATGCCATCTGGTTGTCTAACAATTTAAGCTGTTAACATGGTTCCCATCATCGTCACAGTGTGTGATTTTGCACACATGGCATTGATTTGTCTACAGTTTTGGTGTGAGTCCTAAAATTGCTCTGCTTACTTAAGAAGGATCTTGTAAACGTGCTTTGGCTGTCCCTTTACAAGATCATATTTCAATTACTTCTAGAGCTCTTGTTTAAAGGACAGAGCAATGCTATGTTATGGCTCATGGGTGTCAAACTGGCGGCCCTCAGGCTGGATGCGTCATGCTCAGGCCACGGCCACTCTAGCTCTGCAAAAGGGGGAAATGTCGCAATACGTCACATGACAGCAATGTGATGCTACAAATTTGACACCCGTGTTACAGATGATTCTGGCAATTTCTCCCTCTCTCCTACCCACACCTTATATATCCATCCACCCACCCACCCATCCATCCATCCATCCATCCATCCATCCATCCATCTATCTATCTATCTATCTATCGATCTATTATCCATCCATCCACCTGCACTTGCTTCTCTATAAAAGAGCGAGGAAACCAATTTTGGATGCTATCCATCTAACTGTTGTGACCTAAGCTCACTTACTCATTACAAGACACAATTAGTCCCAAACAAAACTATTTTATTATAACACTTAAGAATTACTTCATTCCCTGTTTAGTCCAAATTAATTCCAAAACAATTAACTCCTTCAGAAAAAGTCCTTCGGGCTTATCACAAACCTTTATCTTTTTTGGCAACCTGTCAAAGGCCTTTCTTGACAAAGCCCCAAAAAGTTCAGAAACAAGAGATGCCAACTGGTAACAGATTTAGCAATGTTGCTTTCCTACAAAGAGCCCAAGGGCCTTTGCTGCTCTTTTAAGCCTTATGGCAGGGGCCAATCATCTCCTGGCCTTACTCCCAAGTCGTCCCTTTAGCTGCTCTAGCCTTCTGGCAGCTCTGTGCATGCATGCACTAGGAACAGGCTCCTCCTGTTCCTCTGCCTCTCTGCTGTCCAACACTGGAGGCTCTGGAGTCTACACATCACTCCCAGATGGCTCTAGCCCCATCTCTGCCCCCGACACAGAGCCCTCATCCGGGCCTTTCCCTTGGTCCTCCCCAGCCTCCTCACTGTCCGACTCATTGCCAGCTCCGCAGGCTGCTGATGGACCACAACACTAACCTTCTTCATTACAGCATGAGAACAATGCTGTAAGCATAGAGACTGTCTTTTCATTTATCTTAGCAATGTACTGAGGAGAAGGAAGAACTGCTCACCAATTTGTTTACATCTTGGTTGAACTTTGAAGATGTACTATCAACAGAATAATTGAACATTGGAACCCTTCTATCATGTCACCCCTAGTCCTTCTTTTCATTAAACTGGACATATCCAGTTCCTGCAACTGTTCTCTGTATGTTTAACCTCCAGTGCCCTAATCATGTTTGTTGCTCTGCACTCTTTCTAGAGGTCTCAATATCTTTTTCATATTGTGGTAACCAAAACTGGGTGCAGTTTTCCAAATGTGGTTTTACCAAGGATCCCCTCCATGCTTCACATCTGAACGGGAACTTTATAAAGCTAGCCAAATTATTGTGGTCTGATTAGCATCTGGGATAATTCTGGCAAATTTTCCAGGAAAAAGAGGCTGTCTTTGCATTAGGAGCTTGGGCCTTTGCAATAAGTCTTTGGATTCAGGGCTCATCCTACCTGTTCTTTGAAACTTGCCTGATTAGCTGAGCAGTATGGGGATGAAGAGATGAATGTCTACTCTGTTAAACCGAATTGACTCTAGCTTCACTCTGATCTGTCTGGATTTTTGTTAGATCTTCCTGCAAGGGGTCTTGAGAATACAGTTATGTATTCTCAGTTATGACCACAATTGAGTCCAAAATTTCCATTGCTAATCAAGATAGTAATTAAGGGAGTTTTGTCCCATTTTATGACCCTTTTGCCACAGTTGTTAAGGGAATCATGCAGTTATTAAGTGAATCTGGCTTGCCCCATTGACTTTGCTTATTGGAAGCCAGCTGGAAGGTTACAAATGGTGATCACATGACCGTTTGTGATCCTCACAAATACATGCCAGTTGCCAAGTGCCTGAATTATGATCATGTGACCATGGAGATAGTGCAATGGTCCTATGTGTGAGAACTAGTCATAAGTCACTTTTTTCAGTGCATTGTAACTTTGAACTTAAATGAATGGTTGTAAGTTGAGGACTGTTTCCTGAGGTTTTCGCGGGTGTTTGTATGCAGGTCTTTGGTTATTCGGGTCTTCTCCTGCGTAAAATTGGAAGTGTCTTGGCAACGTTTCGACGAAGTCTCATTCGTCATCTTTAGGGTGGTGTTCTCGGCTTCATGCTTCCAGGAGCGTGCTTCCAGGAGCACTTCCAATTTTACACAGGAGAAGACCCGAATAACCAAAGACCTACAAGTTGAGGACTACCTATACTTTGGAGCTCTAGTTCTCTGGACATTCTGTTCTGTTCTAACATTTTGGGTACCTGACATTAGTTCCATGGGGAAAGTTTTTCCATGGACAGGGGGGATGTGGTTTTGCACGTTGCTTGGATTCAGCATGTGCATGGATGGGGCGTCACTCACTTGTGCAGCCCAGTTCCTGGAGAGCCACAGACTAGTACTGGACCTAGTACTGGGGATTGGAGATGCCTTTGCTCATGAAATTGATTCTGCCCAAGATTGAATTTTACCAGCCTGCCCTCAATATGACATATGTAGGATGCCGCTTAAATAAAAAGCCACTGCTTTCTCAAGAGTTTTAAAATATTTATTACACCAGCAATCTGTTTTTCAGCAATTATTATTAATTGTTAGCCTGACATTTGGATTAGGATGAAGGATTTGGAACTGGGAACGAATAAGCCCAGTGTCATAAAAACAAACATAGACACCTCTATCCAGAGTCAGAAGCACATAATTACTGGGTTTCAGACCCAGTAATTATGGGTCTTACAATTCCAGAACATGATCTCTCTTTAAGAGACTCCTTGGCAGGGTGTCACATCCCTGTGGTTCTATGGGTTCATTTATAAATTATCCTTTCTCTCTCCATTTCTTCATGCAGCTTTCCTGCTACCTTGAATGGAAATGGGGATAGTAGTGATGAAGGTGGATACCATGGTACAACTAATGGTTTGTATCATTTCAATTGCAAGAATGTGAGCTAGGAATGGAATCTTTGCTCCTTGTTTAATCAGAGATTTGTGAAACTCATAGACTCTAACAAATCTAGCAATGTCAAAAAAAGAAGCAGCCTTTTCCCCCTCTCTATGTTCTGAGGAAATATAGGACATTTCAAGAACTCTATGAAGAGTGCTTTTAGTAAGGAGTAAGACAACTAGGAAGTGGATGGCTCAGTGGTTGAAGATATTGTGCTTGTCAGCTGGAAAGCTGACAGCCCAAGTTTGAGACCTGAGCACCATGTGACAGGGTGAGCTCCCTGTTACTTGCCCCAGTTCCTGCCCACCTAGCAGTTTTCTGAAGATGAAGCATGCAAATGGGAGTAGATAAACAGGTACCACTGTGGTGGGAACTTAACAGCGTTCAGCGCACCTCAGCATATAGTCATGCTGGCCACACGACCACGGAAACATCTTCAGATAATGCTGGTTCCCTCGGCTAAGAAACAGAGATGAGTGCCATTCCTTAAAGTCGGACATGATTGGGCAGGGGAAACCTTTACCTTTACTTTTAAGTCAACTCAGAACCCTTTAATGAGATACTGAAGAGAGTGGTGTAATGTGGAATAATGGCCTTAAGAGGATGAGTCTGGTTTGTACCTCAGGATGGAATCTATGTTACTGTATGTTTTTAATGGTCCCACTGTCTCACAGAAAATTGCCCTAAGTGCAGGAAATGAGCAAATCAGGAATAGCACTGCAGAAAGGCCTGGTTTTGGGTTATTTTTGAGGTTATAGATCTGAAATTCATCGAAGTCACAATGGTGTACTAAGGAGGTGGTACTGTAGTTGATTTAAAAAAAAACCTACATACAGAAGACTTCTGTTGCTTGAAAAATACTAGGGCTCCCACAAATCAAAAATATATGTATTCCAGACTCTCACCGCCAATTGGGAATATTGCTAAATATTGAGAGAGTTGTAGATCTGATCACATAGCTTTTCCATAGAGCAGATGGGAGTTTTGTTTGTCTTTGGTGTTTGAATTCCTGGTTCATTTTTCTTCTCTTTTTTTCCCTAGTCCGTGTACTTATTCAAAGTAACATTTTGAATTTGAAAGTATGTAGATAAGGCACATTTTCTGCAATGAGCATTTTCCCCCCCAGTTCTGCTCCTTCATTTTACCCTGCTTATAAAATGATAGAATGACTATCTAAATGCATCTGAACATTGTGATAACCATAAACAGTTTGGTCTTCATTGAAACACAGGTGTTTTTTGTTGTTGCTGTTACCAGTAAGGACAATAATGTATCCTCCCATAAAGTTGGCCTTCCTTTATCAACAGAGCAGGACAGTCTATCCAAATCCAGTTTAAATATTAAAAAACTGAGAGTGATGTAAAGCAGGGGTCTTGAACTTGGCTGGCAGAAGTTTTTGTTGAGAGAACAGATGGAGCAGGCACTTAGCTTATCTCTGAATGCTGCTCTCCCTCTCTGGTGCAATGTGTTGTTATTTCTATTTTAATTACAGTAATTATTTTCAAAACCACATACATGCCTTTAATGTATGCCTAAGTGGTGATACTTAAGTCCTTACAAAGTCCACTTTAAGGTGATGTTAATATCGTTATTTTTATCACTGCATTTGTGAAACTTTGCAAGTGAAGTGGTTTTTTAATACAAACATACAGTGAAAATGAAACAAAAGGGGGCAAAGATGGGAAAAAGAAAAATGGGGCGATGAATTTATTTTTCATGATCTCCATTTGTAATACAGATAGTTCTCAACTTACTAAGTTGAGAACTATCTGTATTACTTAGTTTGCTTAGTGACTGTTCAAAGTTACAATGGAACTACAAAGTATGACTTCTGACTGTTTTTTGAAATTATGACCTTTGCAGCATGCCCATGATCATGTGATCAACATTCAGATGCTTGGCAACTGGTTCACAGTTATGACTGTTGCTGTGTCCCAAGGTCATGTGATCCCCTTTTGTGACCTTCTGAGAAGCAAAGTCACTGGGCAAGCCAGATTCACTTAACAACCGGGTTACTAACTTATCGACTGCAATGTTACACTTAACAATGTTACACTTAACAACCAGGATGAGGGCATTCTCTGTGGTCACACCGACCCTCTGGAATGGTTTACCCACTGGGCTCTGGAGGGCCCCCGATCTCTGCACCTTCTGCACCGACCTAAAGACGTGGCTTTTTCAGCAAATTCCCTGATCTGCTGTGTATTTTAACTTGGGATTTGGGGTTTTAAATTGGATTTTAACATTTTAATTCTATTTATTGTTGGACTGTTATTCTGTGAGCCACCCCAAGTCCCTCGGGAGAAGGGCAGCATATAAATATGACAATAAATAAATAAAATAAATAAACAACTGTGGCAAAAAAAGTTCATAAAATGGGGCAAAATTCATTTAACAAATGGCTCACTTAGCAACTGAAATGTTGGGCACAATTGTAGTTCTAAGTCAAGGACTATCTGTAATTTGATAAGGATGATGTTTGACAGCATTATTTAAGGCTTCTGGCTTTTTTTTACTTTTTAAAAGCATTTTTTCTACAACCTCTTCAGCCGAAGAAGTTGTAGAAAAAATGCTTTTAAAAGCCTCTGACGATCCCAGTTGAGCCGTGTGATCATCAGAGGCTTTTTTTTTTTTACTTTTAAAAGCATTTTTTTTGACAGAAGAGGTTGTAGAAAAAATGCTTTTAAAAAGTTAAAAAAAAGCCTCTGATGATTGTGCGGCTCAGCTAGGCATGGGGGGTGGGCAGGGATTTTTGCTACCGGTTCTTGAACGACCCGCTGCCATCACTACCGGATCAGGTGATCAGATTCAAACCGGGAGCATTTCACCCCTGCGAAGGGGGTGAATGTGCCCTGATAATATTCAAGTAAGTACAGTGTAATACATTCTACATAAGAAAGTGCTGAAAACTTCCAAACTATCCCTTCAAAAGAGAATGACAAACCACTTTCATATTTGTACCTAGAAAATTACATAAATCTGTCCATGAAGTTACCAGGAGTTGTATTTGACTCAAAGGAAGCTAATACATTTTAATTTTTTATATTTTATCCTAATATATGTTGCAGGCTTAATCTATATTATAGGAAGTATCTCTAAATTATGGCTGAAAGGCAAAGCAAAATTCCTTTATATAAATGATATAGGTCCATCTATAAAGAGTTTTGGTTAGAAAATTTATTTTTAGAAGTTCAGGTTAAAATCAGGTCTGTCTTTGTCTCTTAACTGTTCTGTGCTTTCATGATTAAGTGCAGGATTAAACCTAAGTCCCTTAGGATTGTTTATAGCCATCTAAATCATGTTCTGTTCTGAGAGCCAAGAGGGGGGAGAAAGGGCATGAAGCAGACAACTTAAGAGGTGCCACAAATTCTTCAATAAGAGATAACTGGATGATTTAAGATACAAGGTTGCTTGAGAATGGATGAAAAGGATTGGAACTATAGCCCTA
The DNA here is from genome assembly GCA_030761175.1 of Masticophis lateralis. Taxonomy (NCBI): domain Eukaryota; kingdom Metazoa; phylum Chordata; class Lepidosauria; order Squamata; family Colubridae; genus Masticophis; species Masticophis lateralis. The sequence goes on from JAUDYJ010000001.1 coordinate 112,536,158, forward strand.
TGTTTAGCTACATATCACTAGAACCAGGTGTTTTCCTTCAATGGATAAATTATTTGTTGCCGTTATTCATTTAGGTCATCTTATACCCAATGAATTATTCATTCCACCGTCTCCATGAGCTAATCAGGATGATCAAATATGAGGTCAGAAAGCAATTTTTCCTGGGAAGGGAACATAAGCAGTCTGCAGCAAGGACAAGATTAGCACTTTTAAGCTATCTCTATTTGGGCACTTCTAGAAAGCTTACTGATAACAATATTGGCTCCCTATCTTTAATACTTCAGCTGATCTAGGGGAAGTAGCACATTGTATAACAAACTCTGTAATCCTGAAACATTTTCTTACTTATTTTCAAAAATTCCGCGGGCTAGCCATAGCTGAGTTCACCCATAGTGCTTCATCATTCCTTTGTTAAATCATGGCTTGATGAAGAAGCCATAATTGGTGAGTTCCTAAAATACTCTAAGTGTTTTTGGTTTTTTTTAAATGTACGATTTAGTGCAGCTTTTGAACTTAGAATATGATTTGGATATTAAAACATTTTGGATGTTAAAACAAATCATGCACACAGTCATTCTAACTTCGTGAAAGTATTAGACACATATTTGTTGATTAACAGACTATGGTGAATTATCCCTTTATTTCTTAAGGTTTCTTTCTCTGCTTTCTGGAAGTCTGGCAGCAGCCCTTTATATACTAAGGAGAACTTGATATGACCTTTGATTTGAAGCAAAACCTCTGTGGCATAATTTAAAGCAGAGGCCCCCAACCTTTTTGGCACCAGGGACTGGTTCCATGGAGAAAGTCATGGGACTTGCTCCTAAATAACAGTAAAACTGCACAAGCCTCAATCTTACGATTAGGTAGAGTTTATTTATCTGCCTGGTTCTGACAGCTTTATGATCTCACAGCTCATTTTGCAACATCCATAGCAATCTTGCTGCTTGATCAATTGACGCACCAAAATCAGTTGGACGTAAGTTGGAGGACGCAATTATTAGATTCTGCATGAGATATCAAGAGAAAAATAACAAGTGTTAATCCAAAGCAAACAAGAAGAAGTAAACAAATGTCCAGCTTCATAATTCATTTCTTCTTGCAAAGCACCTTCTGCCACACTTCCACGGATTCAAGAGCCACCACCAGTTTCTATGTGGTTTCAGGCACTTTCATCTGTGTGTTATAAGTCAAACAAGACTGTCTAAACTTGTGTCTCTATCCTTTGATTGCTATGGCAGATCTTTTCCTAAACAAAGAAAAGGCAGCCAAGCTGAAGAGAGCATGGAAGAAAATATGTGAAGTCTTCTTCAAGGTTAAAAAGAGCGGTATGAAAAAGCCTATAGAATTTTTTTTTCTTTCCTTTTGTCTCTACCAATAATGTTATTCACAATGCCCTTTCCGGAAATGAGATCTTTTAATTTGAAAGCTGATTTGGAAACAGGTTGAAGAAAGGAGATTTGTATAATACTGTTTAAATGTTCAGAATTCTTCATTTATGAAATCTCAGCTGGCCTTCCTTGACTGAATAACACAGAGCAATAATATTGCCACACTGCAGTGTCTTTCATTCTCAGCAACATTAAGATGCATGGACTTCAAATTCCAGATTTCTCCAGTCAGCATGCTAGCCAGGTAATTCTGGGAGTTGAAATCCACACATCTTAAAATTGCTGAGATTGAGAAACACTGCTACACTTCATTTAGAGAAGGATGACACTAAGAAAAGAAGTGCCTATCTAGAGCTATCCTAATAAAGCACATAAAAAAACCAGCACTGGGTTTGCCATTGTGTTTTTTCTCACGCTGCGGATATATTTGTCAGCACCCCTGATCTTATGAAAATTCAATAGTCGTTCTCCATATGCTTTTAACTGGGAAGGCCAAAAGAATATTTTTAAGGCAAAGATAGGGCTTTCTGCCACACCTGTTTTTCGGCCTGTTTTTGGCTGTTTTTCGGGCTGCTTTCAGCCTTTGGGGGGCTGTTACCATTTTTCTCACCATTTTCAGGCCATTTTTGGGCTGTTTTCCAGCTGGTTTTTTTGTCTGTTCTTCAGGCCAATTTCGGGCTGTTTTCAGGCTATTTTCTGGGCTGTTTTCAGGCTGTTTTCCAGGCCTATTTTCACTGAAAAACAGCCCAAAAAGCAGTCTGAAAACACCCCCAAAATGGCCTGAAAATGGCCCAAAAACAGCCTGGAATGGCCTGAAAAACAGCCTGAAAAGAGGCAAAAAACGGCCCAAAAATGGCCTTTAAATGGCCCGGAAAACAGCCCAGAAAATGGCCTGAAAAATAGCCTGAAAACAGGCCAAAAAACAAGTTGGGGCAGGACCAACCAGTGGTGGGATTTGCCAGTTTGCCGAACTGCGCAGAATCTTAACTACCAGTTCGCCTCAACTGGTGCGAGCCGGCAGCAGCCTACCTCTGATTCTATTTGCAGGATGCATACGTCCCCCTACATCATTTTACAATGTCGTAGTCTTAATCATCTTGAACTGCCATCAATGCCCCTGATGCAATACTTGAATAGTATTTATTGTAAGACTTTGTATATGTTCAGTACTTTAAGAGTGATCAGTTATCAATACTGACAGGGCAAGCTACTGTATATAAACAGAGAGCAAACCCACTGCTAATAGCAATAGCAATTAGACTTATATTCTGCTTCACAGTGCTTTACAGCCCTCTCTAAGTGGTTTACAGTGTCTGTGTATTGCCCTCAACAAACTGGCTCCTTATTTTACCGACCTCAGAAGGATGGAAGGCTGAGTTGGCCAGTGAGACTCAAACTGCCGAACTGCTGGCAGCCATAGAATGCAATACTACATTCTAATCATTAATCTGGTACCTAAACATCTGTAAACAAGAAACAAGATCAGAGAACAGTAAGGATTCCACAGAGAATTAAATTACACCATATATATTAAAATAATTAAATGAAGCCCCATGTGCAAGTGTTGAATGCACCAGTGGTGGGTTTCTACCGGTTCGCCCCGGTTTGGGCAAGCCGGTAGCAGCAGCGGGAGGCTCCACCCATCACCTGGATTCATCACGGACGCTCTGCGCATGCGCACAAGGTTTTCTGCATGCATAGAAGTGCCACGCACAAGTGAAACAAGCCCACAAAGACTCACAGTTCCAAACCAGTAGCGAAGGTAAGTGAAACCCACTACTGCGGTGCACCATGGTAAGTCCACATAGCAACACAGCTTTGAAAGCTGAAATGGCTTCCAAGTGCCATCTGAGGTCCTCGTTATCACCCTAGAAGCCCTAGTGGTGCAGTGGTTAGAATTGCAGACAAACTCTGCCCATACCCTGGAGTTTGATCCTGTTGGGGTTCAAGGTTGATTCAGCCTTCTATCCATCTCAGGGTGGTAAAATGAGGAGCCAGATTGTTGGAAGCAATATGTTTACATTGCAAACTGCCCAGAGAATGCTGTAAAGCACTATGGAGCAATATATAAGTCTAAGTGCTATTGCTACATGCCTGAGGGCCAATTGTTTCTGCTTCTCACCCATAAACTGGCAATGGTCCAGATATTTGTCTGAAGTCATCTAGCAAGGCTTGGGAGTCACACCTTCACTGTTCTGCTCCCATTCTGTGAATATGCATTCTCCACCCAGCTTCAAATGTCTGAGACCCTGTTAGCCGCATCAGGGTTATGTTTGACCTTGGGGGACCAGGTGGGCGTGGACATGGTGGGTGTGGCCAGTTTGAGATCACTCACATTGTGGATGTCTTTTCGAGCTCTCTGCTAGCGAAAAAGGGCTCCCAAGCTCCATTTTCAGCTACGATGGTCTTCTGCAACCCTCTACCAGTGAAAACAGACCTCAGGGATGTGCACACAGTCCTCCTGAGCTCTGTTTTCACTGGCAGAGGCACCACAGGCCAGTCCTTTGTTGTTTTCAGGGTGGTCCAGCAGGCCAGATCTAAGCACCCCATGGGCCAGATCTGGCCCACGGGCCTTGAGTTTGACACCCCGGTCTAGAACCAGGATATTAACTAAGCCAGATCTATAGGGATAGGGAGTTTTTCATTTGGATTATTTATTACATAAATTAAATTAAATTATCAGCAATATGGATTCTGTACTTAATTAAAATGAAGGAAATAGTATCGGAGTCACATTCGAACAAGTTTCATATAATTTTATCAAAAAATGGCTTAAAAGGAAGACGTTTAAAACTTAGAGGAGCAAAGATATATTTGAAGGTGAATTTTGGGAGCTACGATGAAAGCATCTGGATAGGATATTCAGCAGTCAGAAAATAGGGAGAAATCAGTTCAGCTCTTAAGCATATCTATGCAGAACTTAGTCTTGTAGAATTCAATTAAAGCTTCTCCCAGGAAAATATGTTTAAGATTGCAGTCCCGTGTGTATCTGCGTCAATATTGATTTTCTAATCCCAGCCAGCCTTTGTGTACTATTGTTACAATGCAGTCCCAAGCAAGCTCCTTCAGAAGTAATTCCTACTAAACTCTGTATAGTACTCTCTAGCAAAGTGGGGGGAAATGCCCTCTTGAGAAGCTTGGTCCTGATGACGGCCTCCATACAGTTTTCTTGGTGCTTTTAAGGAAGATGTTTGCCATTGTATTCCTCCGGAATATTTTTGTTTTCAAATGTTGCAGACTAGCGAACAAACACCAGGAATTTTCAGGTGGCCCCTATCCAGGTACCTAGCCTCCACTGTCACATCTGTATAATCCAGGGCTCTATATACCCAGAAAGAAGCACACATAGGGAATGGAGGTTGGGAAAATGGCAAAATGCTAGCCCCATTTTATTATACAGTTGGTTTCAGACTGGCTAAAAAGGATTTAGCCGAAACAGAAACTATTTAAAAACATATCCTCATGGAGCACAAACCTTTTAAAATTAAACACCGATTGTAAATTTAATATTAAAATTAAATTAAATTAAATGCTATAAAGTTTGAGGAAGACTGCTTGCAAGTGTATTTATTTATTTATATAAATAAATACACTTCAAAATTAAATTGAATGTTATGAAATCTAAGGAATGCTGCTTGCAGATCTATTTATTTATTTAAATAAATAAATATACTTTAGATTAAATGAAATGTTATGAAATCTAAGGAAAGCTGCTTGCAAGTGTATGTATGTATGTATGTATGTATGTATGTATGTATATATATATATATATATATATTAAATTTATATTCTGCCTTTATTCTGTACAACTCAAGGCAGTATGGATGATGCTCCAGCCAACGTTTCCCATAACAACTGAAATATTTACAAGTATCCAGTTAAAGAGAAGTAAGAAATAGAAATTGGATGTCTTCTATCATTCCTTCTTGAACCCTTGAACAAGTCTTCATGCTCCCTGAATACTTTGATTGAATCTGCTTTTAACATTTCACCATATTTGTTCCATCTTTATTGCATTATAATTTGCATCTTTATTTTGAATTTTCCACATGGATAATGTGTGTGTCCATTATACCAGGCCAAGATCATATTGGAAGAGAAGCAGAACACACTGGTGTCCTCTGTTCTCTTTCTGTATGCCACTCCTGCAAATTAATTAAATTTCCAGGATCTAAGTTATGACGAGGAGGCATTCTGGAGAAATGTAGACATTGGCAGCTGCCTAAGCTAACCATTCTAGCATCAGTAATGATTTCACTCTTTCAAATCTGTTATTTGTTCCCCCATATTGGGTTCTGCTGGCCAGATTTACCATTGTAAATCTATATTCGTGTTTCTACAACAAACATATAAAGTTGCAAACTGAAATGAACTTCAGATCAGCATTTTTCTCTATCCAACGGAAGTACAAATAGTCCTCGAGTTACAACAGTCCTCAGTTCTGAAACTATCTTCCTGTTTCTTCCAAAATCAGCTATGCAGAAGGCTGATTGCTGAGTCCTATTGACTTAATTCTTCAGTGTAAAGATAGCAGCGTTCCTTGGGCCTTTGGCATATAGCCCTGCTGGCCACATGACCACAGAAGCATCTTCTGACAATGTTGGCTTCCTTGGCTAGGAAATGGAGATGAGCATTGTCCCCAAGAGTCAGATACAACTGAACAGGGGAAACCTTAACCTTTATGTATTTGTTAGATGCACATCCTTCCTTTCTTCTAAGTAACTTACATGGGATCTCCTTTTAGTTTTTCCTCATAGCACCATCCTATTGTGTTTGCGAACTGACAGACTTTAAAAGTTAGGACAGAAGTCACCAACTGGCTCTAAATAATTCAGTGATGCTCCTGGCTAGGAATCAACTTGAATCTGCATTCCTGGTCAATTCTAACTCACTTTATCTTCTATTAACTTCTATTAACTTATTATTAACTTATATTAACTCTGTAGTTTCAAGGAGTATAAGAACTAATAAAAACAGGGGTGAAATCTACTTACCTTCCCTACCGGTTTGGAAGTGCATGTGTGCATACGTCACATACGCATGTGGACCCTCTGCGCATGCGCAAACCCTTCTGTGCATGCACAGAGGATAAAAACCAGGTTACTTCCTGGTTAAAACCAAGAAGTAATGACGACCGGGCAGGTGGGCAAAGCCTCACACTGCCATCACTACCAGTTCTCCGAACCACCTGCCACCATCGTTACCGGTTCGGTCGAATCAGTCAGAACCAGTAGCATTTCACCCCTGAATAAAAGCCAGGTTTAATGTGATAATAAAAATTTAAAAATATAAGCTGGATTGCTATCTTGGAAAGAGGAAGTCAAGCTGTGAAGAGGTTCTTGATCTGAACTTACGGAGGCTCCCAATGGCTCACATTGTTTCATTAAAGTTATATTAGCCTTTGGAGTGGCTAAAAGGGTCTCGCCAGTTATTCATGAGAAATGAGATAAGTCTATTGACAACAAGATTCATGAATCTGATTTCTTTCTAAATGCTCTGAGTGGACATGATATGGTAGCCGGATCTGCATTTTAGATGCCTGTATAATTATATTGATAGGAAATAAAGGGGGGGAAATACTGAGCTGGCTGTTGCCGCAGTGCAGAGAGATGAGATAATGGAATAGCAGTAGGCAGCCCTCTTCTGCAAGGGGATTGCAAAAAAGAAAAGAAAAGAAAAGAAAAGTCAGGTTTGCTCATTGCCAGTTTCATCAGCTTTGTGCTGATGGGTGCAACCTTTCCATAGTAACTGTAAAAAAACAAAATCTTGATCAAAGAAGATAGCAAGAAGGCACTTCACCCACACACTTGCAAGTAAATAGGCAAACCACAAACATTTGTTAGCACAGTTAGAAAGCACTTGAGTTAACATGTGAGGGCCAGTCATGAAGAACTGGTGCATAATCACCTCTTCTTGCTCTTATTGTGCTGCCCTTTCCCTAAAGCTGGGTTCTCACTTGTCCCTAACTATAGAAGAACAATTCCTTAGCAGCAATTTCACACTTGTCCCATAATATCGCCTTCATTTCACCTCCAGCTTCTGAATGAGAGAAACTTTAGCTTTTCGTCACAGATGGTAAGGTCTTCTTTTCACTCTTATTCTAACCCCATTCATGAGCAGCCTTAAGATGTCTAAAGACATATAAGAGCTGTGGTGGCACAGTGGTTAGAATGCAATATTGCAGGCTGACTCTGCCCACTGCCAGGAGTTCGATCCTGACAAGTTCAAGGTTCATTCAGCATTCCATCCTCCCGAAGTCAGTAAAATGAGGAGCCAAATTGTTGAGGGCAATAGATTGATCAAGGAGAAATTCAGCCTAGAAATAAGGAGAAATTTTCTGACAGCAAAATAATCAACCAGTGGAACAGCTTGTCTTCAGAAGTTGTAGTTGGTTCATCATTGAAGGCTTTCAAGAAGAGACTGGACAGCCACTTATCAAAAATGGTATAAGGTCTCCTGCTTGAGCAGGTGATTGGACTAGATAACCTACAGGATCCCTTCCAACTCTGTTTTTCTGTTAATATGCTAATTCTGTAAACTGTTTAGAGCAGGGGTGTCAAACTGGATTTCTTTAAGAGCTGGATCAGCATTGTAGTCCTCCTCCATGGGCCAGTAGTTGGGGCTGGTGGTGGGGGCCTCCTACAGCACCCTCCTGGCCAAAACAGGGTGTGGGGGTCCGTGAACAGCTCCCCTGCATCTCATTTTCACCCTCCATGTACTGCACCCTCCTGCAGTACTCTGCCAGCCATTTTCAGGCCAGTTTATGGCCAGTTCTTCGTCCCATTTTTAGCACATTTTTCAGCCCATTTTGGGCTGGCAGAGTGCTGCAGGAGGCCATGGAGGCTGAAAACGAGGCGCAGGGGCCTGCACACAGCCCGGTTTAGCCGCCAGAGGCACCGTGGTCCAGTCCTTTGATATTTCCAGGCTGGCCCCATGGGCCAGATTTAAGCACCCGCAGTGTGGATCTGGCCCATGGGCCTTGAGTTTGATAGCCCTGGCTTAGAGAGTGCTGTAAAGCACTATAAAGTAGTATACAAGTGTATTGCTATTAAGATCTCTAAAATCTGTAGTCCTATGTCATCCATTAGTGCAGAAGCAAAGAAGAAACAAAGAAGAACAAAGGCAAGATAAGTATCGGTAATGGGAGCAGCAAAGTTTACCTTGGCAGAATCTTCCACTGACTCAATGATAGAGAAGACTTTACAGCATGCCAATTAAAGAAACTTGTAGCAATGACTGAAGCTACTCAAATGAGAGCTTTATGGGTTTACCACAAAAAGCCACTGGCCACAATAAGAGCAGAGAACAATAGCAGATTTTTCTTCCTCCTCCTCTTGCCCGTTCCCAACATGTATACAACTGTAGAAGCGGATGGCTTTTTGTAAGGAATTCTGAACTCTGCCATCTACATAGACCCATCCCAATGCCCAATTTCTCCCTCTCCTGATCTCAGTTCTTATCTTTTGAGTTGCCTTCACACACTGGGAAATGCGAGAAGGAAGGAACTTCTGCAGTGAGTGGGAGAAACCACATTTCTTCTTTGGAGGATCTGCATTGGGCTAGTCAATGATATAAATTGATGGAGCCCAGGAATTACAGGATGAGACAGGCATTTTGGATTCTATAGCTGGGCACAAGAAGCCGTGAAGTGTGATGTTTGCATAAAGCCACGATGATGCCAGAATGATGTTGCATCTGATATCATCTCAGAAATATAGTTATTTGCGAAGTCTTTTAGTACAACCCTCAGACAGGAAACCCTGTAACATTTCAGACAATGGTTCTCTAATTGTTTCTTAAATACCCCCCAGTGTTGAAGCAAACAACTTCTAGAGGCAAGTTGTTACACTGATTAATTGTTCTAACTGTCAGCAAATTTCTCCTCATTCTAGGTTGCTTCTCTCTTTCATTCATTGCTTCTTGTCCTGCCTTCAGGTGCTTCAGAGAATAGGTTCACACACACACCCTCTTCTTTTTGGCAGTCCAAGATATTGCCCCCACAATCCAGACCTGGATTGTGGGGGCAATAAGATGACTTTGTATAAAAAAGAACACCGCTTGGGGGAGGGGCAAAAGCCCTACTAAGCAGGTATATACTAAAGTATGACAGCTATTGCTTAATGCATTGTAAGCTGCCCTGAGTCTCCGGAGAAGGACGGCATATAAATCAAATAAATAAATAAATCATCTTTGTTGCTCTTCTCTACACTCTGTCTAGAGTCTCAACATCTTTTTGATATCAAGGGGGCAGTGGTGGGATTCAAATAATTTAACAACTGGTTCTCTGCCCTAATAACCGGCTGGTTGGGCGGGGCCATGGTGGGTGAAACCAGGGGTTGTGACAGACAGCACCGGCCTCCTGCACTCCCTTAGGAGCAAAAATGGGCCATGGGGAGGGGGGGACATGCTGCCCCCCGCACCCTGTTTTGGGCCTAGGAGGATTCCCTGGGAGTAAAAACGGGCCACAGGGGGGGTGCAGCACCCCCACACCCAGTTTTGGGCCTAGTAGGCTTCCCTGCACTTACCTGGGAGCCATAATGGGGCATTTGGGGACTCCTGGAAGGGGCAGGGAGGGGAGAGGAGAGGCAGGGCCAGCCAGCAATTTAACTACCTGTTCAGTCGAATTGGCCCGAACCAGCTGAATCCCACCACTGCATGGAGGCCATAATTGGATGTAATATTCCGAGTGTGATTTTACCAAAGCATTATAAAGTAGTACTAACACTCTGACATGTGGAAAGCCATGGAGGGGAATATGCAGGAACCTTTGTTTATTTTTTAAATGAAGTGAAGCTTATAGTTTACACTACAATCCCCATGTGTTTCTGCTCCTGATAAGAAACTGTGCTACCAATTTTCAGCACTATGATTAGCAGAGTCTCAGGTGGCAGGAATGGGAGAGGGGTGAATGCACAGAAAGAATATCAACAGCCAAAGAGAATGGCTTGTTTAAATACCCCACTTTGGCTGAATTCACATCTTGCACTAAGTTATTACCTACAGTTTGTAAGTCACAATGGTAGGATTCACACAACAGATCAAATCAAAACTATACAACCCATTTGGTGGCTAATACAATATGGGAATAGAATGATCCTCTTTTTCCTCTTTCAATTATACACAGTATTTGTATTCATTTATTTTGAATCTTTAAAGACGTAAGAAAATTCTTAACATAGAATAAAAAGACTGGTCTTTCTAGCCAAATTAACAGATAACAGATTAATAGAGTCGGAAGGGAACTTGTAGGTCATCTAGTCCTACACACACCCCACCGCCACCCAAGCAGGAGACCCTAGGCAGTCTAGTCTTTTCTTAAAAGCCTTCCTTAAAAGCCAGTGATGAAGCTGCCACAACTTCTGAAGCCATTCTGTTCCATTGGTTGATTGTTGTCAGAAAATGTCTCCTTATTTCTAGGTTGAATCTCTCCTTAATCACTTTCCATCTTTGTCTGGCCTTCAGATGCTTTGGAAAATAGCTTGACCCCCCTCCTCTCTGTGACAACCCCTCTAATATTGGAACACTAAGAGCCTGGTGGCACAGTGGACTAAGTGCTGTTAAAGTAGAACTTAGCTGCCAGCTGCCTGCAATTACTGCAAGTTCAAATCTCACCAGGCTCAAGGTTGATTCAGCCTTCCATCCTTTTGAGGCAGGTAAAATGAGGACCCGGATTGTGGGGACAATAAACTGACTTTGTATAAAAAAGAACACCACTTGGGCGGGCGGGGGGGCGAAAGCCCTACTAAGCAGGTATATACAAAAGTATGAAGGCTATTGCTTAATGCATTGTAAGCCGCCCTGAGTCTCCGGAGAAGAGTGGCATATAAATCGAACGAACAAACAAACAAACAAACAAACAAATAAATAAATAAATAAATAAAAACTGCTATCATGTCTCCCCTGGTCCTTCTCTTCACTAGACTAGCCATGCCCAGTTCCTGTAACTGTTCTTCATATGTTTTAGCCTCCAGTCCCCTAATCATCTTCTCTGCACTCTTTCTAGAGTCTCATCTTTTTTATTGTGTGGTGACCAAAACTGGATGCAGTATTCTAGGTGTGGTTTTACTAAGGCTTTATACAGTGGTATTAGTATGTCACATGATCTTGATTGAATCCCTCTGTTAATGCAATTTAGGATTGCATTGGCCTGACAGAACTAGTATCTTTCCAAGAATGGCAATTCTTCCCGATTAGTTTGCAGAATCTGAGATGGATGTGTGAATGATGAATTATAAATAGTGTTTCTCGCCTCAGTCTGTAAGTCCCTTCCAGGGACATAACAAGTGTAATCTCTGCTTTGTGGGCTTCCTTGCTGGTGTTATTTCTTCTTCCTCTTTCCTGCCCACCCTCCTCAAAATACATAAATGGAAGCAGAGTAGATTTTCTAGTGAATTTTGCATCTGGCCATAAAATGTCTCCCACACTATGTATCTTCTCTGAAATCCATTACGGCTTCAGAAATAGCACCTTGTTTTTCCCCTTCATTCTTCTTCTTTTCATTCAATACAGTAAAAAAAAAAAAACTGTGTGTGGTATATAATATTTAGTGTGATTAGAATGCTTTCACATGTATCAGCTTTTAGACATTAATTATGTTACCAATAGTAATTAAAATACTAAATGCTATTTATGTAACATTTTTCTAAAGAGTATCTTGCATTTTAAGATATGAAGTTCACATAACATTTTTAGGACCACACAAACCAAATTTTGGCCTAGGAAAGGGGTGTCAAACTCAAGGCCCGTGGGTCGGATCCAGCCTGCGGGGTGGTTAGATCTGGCCAGTGGGGCCACCCTGGGAACAGCAAAGTGGTCCACAGTGCCTCTGCCAGCCCACTCACTTTCTCTGGCAGTGTGCTCGGGCCACCACAGGCTCTCCCAACACAAATGTCATTGAGCTGGCCGTGCCCACCCTGGCCATGCCCACATACCCCCAAGGTCAAACACAACCCTGACACAGCCCTCAATGAAATTGAGTTTGACACCCTTGACCCTATAACAATGTGAGACCCCATGCACTGCTTGCTCATTAATAGTGTAACATGTTCTTTATAGTGTAACATGTTCATAGCATAACCCACCATTACTGTTTCTTAACTGTGGTTGTATGAAACTAACAACTGTAGTTTGCTACCAAATATGATTAACAAAACCATAGCTTTCCAAGTCAGTCGTTTGGATAAGCGACTTCCTGGCTTCATTGTTAATTGACTAAGTATCTCGACTTGTGTGTATATTTATTTTGGAGGCTTTTTATTGTTTTCAATGTTTTTAATTTTTTAATTGTAGCCTATTTTTTGAGTTGTAAGCTGCTCAGAGTCATTGCTTGAGATAGGCGGCTATAGAAATTGAATAAATAAATGGAAAATGAGAGATGTAGCTACCAACAAGTAAAATCATTTGAGGAAGTCAGGTTTGCTTAATGACCCTATGATTCACTTAACAAGAGCAATAATTCACTTAACAACTGTATCAAATCTGGAGCAACTCATTTAATAACCACTTTGCTTAGCGACGGAAAATCTTGTTACAATTGTAGTCATAAATTGAGAACTACCTGTACTGCCTTAGACTTTTTCTCATCACACATACATCTTACCTGAAAATAGTTAGATAAATATTGTTCCATATTAATTCAATGCAATTGTGACCAAAAGGACTCAAATTTTTGAATATTATCAAATTGCTTTGGGGGCTAAAGAGTGGTTCTTTTCTTTTAA